>BSBM01000222.1:2400000-3060000 GCA_027924585.1 Larix kaempferi
GCAGAGAGGAACTTCTAGCACATTCAACAGAGGAGGCTCTACCACTTTCCAGGTTAGTTTTATATATTTTTTAAACGTTTTCTTTTTTTAAATTCGTGTATTATTAATCGAGGCTCTACCCATGTTCTAAATTTGTTTTTATCATCAACCCTGCCCCCCCACACCCTAAAGAATATTAAAAATTAATTAAATTTATTTTTAAAAAAACCCCCACCTTCCCCCTCCTCCCAGGCACCCCGCTTGGGCGCCAAAGGGCGGCCCTCACGGCTGCCCTCGATGCCGGGCATCAAGGGCGGCCGTGAGGGCCGCCCTTTGGCGCCCAAGTGGGCGTAGGTCCGCCGCTTGGGCGCCAAAGTGCGGCCCTCACGGTGGCCCTCGATGCCGGGCATCGAGGGCGGCCGTGAGGGCCGCCCTTTGGCGCCCAAGCAGGCGGAGGTCCGCCGCTTGGGCACCAAAGGGTGGCCCGCACGGTCGGCCCTCGATGCCGGGTCCGCCCGCTTGGGCGCCAAAGGGCAGCCCTCATGGCCGGCCCTCGATGCCCTACCGTGAGGGCCTCCCTTTGGCGCCCAAGCGGGCGGAGGTCCGCCGCTTGGGCGCCAAAGGGCGGCCCTCATGGCCGGCCGTGAGGGCCTCCCTTTGGCGCCCAAACGGGCGGAGGTCCGCCGCTTGGGCGCCAAAGGGCGGCCCTCACGGCCAGACCTCGATGCCCGGCATCAAGGTCCGGCCATGAGGGCCGCCCGCTTGGGTGCCAAAGGGCGACCCTCACGGCCGGACCTCGATGCCGGGCATCGAGGTCTGGCCGTGAGGGCCGCCCTTTGGCGCCCAAGCGACGCACCTCCGCCCGCTTGGGCGCCAAAGGGTGGCCCTCATGGAGGCCCTCGATGCCTCTGCCCACTTGGGCTCCAAAGGGCGGCCCTCTCGGATCCACATTTTCCAGTGAAATTTTTTTATATATCGAATGAAATTAGCGATCGATTTTGTATGCCATTTCAGAGTTCAATCTCTAAAAGTTTGATTTCGAATTTTAATGTACATATGAATGAGAATCGATCTCGTAGATCGGTTATTTCGCAATTAAATTTTATTTAAAAGAGTAGGATAAAGATCGACTCTGCATTTTGATTTCAGAGCTCGATCACCGAAAAATAATTAATACTAATTTCGACATTCAATAGGAATCGCTCTTAGAGATTGATTATTTGCAGTTAAATCTTATTTAAATTAGCAGGATAAAGATCGACCCTGCATATGGATTATAGAGCCCGATCCTCAATTTTGATTTTGATTTCTTAATATCATACATATAAATGAGAACTTACTGTATGTCTGCTGAGTTTAGCGTTGTTGCAGTCGTATGGATACATAAGCCTTTGTGTAGTTGTTCTGGCGAATGGAAAACGTTTTGAAACGAAAACACTTGGACACTTGAGTATAAATTCTCTGCTCCCGTTTTGATGAGTCGTCAGTGTAGTAGCATGGTCAGACTCGGTGGCCAGTCTGAGGATCTGCCACCTCCCATCTCGGGCGTTTGATTTTTGGAGTTTTTCTTTCTGAACTCGGCGACCCAACCGAAGAGCCATTGCGTTAGTTTATTCGTTTTCTCTTTTAATAAATGGAGTGCGTCATTTTGTGACTTAAGCAAGTTATTTGATCATGTGAAATATTTTAATATCAATATGGTTCCAAGTGTCGTTACAATCTTCTCTTTATGATAGTGATGCTTTATGAAAGGATTATGTTAACGTTTCCTAATGATATGGTGACATGTATACTTCTTTTAAAACTATATGGTATAAGATCGTATGGTGAATATGATGTGTTGCCACTATTTTGTGAAACGTAGGATTATAGATCTTTTTATGAATAATTATATTGTTACATAACTTATAATGTATAAGACACATATATATGTTGAGAAATGTAGGAATATAATTTTTTTTGTAATTATATGGTTTTATAATTTAATTATACCGTGACATATAGGTAATTATATATGTAATTATATGGTTTCATAATTTATATTATTACCTATGGGTATAGTGTGAAACATAGGAATATAATCCTTCTCCTAATATATGTCTTGATTTTATTGTGATTAGAACATTATTATAATCATATTGTGAAGTATATGATTATTATAATATGTGGTTATATTATTTCTTTCTTTTTATTATTTCTTTCTTTTTATCATAGTATAATGTTTTTCTATAATTAGTTTATGAATTTGATTCAAAATAGAATATCTACTTTTGTAACTCATTGAAAATCAATAATCTTTTACTTTAAATTATTTTTATAAATAAAGTCTTGGTATGTTAATATTTAGGTGTATGACAGTATGGTAAATGGAAGTGTGATTGCTTTATGAAATTTTATAATATGGAGATGATGTCAATCATACGTCTTATAGAACTAAAATGTCATAAAAAGACTGGAATGAAATACCGCTTTATGACAATCCATTATATCATAGAGTCGAAGACCATACCGCTTGGACCTCCACCTGCTTGGGCGCCAAAGGGCGGTCCTCACGGCCGCCCTAGGTGTAATTTTTATTTTAAAATTAATTATTATGCTCATTAGAGGGGTAGGGTGTAGGTTTACATTTTTTTTTTTAAATTTCACAACGTAAAAAACAACTATTATGAAGATAAGAATATTTTTAAATTTCTTAAAACGTTTTTCAAATACAGTTTATAGTGAATATTGATGTTGATTTTGTTTAGATTATAAATTTTTGTTGATTTATTTTAAAATTCTACATTTTGGATATAGGTACAATGGCATCAAGGCGGATATTTGTAAATGTTTCTGGATCAAGAGCGGAAATCATTGCATCAAAAAAAACAGTTGAGGCATCTGAGAATGTTGAGACTCAAGAGAGAGTTCTTAGCTTTGAAGAATTAAGAATGAAGAATGCTAGAGAATGGAAACATGCAATAGAAGAAGACAGAACAGAGTATCATTGGCATCTGAAGGAAAAAAATCAAGGAAAACCAGAAAGCATTCTCTTATTTTGTTCTGCAGATCCATATATTCAAGCAGATTACAATCTATTGGGATTGCTGAGAGATATATGTGTAGTGCTGGGTACAGATATTGTTTATGCACAGGTGAAACAAGCCAAGACCTTTGCAAAAATCCGATATGCTTTGAAGATTGCAAAATATAATGTTCAAGAAAATTTCACAGATTTTTGTCAAGGGGTCGTGGATGAAATTGAAAGCGGGAGAGTAAGTTTGAATATTGATATTATTCTTAAACTGGTTTTGTTATATCTTGGATATCACAATGTAATAGATTTAATACGATAATGTTTTTATTTTGCAGGATTTTTCCATTTCGATTTCAAAAAAGTTGAATGGAATTTATTATACAGAGGCCAATCCTATGGATGTCATTACTGTTGCTATTCAAAAGGGACTAGAAGCAAGGAAGAAAAAACAAGTGTTAAATGTTCAAACTGAAGAAGTACAAGCAGAAAGAGGAAAGAGCATCCGACAATCAAATCAGGTACCTAGAAGGGTTATATTTAAATCTTCATCTCGCCAAACTGAACATGATGAAATTGTTGCAAATGAGCTTGTTACTCCTACTAGTAAGAGTAGCAAACAATCTCATAAAAGAAATATGGTTGATAGTGCCTCGATTCCTGTTGAAGGCATTGTAGATTTAGGAGGAACCCCTTCAAATCAAAAAAGGAGGAGATTTGTTGTTGCTGAAACCAATGTTATTACTGAATCTGAGAGTGAAAATTCTGTGGCAGTAGGGAAATCATTACTCCAGGTGCTGATTTAGAGGATGGCATTGTCAAGACAACACAAAATGCCATTCGAGATCGATTGCGGAGGGATAAGTTGGTTAACAATGGACATACATTTGAGTTGAATGTGAATCAACTTTATAAACCCACAGAAGGGAAAGATCACTTTAGAATTAGAAAACCACATCACTTGCATATTCACAACTTGAAAGCATTGATGAGGCACAATCCCTATGCACATGTTGTTGACTACCTAGTCCTTGTTGACCCGGAAGTTGTTCCTACTAGAGATGAATTTGATGAAACAAAATGTTTTCATTACAAATATTATGTTCTTGGAGGGAATCATTCTGCAGAGGCAAGAAGAGAGTTGATGCAAGAATATCCCAATAACCCTATTTTTGAAATAGTTAAATGCATCATTTATGCTGGTTTAACAGAAGTTGAAGCAAAGTTGTTGGCATGGGATCATAACACAGATAGTGAATATAGGTTGACAATGACATTTGTTCAAAGGGTGAGATTTATACACAGTGAATTTGTGCAAATATGTGGTGGGGAAAAATCTAGAGTTGATGCAAGTTTTCGGAGACAATGTTGTATGGAAATAGGTCTCCCTATTAAAGATGATATTATGCTACCAAAAAGTTCCAGAGGAAGTGATGCATTCAGGGCTGTAGATGCCTATTTCCAGTTGGCATTCAGATTTGGGAAAACATGGGATTTGATTGAAGACATATTTAGCTTGTGGGAGAATATTGGCATAAAAAACCAAAAAGTGAAAAAAGGTAGAGTTGTTCCATGGAGCGGTGGTAAGGCAGGTCCTGACGTCAAGAATATGCCAGAAGACATGACTATTACACCTTGGAGAACAATGCAAGGTGTGAAGGATGAAACATTAATAGCTAAAATACTATCATGGGTAAAGTCAGGTGAATTATCCATGGAGGAAATGTGCAGCGAACTTGAGAAGTAAGTTGAGCATTTTTTTGAGTTTAACATTTTTGTTATGTTCTAGGTATTCTGTTATATTATTATATATGATTGTAAACATCATTTATTGTTTCATTGTCTAGTCACAAGGTCTACATGAAAATACAAGAGGAGATGGTTAAAATGTTGAGTGACAAGAGTTGGGATGATGTCAAATGCAACTATCTAGACTCAAGCTCGATAGAAAGTTTACAACAATTTTTTGTTGCATTCAAGAAGGTATGTTGATCTATGATACATCCTATTTTATTTATTTTCTAATTCAATTCATTTCTATTTTATTACTTATAGAGATCATTTTTATTTGAAGATGCCAAAGAGGGGTGGAGCTGGAGTACTGGAGTCCTTCAAAATCCATATCCAAAGAGCCAAAATAGAATGACAAAGGAGACACTGTCTTGCAAATGTTGAACTTGATGATACACTTGATCATTATATTTGGAATGGGCTTGACACTATGCAATATAGAGTCATTTTAGGTGATTGTGCAGACATTGCAAATCTTGTTCCTAAAAAGGAGTACGCACTAGTGATTGTAGATATCCCTCATGGATACAATATCCGAAACACTACTTATGATTGTGAGCCTTATACTTACCAATCATTTAGTAAAGTGGTTTCGGGATTTGTAGATGTCACAACATCACCACTATGGAGATTTGTTATTTTCCATTCAGACACACAATTAGGGGGCTTGTTGACAGCCTTCAGGGGTAAAGGAAAAAAAAGGAAGCAACTTCATTGGTAATATATTTGCACTATATGAAGGGATTAGAGAGGAAAAAACTATCTCTGCAACTAGGGTTTTGATTGTCGGCCTTCGAAGAAGTTTTTGGCAGCCGTGGCTCCTTCCATGGCCGCCTTCCCCTTTCTTCCCTAAGTTACGCTTCTTGTCAATGGCCAACTCGGGGGTTTTCTTTCGCTTTGGAATGAATGGTGGCAACTTGGCGTGGCGACCCATTGGGTAGCTGGTTCCTGCGGCTTCCCAGTGGTGGCGACGGTGGCTTCTGCAAAATAGGATGCAGCTCTGGGGCTGGATTTTTCTGAGGGTTTTTGCCGACGACTGCGAGGACTGTCGAGCTATGAGCTCTAGTTTCCTCTATGGTGAAGGTGGATCCGCAGAGGAGAACGCGCAGGGGGGGTCCATGTCCCTGATATGTTGACGGATGGCGGGCATTTCTCAGCGGTTTTCTGTGAGGACAGTGGATCCGCAGAGGGGACGTGCGGGGGTTACAGTGACCCTGAGATGGCGGGCATGGCTGCATGACGGCCGCTTGCTCCGCTCAGTGGCATTCTCTATTGGGCGTTCGAGGAGAGGACTTCTGTCAGTGTTTTCTGGGGTGTTGATTTGCAGATGCTAGTGGATCTGCATTTTTTCTGGGGTTCCTGGAAATGTTTTTCTCTCTGTTTCTTCATCCTTACATCTTCAGCATTTTGCTGCTCGTTTTCTATGTAGCGCCATCATGGTTGCCCAGATTAAGGTTTTTAGCTATAGTTATTTTATGAGTTTCCTCTGTAATTATGTTGTTATTGTGTATGAAGCTGAAAAGCTTGTAGTCTCTATTCAATTTTCGGCACTGCTATGCAGCATAGACACTCTTCAAGAGTGTTGTAGATCCATGTAATTTTGTACTCGCAAGATGAAATAAAATTACGCTCTTTTTTCAAGGAACTCGAGGAGAAAAAAATATATTTGCACTATATTATCAAAATTTTGAATTTATAAATCAATTATATTTATTGATAAGTTAATTAATTGTTTTATATTTTTGTTACAAGCAAAAGCCTAATGTTCGTAGCTCAGGAAGCGATCCATTCCTGAGTGATGCTGAAAGCATACATGTTGCAACTTGGACATAGGAGGATGCTTATGAACCTCTTTTAATCAATGAAAAGAGAGGAGGAAAACATAGTCAGATATTGAGTAATAATGCTGTGGTAAAAAAATTAACATATGAAGAAAGGGATTTGAAAGGAGTGACTATAAACATCTATCAAAAGCCACAAGCATTGATTAATTATCTCATAGATACATTTTCAAGAGAAGGAGATTGGGTCTTAGATTTGTTCTCGGGTTCTGGTAAACTTTCTCATATTACATATGAAATAATATATCAAGTTTTATTGTATGTTTTATCCTTCATTATTTTATTGTTTTAAAGTATGCTTCTTTATGCTATTTCACTTAACTTTAATTTTGTTTTTGGTGATTAGGTACAACAATAGCATGCTCCTTACAAAAAGGAAGAAATTGCATATCGATTGATAATGATCCACTCCAATGCAATTACATAAAACAAAGAATTAAGGCTATTCAAGTTCTTCCAGATGAACTGCAAGAAGTTGGTTTGAAGAAAGGAGAGTTTAGTGAAACACTTGTGGCAAAGATGTCAAAAGAGCCCCAACCCCCGTTAGGAGGGGTGTTTGGAAAGGAGCACTTTGGGGATCTTGCAGACATAGAAGACCCAATGGAAGAGGACATTGATGTCCCTAAGGAAATTCAAGCTCTAGAAAATTCCAATGTCGATGAAGAATTTGGCATGCATGATATTGTTGAATAGTTTCATGTTTTGAAGAAAATGTTAATTTTGTCAATTTTTGACAATTTTTTGATCAGATATATTAGTAATGTTTTGACTTTCAGACTTTATTTTAGAAATAAAATTTCTAAATATAATGTTTTTAATATGTTTTTTACAAATAATTTGTATATTTTTTCTCGACTTTATGTGAGTGGTCACTTTTCGATAACTAATATGAAATTTGATCATTTTTAGAGAAAAATTCTCTGAAAATTCATTGAAAATGGTTTTAAATGTCTTTATTTTCTGGAATTATTTACAATTTTGTCCATAAAAATGCCTTATTTTGTACATAAAAATGTCTTATTTTATAGAAAAAATCGTAAAATGTATATGTTTTTCATTATAAATTGCTTAAAAATGTATGTTATTTTGTTAAATTTCAAAAAACACACTTGAAAATAGAAATTAAAAATATTTTACAACAAAGATAATTCAAAGGCCCCAAAAAATGTGTGATACTGGCATCAACCATTTTTGAAAAGGGGGTAAAAATAACTACTAAAATTAGGAGAGAGAAAAACGAGAACTATGTCGAGTTCTCGCTTCATAGTATAAGTGGTTTTTGCTAGCCATATCCCTGGTCATTTCTTTGAGATCCTCTTTGCTATCCATATCCTTGAGATCCTCTTTATTATTAAAATATTGAGAATGTGCAAAAACATTCAACAATGCATTTAAACTAACATGCATATCAATAGAAAAGATCTAATAGTCTATCCTTCTATCATGCAAGAAACAATTAATTATGTAAGAACAAGAGTCAAGAGAAAAAGAGAACAATACACCATATATACATGGTAAAAACCCAAATGGGGAAACATTCATGGAATGCTTGGTCTTCATTATTCTAAAAAAATATCCATCTTACAATACAAGGCATCTCCATGTATGCATCACTCTCCATCTTCACATCATATCACAATCATGTGTGTACAAATGACATACACAACATGTGATGTGTGATTTCACATCACAACATACCCAAAAGGGTCTCCTTGTTGGCTCTCCTTGGGAAGACCCGGGTTCAGCGAAGTTAATGCAGCAACAACAAAACCCCTTTCATTGGCCCTTTTAGCATCACCCTGTAAACAGGATAAAGTCTCACCCGAAGAGAATATGGGGGGTTACAGAATCAAGCTCCTATAACCGTGGTGATGTGCAGATGTGGTCGACAACCTCGCTAAAATCCCTATTTAATATCGACTAGCATAATAGAATGAACAAATGACTTCGCACTTCGCATCTAATCAACAACATACATAACTATGCTGAATATCTAATGTATTCACTAGTTAGCTATGCATTCATCATTCTAAGTGTTCCTCCATAGCATTCATACACATGTATTCCATTTACGACAACATACAATTACCATTAAAATACACATGAAAGAAAATACATAAACATACCATAAACTCGTATACAAAGCACGTCATAAACTCATATACATAAACACATTGATTTATGTGGTTCACCCCTAGGCAGGAGCTACGTCCACATGAACTATTCTTTTATTATCTCAGAAGGGTAACAGTTCCATTCTGCGTACTTAGCTGAGACTCTTTTCTACAATTAGATCTCTATGCACTCAGCTGTAGAGTCTATTCTCTCTTTGATCCGCATCTCTCTGATGTAGAGTGGTTACAGAAATACCCGTGGAAGGATATTGACGAAATTTTCTTCGCAACCTTTGGAAATAAGGTGCATGAGTGGTTGTCAAGACTCACAGAGTGAAAGAACTATTTCCAATAAGGAGCACCTACTGAATAGAACCTAAAGCTAATTCATAGGCTTAAAGCAGTAGATAGTCCACTCTCGCGAGCAGTCGACTTTTGGGTTGACAATATTCTAGAAGGATTCGTGCCAAAGTTCGTTGTGGACATGTTGAAGTCCTACAGTGCAATAGAAGCAGAGTTATTAAAAGGTTTCAGAGGTAAGTACCTCAACAATTTGAGTTTATATATCAAAATGCCTGTAGCTGAAAAAGGAGTTTTAAGAATGCAGTAAGACATATAGTTGTTTTGAGTCTGTAATGGTTGATAATACTTACAGTGATACAGAAGAAGATATTCATATCTTAAGAAGTGGTAAAATATATAAGGTTAGTATAGAAAAGAACCTTAAAGAACATGAACTCCGCATAGAAACTGAGTTCCAAGATGAGCTTGATAGCGAAACTCCTCGCGTAGCGACCTATCAGCCCATTACCCCTCAGAACCCTCCAGTTTCCAATACTATGCCTCCTATTCCATAGAATCCGCTAGTTCAGAACCCTCAATAATGCTAATCCTCAGAGTGTGAACACTAGTAACACTGCAGGAGTAAGTACTTAGAACATCCCGACTCAGAATATTCCATGTAGTAACATCCCTAACACCACTCAGAACACTGCGCCAAACACTGTACCACCTAGAAGGAGAATGACTGATGATATAAAACTATTGATATCTAAAGGAACGGGTCTAGAATACCCTGAGCATCAATGGTTTCTATGTGAATCCATTTGGAGCGTCAAGCAAGTCTAGGATGATGCTGTTAAGCATGCACAACTCATCACTACAATCAGAGATAGAGAATTAACTTGGTTTATGAAATATTATGTCGGACAGAATAGGACCCTACCAGAAATAAAGGCTACTCTCTTAAGAGAGTTCAAGAAACCAAAGTCTGAATTGCAATGTATAACAGAGCTGAAAGAGATCAAACATAAAACAACTGAGTTGGTATGGGAATTTGACCAGAAGTTTAAAGCATTATTAGACCAAGTAAGTTTCAACATTGCACCACAACAACACCAAGAGTGGTTCATAACTGCACTGTTGCCCCATATCAGGCTGTCGTTGATGCAATAGAAGGTTGCATTGCAGACAGAAGCATTAGAGATCGCGATGAAGCTAGAGGCTTTGCCAATAGGAGAAACAAGCCAAAAATGATCCAGATACAAAAGTAGTTAGCAACTCTAACGTTACAACTCCAGGACATTAAGAAAGGAAAGGAAGTTAGAAATGAAATCCGGTGTACAAAATGTAGAGAAAAGGGAAACTTGAAGGAGCATTGTCCAGTTTTCAAAGATTACATTGATAGTGGAGCACCAAATCCACTAAATCAGCAGCAACAAGGGAAATGGTGTGAAATATGTTGATGCAGAGGACATCGACTAGAGGATTGTTATTTGATCCAGAAATATGTCAGAACACCCAAGAATTTATACTGCAATTTCTGTAAATTAGTTGGACATGATGATTCCAAATGAGGAGCATATGACCCAATGATAGAAAGGAAACAAGATGTTTACAAAGTTCAAGAAGAAACACCGCAACACCATGATAATGTGTAGTATGATCAAGGCACATATAGAGGTCATGGTGGATTCCACAGAAGAGGAAGAAATACTGGCCCAAGGAGAGGAAGAGGTCAGATGGTCTGTTATAACTGCGCTCAGCCTGGTCATCTATTTAGAGACTGTACAAATCCTTGCACTACATGTAGATACTGTAAATATTTTGACCATGTTATTGAAGCATGCCCAATATTGCAAGCGAATATGCAAGAAAGAAGAACAAAAGCACCAAGCCAGAATGTTCAGATGATTGCAGCAGAGAAAAGGGATCCAAACATCAATGTTGTGACGTGAAGTGGTACTGTGATAGGAAAAGATAAAGAACCAGAACCTTCGACTTCTGGAGAACACCATGCTATGTAGAAACCTACTGATGGGGTTTGGACAAGAAAATCTACGGGGAAAGCACCCTCTTTCAATGTAGAAAGAAACAAGGAATTCTTCGCAGAATCAAGGGAAACCTTCAAAGAACCAGCACCTATGACACCAAGAATCCCATTGCGAAGTGAAGCATTGCATATGAAGGATATGCCAGCAGCATATGATCAAATGAGTACTGCAACAGAAACGAGGACTTCTGTTGCGCAGTTCCTACAGAGCTATATGAAGTTGCTGAAGAGCGAAGATTCTTTTGTGGAAATACAAAATTTTCTAAACCACTATGAGCAACGCAGTTGCACAAGTAATTCTCATAGCATAGTTCACCACATCAAAATCCATAAGAGAACAGGTTGAGAAATGAGGCTAAGTTCACAAATTGGAGATTATGAGATGGATGAGATCATCCTTGATCTAGAATCTGAAGTAAATGTCTTTCCTAAGTAGACATGGGTACAGTTGGGGAAACCAAAGTTGTCATGGTCACCCATACAGTTAATACTAGCGAATCAATAGAAGCTTATACCCTTTGGAAGGATAGAAAATGTTCTAGTGGATATCGATGGAGTAAGCACTTCAGCAGAATTCGAGGTTATTGAGATCATCGATGACAGTAACCCATATCTAGAATTATTGAGGATAGAATGGGCGATGGATAACCTCGCGATCATCGACTTGAAGAAAAAACAGATGATATTTGAAGGGGAAGATATCAGGGTCATCGCTCCCTTGGACCCTTTACAAGGACCGAGATACAGTGAGCCGATCAGAGAAGAATGTAGAGCTCATGATCTAGATTGCATCTATAAGATGACAGCAAACCACACCGACTACATCAATCCTACAGCTGATGGAACACTTAGTTGGCATTGCGACAGGTCTTATATATCTGAGTTCGATGCAGGACTGGAGAATTGGCAAGGCCGATTGCATGAAGTATCTACAAGAGGATGCACGCAGATCACCAAATCAATGTGCTGGATTGGAACCAAGGTAAGTCTAATCCCCACTTATGATGGTTCAACTAACGTCTATACATTTTTGCAAGAATATATTGTATCAATTTCAGCTGAACATTGGATACCAGCATTGGATATAGCACTGTGTGCTACACCTGCCAGATGGTGGGCCATGCATAAGGAGACCTTGACCACATGGGAATAGTGCAAACACATGATGCAAATTAGATTCGTAGAGAAAGCTGCGTTGAACATGGTCAAGTACAATGGTTAAACAGATCCGAGGGACCACATAGCAACTTGTTCACAAGCATGGATAAACAGACCACAAACATAATGGGTTCATCTATTTGTGCACACACTAGAGAAGATTCAAAAGAATTGGTACACAAATGCAGAGCTTCGCAGAGGAACCACATATTGGTCTATTTTAACTACAAACTTCGAGAGAAATTTCAGTTTTGAAGATGACTGTATAAGCATAAATGAGGCTCTGCAGGTTATTAAAGAAAGGATATTCAGAGAAGAATTCGCAAGTACAAACAAGGAATTAGAGGCCATCAAAGACAATATAATTGAAGACATAAAAGTAATATGAACCTACAACCAGAATGGGAAAGAACAATAGAACATGACCTTGAGTGCTATAACCTCGCTGAAGATGAAGAATATGCAGAGGAGAGTGATGAGGAGGATCCGCACAATGTTAATATACCTGAATCAGAGGGAGCACGCGATGTAGAGGGACCTCCATTAGAAATTCCAGACATAAGCGACCCTCTCAAGACAAAAAAAAAGTTAATATTGGCACAAGCAAAGAGCCAAAGTTTGCATCTATTCAAGACTACTGGGATGATGAAACGGTCACGCAGATCACAGACCTTCTACATGAATATCAGGATCTGTTTCTGAAGAAGTTCACTGAAATGAAAGGCATTTTGGGTGACTTGGGAGTGATGAAGATACCTCTTAAGACAGGCACGAATCCCATCAAACACGGGCCTTATAGATTGAATCCTAGATGTAAAAAATGATTCAACGAAGAACTCAATAAGATGATTGATCTAGGGATAATTAAGCCAGTGGAAGAATCAGAGTGGATAAGACCCATGGTTATCCAAGATAAAAAGACAAAATTAGAAATACGAATCTGCGTAGATCTGAGGAAGTTGAATGATGCTTCGCTACATGACCCATTTCCTACTCCATTTACAGTTGAAGTCTTGGACAATGTTGGAGGAAATGAAGAGTACTCATTTACTGATGGATTCCTTGGGTACCATAAGATTAGAATTGACTCAATAGATAGGCATACGACCACTTTTTCCACTGAATAGGGCTCATATCAGTATATAGTTATGCCATTTGGGTTGAAAAATGCACCTTCCATATTTTCCAGAGTTGTTGTTGTTGGGCTTGGCCCAAGTGGGTCATTTTTGAGCAACAAAGGTGTTTTGGAATTGCGGAGCTGAGTCCAGTTCAGTTAAAACAATTTTGTATAATTTTTTGGGATGTTGCAAAGTTGTGCACAGCGCAGTGTTGGAGGAAGCTGCGAGGATCAGTACTGCAAGGAGGCAGTTTTGCGAAGTGTCTAGTCTATGGGATGACAGCAAAGAAGAGTGTTGGACAGAAGATGGCACCTATTCCGGTTATACCATCGGTGGTCTATTTTTGGTAAAGATGCTCCAGAAGTGCTAAGCGGAGGGCAGGAGAAAATCGGGAAGAAAGCGACTGGTCGCACATGCAAAAGATACCACTACCTGAACCAGTCGCACGAGACCGTTAGAGGAAGAATGGCTTGGTGAAAGTGACCTGTTGGCATGCGCGCAATAGGAAGGCCGATAGCGACATGATGCATGCGTGGAAGACCGCCACGATGGAATATTCACTACCAGAGGCCATAAGTCTGGTTTTGGGGAAGCCATGATAGTTTTGTAAACCTAAGGGTTTTTTCCTGTAGATTGTAAAGACATGACCTAGGGGCATGATCTATAAATAAGGGCATTTTTGTATGGGAAAGGGTTGTTGGGTTATTTTTAACTCTTCATTTTGTAAGTAAAACATTGTTGAATCTTGTGAGATCAATTGCAAAGGCTCTGCAGTTGAGTGCGCAGAGACCTATTTGAGAGAGAAGAGAGTCTGCAACTGAGTGCGCAGACTAAAAACTGTTGTACCCTTTCCAAAGACTAATTTAACAACAGTTCTTGTGGAGGTAGCCTCCATCCGGGGGGTGAATGACATTAAATACTGTGTAGTGTGATTGTTATGTTCATGCATTTGATTACTTTCCTACTTTGAATGTCTGGATTCTCGTTTATAAGTTGTATGTTAATGCTTTTATATGTATTCTCCATAGAGGAAAGAATGGGAATAATATGTTAAGTCTTACATGAATAGATAAATGACGAATGCGCAGTATTCTAAGCTAGTAGAAGTAGCTGTTTAGTGAATAATCTCAAGTATAAGTCGAGGTTTGACTGTGTATCTCTTGAATAGGCCGCGCAAGGAATATGCAAAATCCTATATTTCATCTCGTTGCATCGCTCTATCAACTAATAATCTAAGGCAATAGATGAATGGATAAGTGTTAAAGTAAAACCCTTAATATTAGTCGAGTCTGGGAAAATAAGAGTATTAGACCATTGCGTTGCCCTATAAGCGATATCCTGCTCAAACCGCGGAGCCCTTGGGTGCACTGGTTGCACATCGATTAGTCCGTACAAGTGTGGGCCGCGATGCCCTCTATCGTCGCCCAGCCCTCAACTCATAGCGCAGGTCCGATAGTGCATTGCACAGTAGTCCTGTCCGAACAACTCATCACTTCACTGTAGAAACCTGATTCCGCAATGCCCCCATAGCTACACCTCGGGTGAGACCTCAGCCTATTTGCAAGCTATTGCCAAAAGGGCCGATGAGAAGAGGTTTTGTTGGTTAAGAGAAACCGCGAAGAATCTGGGTCTATATTGGAAAATCTTTAGATCAGTATATAAGGCAACATATGGTTTCGTTGCCGTGCTAAGAACCCGCTATGAGTTGAAGACGTGATGTGTGAAGGAGAAGAAGTTGAGCTGGGCGTCGACATTTGGTATCCATACAAGAAAGAAATATGGGATTGGTGTGATAAGATAGATAGAGACTTTGCAACAAAAGAAAATAGACATCCATATCTCTCTGACATTGATTGGTTGAATAAGTACATGTGGAAAGACGTTCACGAGGTATTTTGGGCATCTTTCGGAAACGAGATACACGAGTGGTTTTCAAGGCTTGTAGAGCATAGAACCTGTCTAGCGTGAAGCGTGGAAACTGAGTGGACGCCGTAGCTTATCGAAAAGCTCAAAGTAGTGGATAGTCTATTTGTACGTGCAGTTGACTTCTAGGTTGACATTACATTACAAAGCTTTGTAATGCAGTTCGCTCGGGACATGCTAAAGCCCTACAGCGCAGTTGAAAGAGATTTTTTCAAGGGAATCAGAGGTAAGTACTTGAACAACCTCAGTTTATACATTAAGATGTTATTAGCTGAGAAAGGCGTTTTTAGATTGCTATAAAGCTTTTGGGATCTATAATGGTTAATAGCATTTTTAGTGATTTTGACGAAGAGATGCATAACCTAAGAAGTGGGAAAAGATATAAGTATACCCCTAAGAAGGATTCTAGTGGACTTGGGCTCCGCGTAGATATTGATTCAGAAACCCAACCTGATAGGAAAACCACACCTCTATCTGCAACCTATCAACCTATTACGCCCCAGAATTGACCAGTTGTGAACACTGCACCTCTCATTCCACAAACCCAGCTAGCCATGAACATTCAGCACAATACCACATTCATTTTTGCCGTGCAGAACACTGCGCAGAACCCACCACCACCTAGAAGAAGCATGACTGAGGACATTAAGCTACCGATATTTAAAGGAATGGGTCTAGAGGAACCTAATCAGCACTGGTTTCTATGGGAAGCCATATGGAGCATAAAACAAGTCCAGGACGACGCTGTGAAGCAAGCGCAGCTCGCTACCACCTTTAGAGATAGAGCCTTGCATTGGTTCATGAAATACTCGCAGGGACAACCAAGAACCCTGATAGAAATCAAGGTTGCACTCCTATCAGAATTTAAGAAGCCGAAGTTGGAGTCACAGTGTATAACAAAGTTGAAAGAGATCAAACAGAAACCTAACGAGACGGTCTAGGAGTTTGATCATAAATTCAAGACACTAGACCAAGTAAGCTTTGTTATTCCACCGCAGCAACATAAGGAATGGTTTATAGCTGCGTTGTTTCCACATATCAAACAGTCGTTGATGCAGCAAAAAGTGAATTCACAGCCGGAAGCTTTGGAGATTGCGATGAAGTTGGAAGCTTCACCAATCGGATAAATTAGCACTGGCATGTCTCAGATTCAGAACCAGTTAGCTACCCTGACACTACAATTACAAGATATCAAGCAAGGAAAGCAAGAGAGAAAGAAAGTCTGGTGTACAAGTTGTAAGGGAGATGGACACACTAAGAATCATTGTCCTTTATTCCAAGAGTTCCTCAACATGGGTGGACCAAACCCATTGAATCCACACCCAGGGCCATGGTGTGAGATTTGCAGAACCAGAGGACACCGACCAGAAGATTGTCACATGATACAGAAATACGTAAGAACTCCTAAAAACTTATATTGTAATTTCTATAAGTCAATAGGGCACGACGAATCTAATTGCCGCGCATATGAGTTCATGTTAGAAAAAAAGAAGGATATTGAGCATATGTATGGAGGAATGTACAGAGTCCAAGAAGAGACTCCTCAGAAATAGAATAATGCCTAACCTGATCAGAGCGTATACAGAGGCCGCGAAGGATACCATGGGAGAGGAAGAAATAACGGTCCAGCGTAGGGGGGGGCGAGGTCAAGTAATTTGCTACAACTGTGGCCAAGCAGGTCATGTATCTAGAGACTGTACCAAGCCATGCACTACATGCATCTATTGTAGCTCATTTGATCATGTCATTGAAGACTGCCCAGTGTTGGAAGTAGAAATGAAGAAGAGAAAATGACCGGAAGCACCGGCCCCAAAAATCCAGTTGATCGTAGCAGAGAGGAGACATGCGGACCCAAGTATTAACGTAGTAACCCGCAGTGGTGCTATGAAAGTGAGGGATAGAGGAGCAGAAGCTTCGACTTCTGGAGATTTTAACACTAAGCATAATCCTCTTGAGACAATATGGATAAGGAAAGCGGCAGGGAAACCACCAGCTTTCGACCTGAAGAAAAATAAAGAAACCTTTGAAAAAGCACAAGATCTCTTTAAAGAGCCCGCACCTAGATCACCGAGCATCCCATTGCGCAGCGAAGTACCACATGTAGAACATATGCCCACCGCGTACGACAGAATGAGCACCACAACAGAGACATGCACCTTTGTTGTGCAGTTCCTCAAAAGTTGTATGAAGTTACTAAAGAGTCCAAATGCTATCGTGGAATTGCAAAAGTTGGTAGACCAGTATGAGCCACGCAGCAACACTGGAACTACTGATAGCACAGTTCACCATATTAAGAAACATAAGAGAACATTGAGAGAAATGAGACTCAGTGCACAAATAGGAGATTATGAAATGGATGAGATCATTCTTGATCTGGGATCATAAGTAAATATCTTGACTAAGCAGACATGGCAACAGATGGGGAGACCAAAGCTGTTATGGTCACTTATCCAGTTGTGAATGGCCAATCAGGAGAAGGTCATACCCTTTGGACAGTTATCCAACATGATTGTTGACATTGATGGAGTGCAGAGTCACGTAGATTTCAAGGTTATTGAGATTGTGGATGATAGTCAACCTTTTCCTATGCTGGTAGGAATTGAATGGGATATCGATAACCTCGCCATCACCAACCTGAAAACAAAGAAGATGATCTTTGAAGGAAAGCACCTCAAGGTCATCGCACCATTGGACCCTGGAGATGGAAAGAGATACAGCGAGCCGATTTAGGAGGAATCCAGGGCTTAATATTTGGACCAACTGTACCAGATGACCGTGAACCAGGAGGATTATATCAATCCAACTGTAGATGGAACACTCAGCTGGAGATGTGACAGTTCTTGCATCTTAGACTCTGATGCAGGATTGGAAAATTGGCAAAGCCGCATGCACGAAGTATCAACAAGGAGATGTGCGCAGGTAACAAAGTCACTGCACTGGATTGGAAAGGAAGTAAGCCCAATCCCTGCCTATGATAGTTTTGCTAATGTTTATTCATTTATTAAAGAATATATTGCAGCAATTGCAGAAGAACATCGCTTACCAGCATTAGACATAGCGCTATGCGAGACACCTTCCAGATGGTGGGCTGCGCATAAGTAGACATTGACCACATGGGATCAATGCAAAATTAAAATGCAGATAAGGTTTGCTCATAAGGTTACCCTACCTTTTGAGAAATATAATGGACAGACAGATCCAAGACAACATATTGAGTTCTATTCACGAGCATGGGGGGAGAGACCAAAGACAGAATGGGTGCATTTGTTTGTGCACATGCTAGAGGACAACATTCCCAATAAATGGTACTTAGATCTGGAGTTGCGCAGGGATACTATAGATTGGGACATGCTGGCCGCGAACTTCCAGAAGGAATTCATTTTCGAGGATGAGAACCCGCTTATACACGACGGTTTGCAAATAATTAAGAAGTGCATATTCAGAGAAGAGTGTCCACATAGAAATATGACTTTAGAGGAATTATTTGGCACAGGAAGCATACCTACGAGCTTAAAGACAGAATCGAAGGAACAGGTAGAACATCATATGGAATGTTACAACCTAGTTGAAGAGGTTGAAGAAAAAGAGGATAGTGATGAGGAGGACCTACGCAACATTAAGATACCTGAGTCGAAAGGTGCACGTGACGTAGAGGGACCTCCGCTAGAAATCCCAGACCTGAGCAGCCCTGTAAAGACGAAGAAAGTGAACATTGGCACCAGTGAAGAACCAAATTTCGCAGCTATTGGAGACTACTGGGATGATCAGACTGTTGTGGTGATTGCAGATACATTACATGAATATCAGGAGCTATTTCCGACTAAGTTTACAGAGATGAAAGGCATTCTGGGAGACTTAGGGGTTATGAAAATACCTCTTAAGCCAGATGCGAAGCCTGTTAAGCAAATGCCGTATCGACTGAACCCGCGCTACAAAGAAAGAGTAAGTGCAGAGATGGACAAGATGCTGGAGGCAGGAATCATTGAGCTAGTCGAAGAATCTGAATGGATAAGCCCTATGGTTGTCCAAGATAAGAAAAAAAGGCGAAATCAGGATCTCTGTGGATCTCAGGAAACTAAATGATGAGTCAATGCATGACCCATTTCCTACACCTTTTACTGATGAAGTGATTGATAATGTGGGAGGAAATGAAGCGTATTCCTTTACTGATGGTTTTTCGAGATATCATCAAATAAGGATTGATCCTACAGATAGGCACAAGACTACATTTTCTACAGAATGGGGGTCATTCCAATATACAGTGATGCCTTTTGGTCTAAAGAATGCACCCGCCATCTTCTCGAGAGTTGTGGTCGCAGCATTCAAGGATTTCATGCATAAGTTTCTAGAAGCTTATTTTGATGATTGGACTGTGTTCGGACTACTGAAGAATCATTGTGCAAACCTGTGAATGATGCTAGAAAAGTGGAGACAACACCATATCTCCTTGAACCTGAAGAAGTGTGTTTTCTGTGTTCCCTATGGGATTCTACTGGGACACATTGTCTGTAAACAGGGCTTGATGGTTGATCCCGCGAAGATCGTCGTCATTGTAAACTTGCCAACACAAAACTCAGTCAAGCAGCTACGTACTATTTTAGGACATACTGGGTATTACAAGAATTTTATAAAGGGTTATGCACAGATAACCACAGCAATGGAGAAGCTGTTGAAGAAAGATTCACCGTCCATCTGGAACGTAGAGTGAGAACAAGGTTTTGACACCTTGAAGGAGAAACTGGTCACTATGCCAATCTTAGTTTTTTCGGACTGGGAAAAGCCATTTCATGTTCTTGTGGATGCGTCATGTATATCATTGGGAGTTGTGCTAGTGCAGCTAGGAGAGGGAGGTATTGACCATCCTATCGCATTTTCGAGCAGAAAGCTCTCATTGGCATAAAAGAATTACACCACTACTAAGAGAGAAGGCCTCGCGATGGTCTATGCACTGCAGAAGTTCAGGCACTATTTTCTTGGTGTGCAATTCTTGATGTTTACTAAACATTCTGCATTGAAATACCTGGTAAATAAGCCAGTGCTAGGGGGGTGAATCTGCAGATGGATGTTACTCTTCCAGGAGTATGATTTTGACATAATAGTTAAACCTGATAGACTAAACTTGGGACTTGATCATCTGTCAAGGATTGAGTCAGGGGAAGAGCCTACCAATCTTGAAGACAATCTGTCGGACATGTAGTTGTCTACTATCTACATAGCTGGCGATTATTATAAAGACATCATATATTTTCTGAGTACCGGATTTGCACCTACTGAGTTCACTACACAACAGAAGAAGCAATTGGTGGTGTGAGCAACAAACTTCACCGTTATTGTAGGTCATCTATACAAATTGGAACCGGATGAAATACTACGCATATGTGTATTGGAGCATGAGAAGCCATTCATATTGGTTGATGCACACTCAGGAGCAGCAGGAGGTCACTATGCAGGAAAGGCTACTGCACAGAAGATATTGCACGCAGGACTATGGTGGCCTACAATCCATAAGGACTTGAAGGAACATTGTTAGAGCTACGATGTCTGTTAGAGGACAGGAAGGCCATCACAGAGAGACAAGATGCCACTAAACCCACAGTTTACATGACAGTACTTTGAAAAATGGGCCATTGATTTTGTAGGACCTATAAACCCATCGGGGAAGAGAACTGGTGCGAGGTATATTATTACTGCCACAGATTACCTAACTAGATGGGCATAAGTGAAGCCAGTGAAGGACTGCAGCATAGGTACTGCTGCACAGTTCATTTTTGAAGACATCCTTACAAGGTTTGGATGCCCTATGATTTTGATGAGTGACCAGGGTACTCATTTCTTGAACAGAACCATTGAGGCATTGACAGAAGAGTTCCACATTCACCATCAATGCAGTACACCGTATCACCCTCAGGCGAATGGAACTGTTGAAGCATTCAATAAAACAATGGAGAATGCGCTCACTAAAGTATGCAATGTGAATAGGGATGATTGGGACCTGTGCGTTCCCGTTGTGTTATGGGAATACCGAACCACATGCAAAAAGTTGACTGGCCATACACTGTTTAGACTAGCCTATAGGCAAGAAGCCATAATGTCAATGGAGTACATTGTTCCCAGTTTGAGGATAGTAGCGTTTACATGCATGGTAGATCGCGACGCACTGGAAAGACGACTCTTACACTTGGTTGTTTTGGAGGAGGATCAATTCATCACAGGCTTTCACCAACAAGTGCAGAAGGAAAGGGAAAAAGCATGGCATGATCGCCACAACAAGAACAAGTATTTCTAGGTAGCTGATCTAGTCCTCCTGTATGATAGCAAGTTTATGAAATTTCCTGGGAAGTTTAAAACACATTGGCTCGGCCCATATACTTTTGTACATGTTACTAATGGTGGAGCAGCTCAGTTAGCCACATTAGCAAGAGATAACTTGCCCAACTTAGCTAATGGTAGTAGACTAAAACCCTATCGGGATAGTTCTACTTCACAGAACCTGTAATGGTCAGAAAGAAGGACATTTTTAAGTGCCAAGTATAGTTGAAATTAGGCACTAGAAAAATGAAGGAATCTGTACGCGATGTATAATGAGGAAGATGCATATACCGCGCAACACTGCTAGAATGTGTTGCTACGAAAAAAAAAGGAGAAAACTAAGAAAAGAAAAAGATAAGAGAAAACGCGCTGTTGCAAAGACCAAAGAGAAAAATACTTAGTTCAGAAGCCAGAAATCAGGCACCGCGAAGAGACTGCGCAGGAGTAACAATGACCTGCCGCACAGTTTGACGCAACACTCTGAAAAATAGCCGTTACAATGTCGATGGAGAATATAGACGTTACCAGCAACCGCTTGGGCATTTAACGCACAGATAGCCGTTCTAAACAAAGTTATGAAGGAAAGCACCGAAGGATCCACCAGATTTGGCCAACGGATACCACAATTAATGCTTATCTAGCCGTTGAGGGGTGCGGAGGAGGGTCCATTGTGCCTATAAGTAACACTGCATTCAGACTCGCGGGCATTACCAAACACTTATAATTTTCTTGCAAATAGTTCTGTGAGAGTTATTTTTCGCACGATATCTGAAACCCTGTGAAGATTAGCCAGTGAATGTCTGAGTACTCTTCCATTGAAGAAGAATTTACGCTTCAGGATATTGTGAGAATATTCAAACATGGAGGGATTGAAGGGTTAATGAGAACCCTTAGAACCAGGTCAGGCATCAAGACGATCACCAAGACATGGTCCAGTGATGCAAGATAAAGGTAAAAATCCAGTAGCACAAAGAATGAAGGTATCCAAGATGGCATCGACAGTGCAGAAACGACCACTAGTGGATAAGGAGATACCTTTGACATTAACTCCAGACTATATTTCACCACGTGCTCTGGACGCACTGGTTTTCAAGTTGTTGAAGAATTCCAAATACGACATCCCGCTATCGCCAATCTCGAAACATGTCGAGGTAGAGAAAAACTTGCTGGGTAAAATCCCAGAATGTAGATGGGAGGATTATGATCTGCTTGCAATGCAGAAGGAGGAGCCCAATGAACTGAAGTTCCCACAGTTCCAACCGGACTAGTACATGTGCTGGAAGAAGGATGCAAAGGGTGAGCTTAACTTGGTCTCCCAAAGTTGGTTATCTAGAGTAGTCCATTCCGGGCTGCTCAATCTTCTCAAACTCCCACATTTCGATAGGTCACCAGAACTAAATGTGGTGGTGCACACGCTGATGGCACACATTCACCAGGGTTATTTGTGGCTCGACTGCAATGTTGACCTAACTATTGACATCATCCACCGCATTACCGGGTTGAGTAAAAGGGGTAAGGATCCCAAGCAATTTTTCCAAGGGAAAAGCAAGGACAAAGAAGCTGTGGCAAAGATGAAGAAAACTCAGATGGTCATCAAAGGGAAGAGGGGTTTCCAAACAAAAGAAATAGATGATAAAGGAACAATATTTGTCACACAACTGTTAGTGGGAAAGATTCTCCACACATGCAGGCCTCTTGAGGTAAGTGCAGGCGTATTACTTCTCGGCGCCACGGCCGTGGGAGGAGAACAATTTAACTGGTCTCAGTACTTACTGAATGAGTTCATGGAAGAGCTCAATGAAACACAGCTCAACGGAGGGTATTTCCATTATACTTAGCTCATCGTGTTGATCGCTTTTGTCGGCTGGAAGGAGCTGAAGGATTATGTTGGTGTAATCATGGATACCAATGAGTGCAGAGGACCGTGTTATTCAAATCTCTCGATGAGC
This sequence comes from Larix kaempferi, assembly GCA_027924585.1. Lineage (NCBI taxonomy): Eukaryota > Viridiplantae > Streptophyta > Pinopsida > Pinales > Pinaceae > Larix > Larix kaempferi. The sequence goes on from BSBM01000222.1 coordinate 2,423,528, forward strand.
CTGAACTCATAAAGACAGCACACGACAGTTGAGGTCTTCTACCAGTATTATGACCAGCTACGCATAGCAATCATACTAATGTCGTGGATAACAAAGCAGGTAACTAGTAGTTACATTCGCATTGTTAATTTTTATGCTGACATGCATAGTATTTATATTTCAGCCAAGGTGCAGAAGAAGAAGGTGGAATGGTTCCCAGGGAACTGCCATATGTATGAAGAGGATATTGATAATATCATGAAAGAATGGCTTGCCGAGTTCCGAGTGGAAATTGTAGACGTCACAAGTGACTCCAGTGAGGACTAGCCTATTCCATGTCCTATTACCGAAGAGAAGGAGACGGGAAAAAGAAAGGAAGTTGAGATCCCAGGATAGAAAAAGGGGCCAAGGAATAAGCAGAAAGTTGATAAGGGAAAGTTGGATACAGTACTCAAGAGCGATGATTATGAACTAATCGGGGTAAATTTCATAGAGCAGATGGAAGATCTGATGTCTGACAAAGAGAAAAAGGATAAGGCAATACAGGATAGTCTGCAAAAGAATCTGGCCGCGCTGCAGGGGATTACGTTCAAAATTGAAGAAGTACACAAGAGATTACCCCCGTCGTGCGACTCAGAGTCCAAAGGGAAGTCGGGAGGAACTTCGCAGTAGAGAACACCGTAGTTAACCATGACCATTCCTACGAAGTCTCGTATTGTCGACCTGGACTCGATAATAGTAAGCTTACCTATGCCAGGGCAACTAATGTTGGATATGAAGGATGTCGAGCGTGTGGAGCTTGACTTGGAAAAAATACCACTGCCGGGCCTAGATTATTTACATCTACAGTGCGTGGAAGAAATGCATGAGCGAACCACTGACGCGCTCAAGGGGCAGGCTGAGCTACAAGTAGCTAATCGGTAGTTCGAAGAGTCTAACTCGCAGAGCGCTATGCAGCTACAGAATGAGCATGATCATCGGCAAGGAATCGAGTCCACGATCACTTCGGTAGCAGACGATATAGATGACTTTGAAGTCCAGGCAGATGTTGGGGATACTATTGTTAATATTGGTGAGCTGGTCACCATTCTTAAAGCAAAGATGCAAGACATGCAGATTCTCCATGAGGCTAACGTTGCTGCCTTGAAGGGGCAAATAAACCCACAGACCCCATCGAATGAGCAGAAGCAGTGAGGGCTGCAACAGAGAATATTGTTAACGAAGTGGCTAAGTGCCAGAGTCTATTAGATGACACGTCGAAGGCATTCACAGCCCTCGAAGAAGAGAAGCAAGCAACATTGGAATAGTTGGATACAAAAGTAAAATCCCTGTTTCCAAGATAAAGGCTCGCCAAGTATTGAAAAATCAATGTGCTTAAGAAGGAAGTGTAGGCCTTATAGGAAAAAGGACCGAAAACGCCGACAAGTCGCAACCATTACTGGAGGATGTCGGCATGATCTCACAGGAGATCGAGGAGAAGTTAAATGAGCTCCGAGAGAATCATGAACAGGTTGAAGGAAAGATAGGTGATGAGATCACACCTGAGATGCTGGATACAGTCAACCAAATCGAGCAAGACACGAAGCAAACAGTCCAGAAGTTGATTGCTACATACAATGAGTTTGCTGCGAAACTAGCTCCGCAGGAGACAGAACAACTCGGGGGAAAGCCACGTGTAAGTGTTAGGGGCCTGGCCCAAGTGGGGCAGTTTTTAGCAACAAAGGTGTTTTGGAACTGCGGAGCTAAGTGCAGTTCGGCTGAAACAATTTTGTATAAGTTTTTGGGATGCTGCGAAGTTGCGCACAACACAATGTTGGAGGAAGCTGCAAGGAGGCAGTGCTGCGAAGTGTCCAGTCTACGGGATGCCAAAAAAGAAGAGTGTTGGGAATAAGATGGCACGTATTCCGGTTAGACCATCGGTGGTCTATTTTTGATAAAGATGCTCTAGGAGTGCTAAGCGGTGGGCAGGAGCAAATTGGGAAGAAAGCGACTCATCGCACACGTGAAAGATACCATACCTGAACTAGTCACATGAGACCGTTAGAGGAAGAACGACTTGGTGAAAGTGACCTGTTGGAATGCGCGCAACAGGAAGGCCGATAATGACGTGATGCATGCGTGGAAGACTGCCAAGATGGAATATTCGCTACCAGAGGCCAGAAGTCCGATTTTGGGGAAATCGTAACAATTTCGTAAACCTAAGGGTTTTTGCATGCAGATTGTAAAGACATGACCTACGGGCATGATCTATAAATAACGGCATTTTTGTATGGGAAAGGTTTGTTGGGTTATTGTTAACTCTTCATTTTGTAAGTAAAACATTGTGAATCTTGTGAGATCAATTGCAAAGGCTCTGCAGCTGAGTGCGCAGAGATCTATCTGAGAGAGAAGAGAGTTTGCAGTTGAGTGCGCGGACTAAGAACTGTTGTACCCTTCCCAAAGACTAATTTAACAACAGTTCTTGTGGACATAGCCTCCATCTAGGGGGTGAACCATGTTAAATACTGTGTAGTGTGATTGTTATGTTCATGCATTTTCTTACTTGCCTACTTTGAATGTCTGGATTCTCGTTTATAAGTTGTATGTTAATGCTTTTATATGTATTTTCCATAGAGGAAAGAATGGGAATAATATGATAAGTCTTACATGGATAGATAAATGATGAAGGAACAGTATTCTAAGCTAGTAGAAGTATATGTTTAGTGATTAATCTCAAGTATATGTCGAGGTTTGACTGTGTATCTCTTGAATAGACCATGCAAGGAATACGCAACATCCTATATTTTATTTGGTTGCATCCGCTCTATCAACTAATAATCTAAGGCAATAGATGAATGGCTAAGTGTTAAAGTAAAACCCTTAAGATTAGTCGAGTCTGGGAAAGGAAGCGTATTAGACCATTGTGATGTCCTATAAGAGTTATCCTTCTCAAACCGCACAGCCCTTGGGTGCGCTGGTTGCGCAGCGGTTAGTCCATGCAAGTGTGGGCCGCGACGCTGTCTATCGTCGCGCAACCCTCAGCTCGCAGCGCAGGTCCGATAGTGCGTTGCGCAGTAGTCCTGTTCGAACAACTCATCACTTCACTGTGGAAACCTAATTCCGTAGGGCCCCCATAACTACACCTCGAGTGAGACCTCAGCCTGTTTGCAGGCTATTGCCGAAAGGGACGGTGAGAAGGGGTTTTGTTTGTTAAGAGAAACCACAAAGAACCTAGGTCTATATTGGAAAACCTCTAGATCGGTGTATAAGCCAACAGTTGTTGTAGCATTTAAATATTTTATCCACAAATTTTTAGAAGTCTATTTGATGATTGGAGTGTCTTTGGTTTACTGAAGAACCATTATGAAAACCTAAGAATGATGTTAGCTAAGTGCAAGCAACATCAAATCTCCTTGAATTTGAAGCAATGTATTTTCTATGTACCCTATGGAATACTACTGGGACACATTGTATGCAAGCAAGGTCTGATGGCTGATCCTGTGAAGATCGCAGTCATTGTGAATCTTCCGGCACCAAACTTAGTAAAGCAACTTCGTACAACGCTTGGACATACCGGATATTATAGAAAATTCATTAAGGTTTATGTGCAGATAACCGCACCAATGGAGAAACTTCGAAAGAAAGAAGCACAGTTCATCTGGAATGCAGAATGTGAGAAGGGATTAGATACACTTAAAAAGAAAATGGTAACTGCGTCGATCATTGTGTTTCCAGATTGGAATAAGCCATTCCACGTACATGTTGATGCTTCATCTATAACGTTGGGCATTGTGCTCGCTCAACCTGGTGAAGGGGGCATTGATCACCCCATTGCATTTTCAAGCTGAAAGCTATCTTCGGCCGAAAATAACTACACAACCACAGAAAGAGAAGGATTAGCTATGGTGTATGCACTACAGAAGTTCAGGCACTATTTGCTGGGTGTGCACTTGTCCATGTACACAGACCATTTAGCTTTGAAGTATCTGGTCAATAAGCTAGTGTTATGGGGAAGGATCTGTAGGTGGTTGTTATTGTTCCAAGAATGTGACTTTGAGATCATTGTTAAACTAGGCAGATTGAACCTAGGACCTGACCATCTCTTAAGGATTGAGCCAGGCGAAGAACCCACTAATCTTCAAGACAATCTGTCTAATGCACAATTATTTTCCATACAGATTTCCGATGAGTATTACAAAGATATTGTAGACTTCTTGACTATGGGATTGGCACCCACAGATTTTACTACGCAATAGAAGAAGCAGCTGGTAGTTAAAGCAACAGGCTTCACTATCATAGCAGGCCAGTTATACAAGTTGAGACCAGATGAAGTGCTACGAAGCTGTGTGTTATAGCATGAGAAGCTATTTATTTTGGCTAAGGTACATTCAAGTGTCTCTAGAGGTCATTATGTAGGTAGAGATATTGTGCATAGTATATTAAGAGCAGGGCTATGGTGGCCAACACTACACAAAGATTCAAAGGAACATTTCCAGAGTTGCGATGTGTGCCAGAGAACTGGAAAGCCATCATGAAGAGATGAAATGCCATTAAGATCGCAACTGAATTTACAGGCATTTGATAAATGGGCTATTGATGTCATGGGACCGATTAACCCACCAAGGAAATGAACTGGTGCGAGATACATTATTACAGCTACAGGTTATCTCACTAGATGGGAAGAAGCTAAAGCAGTGAAGGACTATAGTGCAGTTACTGCTGCACAGTTCATCTTCGAGAAAATCCTTACCAGATTTGGATGCCCAAAAGTTTTAATGAGTGATCAAGGAACTTACTTTTTGAACAGAACTATTGAAGCCGTTACTGAGGAGTTTCACATCTACCATCAAAGGAGTACACTGTACCATTGAAAAGCCAATGGAACTGTTGAGGCATTTAATACAGTGTTGGAGAATGCGCTCACCCAAGTATGCAATACAGACAGAGATGATTGGGATCTGTGCATTCCAGTTGTTCTATGGGCATACATAACAACTTGTAAGAAACTGACAGGCCATACACCCTTCAGATTGGTTTATGGACAGGAAGTTGTGATGCCTATGGAGTACATTGTACCAAGATTAAGAATTGTTGCATTCACAGACATAGCTGATGAAGAAACATTGCAAGAAAGGCTTCTACACTTGGTTGGATTGGAGGAGGATCGCTTCATCGTAGGATTTCACCAGCAAGTGCAAAAGGACAGAGAAAAAGCATGGCATGATCTCCATATCAAGCATAAAATCTTCCAAGTAGGAGACCTTGTCCTCCTGTATGATAGTAAGTTTATGAAATTTCCTAGCAAATTTAAAATGCATTGGAAAGGACCATATACTGTTATGCATGTTACTAAAGGTGGTGTAGCTCAGTTAGCCACGTTATCCAGAGACAACTTACTAGGTCTAGTTAATGGAAGTAGACTAAAACCCTATAGGGATAGTCCTACTTCGCAGAACCCTCAATGATTAGAAGTGAAGAAAATTCTAAGTGTCAAGTACAGTTGAAATTGGACACTAGAATTTGAATAGAGTCTGTACACAATTTTGGTCTGATACGTGAAGTTGATGAAAATGATGCATTAACTACGCAACACTAATAGAGAAGTGAGTTGCGTAGAGAAAAAAAAAAGAAGAAGGAAAAGAAGAAAATAAAAAAGAAGTAGAAGTGCGCAGTTGTGAAGTTCAAAAGGTAGTCGCGCAGATCAAAAGAAGGAGGACGAATGCGAATACCAATTCACCGCATTGTTAGTGGTGAAGATCCGTCCGCGCAGTTGGATGCAACACCTCAAAATAACCATTAGAGCTGAAAACTAGACATTATACAGTGATTTTTCCGATGTCGCTTGAGCATTTAACGCAAAATTAGCCGTTTTGAAGAAGTTAATGAAAGAAAGTACCGAAATCCTTGGCGGATTTGGCAAATGGGCATGACAATTAATGCTAAGCTAGTCGTTTATGGGTGCGGCTAAGCCTAACTACACCTATAAATACCGTCAACACTAGACTCGCAGGCGTTACCAAAACCTTCAAATTTTTTAGCATGCCATAGTCTCAGTGTGTTTACAGTGAGTGCTAAGTAATTTCATGAGTCTACAGAGCAAGTTCCAGTGAATGTCTGATGATTCCAAAGTTGAGCAAGAATCCACGGTCACGCAGGATGTGAGGGATTTTAAACAAACCGGGATTGAAGGGCTGATGAGAACCCCTACCAAGAAGGTCGTCACAGAACAAGGCCATGGTTCACGCCAATCACCATGACATTTTGCACCAATGCAAAGCAAGGGTAAGGAACCCGTAGCCGAGAAAGTAAAGGTGAAGGTAATGGGATCCAAGATACCATAAGTTCCACTAGAGGACTAAGAGCTGCCATTATCCTTAACCCCAAAGTATATTTCTCCGTGTGTGTTGTTCAGGATTTCTACCTTATAGCGAGGAGAGGGACACTACCAACTTCTGGGGTGACAGGTAAATACATTGATCATATCACAAAGGCTTATACAAAAGGAAAGACATCAAGATTATTGAAGTCATACCTTATTAACGACGTTCGATCCTAGCTTTAGCTCGCTCCTTCGATCGTTCCTTCACTTGATCTTCCATTTGATCTTCCATTTGGTGAACCTATAATACAAAAGATACCTTCCTTAGTGTATCTTGACTAATATAACAATGATGAAATTGAAATGCAATTTAAACATCAAATACAATCAAGCATTTAATCCAAACAAATGTGCAATCCATTAGACATTTGATTGGGACAGGAAGGGTATTTCAACCTTTATTGTCAAAAGCAAATAACCAGTACAATTATACCTGATCATTTAGAGTGCTTGTGCAACCGGATTTTGGGCTCCTGCTCTTCACACTAACTTTGGAATTCCTCCATCATAACAACCCTTAATGCATAGTTTCTCCTTCCCTCTCTCATGCATCCCCCTTGTATTTATGGGACAAGGTAGGCAATTTGGATCAAGAGGTAGTTTGATTGGCAAGTTGCAAACCAACTTCAAATAATACCAATTTGTCAAATTAATATATTTTTTATTACATTTTAAGATGTATGCGAGTTTCCTCAAGTAGAGTAGTGCACAATATGCAACTTTCATGCTTTACAACCAGCATTTTCAAGGTTTTTTGAGGTGTACGCTAGTCTACTGAAGACAAAGTAGATTATACTAGCAAGTGTACGCTAGTCTACTGAAGGAAAAGTAGAGTATACTAGAGGGTGTATGCTACTCTTATGCCTGTAGGGTAGCGTTCATGCCAAAATGTAGGAAAAAATAGTGTTTTTTCAGCTGCAGAGGAGTAATCCAGGTCCATACATCACCTAGAACAATCTTGCTCTTCAATCCAAGTTGTCCTTTTGTGTGATCGACAACTAAATGTGATCATAGACAGAGAAGTACAGATTTGACCTATAACAGATGCCCCCTAATGTGTGAAATCAGAGGGAAGTGATGGCCGAAATACATTATAATTCCAAGTTAGAGGAGGAGCAAGAAACCGCAGAACCAACTCACAAAAGTACCTGAAATAACGATAAATGTCAGCGAGCAATTACAATCTTGACATCATATAGATGTGTAGCATGATACAACATGATATCCGATACATAACTAGGAGATGTATATATAGCATGGCCACTAAAATACAAACATGGATCCATGTCAAAATGAGCGATCATAGCCATAACAACAAACTAGATCTATGTCTCATGAAGAGCCAAAATGAGTGAAGCTCAGTCTTGCATAGCTTGGGTGATAACGTAATGAGGTAATGCTATCAACAACCCAAGGTCTTCATCCAAAACAACCCAAGGTACAAACCCTAACCATGTGAATAAATGAGTTGAATTCGAACATGGGGGGCATCATTTGATTACCGATCATTGATGTACATCGTTAACAAACGCGAGGGCTTCCACCGCTAATGATGATGGGGCCCAAGGTACCTAGTACGATCCAACAAGTGTGAATAAGTGGAATTGAAGTCAAACACCTGAGGAACCTGTCGAATAAGAGACATTGATGTATTCTCATTATTCAATGATGAGGGAAACTGCCACTGATGACTACAATCCCCAAGGTACTAATTAAAACTCTAAACTTCATTCCCAGAGCAAAATGAGTTGATGTCAATGGGAAGAAGTCCGCTGGAAGGGAGGACTTAAAGCATCCTCCATCATCCAACACGAGGAACAATCAAATGGTATGAGTTGATATGGAGTAGGACATGTAACAGGATGAAACAAACTGACACCAGGATGGCCGACACATGAGGTCAAGGTGAACTGCAGAATGGCCGTCACAGGCTGTATCCTTGAACAGTAAGCACGACACAAAGTGGCTTAGGTAGTTTTCAACATGTGGGGGAAATGATATAAGCCTGTAATGTAAGATACATTAGTAGACCCTCCATATGGTTGGAAGAATAACCAACCGGGGAAGTAAAGAACTCAGAGATCAGGTTCACCCTAAGGTAAAAAAAACTAAACCCAATAGGTGCCGTGTTCAAGGATAGGACTGACTGAACTGCCTTTGAAACTATAAGATGTGATATACCCTTCTTATCCATTATTCTTTTTAGATAAAAGAATACCTTTCTTGTTGTTTTAATGAGTCCAAGAAAGAATGAAAACTCAATAGATCCAACCATGTAAAGAGTTTAATGAGCCCATGGGAGGAAGACTCAGGACTTTCTTCATTGTTTATAGAGTTTGAATAAGAGATAGAAGAATACTCTATAGTACTGATCTATGGATTTTAACATCGAGCTGAGATTTGTTCTTACTCGTCGGTGTTTTCTTGTTTAAGGAGTTAGAAATACTTAAATAATCCTCCATACACCCCCCCGTGGATTTTAATATCGAGCTCGGGTTGATATATGCTCGCTGGTGTTCTCCTATTTATAGAGTTTCAAAAACTTAAACAATCCTCTGTATACCTTCTCTTGGATTTCACATCGAGCTCGAGTAGGTGAATGCTCGCTTGGTGTTCTCATGTTTAGAGAGCTTGAAAACCCTAAAGAGAGGCTCCAAAAGGTCATTTTTCATAAAGTTAGTCTCCTCCCCCAAAAAAGTGTAAAACAATGGAAGAAGAACTCTTCTAGCCATGGATGACTAGAGTATTCCTTTTTCATAAGTAATCCACAAAAGTCCAGAAAAAGGGTTAAACTTATACTTAAGAAGACGGGCCTTCAATTCCTTTAACGATCTTGAAGAGGACAAGTCTACTCGGCAATATTGTCATATTTAAAAAGGTCTAACAAGAGCTTAGAGAGAACTCCATAAAAATATTTTTCGTAAAATTTTAACGAGCCCAAAAAAGTAAACTTGTGACCTCCTTAATATTTTTAACAAGCTCAAAGGAGAGATGAAAGAATGCTCATAACTTCCTTACTGTTTTTAACGAGCTCAAAGAAAAGGTGGAAGAATGCTCGTTGGTGGATCAATGTCCAAATGAATGGCAAACTGCATTATAGACTCTAGGAAAACTTCATCAGATGGAAGTATATCATCCCAAATAGAACGCATGTCTAAACATTCAGATGGAGTCATCACCTAGTCAACTGCCGAGACCCAGTCTCTAAAAGGTAACCATGAATTCAAAGGCTTCTTCTTAGTAGCAATTGGACTCAAGGAACAATATGCCACATAATTTGATTGTGACATAGTAGTGCCTATTGACAGGGGACATAGCTGGTCTATAGTTGGGTAATAAGAGGGATCGACAAATGTAAGCTGGTCGATGGTGACAATGCTTTCGTTGTGAGGAAAACGCATCACACGAAAGAGTGTAGACACCACAGCCTTGCATAGTATATAAGTAATGACACCCTAGGATCGTATCAAAGTCCATAGGGTCCTTTAAAACCATAAAATCAACTAAGACTGTTTTTCCACCCAAAGTAACGGGTACTTGAGGGAGGAATCCCAACGGTTCACTAGGTCTTTTATCGAAAGTCAACAGCCAATTAACAGCTAGAACAAGGTTAGGAAAACCTAAATCTCTCCAAGCATAAGGGATTAAGATACTAACAGAGGCTCCTTCATCTACAATACATCGATGAACCGCATGGTTTCTGATATCAACCTTTATCTAGAAAGGTGTAGCAGAAGGAAGGCGAGGCCCAGTTAGACTATTCCAATCAAAGGAAATGATCCCAGAGCTTGGTAGGGGTTCACTCGGCACAGATGCAGTGTCCTCATTTACAGAGACATCTGAACTGGTAATGCAGAAAACTTTAGGGATAGGTGCATCAATCTCTGAAGGACTGATGGGATCGGTTGAATATTGCATCGATTCGATCACTTCACTCTCCAAAGAAGAGTGGGGTTGACCAAAGATTGCATTGGTTCAACTACTTCATCAACCAAAGGTTGATCAGGCTGTTGGGAATCTATACATAATTCAGGAGCAGAGGATCCTTTAGACATAGACCACACTCTCTGCACCTCTAGAATAACAGGGCACTGGTGAGTAAGGTGATCTCCCTTACAAAGTTTACAAGGGAACTTTGGCTTGCGTCCTATAAGCTTAGACTCCATAACAACAATAGTACTCTCAGCATGACTAGCATTGGCTGACAGCTTGCCCCCAACATGACTTGCATTGGTTGGTTTTTCAGAAGCAAAAGACTTTTGAACTTTGGACCACACTCTTTGCACCTCTAGAATTCCAGGGCACTGGTGAGTAAGATGGTCTCCCTCGCAAAACTTACAAAGGAACTTAAGCTTCTGTTTATTAGGTTTGTCGACAATGTCAACTTTCTTAGCATGACTTGCAGTGGCTGATTCAGTGTCTCCAGTATCACTGACAGGAACTGGTGACTTGTCATTAATATGACCAGCAGTGATCAATGATGTGTCCTCAACATAAGAAACAATGGTTGAAGACATACTTTCAGTATGATTTGCAGTGACTGAAAGTTTGCTCCCATCATGAACTCCAAGGGCTGGGTAGGTGCCCCCAGCATGACCTTCAGAGGCTAGGTGGATTCCCCAGCATGACCTTCAGACGCTGGGTGGGTGGGTTTAGTATGACTTACAGTGACTAAGTGAGTTCTCCCAACATGACCACTAGAGGTTGGGTAGGTTCCCCCAGCAAGGCCTCCAGAGGCTGGGTGGATTCCCCCTTACTTTGTCATCTTCTTCCTATTCTTCCTCTGTCTATTCCTTTTAGACTGCTGGTTACTAGTATTACTACTTTCACCACATGAGGTTGAAGGAGGAGGAGAAGTTTCTACTGGCGAAGCAGGCATAAGGTTCTGCTGCTCTTGATGTGAAGTGCTTACTTGAGAAGCATCAAGAGCATGCAAAGCATTCGGAGTGGAAAACAACCAAACCGGTAGCCCTATAGTGAATCCCAGAAGATTCAAAGTAGCCATTAAGGGAGTACCAATTTTCCCAATGAATGGAAAAGCACAAGGATCCCCTTGAATAGGGGTCCCTTGATTGGTGCTCACCGGGATGCTATCCATAGTTCCGACTCAATGGGCCAAAAATATATAAGGCCAAATAAGGGTGAGAGGCACAAAGAGCACACCACTACAAAATCCTAAGTATCCAAACAAGGCAAACAAGGATGGTGAATACTCTCAATAGAAAGTCTGGGATGATCAGGGCCCAGAACAAGCTAGTAGATCATCAAAGAATAGTTATACGACGTCCAGTTCAGGTCCTCTGGGTGAAAGCATTTGAATGACCAAACCTCCCTCCCGGGATTACTAAAAAGGGTTACCTTCTATATCTGTCCTAGGTACAATGAAAATAGCCTTTCACTGCCACCTGTGTAAGAAGCCCTAAAGTCAAGATACTAAGGCTACCATTAACACGAAAGAGGCTCTTGGGGACAGTCGTAGGTCCGACTAGAACGCATGGGCAACGTAGCTAAGCCCGAAATCCAAAAGGATCCCCGTACGTGAACCAACCTTGGTGTATGATCCGAATGAAAAGTGAAGGGGTATCCTCATATTTCACCTTCGCAAGACCTCATGCTTAACTTCGGCTTCAGTGGAGCTTCCAGAACAACTTTGATGTCAATGGGTTTACCTAAAAATAGTCTCACTATGATTATTGAGTAATGAAAATGGTTTTGGATAGTTAAAGTATGTTCTAATCCGAAAACCTAGCCTAAGCTAGTTGGTGTAGTGACATCCCTAGAAAGAAAAGTTGCTAATAAATTTTATTAATTATTCTTTTTAAGGGTTGTTCTTTACTCAAAGGTTGTTGTGCATTGTGTGGTGTGGTTGTGACAGAAATGGAAAGTACATAAAAGTAAAGAACTTTCACTAAAATTTCTCATCCATTATTTTCCAAAACTAAAGATAAGCAAACCTAAAACATGTTTCTTTTTTTATTTTCTTTTCAAATTCAAAACAAAGTAAACTATGCTACTTCGAAATGATTATAAGTCTCACTACTTTAAACTACCAAACTCATTTTTTTCCTTTTCTGATATATGTAAAAGAAAAAGAACTCGGAAATGGAAGCAAGTAAGACCTAAAAGAGAAATGTGAGTAAGGAAAAGCAACTCTAAGGCTCACAACAATCAAATCGATGGCTTGACAAAGACTTGTCCTACGAAGTTTTTCAAAGGAAAAAACTTTGGGCTTGGAAACAAAGTGAAAAGAAAACAGGGATAAGAGATGCTTGCAACAGAAAGGCAAACCTCATAGGTTGCTCCAAAGCACAAAAAACCCTAAGAAAACACTAATTGAAGCAAAAGGTAGGCAAGTTAACCAAAGATGACCTCACAATCACAAAGACTCGAAATAAAGCAAACTAAAAGACTTCAACTTACTTGGACCGAAACTGACAAAGCAATCAAAAAGTGTCTAGACTCAAAAATCTTTTGAAAACACCCTAAGGACTCCAACTTGGGGTCAAACCCTAAATCAAAGGACAAGACACCATCAAAGCGTGCCAGTGTTTCCACAAACAACAAATGTTATAAAACAAAGGTTTGTATACATGCAACAAGAATCTAGGGTACAGGAGTGCAGCTATGTCCAACAAGGAACAATATGCGGTCTTCAAAAAGAGTCACAAACAAGCAAGACACCTCAAAAAGTACCCAAGCAAGCAAAGATAAGCTAAGGGACTTAGGAGAGGCTAACAAGACTCAAAAAGGATTACAAACCTCAAGGATCAGTTAAGAAGGCAAAGCAAGAGGCTGAAAATCAAACCAAACAAGTGGAAATCAAATCCCCACAGCAAACAGAGAGTTACAGGAAAATACCCTACTGTGCAATACATAAAGCAGCGTATACTAGGAAATATACGCTACTGTGTAGTAGGCAAAGCAGCGTACATTAGCTAAAATACACTACTGTGTAGTAGACAAAGTAGGGTACATCAGGAAAAAACGATACTGCAAGTAGGGAAGACCACCATACATGCCTTAGAAGGGCACAAGCAAGCTTTGCAAATAGTCAACTGAGATGAATCAAGCAAAAAGGGAAAGTAACAAATACTTACAAGGCCTCTCAGACAATCAAGAAGACTGAAAAGTACTGGAAGAACACCTAACTACGTCTCCTACAGCAAAAAAAAAATGGTTGTCCCCAGCGGAGTCGCCAGTCTATTATTCAGGATTTCTACCTTATAGTGAGGAGAGGGACACTACCAACTTCTGGGGTGACATGTAAATACATTTATCATATCACATAGGCTTCTACAAAAGGAAAGAGATCAAGATTCTTGAAGGCATACCTTATTAACGACGTTCGATCCTATCTTTTGCTCTCTCCTTCAATCGATCCTTCACTTGATCTTCCGTTTGATCTTCTATTTGGTGAACCTGTAATACAAAAAATACCTTCCTCAACGTATCTTGACTGATATAACAATGATGAAATTTAAATGAAATTTAAATATCAAATACAATCAAGCATTTAATCCAAACAAATATGCAATCCATTAGACATTTGATTGGGACAGGAAGGGTATTTCAACCTTTATTGTCAAAAGAAAATAACCAGTACAATTATACCTGATCATTCAGAGTGCTTGTGCAACTGGATTCTGGGCTCCTGCTCTTCACACTAACTTTGGAATTCCTCCAGCATAACAACCCTTAATGAATAGTTTCTCCTTCCCTCTCTCATGCATCCCCCTTGTATTTATGGGACAAGGTAGGTAGTTTGGATCGAGAGGTAGTTTGATTGGGAAGTTGGGGAAGTTGCAAACCAACTTCAACTAATCCCAATTCGTCAAATTAATATATTTTTTATTACATTTTAAGATGTACGCAAGTTTCCTCAAGTAGAGAAGAGCACAATATGCAACTTTCATGCTTTACACCCAGCGTTTGCAAGGTTTTTTCAGGTGTACGCTAGTCTACTGAAGACAAAGTAGAGTATACTAGCAGGTGTACGCTAGTACACTGAAGGAAAAGTAGAGTATAATAGAAGGTGTACGCTACTCTTATGCCTGTAGGGTAGCGTTCATGCCAAAATGTAGGTAAAAACAGTGTTTTTCTAGTTGCAAAGGAGTAATCCAAGTCCATACATCACCTAGACCAATCTTTCTCTTCAATCCAAGTTGTCCTTTTGTGTGATCGACAGCTAAATGTGATCACGGACGGAGAAGTGCAGATTTGACCTATAACAACGTGCGCTAGATGCATCGGCCGTAAAGATTTCCATAAACGCCAAGTATGACATACCACTTCCACCAATATACCGGCATGTCAAGCCATAAGAAAACTTACTGGGCAAGCTCACAGATTGCAAGTTCGAGGATTATGACTTGCTGCAACAACAAAAGGATCCAGACGAGCCGAAATACCCACAGTTTTAGCCAGACATATATATGTTTTGGATAATGGATGTGAAAAACAACCCGCTGTTGGTAGCGTAGAGCTGGCTGTCTGAAGTCGTCGAATCAGAGCTTCTAAACCTGTTGCAGCTTCCGCACTTCAACCATATTCTGGAACTAAATGCGGTGGTGCGCACACTGATATCGCGTACACACCAAGGCTACCTTTGGCTGGACAAAAATTTTGACCTCAACATAGACCTGATCCATCATATCATGGGGTTAAGAAAGTGAGGCAACGACCCTAAAATATTTTTTTCTGGCAAAACCAGAGACAAGGAGATTGCCGTGCATATGAAGGAGGAATACTAGATTCCCAAGGGGAAAAGAGGATTTGTCATAGATGATGCTACAAGATTTGTCGTACAACTACTCATAGGAAAAATCTTGCGGAAGGCACGACCGATAGAAGTACCAGCAGGAGCAATTCACCTCGGTGTGAAGGTAACGCAGGGAGGCAGATTCAACTAGTGTCAATACTTGCTAAACAAGTTTCTGGACGATGTCTGTGACACCCAGATCAGTGTCACTGCTTTTCATTACAGTTGGTTAATGGTTCTGATTGCCTTTGTAGGATGGAAGGAGCCAAGACATTACGTTGGTCTCACTTCTAACATCAATGATTGTCGAGGACCTAGATATGCAAATTTCTGGGAAATTCTGCTACCAGAGCGATAGCACGCCTCAAATGAAGTATTCCTCACATACTACAAGCAATTGTGCGATGCCATTGTTCGGACACCGCGCATCTCCAAATAGGTAACATCCAAGTATATCTGCACTTTAAATTTTCGAGCTGACATGCATTCCATTTATATTTTAGCAAAGGCCTATAAAAAGAACCTATAACGGTTCCAAGGGAACTATCACCTAGACAAAGCAGGTATTGACCTCATCATGAAGGAATGGCTAGATGAATGAAAGTTCAAAGGACCAATGGTCATCGACAGTGACTCAGATGAAAGTAATCCAATACCAACAACAATCATTGAAGAGTCACTAGCAGGAAAAAGGAAGGAGCCTCGAAGCACTGTGCAGGATAAAGTGCAGAAAAAGAAGCCAAATGTGACAAAGCTACCATCTGAAGCACAGTTACATGATGATGATTATGAGATCACCACGGGGAGGGTCAGTGCATTCCTGGAAGACCCGCTCTCCCTAAAATACACCAAGAATGAGGAGAATTAGACGAGTCTACAATAGAATCTCACAACCCTACAAGGCATAGCAGCGAAGATGGAGATATTCCAGGGCGACTTGGCTCGATAATCTGAGTTAGAAGGAAGGTCAGGGGACACCTCTCAGCTAAAGAAAACACCCTTAGCTCTGACCATGGCACCAAGACTGCGCATCGTCAGAATTGACCCACTAAATGTAATTTTATCGTGCAATGAAATAGCTGTGAGAGCACAAAGGATAGAGCATGTGGATATTGATATCACAATGCTACCCCTCGAGGGCCTACATAATATGCACCTGCAAGTTGTGGAGGAAATACGTGATGGGGATATGGACATTCTGAATCAACACCAGGACTTACAAGCAAATTATAGACAGTTGCAGGAAGTAAGTGCAAAGAAGTCTAAGGCACTTGAAAGTGAACAGGAGTAGAGAAGAAGAATAGAGCACATTGTTGCCTCAGTCTACGCAGAGATACCAAACTGCGACGAGAAGCCAGAGCTCACAAACACTATCCTTAAGATTGGCTCGGTATTCAATGATCTTAAGAATGAAATAAAGTACATGGAGATAGACTATAAGGAGAATCTTGCTACTTTGGAAGCACAGAATGTCCTGAAGACACCACCAAATCAGATCGAACTTAGAGCAGCAGAAGTGAAAGCTGCCGTAGAAAACATATCCGGTGAAATAGATAAGTGTCAGAGCTTGCTGGACGAAGTAAATAGAGTATGGACTACTCTGCAAGAGGACCCTCAGCTGTTGCAGGTCCAAACCAGCTTACAGGAAAAACAAGCAGCGTTAGATGTTCTAAATGCGGAGATGAAGAATTTGCAGCCAAGAGAGAGACTCTGCCAATTTGCAGAAGTCAAAGACCTAAAGAGGGAACTTCAAGTGTTAAGAGAAAAGGAGGTTGAATTCGAGGAAAATTCATAGCCCCTACAGGAAGAAGCTCATGCTATCTCGCAAGAGATTGAGGAGAAGTTTATAGAAATCCGAGAATCAAAGAAAACAATAAAGGAGCAGGCTCAGGAAGATCTAACACCAGATGTGTTGGAAATTGTTAAGGCAGTTAAACAAGACGTTAAAGACACAATTTCAAAGCTAGCTGCAACTTATCAAGAATTTGCTGCGAAGATAGATCATCCAGGAGAAACACAATGTAGTGAACCTATGGTGAGTGGCTCAGGGATGAGACACATGTAAGTGTTAGGGGCCTGTTGGGCCTGGCCCAAGTAAGCCAATTTTGGATAAGTCAGTTTTGGGATCTGCGAGGATACAACACAGCGAAGCATCAGCAAGGTAAGAGAATCAGTGCCGCAAAGTTACTGCGCTCTAGAGATACAGCGCCTGGTTAGCCGGGTAACCTCACCAGTTTTGGGGAACCTTAGGGTTTTTGAGCCCATCGTGAATGTAAAGATGTGACCTAAGGGCACGATTTATAAAAGGGCATATTTTTTAAGGGAAAGGGTTAATCTCTAATCTTCGTATTGTTTATTGTTGAGTTTTCTTGATCTCTATTGAAAAACTTATTTTAAAAGGCTCTGCAGCTGTGTGCGTAGATACCTACTTAAGAGAGAAGAGAGTATGCAGTTGAGTGCGTAGACTGGAATTGTTGTACCCTTCCCATTGATAATATAACAACAGTTCCTGTAGATGTAGCTCCCATCGCGGGGGTGAACCATTTTAATTCCTTGTGTTATGTGATCGATTATGTGGTTGCATTTGTGTATTTGCTTATGTTGAATGGTTAAGATCTTGCTTATGAGTTCATGTGTTCTTTCTTTTATATGTATTTTCCATAAGGACAAATGATGGGAATAATACGTTAAGTATCGACATATGTGAATGAATGTTGAATGCACAAGTATTTCTAAGTCAGATGAATGCATAAGTTGAGTATTGGGTAAACACTTAAACCATCGAAGTCTGTATAGTGTGATTCCCTGAAGCGCAGCACCAAAATTGCATTATTACTTTGTAGTTCTCCAAATCTTATAAGTTTGCAAGGTTTGCAGTCTATTAGTTGTTGAATGCATCATTTTTTACTAAGTAAAAGTCTGGCAAAGTTGTATAAGTGTTGAGGGGGGAGTGCAATCCTCTATTGCATTGTCTTGTTGTTAAGCTATCATTCCGCATCGCGCAGTCCTTGGATGTGCGATAGCATAAGCATTAATCATGAGGTAAGTGAACTTCGCGTTGTCCATCATTCTGTTGAAGCGCGCATCACCTGGTTGTGGAAACCTGATTCCGCAACCTCCCCATAACTTTGCCTTGGGTGAGAGTATGCTCATAGACTGTTTCCGAAAGGGCCGATGAAAAGGGATTTTGTTGGTTCCCTAAACCGTGCAGAACTTGGGTCTATCTTGTCCGAACTTAAAGAACATATCTAGAGCCAACAACCCCTATCCCCCCTCTCTCTCTCTCCTATTCCTACCACTAGCCAACCCCCTCTTTGTCTATCTCTCCTAGTCCCCCTCTCTCTTAAAGACAATTTTTAATGGAAATGAGGAGATTGTGGCCATGACCAAGGCATACTCACATTTCCACAATGGATGAAGATGATAGCAGATGAAGTATAGGGAAAATGAGGCCTGCGAACATTTCATTTATATTATTTTTAAAATAATAAATTATATATGTAGAAACATAAAATTATTGTTAATTTTTTTATATTTAATTCATAAATCCAATAGTACCTTAAATAAAATAACAATCATACACATAAGCAATCACATTCCACACATGAATTTACCCTGGGGAAACCCTCTATGACTTGAGGGAGAAAACCCTAGCAAATCCTTCCTTAGTATATTGATAGATAGAAAATAATGTATTTTACATCAAGCACCCCCGGTGCAATTACAAAGCAAGAGAAAGATAAAGAAGAGAGGCTTAGAATATTATCATACACAAAGAGAAACGCATTTCCTTCAAGGGAGAAAAGAATTCACTTCACATTGAAATCATCAATCATGTAGGACATATTTATATATTCTTCACATGCATTGAATTCTATTTTTATCTTCTGACTTCAGGATGAACTCGCCCTTCATCTGGATGCATCAATATTGCATGAATAAGTGTGCCCCACTTCTCATGCATTGCATTAACTCACTGAACTAACTCTTAGGATGAACTTTCCCCTTAACTGAAAGCTTTCCCACTTAGTTAGGGGCTAAGTTAAGTGTCGCCATGCAAGTGTCGCAACTCAAGTGTCATATTTTAGTTTAACATAAGTGTCGTCACACAATAACACTTAGTTGTCTAGATCTTCTTTGTTGTCACTTAGTTAACTCTGTTAACTATTTTTTTCTTATTAACATCATTGTAGTGATCAATTCGAGTTCTCCTCTGATTTACTGAAGTTTAACAATTTGAAATCTCTCTTAATTAATTATTTTATGTGCAATTCAAATTATCGCATATCTTATCACATCTAATCTTTATATCTTGTCTTATATGGATGGTCCACATGTGCAAGCTTAATTATCATACCAAATTACTAAAGATATTTTCCCAATGATGTGATCATATTGTCCTACTATCATTCCAAGTGGTTATATGGTAAAGTAGTTCACTCTAGAGGTGGCCAGTATTGGTGAAGCAATACATAATTTCAATTCCTTGTGTATACAATTGGAATAAGTGTTTTAACAAATTTGTTTATAAGTTTTGATGAAGTAGTTTGATGACTACAAACATTAAATTGTTGGGTTTGAATGTCGATTCACCTCATTGAACATTCTCTATCACTTATTATGTATCCTAAAGTGTTTGAAATAATATTTTTGTGAAAAGTATTTTCCAATAGCTCACGTCACTATAATTATTATGTATTGTTAAAAATGTTATAACTCTAAGACACTTTGTTGATATAATTATTATGTATTGTTAAACAGGTTTTAACTCTAAGACACGCTATCGATATGTATGTACAAATTATTTGGCAAAAGCCTTAAGCCAAGAAACATGTTGCATACTAGGTGCAATGACACATTACTAATGATAGTTGAGGAGACATGCCAACTGTATGCGATGGCATGCCAATTGTGCACATATCCAAGCAAACGATACAATAGTATTGCTATTGGGAGAGCCAACTTTGATTTGTAGAAGATAAATAGGAAAGGAAAAAGTATTTAGTTTACAACACAATTTATTCTTGGTTAGGTTGAGGGTGCAGCTTGCTTGTATTCTACCTTGTGCCTCTTCCCTTGAATGAAAATGTTTTCCTCTACTAGTTTCTTCTATTTAAAAGTTGTAAGAAAATAAATGCTTTGAACTTGACATATTGTCTTGGAGTTAATAAGAGTTGATTATGAGCTCAAAATAATTATGTAAATACAACTCCTAGTGAATCATATAGAGCCTACAAAAGTAGTTAGTATTTTGAAGTATCAACCTCTAAGAGTATTATAAAAAAAGAAATTGAATTTAAAGAGGACTAAATGGACCATATCCTGCAATACAAGAAGACTTGGGGAAATGTAGTAAACTCCGATGAAATAGGTCAACCCATAGTTATGCACAGTAAACGTATCAATCATGCAAAAAAAGAGGACAAAAACCTGGGAGTACCCGAGTCTTACCGCAAATACAAAGTTGAGAGAATTACATAACTTTCCTGCAATGACTCTTTATACCTCCTGTAGGAATTCGTGATATAAAGACATTATTGAAGATCAGTATGAAGGATTGATATATCAAAACAACCAAATGCCAGTTTCGAAGAAAAAATCTCTAGATCTAGGTAACCAAAAGATGGTGCCGAGGGAACTTGTTACTATGTTGAGAAGTAGAAGGACCTCTTACTTAAGCACTAAACCAAACAACGAATACCAACAAAGAACCATCCACAGTCAAAACCCCAATGGAATCAAATGAGAATTGTGGATAGATTCATAGATAAGTGTCGGTCCTCCGATTAAAAACTCGACAATATATGATGGTGTTAAGTACCCAAAGCTCTAATAGAGCTGAGCTATGGAGTGATAGAAAGCTATAAAAATAAACTAAGGTAATAACAACCTGTAAAATTCCCTCCTCTTGATAAAATTACACAACTAGGGTCGAGATACTAGTCATGCGTGAAGTAACATTTAATATACATGTACTGTAGTACACACTTGGCACTCATCCTTGGTAATAGATGTTGAGATGCAAATACCCAAGACTAGTGCAGATTGATAGTTTATTTAACGAACTCTTAACTCACCATCAAGCCATGGATCTTTTGAGATTCGCAACAATTGATACAAATTAAAAAAGAATCAATGCAAATGAACAGAAAACCAGAAAGAATTTGAACAAATCAAGTCATTAACTAACTCACGTCTCTATTTAAAACTCTAATTCAGTGAGATGTTTAACCTCTGGCATATGGATCTGGAAGAAATTCAGTAGCTACGGATGTCGACACAACAATGTTAAGAATTATAATCTCAATGGTCCTAAGTTGGTTAGTTAGTTGAGTCAATGGTCCTAAGTTAGTTGAGTTAGGTCATTAGTTGACCCATGGTTTACACTGGCCCATAGTATTAGCCAGTGGTTTTGGTCTTATGTTAAACTATATATATGTGTGCTTAATAATGAGAAGGCAATCAATATGCCCAGGCAATCAATATTCCCTTTTTGTTTCTGCTCTATGTTCATGTTCTGTGTATTGCAAACTTTATCGTGGTATCAGAGCATATGGCGTGATCCATACCTATTGTTGTTGGGTAAGCCTTTTCACATAGTGGAAAGCACACACGATCTTGTTTTTTGGGTAAGCCTTTTAAGAAGCTGGAGAGCACACATGCAGAACTAGAAGTTGCAGCACAGACGGAGAGAAACACTCGAGCCGCGACAAGGTAACATTTTTTTTTTCCCACGAAAAAAAAAAATGTTTTGGGTGAAAAATAAAAAATAAAAAAAAATTTGGCCGTAAGGGAGGCTGTCGCACCCTGCCTGAAGGAAAAGTGCGACGATCGCCGGAAGCTTGCTCAGTGGAAAAGTGCGACGATCAGTTTAACATCTATCATACTCCATGGAAATCCTGAACATGAAGCTGATCTCAGATCTAATGCTGAATGACCAGATCTCAGAGCAGATCTAGTTTTTAAAGAGAAGGTATTGCTGACGCTAAGCCAAAATATTGGACAATGTTCCAGCTTTGATTGCAGAAGATCGAGTCTTGTAGAGATCGATCCAAGAAGACCCTCTGTAGAAAAAGGGCAGAGCAAATCTGATGACTGAAGGACCACTGATCTTGAAGAACATGAGAAAGATCGAAGATGGTGCTAGAAGAGCTACTAGAAGAAATCGAAGAGGTAAGAAATCTATTAATTTTAATAGGTTCATGGCAAACCTTTGATGGAGACAATTATGCATTATGGTCATTAAAAATTAGGGATCTATTAAGGTCACAAGATTTGTGGCATTTTGTAGTTGAAGAGGATCCTAGTGATCTAGAATCATTTCAAAATTTGACAGAGTATCAAAAGGAAAGAAGGCAAGTTGTTGCATTAAGTATCATACAAAATGGTATAGATTATTCCATCTTTCATAACATTTCAGATGCTTCTACTCCCAAAGAATCTTGGGATAAATTGAAAGCAGAGTTCGGTGAAGAGGAATATGTTGAAGAAGATGCAGCAGAGTTCAATGAAGAAGAACCTGAAATAGAAGAAGATGAAGCAGAGTTCAATGAAGAGGAACCTGAAGAAGATGAAGCAAAGTTCTCTAAAGAGGAACGTGAAGAAGATGAAGCAGATTTCAGTGAAGAGGAACCATTTGACTTTGCAAGCCATGCAAAGCACCAGGAATCCCACAATGAAGTGGAAGACAATGAAGAAGACTGTGTTTATGATGCATCCAATAATCAAGTAAGCTCAGCAAAGCTTGCTGATCTAGATCAGGTTGCTAATGACAGTGAAATCAAACCTGTCAATGTAGAAGTCCCTAGTGACTTGAGTAATAGTCTCTTACAGAAAGAGACAGTTGATAGCAGCAGTGATAGTCTCTCAAAGAAAGAGATAGTTGATAGAAGCATCTCTCACAGAAAGAGACAGTTGATAGCAGCATAGAAGTTGCACCAGCAGAGCATTCATCAAAGAACTAGAAAACTAGAAGTCTGAGGGAGCTATATGAGCAGACTCCCATTATTGATGAGTAGTATGAGTATGTTTTGTTTCCCTGTCAGGCCACAGTTTTTGAGGAAGTAGTGAAGGATGCACATTGTGTACAAGATGCAACAGTTAATTATGATGTAGTTGTTGTTGAAACAGAAGAAGAAGAAGATGTGGAAGCTATCCAAGAAGAGCTGAAACACATTGAAACAAGAGAAGAGGAAGAAGTGAAATCTCTTCAAGAAGAGATGAAATATATGTATCCTTTTTCTGACAAATATTTTAAGTGTGCAGGTTAAATGGACAGCAACATACAATATGTTGAAACAAAAGAAGAAGAAGACTTGCACTATATTCCAAGACCAATGAAAAGAAATAACACTGATTATTGTGCAGAAGACAAAGAAGATGCTGAAGAACACCTACTTAGCATCAAGTTCAAGAAGGCAAAGAAGAAGCAATCCAAGTACACATCAAGGAAGAAAGGACATCTTAATTTTATTTGAATGCAATGTATGCCTAGCTGAGACATAGACCAACATGCACAACACTTAGTCATTGATAATGCTAACCACACCATCCCTCTTGAGATTAATGGGGTGTGTTAAGAGTTGTAATCTCAATGGTCCTAAATTGGTTAGTTAGTTGATTCAATGGTCCTAAGTTAGTTGAGTTAGGTCATTAGTTGACCCATGGTTTACACTGACCCATAGTATTAGCTAGTGGGTTTGGTCTTATGTTAAACTATATATATGTGTGCTTAATAATGAGAAGGTAATCAATATGCCCAGGCAATCAATATTCCCTTTATGTTTCTGCTCTATATTCATGTTCTGTGTATTGCAAACTTTATCAAACAAGGCTTTATCCAGTTGTTAAAGATAGAAGAAGATTCAACTTCCCCATTAGATTAATCTGAAAGTATTTCAGTGGGTGTTGGGGTTTTTCTTACAGTAGGTCTTCTTCCCATAGATGGATTCTGTATATAAAAACAGAACAATAATAAAAACAAATACAAAATGAATTAGGGACTGCTGACTCAGTAGATATTCATAATTCTAGGATATATACCCTATGAACCCTTGTAGAGGTTATACATAACTAGATGCTCATGGTCGACCACAACCATGCATCGCCCAAGGCCAAATGACATTGAGTGTTATGCCAAAGCAAAGGGATAAATATTAGTGACAGTCAAATGCCTTTTATTAGGAGGGAATCATTCTATAAAACATTGTCACGATAAGCACTTACAAAAGCGGAATATGGGAAAGCTCAAGTACATAGTTTCCATTCAGGGTCCGTCCTCCAGCAACTAGTTCTGTATACAGTAATTACATATACATTAAATAAATGTAACGGATGGTAATGCTACAACGCCAATAATTAGAGAGTGAATATTAAGCCTTACCAGGCGCAATCCAATAGTATCCAAGGTACGAAAACTCTTCCTTCAACAAAGTAACAATTACATTCCAGATAGGGAAAATTGACTCAAAGAATGAATAGAAGAAATATCTCATGATAACTTCCAAAGGAACACCCATGATAGATGCAGGGTTCATCCATACCTTACCTCAAACCAGTTATAACTTGCAAAAGACTAAATAATCAAGTTTTTACAAATGAACAATGTTGAGTAGCTTCTAATGCAAGCTACAATGCCGACCAGTATCAATCCAAATCCCAACTCCAACTTTGAAAGCACCTTTATCAGCTTAACTATGAAACTACCTTGCAAAAGGAATCCCAACTCCAACTTTGAAAACACCTTTATCAAAGCCTAACTATGGAACTACCTTCCAAAAGTAGTTTGAACAAGCACACCAAGCTTAAACCTCCAACCATCTCCAAAAATCTGTGTTATTGTGTTTATGATTGATATGTGTGAAAATCCTCACAGCAGATCTAAAAGATGATGTATACCTCACAAGAGTAATTATGATTAAGCAGGAAAATAGAAGAAGAGTGAACAATACAGTATAATGAGAAACAGAATAATATGGTACAGTAGAACTCAGATAGAAGCAATAATACTTCACACACACTAATTAATTAATCATAGTATGGACAAATAAATAGTACAATGCTAGAGAGGATTCGAATGCCTAAGGTGGCAATTCGAATTAGCCTCTCAGAGTGATCATAAGATCAATAGAGTGTCATCGGAGCACAACTAGGTGTCCTCATGATCATCGGAGCGCAACTGGAAGTCTTCATCATCATCAGTGGAATCATCAATGCTCAAGTAACTGTCAACCATCAGTCAAACTAACTCTGGTAGGTGTAACTGAGTGTAACTCAATGTAACTAAGTGTAACTGAGTGTAACTGACTATAACTGAGTGTAACTAAGTGTAACTGAGTGTAACTGAGTGTAACTAACTGTAACTGAATGTAACTGAGTGACAACTGGACTGGTAGGTGAAGAAGGGCGAGTTGCTCCCTAAAATCAAGGAAGAAGGGTGCATTAAGCAACTGGAGTGCTCTGATGACACTCTATTGATCTTATGATCATCGGAGCACAACTCGAAGTCTTCATCATCATCAGTGGAGTCATCAATGCTCAAGTAACTGTCAACCATCAGTCAAACTAACTCTGGTAGGTGTAACTGAGTGTAACTCAATGTAACTAAGTGTAACTGAGTGTAACTGACTCTAACTGACTGTAACTGACTGTAACTGAGTGTAACTGAGTGATAACTGGACTGGTAGGTGAAGAAGGGCAAGTTGCTCCCTAAAATCAAGGAAGAAGGGCACATTAAGCAACTGGAGGGCTAAAACTCAATAGTGAGAAGCTCTTGGGGGCTATCTAACTGAGGGCTAGGTGCTGGACTAATGACTAGGATGCATGCAAAATGCATGCAAACCCTAGAATGCATGCAAACCCTAAAGGTGCATCCATGACTAAAAATGTAAATGATCAAAATATTGATGGGACTAGGATGGAGTATAGGAATATCCTAACACCCCCCCTTAATCCATCCTAGGCCCTAGTAACTAAGACCAAAGGTCACCCAATACAATGAATAATAACAATCAATAAACCAATTACTGCTTGGGATAATTTCTCATGCATATGATAGTTTTGATCTCACCCCTGCTGGTTCAAAGGATATCTCAAGAAACTATTTTTTAAGTCTTAAATCTGATTTTGATTTCAAGCAAACATGTAATAGTTATTTTTGGCATAATCTCACCCATGGTGGTTTGAAGGAGAAGACAAAAGACTATATGCACTTTCACAGATTTGATCCTACCTCAGCTGATTCGAATCATAGGTTCAAGGATCATTCTCATACTGTTGGATTTGTTCTCATCACATTCGATCTGAAGAGCAAGTACAAGCACATGCTTTTTTAGCATGATCCACTTCTTCCCAAGAAGAAGATACCTCCAGACATATGACCAAGCATCACAGATGCTTGAGTTTGGAGAATTTATTTTTATGTGTGCCTTACAGTCTATTTTTTGAGGAGGGGGTATGTTTCTCGTGAAATTTTCCCACTTCCTTGGTTTATTGATTGTTATTATTCATTGTATTGGGTGACCTTTGGTCTTAGTTACCAGGGCCCATGATGGATTAAGGGGGGGTGTTAGGATATTCCTATACTCCATCTTAGTCCCACCAGTCTTTTGATCATTTATATTTTCAGTCATGCATGCACCTTTAGGGTTTGCATGCATTCTAGGGTTTGCATGCATTCTAGGGTTTGCATGCATTTTGCATGCATCCCAGTCATCAGTCCAGCACCTAGCCCTTATTTAGACAGCCCCTAGGAGCTTCTCACTATTCATTTTTAGGCCTCCAGTTGCTTAATGCGCCCTTCTTCCTTGATTTTAGGGAGCAACTCGCCCTTCTTCACCTACCAGTCCAGTTGTCACTCGGTTACACTCAATTACAATCAGTTACACTCAGTTAAACTCAATGTAACTGAGTGTAACTAACTGTAACTGACTGTAACTGACTGTAACTGAGTGTAACTGAGTGTAACTGATTGTAACTGATTGTAACTGACTGTAACTGAGTGTAACTAAGTGTAACTGAGTGTAACTGATTGTAACTGACTGTAACTGAGTGAAAACTGGACTAGTAGGTGAAGAAGGGCGAGTTGCTCCCTAAAATCAAGGAATAAGGGTGCATTAAGCAACTGGAGGGCTAAAACTGAATAGTGAGAAGCTCCTGGGGGATGTCTAATTGAGGGCTAGGTTCTGGACTGATGACTGGGATGCATGCAAAATGCATGCAAACCCTAAAGGTGCATGCATGACTGAAAATGTAAATGATCAAAATACTGGTGGGACTAGGATGGAGTATAGGAATATCCTAACACCCCCCCTTAATCCATCCTAGGCCCTGGTAACTAAGACCAAAGGTCACCCAATACAATGAATAATAACAATCAATAAACCAAGGAAGTGGGAAAATTTCATGGGAAACATACCCCCTCCTCAAAAAATAGACTGTAAGGCACACATAAAAATAAATGCTCCAAACTCAAGCATGTGTGATGCTTGGTCATATGTCTAGAGGTATCTTCTTCTTGGGAAGAAGTGGATCATGCTCAAAAAGCATGTGCTTGTACTTTCTCTTCAGATCGAATGTGATGAGAACAAATCCAACAGTATGAGAATGATCCTTGAACCTGTGATTTGAATCAACTGAGGTAGGATTAAATCTGTGAAAGTGCATATAGTCTTTTGTCTTCTCCTTCGAACCACCATGGGTGAGATTATGCCAAAAATAACTATTACATGTTTGCTTGAAATCAAAATCAGATTTAAGACTTAAAAAACAGTTTCTTGAGATATCCTTTGAACCAGCAGGGGTGAGATCAAAACTATCATATGCATGAGAAATTATCCCAAGCAGTAATTGCTTAGAATCCAAATTAGATCCAAGACTTGAATCATGGTTTCTTGAGATCTCCTTTGAACCATGAGAGGTGAGATCAAAACCAATAATTGCATGAGAATTTATCCCAAGCGAATGGAAATGGCCATAATCTTCAATAACCTTCTGAAAGCATGAATTTATGATAATATAGTAGTATAAAAGAGGAGATAGCTGGAGAGGAGCGAATGCATTACCTTCAGTATCTGTTTTGACCTTTGAAATAATCATGTGATCATGATGCAAACCAACAGACTCTGGTGCAAGAGAGGATTTAGGTCCTTCTGCAATATCTAGAGTGTGAGCTGGCATAGAAAGAGAAGAAAGTTTGAGCATGAGTGCAGAATCTGCAAGTTCTTTGTCAACAACTTCAATATGAGATGATACTGGTTCATGATCTGAGAGACCATCGAGGGGAGTGAATGGAACACTTTGCTTGCTTTCGAATGGATTTGGACCAATCCCTTCATTCTGTCTGCCAAATATTTCATCGAGGTAGGCCCATAGCTCTTGTGTAGTTTCAATATAAATAATGATTGGGAGCAATATGTAATTCGGCATAGTAAGCTTCATTCTTCCAATGTGCATGTCACCTTTATTCAACCAATCAATCTTCTCTTCAGAGGATTCGAACTCTCTTTCAAAATAACAATCAAAGAGATCATGGCTCTTCAAATATGCTATCATTCTTGGTTTCCATTCATCATAGTTGAATGGAGAAAGAGGAGTAATTTCTTCTAAATTCATTGAAGTTGTAGAAGACCTGCAAAAACAATATAGAATAACTACAACTGCTACTGCTACAAAAATGCAAAAACTGCTGCAACTACTGCACTCGAAATCTTGGTAATAACCTGCAAAAAACTCTCAAGAATGGAGATAAACAATACTCTCAACATGCTCTGATACCATGTGAAAATCCTCATAGCAAATCTAAGAGATGATGTATGCCTCACAAGAGTAATTATGATTAAGCAGTAAAATAGAAGAAGAGTGAACAATATAGTATAATGAGCAACAGAATAATATGGTACAGTAGAACTCAGATAGAAGCAATAATACTTCACACACACTAATTAATTAATCACAGTATGGACAAATAAATAGTACAATGGTAGAGAGGATTCGAATGCCTAAGGTGGCAATTCAAATTAGCCTCTCAGAGTGATCATAAGATCAATAGGGTGTCATCGGAGCACAACTAGGTGTCCTCATGATCATCGGAGCGCAACTGGAAGTCTTCATCATCATTAGTGGAATCATCAATGCTCAAGTAACTGTCAACCATCAGTCAAACTAACTCTGGTAGGTGTAACTGAGTGTAACTCAATGTAACTAAGTGTAACTGAATGTAACTGAGTGTAACTGAGTGTAACTGAGTGTAACTGAGTGTAACTGAGTGACAACTGGACTGGTAGGTGAAGAAGGGCGAGTTGCTCCCTAAAATCAAGGAAGAAGGGCGCATTAAGCAACTGGAGGGATAAAAATGAATAGTGAGAAGCTCCTGGGGGCTGTCTAACTGAGGGCTAGGTGCTGGACTGATGACTGGGATGCATGCAAACCCTAGAATGCATGCAAACCCTAAAGGTGCATGCATGATTGAAAATGTAAATGATCAAAATACTAGTGGGACTAGGATGGAGTATAGGAATATCCTAACAATATGTTGTACATGTTATTCTCTTCGTATGATCCTGAATGATAATGGAATGAAATTATCGAAAAATTAACATGGTATCAGAGCTAACCTAAGAAGAAGGCACTATGCAACTCCAGAAGCTAGGGCTTCTTAATTTTTGGGTTTCTCTCCACAGATCATCAAAGGCAGGAGGCTATATTGAATCTCCTAGCAAGGGCGCATCTTTCTGTCGAGAGAGAATTCAATTATGAGCATTTTCAGTTTTTGACCTATCTCTACTGCGGGAAATTAGGGTTTCAAAGAAAGTTGGAACTTTTGAAATATAAGACCATGGTTGGAAGCTCCTCTGAAAAATCAAAGTTTAGAGACGAAGATCAAACTTTTTGGTTGGGTGAAGCTCCGGGAAAATCAAACCCTAGTTCAGGGTCCTGTCGAGTGAATCCGGAAGTTTCAAAGTCAATTTTGAGGGGTCAATTTTTGCAGTTCTCAAATTTGGAGTATACCAACTTGACTAGCTCAGCAAGGTGCATCTTTCTATCCTTTCAGAAGTTTGAAATTCAAATTTTGAATTTTTAGGGTTTCTCTGACAAACCCTAATCCAGCTCCAGATCCAGTTTTCAGCAAATCAAGTGGTAAGACCTAATAAATTTTCTATTTCCATTTGAAGTACTCTTTAAAATGTCTCGCCACACCAAGCTTGAGGATAATCTTAAAGGGGTTGATAATTTTTTAATATCGAAGTATAGGATTAGATATGATTAGATTAATCCTAGAAGAGAATGAGTTGGACACTTACATAAGTGAAGAGGTTCCAATTCCAGAGGGAGAAGAGGCTAAGGCCTTACACAAGAAGAACCTGGTCAAGGCTAAGAGAATCACTGCTGATTCTATAAAGGACCATCTCATGCCCCATGTGTCTTCCCTAAAGACACCTAAGGAGATGTTTGACTCTTTGACCAAGTTTTTTGAAGGAAATAACATAAATCAGAAGATGACTCTGCGGAACCAATTGAAAGGGATAAAGATCCAAAATGGAGAGACCATCCAATCCTACTTTTCTAAGGTCTCTCAAATCAACGAACAACTTGAAGCTGTGAATGAAGTAGTTGAGAATGGAGAAATTGTCATGACCACATTGAATGGCCTACCTAGGTCATGGGACTCCTTCATCCAAGGAATTTGTGCAAGAAAGAAATTGATCTCTTTCAATAGACTATGGGAAGAGTGTTCACAAGAAGAAGCTAGGCTTGTGTCCCGAGAAGAAAATATGGGAAGTGAAGATCAATCTCTCACAACAAACACAAATAAAAGCAAGTTCAAGAAGGAGCAACCTTAGAGCAGAAGATCTTCACACCACCAACACTACCACCATCCAAAAGATAAGAAAGATATAAGATGCTTCTCATGCAATGAGAAAGGACACTTTGCTTCTGAATTTCCAAAGAAAAGAAAAGAAGAACAACAACAAGAAGAGGTATCATGGTCATGCTGTTGAAGATGATGAACCTCCCAAGAAGAAGAATAGGGCAGAAAGTGATGACTCTTCAAGTGAGGAAGAATATGTTCTAATCTCTGCTCTCATAGGTACTATCTCACATGGGTGTGATGATTGGCTTATTGATAGTGGGGCTTCCAAACACATGATTGGTTTTAAAGAATCCGTTATGGACCTATCCGAACATGAGTCACCTCATAAGGTGAAACTTGGGGATGACTATCAATATCCTATAAAAGGAAGTGGTGAAGCCTCCTACAAGTTAGACTCTGGGAAGTATTTGAAGATGAAAGATGTTCTATATGTACCTGGACTCAAGAAGAATATTCTCTCCATATCATCTCTGGATGCAAAAGGGATGAGAGTTGCATTTATAGATGGCCAAGTACTCATGTGGCCAAAAGGTAATACAATAGATGATGCAGTGGTGATTGGAGAGCAAGAGGGAGGATTATACAAGTTGAAGGGACAACCAGCACATGCCATGGTACATGAATCCATGGATCCAAGTGAACTTTGGCATAGAAGGCTTGCACACATGCATTATAGAGCACTTCCAATTGCAATAAAAGTTGTAGAAGGTCTTCCTGAAATCCAGTCAAAGCATGAATCCATTTGTAAAGGATGTGCAAAAGGAAAAAACACCAAGAAGGCATTTCCAAGCAGTGAAATCAAAGCAAAAGGAATCTTGGAAATTATCCGCTCCGATGTATGCAGACCAATGCCATCCAATTCTCTGAGTGGGTATGTATACTATGTTTCCTTCATTGATGATTTCTCTAGGAATACTTGGGTTTATTTCTTGAAGAATAAAGATGAATTGTTTGATAAGTTCAAGGAATTCAAATCCTTGATAGAAAATCAAACTGATAAGAAGATCAAGACCTTCAAATTCGATAATGGTGGAGAATTCACTTCAGGAGACTTCAAGAAGTTATGCAGTGATTCAGGGATTAAGAGGGAGTTGACTACTCCTTAAAATCCACAACAAAATGGATTTGTAGAAAGGAAGAATAGAAGTATCATGGAAGCAGCAAGGGCAATGCTTCATGACCAAGATCTTCCTATGCACCTTTGGGAAGAAGCAACTAGGACAACTGTATATGTGCAGAACAGAACACCTCACAAGATAATTGAAAACAAGACACTAGAAGAAGTTTTCTCTGGTAAGAAACCTGAAGATAGCCATATCAGAATATTTGGTTGTCCAGTATACACACACATTCCAAAGGAAAAGAGGACAAAGCTAGATCCTTCAGGAAAGAAGGGCATCTTTGTGGGTTACAGTGAAAGCTCGAAGGCTTACAGAATCTACTTTCTAGGGTTCAAGATGATTGACATCAGCAAGGATGTGAATTTTGATGGAGACTCAGCATACATCAAATCTAGGAAGACACCTCTTGAAGACAATGAAGAACCAAGGGTAACCAGAATTCAAGACACCACTATGAATGAAGCAATTCTAGAAGAAGATCGTGAAATTGAAGATCCACAAGAACCTGTAAATCCACCCCATGAGAAGAACTCTCACAAGAGGAAACCATCATTGGGATAGAGAGATAATCCAAGATGCAAAAGGGTATGGCATTCCAGAAGAGGAACACAGAGAAAGGAAAAGGACAAGGTCACACACCAACTATGTTGCCTTGCTCTGTGACATTTTGAACAAAGAACCTTCTAGTTTTGAAGAAGCAGCAAAAAAGAAAGAATGAAAGGATGCCATGGTCGAGGACTACCAGTCGATCATGAAGAATGATGTTTGGGATGTGGTCCCTAGACCAGAAGGGAAGTCTGTTGTGACTTCCAAGTGGATCTATAAGATCAAGCATGCTGCAGATGGTAGCATAGAGAAATACAAGGAGAGGTTTGTAGCTCGTGGCTTCTCCTAGAAAGAGGTAATAGATTATGAAGAGAATTTTTCTCCTGTAGCCAGGTACACTTCTATCAGAACAATACTTGATCTAGGTGCAGTGATGAAATGGAAGATACACCAGATGGATGTCAAGATAGCTTTCTTGAATGGTGTAGTCAAAGAGGAAGTATATGTGGAGCAGCCACTCAGTTTTGAGACACATGACAGGGAGTCATATGTGTGCAGGTTGAAGAAAGCTTTGTATGGCTTGAAGCAAGCTCCTAGGACTTGGTATGGGAGGATAGACAATTTTCTATCCAGTTTGGGATTTACCAAGTGTAAGGAGGATTCCAACCTTTACTACAAGGTTGAGGAAGTCAATCCAATGATACTACTATTGTATGTGGATGACCTGTTTGTTACAAGTGAGGATAGGTTGATTGCCAACACGAAGAGGAAGCTTGTTGCCGAGTTCGAGATGACAGACTTGGGTATGATGCATTACTTTCTAGGCATGGAGGTGTGGCAAAGTGCAGATGGGATCTTCCTTGGACAAGGTAAGTATGAGTAGAGATCCTGAAGCGGTTCGGGATGATGGACTGCAAGGCCATGGCCACACCTATGGCATCGAACCTGAAGCTATTGTGTGATGCTTCATCTGAGCCGATTGATGTCATGGTGTATCGTCAGATGATTGGGCCCTTGATGTACCTGATGAACACGAGACCAGATATTTGCTTTGTAGTGAACACATAGAGCTAGTTCCTGGCGGATCCCAGAGGTGTTCACCTGGTTGTTGTAAAGCATATTCTGAGGTACCTGAAGGGTACAGTTAATTATGGGCTCAAGTATGATGCAAATCAAAAGTTTAACCTGGAGGGTTATGTTGATTCAGATTGGGCAGGCAGTGCTGTAGATAGGAAGAGCACTTCAGGGTGCTTTAGTATGGGATTAGGTGTGATCTCTTGGTTTAGCACGAAGCAGTCCTACGTAGCATTGAGTACAGCCGAAGCAGAGTATGTCGTAGCTTGTTCGGCTAGTTGTGAGGCAATATGGCCGAGGAATCTATTGTCTAAGTTATTTGATCTCTCGTTGGATGCTACTTGTATCTTCTGTGACAACCAAAGTTGTGTGAATTTGTTTGAGAACCCAGTGTTCCATGACAGGTCGAAGCACATCGAGATCACAAATCACTATATCAAGGATATGGTGCAGAGAGGAGCAGTGAAACTCCTGTATGTTGCGACGGATGAGCAGGTTGTAGATGTGTTGACTAAACCACTGGCCAGAGTGAAGTTTGAGTACTTCGGAGAGAGGCTTGGTGTTCTTCAGATAGAAGATACTTCGAGGAAGAAGTAATGAGACACATTTGTTGGATCCATTCTAAGTGTTAACACCCAAAAAGTGCTCACTAGCTCATTTCCTTATTCACATGACCCATTTGTCCACTTTTTCACCATTGGAGCCTCTAAAGCCATCAAAAGGTCACCAAAAGACCTTAATACACCCCTTTTTCCACTCAAAATGAATATTTTTCCTTGAGAAACATAAAAAACCCTCAAAAAGGGTCCAAAATTCCCAAAAATATTAAAAAGGGAATAAAAATATTCAAAATATTCAAAAAAGGAAAAATGAAGGAAAAAGTACCTAAACCATGTTGGTCAATACCATTGGTTTCCTCAAAACCATAAATGGTATTCCTCACCACCAAAAACTATAAAAAGGTGGTAGGGGCTCCTCACTTTCCATCCATCCATCATCCTATCCTCATGCTGCCAAAATCCCCTTTGAGCATTGCCCACCTTTTTGAGCCTTGCACAAACCAGGAAGCATTGGAGAAGAAGAGACCTTTGGAGCTTGGAGCTGCTCACCCTTGGAGCTACTCAACAACCTTCATCACTTGGAGGTATTACTATTGCAAGCACTTGCTTGCCCCTTTTTTCAATACAAAAATCTTTTTCATATATTGTAAATCGTTTTAACTTTTCATAATATTTCCATTATTTGCTTCATAGATCCATGGTTAATGTAGTTTAGATTAATTTGTTGTTTATTTCTATTGAAACTGCTGCTACTAGTTAGCAGGTGCCCATTGCACTAAGCTTGGTTGCAAAACCAAGCCAACAGTTTTTGGCGACTCAACTGGGTATGCCCATTGTTATGTATATGTCTTGATACGAGCATGGGTATGCCTACCTTGTCCATTATCAGAGATTATTCCTCATTCACATTGAGGCCATGTAATATTTTTTGTTTTTTGCAGCTTCTAAGGGTCGTGGATCCAGTCTCCAATTGGTCTCTTCTCTTCCCCAAACCCCAGAAAAACGAAAAAAGAACTATGATGTCTATCGGCCATACGATGAGCTCCTTCCCTCACACATCAGGGGGCAATCTGTTAACACCCAAAAAGTGCTCACTAGCTCATTTCCTTATTCACATGACCCATTTGTCCACTTTTTCACCATTGGAGCCTCTAAAGCCATCAAAAGGTCACCAAAAGACCTTAATACACCCCTTTTTCCAC
The DNA here is from genome assembly GCA_027924585.1 of Larix kaempferi. Lineage (NCBI taxonomy): Eukaryota > Viridiplantae > Streptophyta > Pinopsida > Pinales > Pinaceae > Larix > Larix kaempferi. Next base: position 2,458,997 of record BSBM01000222.1, read on the forward strand.
TCAAAATGAATATTTTTCCTCAAGAAACATAGAAAACCCTCAAAAAGTGTCCAGAATTCCCAAAAATATTAAAAAGGGAATAAAAAAATTAAAAATATTCAAAAAAGGAAAAAGGAGGGAAAAAGTACCTAAACCATTTTGGTCAAGACCATTGGTTTCCTCAAAACCATAAATGGTATTCCCCACCACCAAAAACTATAAAAAGGTGGTAGGGGCTCCTCACTTTCCATCCATCCATCATCCTATCCTCATGCTGCCAAAATCCCCTTTGAGCATTGCCCACCTTTTTGAGCCTTGCACAAACCAGGAAGCATTGGAGAAGAAGAGACCTTTGGAGCTTGGAGCTGCTCACCCTTGGAGCTACTCAACAACCTTCATCACTTGGAGGTATTACTATTGCAAGAACTTGCTTGCCCCTTTTTTCAATACAAAAATATTTTTCATATATTGTAAATGCCCAACACAGGACCACCTCCTATTATGGGTATGCCAAACATAGGGGTCACACCCCCTCTCATTACCACAACCCAGGTTCCAGGAATTCCTACTACTATTCCTAACCCCGGTGTAACCCATGTTGCACTTGGAAGCGCTGGACCATACCAAACCACAACTGTTGGAGGACACATACCTTCAATACCTAGCATACCCTTAGGGGCTACTGGACCACTACATCATGCCACCATGAATAGTCATGTCCCAGTCATTTTGCCACATCCGTATGCTAGTTTACCTTACATGGAAAGTTTGAACTTACCAGACTTAGCCAGGCTAACCAACAACCCTATCAAACACGACCCTGTGTGGCCTCACATGCCCACCAAACTCCCCTCTGACATCCCCAAGTTTGAGGGCAAGGCAGGTGAGGACCCCCAGAACCATATTATGTCCTTCCATCTATGGTGTTCCTCCAACTCCATAGTGGACGACTCTGTCCGCCTCCGTCTATTACAGCGCATCTTCACTGGCTCTGCAACTAAGTGGTATATCGAGCAGCCCCATGGGACCCATGCCACCTTTACCTCCCTTGCCTCGACCTTCCTGCAGTTCTTTCAGTTACCTGTCCGCTATGATGTGGGAGTAGAGATCCTACTGTCTTGCAGACAGAACACTGCTACCCACATCATGGACCACATCCATGAGTGGCACAAGCACCGTAGCCTCTGCAAGATTAAATTGGATGACCGGATGTTTTTGGACTGGTTCCTTAAATCACTCCTACCCCTCATAGCAAAAGACGTTGCTTCCGAACGACCCCAGTCTGAAGAAGAGGCCATCCTCAAAGCCCAACAATTTGACCTCATTTACGTCCAATCGGGTTACCTATATACCATCATACCAGACGCCCCACGAGGCGATTCTTCACGCGGTGACGCACCCGGGGCATCACATGCCGCCGATGGTATTATTGGCCAGGTCACACCACAAATTAAACCTTTTAGCATGGTGAGCACCATAAATGCCCCAGACCTCTCCAGGGCTACATCAAATTCTAGAGCGACGACTTCCTACGCTCCAACGACTCATCACACTCATGGACCCTCTTGTCCACAACATTGCTTTGGGAAAACGCCATCGGCATATGTACCTCCCACGTACTATAACCAACTGGCCACTCAGAACCCGACTCAGTTCCCGCCACAACCAATGTACTACCCACAGCTAGCTACAACAGCTAACCCAACACCTCCAATAGCTCAGGGTTACCAACAACCCCAACAGGTAATTGGACCACCTCCATCCCCACCAGCTTATTATCCACCACAACCTGCTCCCGCACCTACGGCAAACCAAAATCCTACAACTGCTCAAGGGAAAGTGTACACACAACACAATCAGCCCCAACATCAAAACAACCAGTGCAACCAGGGTGGGAAACAAAACCGTGGAAGAGGACATAACCGCGGCAACAACCAACGACATCAGCAAGGTCCACCACCTCCCAATCCTCCGCATAACAACAACGCTGCTCCTGCCAACCAGAATCCGGATCATCATCCCAAGCAGCCTAGAAACAATAACCTCAGAACAAACCACCCTTGTTCTATTTGCGGGGTTTATGGCCATTACACACATGCTTGCCCACATTTGGAGCGAGCTCGACAACTCTAGAATGATGATTCCCATCGCCAAGGGCACGCGGTTCCTCAGGCGCCACCCAACCCCCCACCCCCTCAGCAGCAACCCATGGTGCTGCAAAACCCCCTACCAACCCAAGGCGTAGTAAACACTTAGCCATTGGCTCCTCCTCAAGGCAACGCGCCACCACAACAACAGATCACTTATGCCGCTCCTGATCAACCCATGTTTGATTCAGGTACCCACCACTTGTTAATGATGTCATCCGCTGATGTCAACCTCCAAACATGTCAGAACCAATACGGATCCACCCCTGAAGACCCTCCCGCCGACAAAAACACTAACGCTCATCCCACTGATTAGACGTTACGTATACCCCCGGTTAAACTCGATGGCTCCACTAAAGCACCTCGCTTCCCACTTCATCGCATCAACAATAACCCCAATGCTCGCTTCATGTCAAATTACAGCATTTTAGATGACTTAGCCCAGTCTCCAGCAGCCATGTCTGCTTTAGAATTCTTAAAAAACTGTCCTTCACAGTGCAAGACTTTGCTCTCTGCCATTGGCGCTATTGACCCTAATGATTCACAACTGATGGCATTCGATTCAGACCAATCCGAACCATGCCTCCCTTCCACTTTAGCATTCCAATTTTTTGTTTCCGTTCGGAATCTAGTCATCCATCGGTGCATTATCGATGAAGGTGCCTCTACATGCGTTATGTCCACATTTGTTTGGCAGAAATTGGGATCCCCTACTCTTCAGCAGTCCACCACTGCGTTGCAAGCCTACGACGGTCGTTCGGCTCAACCCCAAGGTCTGTTAACTAATGTCCCCATCTAGCTGGCTAGTAAAACCGTGCTCATTGACATAGAGGTGATCAATGCCCAACTCGATTATAACCTCTTACTTGGTCGCAGCTACATGTATGCCATGCAGGCGGTTTCCTCATCCGTTTTTTGTACCATGATGTTCCCCCATGACGGACGCATGGTCAAGGTCAACCAACTCACCTATTACGATCCCAAGGCCCCCGCTGCACCCAAAAATGTTCTCCCCATGGTTGAACAACCTGTTTGTGGTGCAACTACCTCGTTTGTTTCCTCCGTGGGACCTGGACTTTACTCCGACTCGCCAATAAATTCTACATTCGAATCCATTCCACCCCCATCACCAGCACCCAAAGTATCTGACTTATGTACCCTGTCCCATAATACACAACCACTCAACAATCAACCGCCCTTGTTACCTAAACCACCATTGTTCCCTAGTCACATTGGTGTTACACCCATCCACACAATCCCCTTTCTATTCCCTCCCTCGGGAGTAGTAAGCACCCAAGTTATGGCTACCCTTAGTGTCCCCGAGTTAACCTTGAGATTACCCGTGTGGTATATTTCGCCTCCCATTCCCCCGCCAACACCGAATGTTGTCCTGCAACCGGTGCAACCCATTGTCACTACTACTCAACCACCTCCTGGTGTCACTAACCCTTCATCTTCTACAAATCTCTCTCCTCTTATCAAGCCCACTGGGGCAGAGGCCCACAACCATACACTATAGTACCTCCTCCCAAAGCAGTTAAACCGCCCCCCGTGTTTCGTGCTCCTCCTAAATGCTCGTTGTGTGATGAGTTAGGCCATCCAACTCATCAATGCCCACAATTACCCGCATTACAGGAACACATGCAAATGCTTGATGACGACACAAACGTTCCAGTAGTCAAACTAGAACTCCCCCCTCATTCTCGGGATAAATCACTGTGTACCAACCACCCGTGTGCCATATGCGGTATTTACGGCCACTACTCTCATCACTGTCCTAATCTCCCAGACTACAGAGCAGCTCTCTATGAAATGAATAATTTTGACCTTGAGACGGCACCCCCCACAATTGAGGAGATCTACCCTCCCGTAGCATCCCCATCCGGAGAGATTAACACCATCTACATGATCTCGACAACATACAAACCAGAACCCGTCGATTTATGGTCGGATTACTTCCATAGTGATGAGCAAATTTTAGAGGCTCGTACTGCCCCTGATTACCCCTGGGAAGACATGCACCATCGTTCATACTTCCTCCCAGAAGAGTCCTCCTCCACCACAGCTACCCAGTTTACAGTCGAGTCCAAAGATTTCCTCCCCACCAAAGTCGACTGGTTTAAGGATCCAATTCCTTCCCCTGACGCCTTTGAGGAAGGGAACATGTCGAACATTTCCCCTATTATCCAAATTGACATTTCCACCACTCATGGAAAACCTGAGCTCATCTCGCTAGGTGCATCTTGCACTCAAGCGGAAACTTAGGCATATAAGAATCTCTTCCAAGAGTTTCGTGATGTCTTCGCTTGGTCTTACACCGAGATGCCTGGCCTCGATCCCAAAATTGTGGAACATCACATCGACACTTGGCCCAATGTGACTCCTGTCCGACAAAAACAACGACCCATTCACCCATCCAAACTCCCAGCTGTTAAAGCTGAAATTGAAAAACTTCAAAAAGCAGGATTCATATATCCTATTGCCTACACCACTTGGGTTTCAAACCCAGTACTAGTAAACAAAAAAGTGGGCACTATACGCATTTGTACTGATTTCCGAGACCTCAATCTAGCTTGTCCCAAGGACAAGTTCCCTACACCTTTCATTGACCAATTAATTGATGAATGCGCAGGACACGAGGTCCTTTCATTTATGGATGGTTTCTCCGGATACAACAAAATAAAAATCCGTAAAGAAGATCAGTATAAGACGGCTTTCACCACCCCATGGGGCACCTTCGCCTATCGCGTCATGCCCTTTGGCCTCAAGAATGCTGGAGCCACCTTCCAACGCGCCATGACTTATTGCTTCCACGATCTCCACAAGATCATAAAAGTTTACCTGGACGACCTCACAGCTTGATCCAAAAAGTGATCTGACAATTTAGACGACCTTCGACAAGTTTTCATGCGTTGTCGAAAATACAACATCCGCTTGAACCCCCTCAAGTGTATCTTTTGCATCACATCAGGTTGCCTACTAGGGTTTGTTATCTCAGAAAACGGCATCACTATAGACCCCCTAAAAGTCCAAGCCATTCTAGAGCTACCGTCACCCCTGTCATGTCCCAAATTTGGTATTGGGTCAAAATGGCCTAATCACATTGGCCCTATTCATTAGAGTTTTTCAAATTGATGCTAAAGGTCAAATAATTGCCAAGGAGGAAAATTACTAGTTTCCTAGGTTTGGGGTGGAAGCTTTGGGATTTGGAATAATGGGGATAATAAATGATGTTTGAACATTAGAATGGCATAAATATTTAATAAAGGAGATAAATAAATATATACAAGTGAAAATCAATGTGGCATTTCATCATGAAGACACATGGAGGAAGTGGGACCCACATATGGCTAGATTTCCCCACTACACTTGGCATCATTCTCTCACCAATTCGAATTCAAGGTGAATGGTAACATACTTGGGGGAGTCCAAAATGTATTATTCATTGCATGACTCATCCAAGGTCGAAATATAGAGGAAGAGTAACTCCCATGGAAGAGGAAGAGGTAATTTGGAGCTAGTGAGACACTTGGGCTAGATTCCCTAGCTCTATGACAACAATGATGAAGATGCTATGACACCTATGACACAAATCAGACCTGAAGGCTAACATATGACATATATCACATGTCAGGGATAAAAATAGACTCCAAGAGGGCGCTCAAGGGCGTTAGGGCAGCTAAGATGCTTCCACATGTGACTTGGTGGAAGTGGGAGACTAGGAATTGTTGTACAAGTGGCGTTCTTTGGAATCTCTTCCCAACTTGAGTTGGCATGAGTCTCTTGGAAGGAATTCGACCCATGGAGGACATTAGAAGTTTATAAATGTCAATAACAAAGAATGAAACCGGATTTTGATCATTTGTAGAATTTGCAATTGCATTTGTGAAGAGGGAGAGCTAGTGGATGGCTAGTTTCTTGCCTTAGCCAATTTCGAGGGTGAAAGATTCCCATCCAAGTTGGCAATTGGAAATGCCATTCAGACCTTTCATTTGGAGCTTTAATGGAGTCTTTATTTGCAGTTGTAAGCTACAGGTCAGCTCATGGTTTCTTCTATTGCAGCTCACTCCTTCAACCATTTCCAGTTTTGATGGCATATTCTTGATCCTTGAGGGAGGTCATTTTTGGTGAGCTATTGTACTCTTTGGGGAAGCTTTTAATGCCCCATTTCTTTTGTAATATGAATTAAATACTCTTTTCTTCATCTCCAAAAAGTTTCAGTTCGAAATTCCAAGTAGAAATGTATAAATCTCATTTTTAATGGAAGAACAATGCCATTTCCCCACTACCTTGTTGTGAACCAATGTATTGATGATGATTTCGAATGAATGGATGATTCTCTAATATATTTGTGATAAATATACTGCCATGGATGTCTTATACAAGTTTCATGTACTGTACTTGAGCATTTGAAGCATTTTTACTCAGTTTAGTTGTATTGGGAGGTGAAATAGTGCCATTTCCCCAAGGGTTGAATTGGGGATTTTTGCAGTTGAATGGGAGAGGTGAGAACAGTTGTAATAATCCATTAATGGTGCATATGAGACTTTAATAAAATAATTAACACATTACATACCCATGTTCATAAATTTGAGTGGGTTTGGAGGCATTTGGGAAGCCATTTTCGGTACTTACCCCAGGGGGATTTGAGCCCCAAATCACTAGTAAAATTGCATAATTGGTCTAGAATATTAAGAGAGTTTGCAGAGGTCTTTTGGTGGACATATGTCATCCATAAACATCATATTCAAGTTATAATATCATTCATACACCTCCCTTGAAGATTTGAAGGCATTTGGAGTCAATTTGAGACCTAGAGGCCAATACTAGTCAAAGGAAAATCACTAGTAAAGTTACCTACATTGATCAGAATTGAAAGAGGATTTGTAGAAGTATTTTAAAGGTCCAAAGGAATCCATGAAACACATATTTATGTTCTAATATCATTCATATACCTTCTCAGAATATTTGGGATCATTTGGGGCAAATTTGGGACCTAGAGATCAAAACTAGTCAAAGGTCGAACTAGGGAAAAAAAATGGAAAATTGCAATTTTAATAAAATTCCTAATAAGGGACATTACAGTGGTATCAGAGCATGGTCCTTGCACCTGTGTATTAGGTACATACATTCAAGAATTGACAGCCATGTCTTACTATTATGATGAATCCTATGAGTACAATTCTTATGAGGAATATGCAGATGCTTATGAGCAATATGAAGCAGAATGTGAATGGTATGAGGAAGAGGTACCATCATGCAACACTTCTTACAATTTCAAGAGAAATGAAGATTATTGTTATGACTTTAAATCTGATGAATATGAGTGTGTTACACCAACCAAGGATAATTCTATGAGTGAGTTCCAAAGATGGAGAGAAAAATATAAAACCTTGCCCCAACAATATCAAAAATATCAAGAATATCTTGCTTTTAGCAAAAACACACAAAATGCCATGTCTTTTGAGTACTATGCTGAACATGTTTTTGAAAATAGGCCCAAAAATGAAGATGTGGAGTTAGTGAAGAAAGGTTTATGCCCTTCTTGTAAAAACCCTTGGAGCGAGTATCATATATGTGTGCATGAAATGATGTCCTCCTTGAGGATAGCTTTTGAGATTTATTCAAGAAGAGATTCCAAATATATTGATCCTAAGGAAAACAAGGGAAAAAATGCATCAGCTTGCTTTAAGGATCAAAAGGAAGAGACATCACAAGAGCATAAAGAAGATTCTATTGAAAATATGGAAGATCATTTCGAGACACCTTCTAGCTTAGACATGGACCAAAGAGCATCTACTGATGGATGCTTAAACTATGAAGGAGTACCTACTTATGGGTGCTCACACCTCTATGTTGGTGACATAGAGATCACTTTTGAAAGTGTTTCTACAAGTACAAGTTTCATTAAGCATGATAATGAAGACCTTGTAGTAGTTGAAGAAGAACCAAGATAAACTTCCCCATCGCCACTTGAGCTTCATGAAGTTGGTCCAAGCAAAATTGAAGAAGATGAGGAGGTTCATTTGCAAGAGCCTCATTTTCTTGAAGGGTCCTTAAAGATGAATGAAAATAAGATCCAAGAGTCCCTCAGCATTCTCCATAACACTCAAGCATTGGTGTCAAATTCTTGTTGGAGAGCTACTTCATTGGAGGAAACATCCTTCCTTGAAGACATGGAGAAGATTCAAAGAGCATTGTGCCACATAAAAGGTAATTTCATGTCTTTTCTTTTTGATAGAAACTATTTATTTGAGCTTAATGAATTGTTACATGATGCATACTTGAAGAATAATGAGGATATTCATAAGCTCACAATTCAAAATGAGAAACTTCTTGAAAAGTTGCAAGATACTTGTTTTTCCTCCTATGTTTCAGATTGTCAAATGGTAGATTGTTTGGAGGATTCTCATGACATGGTGGATCATGAGAAATGTGGGAATTTGAATGTGCTTAATGTGTTTGAAGATGAACTTGAAGAGATCCAAACACTTGATGTGGTGGAAGAGGAACTTGAATTGTCTCTTGATGAAGCTTATGCAATTTTTAAACAAGAGCATGATTCCTCTACATGGGAACCAATCTATGACAAAGGTTTCCCACTTTTGAAGGAGCTGCATGATACTACCCACATGGATCCTTCCCATGATGAAACTTCTGCACTTTTTGATCATTTTGGTGATTTGGTTCATTCTCCTACATCCTACAATTCCCTGTTTTGCAACATTAGTCTCAATGAAGTATGGGTGAAAGGGTTCTTTTTGATGGTGCCACATGAGGAGTATGGAACTCCTAGATTTACTTTTTATGATGATATGGTTGGAGCACATTCTTATTCACATTTGCAGCAGCATACTTTGTTACTTTATGATGATGCACATCTACATGGATGCACCTATGATATGCATTTGAGTCACTTGAAGACTCATGGTTTTTCTTGCTCAACACTTGATTCATTTGATGTTGGAGGAACTTCATCCAACACTTGGGTGAATAGATTTATGATTGGAGAACATTTTTGTTGGAAGCCACATACTTTGTTATATCTTTATGATGATCACATTCAGGGATGTATGGGTGAGACTTCTTTGAGTCATTTGAAGTTTCCTTGTTTTTTCTGCTCATTATTTGGTTCAGATTTTAGTGGAGATTCTTCATTCACTTCTTGGATGAAAGAATACATGGCTGAATATTTTGATGCATATCACATCCTTTTGGAGCAGCTTTATAGGACATGGGATCCTCACCTATGTCATTGGAGCAGATTTGATTGGTCACTTGAAGCTTGTATGCACTTGGAAAACGGTGGTCTACTTGCTTGGAGGTATAAGCACTTTCATGATTCTTTGATGAAGCACCTCCTTGATATTAATTTTCATTATGTAGTTATGTACTTTGATGATATATATTTTGTACTCATGATGTTTGGAAGAATGCATACAAGAAAATGGGATCCAGGCATCCTCTTAGATGATGGTATGGGTTGGAGAGCACTCTTAATTGTTCGGGTGCAATACAAGCAATGGGACCCTGGAATAATTTTTATCTCATTGGTTTCAAATTTTTTGGGGAAACAAGCAGTATGGGAGATGGATTTCCCCACTTAATAAAGTGATTTTTATCAGAGTGGTGCAGAAGCAAGCATGTTGGTTCCTCTCTAAAATATTCATGGAAACTCAAAGACTCAAGGTTGGGCAATTCAATGGCAACTTCAAAGAATTATACAGAAAGCAGGTTCTTCAACACCCATGTTTAAAATTGCTTGAGGACAAGCAATATTGGGAATGGAGGATTTTTCATGTCCCAAATTTGGTATTGGGTCAAAATGGCCTAATCACATTGGCCCTATTCATTAGAGTTTTTCAAATTGATGCTAAAGGTCAAATAATTGCCAAGTAGGAAAATTACTAGTTTCCTAGGTTTGGGGTGGAAGCTTTGGGATTTGGAATAATGGGGATAATAAATGATGTTTGAACATTAGAATGGAATAAATATTTAATAAAGGAGATAAATAAATATATACATGTGAAAATCAAAGTGGCATTTCATCATGAAGACACATGGAGGAAGTGGGACCCACATATGGCTAGATTTCTCCACTACACTTGGCATCATTCTCTCACCAATTCAAATTCAAGGTGAATGGTAACATACTTGGGGGAGTCCAAAAGGTATTATTCATTGCATGACTCATCCAAGGTCGAAATATAGAGGAAGAGTAACTCCCATGGAAGAGGAAGAGGCAATTTGGAGCTAGTGAGACACTTGGGCTAGATTCCCTAGCTCTATGACAACAATGATGAAGATGCTATGACACCTATGACACAAATCAGACCTGAAGGCTGACATATGACATATATCACGTGTCAAGGATAAAAATAGACTCCAAGAGGGCACTCAAGGGCGTTAGGGAAGCTAAGATGCTTCCACATGTGACTTGGTGGAAGTGGGAGACTAGGAATTGTTGTACAAGTGGCGTTCTTTGGAATCTCTTCCCAACTAAGTTGGCATGAGTCTCTTGGAAGGAATTCGACCCATGGAGGAAATTAGAAGTTTATAAATGTCAATAACAAATAATGAAACCGGCTTTTGATCATTTGTAGAATTTGCAATTGCATTTGTGAAGAGGGAGAGCTAGTGGATGACTAGTTTCTTGCCTTAGCCAATTTCGAGGGTGAAAGATTCCCATCCAAGTTGGCAATTGGAAAGGCCATTCAGACCTTTCATTTGGATCTTTAATGGAGTCTTTATTTGTAGGTATAAGCTACAGGTCAGCTCATGGTTTCTTCTATTGCAGCTCACTCCTTCAACCATTTCCAGTTTTGATGGCATATTCTCTATCCTTGAGGGAGGGCGTTTTTGGTGAGCTATTGTACTCTTTGGGGAAGATTTTAATGACCCATTTCTTTTGTAATATGAATTAAATACTCTTTTCTTCATCTCCAAAAAGTTTCAGGTCGAAATTCCAAGTAGAAATGTATAAATCTCATTTTTAATGGAAGAACAATGCCATTTCCCCACTACCTTGTTGTGAACCAATGTATTAATGATGATTTCGAATGAATGGATGATTCTCTGATATATTTGTGATAAATATACTGCCATGGATGTCTTCTACAAGTTTCATGTACTGTACTTGAGCATTTGAAGCATTTTTACTCAGTTTAGTTATATTGGGAGGTGAAATAGTGCCATTTCCCTAAGGGTTGAATTGGGGATTTTTGCAGTTGAATGGGAGAGGTGAGAACAGTTGTAATAATCCATTAATTGTGCATATGAGACTTTAATAAAATAATTAACACATTAAATACCTCTGTTCATAAATTTGAGTGGGTTTGGAGGCATTTGGGAAGCCATTTTCGGTACTTACCCCAGGGGGATTTGAGCCCCAAATCACTAGTAAAATTGCATAATTGGTCCAGAATATTAAGAGAGTTTGCAGAGGTCTTTTGGTGGAAATATTTCATCCATAAACATCATATTCAAGTTATAATATCATTCATACACCTTCCTTGAATATTTGAAGGCATTTGGAGTCAATTTGAGACCTAGAGGCCAATACTAGTCAAAGGAAAATCACTAGTAAAGTTACCTACATTGATCAGAATTGAAAGAGGATTTGTAGAAGTATTTTAAAGGTCCAAAGGCATCCATGAAACACATATTTATGTTCTAATATCATTCATATACCTTCTCAGAATATTTGGGATCATTTGGGGCAAATTTGGGACCTAGAGATCAAAACTAGTCAAAGGTCGAACTAGGGAAAAAAAGTGGAAATTTGCAATTTTAATAAAATTCCTAATAAGGGACATTACAACCCCGCACATTGAGACAACTACAAAGCCTACAAGGGAGGTCCAACTTCCTCCGCTGCTTTGTCCCTGACTATGCCACAACGGTCCACGGTTTCCTACGAATTTTACGTCTGCATACCCGTTTCATATGGGACCAACAAGCAGAGACAGCTTTCACTGACTTAAAGAAAGCACTCACAAATGCCCCATTGATTTCTCCTCCAGATTTCACCAAAGATTTCATCCTCTATGTTTCAGCTTCCGAACATGCTGTATCTGGAGTGCTTGTACAAGAAAATGACGCTCGCCAAGAGCATGTCAACTACTACGTGAACCAGACCTTGTCCGGCCCACCCCTCCGATACCCACATGAAGAAAAGATGGCCCTCGCCGTCGTTTTTTCAGTGCAAAAGCTGAGACATTATATCCTCCTAAGCCACACCACAGTCGTAGCTAATTCCAATCTTATGGTGTACCTCTTGACGCGTCGCCTTCTTCAAGGCCGCGTAGCTAAATGGGTAATTATCCTACAAGAGTACGACCTTACTTTCAAGACCCCAAAGAGCACCAAGGCCCTAGCACTAGCTCATCTCATCATGGACCTCCCATCCTCTTCGTCATCACCCGCTATCAAAACGGATCTCACTGACTGTAATATTCCTTTTTCAAATTTTATTAAAATGCCCAATTTTCCACTTTTTTTTCCAATTTCGACCTTTGACTAGTTTTACTGTTTTGACCTCCAAATCAACCCAAATGCTCCCAAATCTTCTGTAGGAGTGTATGAATGGTATTTAGACTTGAATATCAGGTTTAGGGATGTTTTATAGCCCTCCAAATACTGCTGCAAACTTGATTTGTATTCTGATCAATATATGTAATTTTGACTAGTAATTTGTGCATCAAATACCCCCCGGGTAACACTGCAAATGGCCTTCCAAATGCCTCCAAACTCCCACAAATTTATGAACAGAGGTATATAATGTGTTAATTATTTGATTAAGGTCTCATATGCACCATTAATTGATTTTTACTACTGTTCTAACTCTCTCACATTCAATAGCAAAAACCCCCAATTCGACCCTTGGGGAAATGGCACTATTTCACCTCCCAATACAACTAAACTGAGTAAAAATGCTTCAAATGCTCAAGTACAGTACATGAAACTTGTAGAATACATCCATGGTAGTATATTTATCATAAATATATCAGAGAATCATCCATCCATTCGAAATACTCAACATTATAGTGTCATACATCAATGCATTGGGGAAATGGACATTGTTTGCTCATTAATCAATAGTTTTGCATACAACCAGTGGGTATTTCGACCTGATACTTTCTAAATATCAATAAAAGAGGATATTAAGCTATTAAAATCATAAATATATAATGAGAATCTCTCTCAAGAAGCACAAGTGCTCACCAAAAACACCCTCCCTCAAGGAGCACGAATATGCCTTCAAAACTGGAAACGGTGGAGAGAAAGTGCTACACTAAACCAAACCATGAAAATTCCTGTAGCTTCTACCTACAAATACAAACTCCATTAAATCACCATGAAAGACTTGAGTGGACTCTCCAAACACCAACTTGGATGGGAATCTTTCACCCTTGAAATTGGCTAAGGCAAGAAACTAGTCATCCACTAGCTCTCCCTTCACAAATGCAATTTTTCTCAAATCATCAAAAGCCATTCTCATACTTGATTTCTACATTTTATAACCAACATTAGCCTTCAAGGGGTCGAAATCCTCTCAATAGATTCAATAATTTTCCATTTAGAAAATATTCCTCATTTGCCACTTGCCTCATAGTTCCAACCTTCCATCTTCTCTCAAATTCGAATTTGAGTCTCTTTAGATTCCTCCAACTCCATGAGCGCCTTCTTGAGCCTATTTTTGGGGCTGACATGTCATAATGGTCAGGTGTAAGAAGTCAGGTCTGAATTTTGTCATAAATGTCATAGATGCTTCATTATTGTTGTCATAAAACTAGGGAATCTAGCCCAAGTGTCCACTAGTCTCCAATTTGACTCTTCCTCTCCCATGGAGGTTACTATTCCATCCCATTTCGACCTAAGATGCTCAATGCCATGTGTTATGACTTACCAACTCACCCAAGAGTGTTCACCTTCCCATGAATTCGAATTGGCAAGAGAGAGCTGCCATGTGTCATTGAAAAATCAAGCTAGTGTGGGTCCCACCACCTCCATATGTCTCCAAAACCACTTGCCACCTAGAATTTCTCTTGAATTTATTTATTCATCATATTTATTAAATTCTTGAACCATTCTAATGTCTAAATATCATTTATTAGTTTCCTTATTACCATCCCACATGTGCCCATCCAACCTAGGAAACTAGTAGGATTTATGGGATTGTCTTACTATGCACTTATTTGAATGGGGACATTACAGTCCTCCCCACCCAAGATTGCTTGTCCTCAATCAATTTCAAATTTGGATGCTGCAAAATCTTCTCCTCTTCCCATGTGGAGTCTTCATTTGGTAAGTCCTTCCATTGCACTAAATATTCTTTGATGATTCTACTCCTCAACCTTCTTTCCCGTGTCTTCAAAATCTTTTCCGGAACAAGTGTGAGCTGACCTTCATCATCCAAAGGAGGAAGTATTTCTGAAGTGATGATTTGCTAACCAAGATCTTTCTTAAGACAAGAAACATGAAATACATTGTGGATTTTACTCCCTTCCGGAAGTTCTAGTTCATATGCTACTTCTCCAACCTTCCGCACTACCTTGTATGGCCCATAGTACCTTGGTTTTAATTTTTCTACTCCATTCTTTTTGAGAGATGTTTGTTTATAGGGCTGCAACCTTAAATATACTAAATCATTGACTTGAAAGGTTCTCTCTTCTCTATGTCTATCAGCATATTGTTTTTGCTAATTTTGAGCAACCTGCAAATTGTCTTTCAAGAGCTTTAAAATTTCTTGGCTCTCTTCCACCCAATCTTTAGCCTTTGGGGCTCTACTATCACCAAATATAATGTCAGTAAATGTAAGTGCATCATAACTAGATAATGCTTTGAAAGGAGACATTCCTATTGACATATGATAAGTGGTGTTGTAGCAAAACTCACCCAAGTGTAGCCATTTTGCCCATGCTTTTTGCTGCCCTCCCACATAGTTTCTTAGGTATCCTTCCAACCATTGGCTTACCCTCTCTGTTTGTCCATCAGTTTGTGGATGATAGCTGGTACTTGGAGTCAATTGAGTGCCTACCAATCTAAAAACTTCTTTCCAAAAAGCACCCATGAATCTACTATCTCTATCACTGACAATGCTCTTGGGAAGCCCATGCAATCTGAAGATTTCTTTGAAAAAAATATCAACCACTTGTGAAGCACTAAAAGATGATGTAACAACAAAAAAATGAGCAAATTTTGTCAACCTGTCAACTACCACATATATACAATCCTTACCCAAGGGTTTAGGCAATCCGGTGATGAAATCCATGGAAATACTGTCCCATTTTTGCTCCGGAATGGGCAATGGTTGTAATAGGCCGGCTGGACATGTAAGTTCTGATTTGTTTTGTTGACATGCTTTACATTCATTCACATACTTCTGAACATCTTCCTTCATCCCCTTCCAAAAAAATCTTTGCCTCAACTGTCTATAAGTTTTGAAGATCCCCGGATGGCCCGCTAGTGGGGAATCATGTGCTTCTTGCAAAATTCGGTACTTGAGCTTGGAGTTATGAACTAAATAAATTCTTCCCTTATAATATATCAGCCCATTCAAAATCCTATAATTATCATCCCCTTTGATTCCATCCAACACATCACAAGCAAATTTGTCTTTGGCATATTCAACTAGTAGCATGTTTTTCCAATCCTTAGCAATATCCATGAGAGAAAAAGAAGGCCTTCTTGACAAAGCATCTGCTACTATATTATTCTTTCCTTTGAAATATTCAATATCAAAATCATAAGCTTGAATCTTGCTTACCCACTTTTGTTGCCTTTCATTTATATCTTTTTGGGTGAGAAAGTGTCTTAGACTATTGTGGTCAGTTTTCACCACAAACTTGCTGCCCACCAAGTATTGGCTGAATTTGGCCAATGCATGCATAATGGCCAGCATTTCTTTATCATAGATGGAGTAAATTTTTTCATGAGGCTGCAACTTTCTTCTCTCAAAGGCTATGGGGTGTTGGCCTTGCTTTAGGACAGCCCCTATTCCTCCACCTGAAGCATCACATTCCACAACAAAAGGTTTAGTAAAATCAGGAAGTGCAAGTATGGGACAACTACTCATTACCTCTTTCATTTTTTGGAAGGCCTTTTCAGCCTCTTCATCCCACTTGAAAGCATCCTTCTTAGTCAAATCAGTGAGTGGAGAAGTCAACTTGGAGAACCCTTTCACAAATTTTCTGTAGTAGGTGCATATGCCAATAAAGCCTCTCAATTCGGTAATATTTTTTGGTGATGGCCATTCCAAGATAGCCCTGATTTTTTCCATGTGTACCTTCACTCCTTCTTGCCCAATAATGTGCCCAAGATACAGTAGTTCTTTAATTCCAAATTCACATTTTGATAATTTAGCAAATAAGGACTCTTCTTGCAAGATTTTCAACACAATCTCTAACTACTGCAAATGCTCTTCCCATGTTTTACTGTAAATGAGAATATCATCAAAGAAAACCAAAAAAAACCTTCTTAGTTGCTTGCAAAATATCCTATTAATACATGCTTGAAAGGTGGCTGGAGCATTGGTCAAACCAAAAGGTATGACAAGAAATTCAAAGTGGCCAAAATGACATCGAAAAGCGGTCTTTTGCACATCTTCATCTTTCATTCGAATTTGGTGATACCCTGATCTAAGGTCAATTTTTGAGAAGTATTTGGCCCCATGTAGCTCATCCATGAGCTCATCAATCCTAGGAATAGAATACCTATTCTTTATAGTCTTTTTGTTCAAGGCTCTAAAATCTATGCACATTCTCAATGTTCCATCTTTTTTCTTCACTAGCACTACTGAAAAAGAATAAGGGCTAGAGCTTGGTCTAATGAGCTCCAACTCTAGGAGTTCTTGGATAGCTTTTTCAATCTCATCTCTAAACCTTTTAGGATGTCTATAAGGTGGTATCTGAATGGGTGAAGTACCCTCCTCCAAAACAATACTGTGCTCAACCCCCCTATCTGGTGGTGTTGGCCCTGTTTTGCAACCAGGCTTAGTGCTATGGGCACCTGCTAACTAGTAGCAGCAGTTTCAATAGAATTAAACAAGAAACTAATCTAAACAAAACTAATCATGGATCTATGCAAGAATATAAGCAAATAATGTAAACATTTAAAAAACAAGAACAAGAAAATATTCAAGAATGAATTTGTATTGAAAAATGGAGGGCAAGCAAGTGCTTGCGATAATACCTTCAATGGTGAAGGTTGATGTTGAGCAACTCCCAAGATGAGTAGCTCCAAGCTCCAAGAGGTCTCCTTCTCCAAGGTTGCTTACAATGGCCAAAATGCTCAAGGAAGATTTCGGCAGCATGAGGATGAGATAATGGATGGATGTGAAATGAGGAGCCCCTACCACCTTTTTATAGGTTTTGGTGATGGGGAATACCATTTGTGGTTTTGTGGAAACCAAATGGTATTGACCAACATGGTTTAGGTACTTTTCCCTCCTTTTTCCTTTTTTGAATAAAATTAATATTTTTATTCCCTTTTTAATATTTTTGGGAATTTGGACCCTTTTTTAGGGTTTTTTTATGCTTTTTAGGAAAAATAATCTTTTTGAGTGGGAAAAAGGGGTGTACTGAGGTCTTTTGGTGACCTTTTGTTGGTTTCAGAGGCTCAGATGGTGGAAAAGTGGACAAATGGGTTATATGAATAGGGAAATGAGCTAGTGAGCACTTTTTGGGTGTCAACAGATTGCCCCCTAATGTGTGAGGGCAGGAGCTCATCATATGGCTGATCGACATCATAGTTCTTTTGTCTTTTTCTGGGGTTTAGGGGAGAGAAGAGACCGGTTGGAGACTGGAGCCACGGCCCTTGGAAGCTGCAAAAACAAAAAATATTACATGGCCTCAATATGAAATTGTGTACTCAAGGGAGTATGAAACTGGGATATATCTGAATACTGTCGTCATGCGCAACTCGGATATCTATAGAAAAAATGTAACTGGTTGTATCCATAGGTAGACTCTCAAATGTGGAAGAGTCAGGTGGTATCCGGGGTCTTCGACTAATAACTGAACGGACCAATACCCTGTGCGAGTCTCAACGATGCGATCAAGGTGTTGAAGTCGAGCATGTGAGAAACAACCATTCGGAGAGGCACCGAGGATTCCTCTCGAAATGATTCGTAGGCACTCATCATAAATGGCAATGAGTCCAAGACACAGGGACCTCTAGGTCTATCCTCTGGAATCAATGTGGTTGTCGTCGACAGAGGGAGACCAGCAACTAACAAGGCAATGATGTTTCCTTGATAGGAGCACGAGGTGTAGATCTGTAGTGTTGTAGTACTAATGGTAGGACTGACATACTTGTGGGGATGGGAAATAAGTGGGTCATAAAGTGGGTAGACTCAAACTTCCTTTGTTCAGAGCATGGAGGCATGGTTAACTTGGCAGCGTAGGGAACTGACTTGTAGGTGTGGGGATCATTGCTTTTTTAGGGACTGAAGGGTATGTACTGACTCTGGGGGGGGTGAAGCTGATGGTAGCTGTCGAGGGAGTTTTAGGGTGACATACTGCAGAATACTCTGAACAAAGGCGACCAAAATGGGGAAGCTGCCATGTGAGTAGACATGATCTGTTGTGGCGCCAAGAGGCACCATTGATTCCTTCTTCGTAGTTTTAATGAGCTCCAAGAAGGGATAAAAGTGTGCTCTAAAATGGTACGTTCCTGTGGATTTTGTGAGCCCAGGATGGCTCGTGCTCATGGTTGCTTTCATGTTTAGAGAGTCTGAAAGCGGTAAGTGGACTCTATTGATGTTCTTTTTCGTAGTTTAGTCTCCAAGGCCCCAAAAAGCATAAAATGATGCAGATGGAGAACTCTTCTAGCCGATGTGACTAGAGTATTCCTTTTTCGTAATTAGTCTACAAGGTCCGGAAAAGGGGTAAACTTATACCAGGTAGACGCCCTTTCAGATACCTTTAACGAGCATGAAAGGAAGCAAGGTTGCTCGGCAATCTTTTCATTGTTTTTAGGAGTCAGAAAAGAGCTTAACAGAAACTCCCTAAGTGCCTTTTTCGTAAAAGGGGTTGCTCGGCCCGAAAAAGGGATAAAATTATACCGAACAAAAAGGGATTGATGAGGGCGAGAAAAGGTCTCAAGCATCGTCATCAGTGCGAAAAACTGGATCTAGTGACATAAGGATTGTCGAAAACGGAGAACAGTCGATGTGGCACGCAAACCGAGGCTACGTGGAGGGCATGAAAAAATGCCCTGAAAATCGGGACGTGACAGTGATAAATGATCTCAAGCATCATCACGAGCGTGGAAAACTGAATCTGGCGATATAAGGCACGTCGAAAATGGAGAACGGTCGATGTGGCACGCAAACCGAGGTGACGAGGGGGCATGGAAAAAATGCCCGAAAAATGTAAAGGTGAGAGCGAGAAATGATCTCAAGCATCATCACGAGCGCGGAAAACTGAATCCGGCGATATAAGGCACGTCGAAAATGGAGAACGGTCGATGTGGCACGCAAACCGACGTGACGAGGGGGCATGGAAAAAATGCCCGAAAAATGTAAAGGTGAGAGCGAGAAATGATCTCAAGCATCATCACGAGCGCAGAAAACTGAATCTGGTGATATAAGGCATGTCGAAAATGGAGAACGGTCGATGTGGCACGCAAACCGAGGCGACGAGGGAGGCCAAAAAATGGTCAAAAAATAGACCCCGTGAAAACGGGAAAAGGAAGGAACCTGCATGAAGTTCTCGCTGTGCTGATTCCAACAATACCAACGGTTTGAGAAATGGACTTCGTATGATCCCGCAATGGTTGTTTGAAAATTGGTGGAATTTCTATAAATAGGGCGTGGGGCCCAAATGACTTGTCATTGTTACGTGTGAGTTTGATAGAGCTGTCAGAGCTATTTCTTGATTTTCGGGAGATTTCACCGTTGGTTTTCGATTCTGCGAGTTTCAGGTAACTCTATTTGCCTTAGCCTTTTCAATTATGTCTTTTTTGTTTGGCGGCCGGCCCCCGAAGGCCGCGAAATTCCATGTTGACTCTCCAACGTGGAATATCGCGGGTTTTGGGTCTTTTCCCGCGATGAACCGCGCAGGTTTCAGGCTGACAGTCGCGATGTTCATTGCGACTGTGAGGTTGGAACCCGCGATGTTCATCGTGAGTTCATGGGAGATAGTCGCGATGTTCATCGCAACTGTCTAGCCAAAATCCACGATGTTCATCGCGGGTTTTTGCATGGAGGCCGCGATGGTCATCGTAGCTTTTGGTGGAAATGCCACGATGGTCATCGCGGCTTTTTGTGGAAAAGCCGCGATGGGATTTTTTCAAAAAATTTTGTGCTGGGGCTAAAAATTTCTTCTTTTTTCTGGCAGGATGCTGAGGAGACCATTGTCCTCATGGCGAGAGCGGGAGATCGATGATGATCTGATGGAGAGGATTCAGACTGATCCGGGGTTGCGACAGACTCTAGCTATGAGCGGACTTTTGAAGTTCGCTCAAATCCCACCTATTCGTTCAGTGAGGCGGCTCCTGAACAAGCTGGTGCGTTGGTGGGTTCCGGTGGAGGGTGCATTTATCATTGGGGGTGAGAGGTTAGAGATCACTCTCACGGATGTCTATTTTCTGACCGGGTTGCCTCGTTTGGGGGAGGTGGGCGATCTCCTGCCAAGGATCCCGCTGGGTGTAGATATGGAGGATTTGTTACATACCTTCTGTGTTGATGATGTTGTTTTGTAGAACAGCTCTATTAGTCTGCGATCCCTAGGTGAGTGGGATATGCGGGCTGTTGGGGCATGTGTTCTGCAGATATTGGGTGCTGCTGCGCCACATCGTATGTCTGGGGGACAAACGATGATGGTGGACTCTATTCTCCGGGGGACTTATTATGCCTGGGGGCAGATGTTTCTGGCTGGTGTCCAGAGAGATCTGGACAAGGCCATTCGAGAGGGAGGTGAGTTCTGTTATGCCTCCTTCCTATGTTGTTTTTTTCTTTGAGCGCTTGCCGACCTTGCGGCCACGGGTACCCATTCGTGCTGGTCTGGTGAGTGAGCCTCGCATGATGCGTTGGGGGCAGATGATGCCTCGTGGCGGCGGTGGTGTCCGCGGTTTCTTCACGGAGGATTTTTATGAGCAGTGGGAGAAGATGCCCCTGGTGATTGAGGACTACCCCTACGCCGGCATGGACTATCGAGGTGACCCAGAGATGCCTCATGCCCCAGGACAGGCCTGGAGTTTAGATGGTATGTTTTGTGTTTTATTTTATACTATATCATGTGTTGTTTGTTTATCATCTATGATTATAGTTGGATAGTATATGATGGCTTACTTGCTTTGTGCAGATGTTGGTCCAGTGCCACCGGCCGACTACGTGGCTCGTCAGGGGTGGGCGATAGTGGTCGCTCGACCACCTGCAGCGGTACCACCTCCACGCGATGGAGGATTTGTGGCTCGTGGACGAGGGGTTGGCCCTCGAGATGACGCCATAGAGGGTGTCCGACAGACCTTTGCTAGGATCTTAGCTGGACTCCCCGAGGATGGTTAGAGAGACCTGGATCGGGATATTTTGGAGGGTTGCTTCGGTGCGCCTCCTGAGTGGCGGTCGCTCTTGTTGAGGACAGTGGTGTTTGTGGCGGAGCACAGGGGCGGTGGATGAGATGATCCGGCAGGGCCGGCTGAGAGGAGGATACGTCTGCGGGATGATCCAGCGGGGCCGGCAGAGCGGAGGGTTCGGGCTCGCCATGACCCGGCGGGGTCAGCGAAGGAGGAGCCGGAGGAGCCTAGGGATCCAGATGAGTAGATGATATTGTATCTGCCCCCAAATGCTGATGAGCATATGGGGAAGCATTTTTGTACGACTGATGTATTTTTGTATATCGGGTGCTGAGGGCACCTATGACATGTTGACTATTATGGTTTATATATGTATGTGTATATATATTTGGATGTATTGTCGTGTATGCACATGGATGCACATTTGTCTTTTGTATATGCCCGTGGAGGCACATGTTATGCATGTGGATGCAGTATGTTGTTATTTATGTATGCCCGTGGAGGCACATGTTATGCACTTTGATGCACATTTTGGTTATGACATGATGTGATTGGTGTGCCATTCGAGGACATTATTGGCCATGTGGTCTGCTACACTATTGAGGTGTCTTGGGACATGTGTGAACGAAATGGATTCAAATTGTCTAACCATTTGTTTAGTGTGCAGGAATTTTCTGAAAAGACAGGGATCGCGTACTTGGTAATCATTGTTGAGCTGGGAAACCAGGAGCTGTGAGTCCAAGAAAACGTTGAGGTGATGGATGCTCATTTGGAGAGCTGTGGCCAGGAGACCGGTCACGGCATCATATTCAGCTTGGTTATAGGTGGCGGCACCTAAACATACTCCGTCAATGTGAATTAACTCATGGGAAGGGGAGTATATTACCCAAGCTGCGGAGGCGAGATTGGGAGACCAACGGCTTGTGCCATCAGCGAAACCGACGTAGCAGAGTGGAAGAGGATCCATCTGCGGTCAGGCAAAGAAAAACAAATATTTAGGTTTTTTGAATTTTTTGTAAAAAAAAAGAAAAAGAAAGTAAGCCTATACTAGAATGGACAGTGGTGTCCATCAGATTTTCTATGGGTAAAATCATTTAAGGTACAGCCCGTTGCGTGGGTTGCGTAGGGGGTTGCCATTTGAATCGGTCAGAATGTATGCCCCCTGCCCGAGGCAAGTGTGTACGATATAGGGGCCTTGCCACATAGACACGAACTTTCCCTTCCCGGTTTTATCATGAGCTTGATCGTAAGCGAGGACAAGGTCCCCCTCAGAAAAGGTTCTTGGGTGGACGTGCTTGTCGTAACTTAGTTTGGATCGTTGTTTGGCTGCTTCCATGTTTTGAATGGTTGTGCGCCGATCTTCATCGGCCTGCTCTAGGAGTAGTAAACGTTGCTCAGTCAGGGAAGTGTCCGGTAGGAGTTCAACAGCGATATGTAGAGCTGGAATCTGGCACTCGATAGGGAGAACGGATTCGAAACCATGAACTAAATGGAAAGGGGTAAAACTGGTGGCGGTTTTGGTTGAGGTGCGGTAAGCCCATAGTGTAGGGAAAAGCATGTGGTGCCAATTGGATTTGTGTTTGTCTACAGTACGTTCGAGGATGGTCTTCAAAATTTTATTGATCGCTTCGACTTGGCCGTTTCCTTGGGGATAGTAGGCGGAAGAGAAATGGTGTTCAAATTTCAACATGGTTGATAATTCTTTCCAGACGGCTTCTTCGAAGTGAGAGCCGTGGTCAGAGACTAGTTGCTTCGGCACTTCGAAATGAGTGATAACATGGTTGAAGAAAAATCGTGCTGCAGTGTCGGCTTTGCAATTATAAGTCGGCATGGATTCCGCCCACTTGGTGAAATAATCTACGACCACAATGATGTGTTTGTGACCGCCGGCTGACGTGGGGTTGCAATCGAGGAAGTCAATGGCCCATTTTCAGAATGGTCCGACAGTGATGACTGGATGAAGGGGGGTGGGGGGGGGTTCTTGCTTTGGGGGCAAAAAGTTGGCAGTTCTGGCAATGCTTGACTGCGGTGATGCAATCAGTAAACAATGATGGCCAAAAGTAACCTGCCCGAATGATCTTCTGGGCGGTGGCCATGCCGGAGAAATGGCCTCCTCAAGCACCGCTATGACACTCATTGAGGACTTGTTCTGCCTCACTATGGGATAGGCATCGGCATAGGATGGTATCAACGCCGCGTCGATAAAGTACATCCCCTAACAAGAGGTATCAGGGGGCATGGTGTCGTATCCGACAGCGTCCGTCACGATCGATGTGTGGTTGAAATTTTTGCGTACGAAGGTAAGTCAAAATGTCTCCGTACCAAGGGTCATCAGACGAAATGATGAAGATTTGTTCGTCAATCAGGTCCGTTTGGATAACAGGTGATGACGAAGAGGATGGGAGGTCAGTGATGAGGTGAGCAAGCGCGAGGGCTTTGGTGCTTTTGGGAGTTCTGAAAGTGAGGTCATATTCCTGGAGGATAATGACCCATTTAGCAACACGACCTTGTAGGAGCCGCCGGGTTAGGAGATAGACCATAGGGTTGGAGTCGGCCACGACCGTGGTATGACTAAGTAGAATGCAGTGTCGCAATTTTTGTATGGAAAAGACTACAGCTAGGGCTAATCTTTCCTCGTATGGGTAACGTAGGGGTGGGCCAGACAAGGTCTGGCTGACGTAATAAATTACATGCTCCTGGTGAGAGGCATCTTCTTGGACCAAAACTCCGGACACAGCATATTCAGATGCCGAGACATAAAGGGTGAAGTCTTTAGAGAAATCCGGTGGGGATATCAAGGGGGCTTGTGTGAGGGCTTTCTTGAGGGCTTCGAATGCCACGTCTGCTTGCTCATCCCAAACAAAGGGTATGTGGGTACGAAGTAAGCGTAAGAAACCGTGGACTTTGGTGGCGTAATCAAGAACGAAGCGCCTAAGGAAATTGGACCGCCCTTGTAGACTCTGGAGCTGTCGAAGCGTGCGAGGAGGAGGAAGTTCTAAGATGGCTTTGACTTTCAGGGGATCCACAGTAATTCCGTCTTGGGAAACAATGAAACCCAACAACCGGCCTGCCGAAACGCAAAACACACACTTGTGTGGGTTCAAACGGATTTTATATTTGCGACAATGCAGGAAAACTTGCCGGAGATCGTTAAGGTGGTCTGATCGTTTTCGGGAACGAGCTGTGAGGTCATCAAGGTAGACTCGCAAGATATGGACCAAGTCGTGAAAGCAATAGGTCATGGCTCGCTGGAAAGTGGCACCAGCATTTTTAAGGCCTAATGGCATGATGCGATAGGCAAAGGTGCCCCATGGGGTGGTGAAGGCAGTCTTGTACTGATCCTCCTTACGGATGTGAATCTGGTTGTATCCCGAAAACCCGTCCATGAAAGATAGGACCTCATGGCCCGCACACTCATCAATGAGTTGGTCAATGAATGGCGTGGGGAAATTGTCTTTTGGACAAGCATGGTTTAAGTCACGGAAATCAGTGCATACTCTAAGGGTGCCTTGCTTTTTGTTGACGGGAACGGGGTTCGACACCCAGGTGGTGTACGGAATAGGATAAATGAATCCTGCTTTGCGAAGTTTCTCGACCTCAGCTTTAACAGCGGGGAGTTTGGAAGGATGAATGGGTCGCTGTTTCTGGCGAACAGGGGGTACCTCAGGCCATGTATCAATGTGGTGTTCTATGATGGCGGGGTCAAGACCAAGCATCTCGGTATAGGACCAGGCAAAGACATCACGGAACTCTTGAAAGAGATTTTTGTACGCCTGAATTTTTGCTTGAGTGCAAGATGCGCCCAGCGAGATGAGCTCAGGTTTCCCAGGTGTTGTGGAAATATCTATCTATATAGTGGGGGAAATGTTGGACATGTTCCCTTCTTCAAAGGCATCCGGTGCTGGGATGGGGTCCTTTAACCAATCGACCTTAGTGGGTATGAAATCTTTCGATTCGACTGATAGCTGGTTGGATGCGATGGATGTAGATGCTTTCGGGAGGAAGTACGAGCGATGATGCATATCATCCCAAGGGTAGTCAGGTGCAGTGAGTGTCTCCAAAATTTTCTCATCAGTATTGAATCAGTTAGACCATAAATCAAGGGGTTCTGGTTTGAAAGTTGTTGAAATCATATATATTGTATTGACTTCTTCCGACGAGGATGATGGTGGGGGGTAGATCTCCTCGATGAGGGGAGGAGATATCTCCAAATCGACGTTGTTTAACTCGTACAATGCTGCTCTATAGTCAGGGAGATCAGGACAATGGTGAGAGTAGTGGCCGTAAACACTGCATATGGCATAAGGATGGTTGGTGCGCAATGATTTGTCACGAGGATGAGGAGGTGGCTCTAGTCTAACTACTGGGATGTTGGTGTCATCGTCCAACATATTCATATGTTCCTGGAGTGCCGATAACTGTGGGCATTGATGAGTGGGATGGCCTATCTCATCACACAACGAGCATTTAGGGGGAGCTCGAAATACGGGTGGGGGTTTAACTGCCTTAGGAGGTGGTATAGTAGTGTATGGTTGTGGACCTCTACCCCCAGTGGGCTTGACAAGAGGAGGAGGATTCGTTGACGACGAAGGGATATTGAGACTAGGAGGAGGTTTCGTTGATGACGAAGGGATTGTGACACCAGGAGGAGGTTGATTTGTGGTAACAATAGGTTGTACCGGTTGGAGGATGACATTTGGTGTCGGTGGTGGAACGGGAGGTGAAATATACCACACGGGTAATCCCAATGTCAACCCGGGTAGACTAAGGGTAGCCATAACCGGGGCGCTTACTACACCCGAAGGAGGAAATAGAAAGGGGATGGTGTGGATGGGTGTAACACCGATGTGACTAGGGACCAATGGTGGTTGACTACCGGGTGTTTGTGTACTCTGTGAAAGAGTACAGAGGTTTGCGACGTGGGTGTCCGATGACGGTGGTGGAATGGCTTGGAATGTAGAGGTCATTGGTGTATCTGAGTAAAGTCCAGGTCCTACAGAAGAAACAAAGGAGGTAGTTGCACTAGAAGTGGGTTGTTCAACCATGGGGAGAACATTTTCGGGTGCTGCAGGGGCATTGGGATCATAGTAGGTGAGTTGGTCGATTTTGACCACATGTCCCTCGTGGGGGAACATCTGTCATGTCCCAAATTTGGAATTGGGTCACAATGGCCTAATCATATTAACCATATTCATTAGAGTTTGTAAAATTGACGTTAAGGGTCAAATAATTGCCAAGGAGGAAAATTACTAGTTTCCTAGGTTTGGGGTGGAAGCTTTGAGATTTGGAATAAGGGGGATAATAAATGATGTTTAGACATTAGAAGGGTTCAAGTATTTAATAAATAGAGTGAATAAATAAATTCAAGAGAAATCCTAAGTGACAAATGGTTTTGGAGACATATGGAGGATGTGGGACCCACACTAGCTTGATTTTTCATAATACATGGTATCTCTCTTTTGCAAATTCGAATTAATGGGAATGTGAACACTCTTGGATGAGTTGGTAAGTCATAACACATGTCATTGAGCATCTTAGGTCGAATTTGGAAGGATTGGTAACCTCCATGGAAGATAAAGAGTCAAAGTGGAAGTTTGTGGACACTTGGGATAGATTCCCTAGCCCCTATGACACCAATGATGGAGCATCTATGACAACTATGACAAATTGCAGACCTGACCTCTGACATCTGACCACTATGACATGTCAGCCCCAAAAATAGGCTCAAAGAAGGCGAATTTGGGAGTTGGAGAAGCCAAAGAGACTCAAAATCGAATTTGGGAGAAGATGGAAGGTTGGAACTAGGAGACAAGTGGCAAATGTGGAATATTTCATAAATGAAAATCTATTGAATCTATTGAGAGGATTTCAACCCTTAGAAGGATAATGTTGGTTATAAAATGTAGAAATGAAGTATGAGAATAGATTTTGATCATTTGTATAATTTGCAATTGCATTTGTGTAGAGGGAGAGCTAGTGGATGACTAGTTTCTTGCCTTAGCCAATTTCGAGGGTGAAAGATTCCCATCCAAGTTGGTAATTGGAAAGGCCATTCAGACCTTTCATTTGGAGCTTTAATGGAGTCTTTATTTGCAGGTGTAAGCTACAGGGCAGCTCATGGTTTCTTCTATTGCAGCACATTCTCTCAACCATTTCCAATTTTGATGGCATATTCTTGATCCTTGAGGGAGGGCGTTTTTGGTGAGCTATTGTACTCTTTGGGGGAGATTTTCATGCCCCATTTCTTTTTTAATATGAATTAAATACTCTTTTCTTCATCTCCAGAAAGTTTCAGGTCGAAATTCGAAGTAGAAATGTATAAATCTCATTTTTAATGGAAGAACAATGCCATTTCCCCACTACCTTGTTGTGAACCAATGTATTGACGATGATTTCGAATGAATGGATGATTATCTGATGCATTTGTGATTAATGGACTGCCATGGATGTATTTTACAAGTTTCATGTACTGTACTTGAGCATTTGAAGTATTTTTACTCAGTTTAATTGCATTGGGAGAAGAAATAGTGCCATTTCCCCAAGGGTCGAATTGGTGATTTTTGCAGTTGAATGGGAGAGGGTGAGAACAGTTGTAATAAACCATTAATGGTGCATATGAGACCTTAATAACATAATTAACACATTACATACCTCTGTTCATAAATTTGAGTGGGTTTGGAGGCATTTGGGAAGCCATTTTCAGTATTTACCTTAGGGGGATTTGAACCCCAAATTACTAGTAAAATTGCATACTTGGTCCAGAATCTTAAGAGAGTTTGCAGAGGTCTTTTGGTGGCCATATGTTATCCCTGAACATCATATTCAATTCCTAATATCATTCATACACCTTCATTGAATATTTGAAGGCATTTGGAGTCAATTTGAGACCTAGAGACCAATACTAGTCAAAGGGAAATCACTAGTAAAGTTACCTACATTGACCAGAATTGAAAGAATATTTGCAGAAGTGTTTTAAAGGTATAAAGGCATCCTTGAAACACATATTTATGTTCTAATATCATTCATATACCTTCTCAGAAGATTTGGGATCATTTGGGGCAAATTTGGGACCTAGAGATCGAAACTAGTCAAAGGTCGAACCAAGGAAAAAAGTGGAAAATTGCAATTTTAATAAAATTCCTAACAAGGGACATTACAGTGGTATCAGAGCATGGTCCTTGCACATTTGTATTAGGTACATACATTCAAGAATAATTGGCAGACATGTCTTACTATTATGATGAATCATATGAGTACAATTCTTACGAGGAATATGTAGATGCTTATGAGCAATATGAAGCAGAATGTGAATGGTATGAGGAAGAGGTGCCATCATGCAACACTTCTTACAATTTCAAGAGAAATGAAGATTATTCTTATGACTTTAAATCTGATGAATATGAGTGTGTCACACCAACCAAGGATAATTCTATGAGTGAGTTCCAAAGATGGAGAGCAAAATATAAAACCTTGCCCCAACAATATCAAAAATATCAAGAATATCTTGCTTTTAGCAAAAATACACAAAATGCCATGTCTTTTGAGTACTATGCTGAATATGTTTTTGAAAATAGGCCCAAAAATGAAGATGTGGAGTTAGTGAAGAAAGGTTTATGCCCTTCTTGTAAAAACCCTTGGAGCGAGTATCATATATGTTTGCATGAAATGATGTCCTCCTTGAGGAGAGCTTTTGAGATTTATTCAAGAAGAGATTCCAAATATATTGATCCTAAGGAAAACAAGGGGCAAAATGCATCAGCTTGCTTTAAGGAGCAAAAGGAAGAGACATCACAAGAGCATGAAGAAGATTCTATTGAAAATATGGAAGATCATTTCGAGACACCTTCTAGCTTAGACATGAACCAAAGAGCATCTACTGATGGATGCTTAAACTATGGAGTACCTACTTATGGGTGCTCACACCTCTATGTTGGTGACATAGAGATCACTTTTGAAAGTGTTTATACAAGTAAAAGTTTCATTAAGCATGATAATAAAGACCTTGTAGTATTTGAAGAAGAACCAAGATCAACTTCCCCATCACCACTTGAGCTTCATGAAGTTGGTCCAAGAAAAATTGAAGAAGATGAGGAGGTTCATTTGCAAGAGCCTCATTTTCTTGAAGGTTCCGTAAAGATGAATGAAAATAAGATCCAAGAGTCCCTCAGCATTCTCCATGACACTCAAGCATTGGTGTCAAATTCTTGTTGGAGAGCTACTTCATTGGAGGAAACATCCTTCCTTGAAGACATGGAGAAGATTCAAAGAGCAATGTGCCACATCAAAGGTAATTTCATGTCTTTGCTTTTTGATAGAAACCATTTGTTTGAGCTTAATGAATTGTTACATGATGCATACTTGAAGAATAATGAGGATATTCATAAGCTCGCAATTCAAAATGAGCAGCTTCTTGAAAAGTTGCAAGATACTTGTTTTTCCTCCTATGTTTCAGATTGTCAAATGGTATATTGTTTGGAGGATTCTCATGACATGCTGGATCATGAGAAATGTGATAATTTGAATGTGGTTAATGTCTTTGAATATGAACTTGAAGAGATCCAAACACTTGATGTGGTGGAAGAGGAACTTGAATTGTCTCTTGATGAAGCTTATGCAATTTTTAAAGAAGAGCATGATTCCTCTACATGGGAACCAATCTATGACAAAGGTTTCCCACTTTTGAAAGAGCTGCATGATACTATCCACATGGATCCTTCCCATGATGAAACTTCTGCACTTTTTGATCATTTGGGTGATTTGGTTCATTCTCCTACATCCTACAATTCCCTGTTTTGCAACATTAGTCTCAATGAAGTATGGGTGAAAGGGTTCTTTTTTATGGTGCCACATGAGGAGTATGGAACTCCTAGATTTACTTTTTATGATGATATGGTTGGAGCACATTCTTATTCACATTTGCAGCAGCATACTTTGTTACTTTATGATGATGCACATCTACATGGATGCACCTCTGATATGCATTTGAGTCACTTGAAAACTCATGGTTTTTCTTGCTCAACACTGGGTTCATTTGATGTTAGAGGAATTTCATCCAACACTTGGGTGAATAGATTTATGATGGGAGAACATTTTTGTTGGCAGCCACATACTTTGTTACATCTTTATGATTCTCACATTCATGGATGTATGGGTGAGACTTCTTTGAGTCATTTGAAGTCTCCTTGTTTTTTCTGCTCATTATTTGGTTCAGATTTTAGTGGAGATTCTTCATTCACTTCTTGGATGAAAGAATACATGGTTGAATATTTTGATGCATATCACATCCTTTTGGAGCAGCATTATAGGACATGGGATCCTCACCTATGTCATTGGATCAGATTTGATTGGTCACTTGAAGCTTGTATGCCCTTGGAAAATGGTGGTCTACTTGCTTGGAGGTATAAGCACTTTCATGACTCTTTGATGAAGCATATCCTTGATGTACATTTTCATTATGTTGTTATGTACTTTGATGATATATATTTGGTACTCATGATGTTTGGAATAATGCATACAAGAAAATGGGATCCAGGAATCCTCTTATCTAATGGTGTAGGTTGGAGAGCACTCTTAATTATTGGGGTGCAATACAAGCAATGAGACCCTGGAATAATTTTTGTCTCATTGGTTTCATTTTTTTTGGGGAAGCAAGCAGCATGGGAGATGGATTCCCCACTTAATAAAGTGATTTTAATAAGAGTAGTGCAGCAGAAAGCATGGTGGTTCCTCTCTAAAATATTCATGGAAACTCAAATACTCAAGGTTTGGCAATTCAATGGCAACTTCAAAGAATTATACAGAAAGCAGGTTCTTCAACACCCATGTTTGAAATTGCTTGAGGACAACCAATATTGGGAAGGGAGGATTTGTCATGTCCCAAATTTGGAATTGGGTCACAATGGCCTAATCATATTAACCATATTCATTAGAGTTTGTAAAATTGATGTTAAGGGTCAAATAATTGCCAACGAGGAAAATTACTAGTTTCCTAGTTTTGGGGTGGAAGCTTTGAGATTTGGAATAAGGGGGATAATAAATGATGTTTAGACATTAGAAGGATTCAAGTATTTAATAAATAGAGTGAATAAAGAAATTCAAGAGAAATCCTAAGTGACAAATGGTTTTGGAGAAATATGGAGGATGTGGGACCCACACTAGCTTGATTTTTCATAATACATGGTATCTCTCTTTTGCAAATTCGAATTAATGGGAATGTGAACACTCTTGGGTGAGTTGGTAAGTCATAACACATGTCATTGAGCATATTAGGTCGAATTTGGAAGGATTGGTAACCTCCATGGAAGATAAAGAGTCAAAGTGGAAGTTTGTGGACACTTGGGCTAGATTCCCTAGCCCCTATGACACCAATGATGGAGCATCTATGACAACTATGACAAATTGCAGACCTGACCTCTGACATCTGACCACTATGACATGTCATCCCCAAAAATAGGCTCAAAGAAGGCGAATTTGGGAGTTGGAGAAGCCAAAGAGACTCAAAATCGAATTTGGGAGAAGATGGAAGGTTGGAACTAGGAGACAAGTGGCAAATGTGGAATATTTCCTAAATGAAAATCTATTGAATCTATTGAGATGATTTCGACCCTTAGAAGGCTAATGTTGGTTATAAAATGTAGAAATTAAGTATGAGAATAGCTTTTGATCATTTGTAGAATTTGCAATTGCATTTGTGTAGAGGGAGAGCTAGTGGATGACTAGTTTCTTGCCTTAGCCAATTTCGAGGGTGAAAGATTCCCATCCAAGTTGGTAATTGGAAAGGCCATTCAGACCTTTCATTTGGAGCTTTAATGGAGTCTTTATTTGTAGGTGTAAGCTACAGGGCAGTTCATGGTTTCTTCTATTGCAACACATTCTCTCAACCATTTCCAATTTTGATGGCATATTCTTGATCCTTGAGGGAGGGTGTTTTTGGTGAGCTATTGTACTCTTTGGGGGAGATTTTCATGCCCCATTTCTTTTGTAATATGAAGTAAATACTCTGTTCTTCATCTTCAGAAAGTTTCAGGTCGAAATTCCAAGTAGAAATGTATAAATCTCATTTTTAATGGAAGAACAATGCCATTTCCCCACTACCTTGTTGTGAATCAATGTATTGATGATGATTTCGAATGAATGGATGATTATCTGATGCATTTGTGATTAATGGACTTCCATGGATGTATTTTACAAGTTTCATGTACTGTACTTGAGCATTTGAAGTATTTTTACTCAGTTTAATTGCATTGGGAGAAGAAATAGTGCCATTTCCCCAAGGGTCGAATTGGTGATTTTTGCAGTTGAATGGGAGAGGGTAAGAACAGTTGTAATAAACCATTAATGGTGCATATGAGACCTTAATAACATAATTAACACATTACATACCTCTGTTCATAAATTTGAGTGGGTTTGGAGGCATTTGGGAAGCCATTTTCAGTACTTACCTTAGGGGGATTTGAACCCCAAATTACTAGTAAAATTGCATACTTGGTCCAGAATCTTAAGAGAGTTTGCAGAGGTCTTTTGGTGGCCATATGTTATCCCTGAACATCATATTCAATTCCTAATATCATTCATACACCTTCATTGAATATTTGAAGGCATTTGGAGTCAATTTGAGACCTAGAGACCAATAATAGTCAAAGGGAAATCACTAGTAAAGTTACCTACATTGACCAGAATTGAAAGAATATTTGCAGAAGTGTTTTAAAGGTATAAAGGCATCCCTGAAACACATATTTATGTTCTAATATCATTCATATACCTTCTCAGAATATTTGGGATCATTTGGGGCAAATTTGGGACCTAGAGATCGAAACTAGTCAAAGGTCGAACCAAGGAAAAAAGTGGAAAATTGCAATTTTAATAAAATTCCTAACAAGGGACATTACAACATCATGGTACGAAAAACGAATGAGGCAACTGCTTTCATGGTGTACATGTAACTGCGGCCAAGTAGAAGGTTATAATCGAGTTGGGCATTAATGACCTCTATGTCGATGAGCACAGTTTTCCCACCCAATTGGACGGGGACATTGGGTAGTAGACCTTGAGGTTGAGCTGACCGGCCATCGTAGGCCCGCAATGCAGTGGTGGATTGCTGGAGAGTAGGGGATCCCAACTTCTTCCAAACGAATGTGGACATGACGCATGTAGAGGCACCCTCGTGGATGATACATCGATGGATGACAAGATTCCGAATAGAAACAGAAACTTGGACTGCTATGGTGGAAGGCAGACGTGGTTCGGACTGGTCCAAATCAAAGGTCATCAATTTCGAATCATTTGTGTCAATCGCCCCAATGGCAGAAATTAAAGTCTTGCGCTGCGTAGGACAGTTTTTTAAGACTTCTAACGCAGACATGGCTGCGGGAGATTGAGCTAAGTCATCTACGATGTTGTAATTTGACGCAGCCCGTGCATTGGGGTTGTTGTTGATACGGCGGAGTGGGAAACGAGGTGCTTTAGAGGGTGCCATCGAGTGGAAGCGGTGGTATACGTAACGTCTGATCAGTGGGATGAGCGTTAGTATCCTTATCGGCGGGGGGGGCTTCGGAGGTAGGGTCATATTGGTTCCGACGTGTCTGGATGTTGACATCGGCAGTGGACATCATCAATAAGTGGTGAGTGCCTAAATCAAACATTGGTTGATCAGGAGCGGTGTAAGTGATTTGTTGTGGTGGCACGTTCCCCTGTGGGGGAGCTAAAGGCTGAGTGTTCACCACTCCTTGTGTTGGAAAAGGGTTTTGTAGCACCAAAGGTTGTTGTTGAAGTGGTGGAGGGTTGGGTGGCGGCTGAGGAGCCGCCTGCCCTTGACGATGGGCGTCATCTGTCCATAACTGCCGAGCTCGCTCAAGATGTGGGCAAGCGTGGGTATAGTGGCCATAGACCCCGCAAATAGAACAAGGATGGTTTGTTCGTAAATTAGCATTTTTGGCTTGCTTAGGTGGCCGATCAGGATTCTGATGAGCAGGCGCTGCATTATTATTTTGCGGAGGATGGGGAGGTTGTGGACCTTGGTTATTGTGTTGGTTGTTACCCGCGGTTACGTCCTCTTCCACGGTTTGATTGCCCACCCTGGTTGCATTGGTTATTATGGTATTGGGGTTGATTTTGTTGTGTGTACACATGCCCTTGAGCATTGGGGGGATTTTGGGGAACCGCAGGTGCGGGAGCAGGTTCCGGTGGGTAATATGCGGGTGGAGCTGGCGGTGGTCCAGTTGCCTGTTGGGGTTGTTGGTACCCCTGAGCTATTGGATGTGTTGGATTAGCTGGTGCAGCTTGTTGTGGGTACTGCATCTGTTGGGGCGAGAACTGACTGGGGTTCTGTGTAGCGGGTTGGTTATAGTACGTAGGAGGTACATATGCTGATGGCGCTTTCCCCATAGCAATGTTGTGGACAAGAGGGTCCATGAATGTGATGTGTCTGGTTTGTTGGAGCGTAAGAAGTTGTCGCTCCGGAACTGGATGTAGCCCTAGAGAGGTCTGGGGCAGGCATGGTGCTCACCATGCTGAAAGGTTTAGCTTGTGGTGTGATTTGGCCAATAATGCCATCGACGGCATGAGATGCCCCCGACGTGTCACCACGTGAAGAGTCGCATCGTGGGGCGTCCGGTATGATTGTGTATAGATAACCTGACTAGGCGTAATTGAGATCAAACTGTTGGGCTTTGAGGATGGCCTCTTCTTCAGACTGGGGTCTTTCGGATGCCACATCCTTCGCAATGAGAGGGAGGAGGGATTTTAGAAACCAATCTAAGAAGATACGGTCGTCTAACTTGATTTTGCAGAGGCTTCGGCGTCGACGCCACTCATGAATGTGGTCAGTGGTGTGGGTGGTCGTGTTCTGTCTGCAAGACAGTAGGATCTCGACTCCCGCATCATAGCGGACAGGTAACTGGAAAAACTACAGGAAGGTCGAGGCAAGGGAGGTAAAGGTGGCATGTGTCCCATGGGGCTGCTCGATATACCACTTAGCTGCAGAGCCAGTGAAGGTGTGCTGTAAAAGCCGTAGGTGGACAGATTCGTCCACTATGGAGTTGGAGGAACACCATAGATGGAAGGACATGATATGGTTCTGTGGGTCTTCACCTGCCTTACCCTCAAACTTAGGGATGTCAGAGGGGAGTTTGGTGGGCATGTGAGGCCACGCAGGATCGTGTCTGATGGGGTCATTGGTGAGCCTAGCTAAGTCTGGCAGGTTCAGACTTGCCATGTACGGTAAGCTAGCAGATGTAGTGACTGGAACTGGGACATGCCTAGTCATTGTGGTATGATGTAGGGGTCCAGTAGTGCCTAAAGGTATGCTAGGTATGGAGGGTATGTGCCCTCCAATAGGTGTGGTCTGGTATGGGCCAGCGCCTCCAAGTGCAACATGGGTTACACTTGGGTTAGGAATAGCGGTAGGGATTCCTGGAATAGGGTTTGTGTAAACCAGAGGGGGTGTGACCCCTATGTTGGGCATGCCCATAACAGGTGGTGGCCCTGTGTTGGGAATTCCTATAACAGGAGGTGGCCCTGTGTTGGGCATTCCTACATGTGGAGTGTTGCCCATATTGGGCATACCCAGGGGGGTGGTTGTTGCCATGGATGGCACCGCAGCAGAAGGGTCTGTGGATGTCTCACCTATGGTGTTGGTAAATAGTGGGTCAAATGGTATTCCAGCCATAATGGTGGTTGGTGGTAATACAACGTAGTTTTCGGATTCTGCCTCAGAATCAGATGTGAATTGAGGCGTGTCAGAATCGGATGACCGTCTGGTTGACCGACGATGTGTCGAATCAAGGGATAAGGCTCTGCGTCGGTGCGTGGAGAGCCAAGTAGGCTAAACTCTAGGAGTTCGCCCTGAAGACGACGAGAGCGTCTAAAATTCTCAATGGTGAGAATTAAGTTTTTGTTTAAAAAATCTGTTTAAGTATCAGGTGGTGATATATACAAAAAAGCTCAAAACCCTAATGCAACCAAGGGTGCAAGAAGGGGAGTGAAAAAGAAGGCTCTCAGGCCAAAAAATCAACCTCCAAAAAAGGCACTTATTCTAGCAGCTGTGCTACAATAAGTGGAGGAATGCAACAAATGGTCAGAGTACCAACATGCAAACGGCTTCTAGAAAAAATAGGTGTAACTAGACCAAAGGTGGGTTGAATCATGCAAACACCTAACTAAAAGTATTGTGACTCAAACAAACGATATCCTCTGCAAGGTGATGAAATCCAAGTCAGACAATATGAGTGTTGAGACAACGGCTAGATATCCCCCTACCAGGAGGGACACCGGGTAATCAATCCTAAAGAAAGGCTACTAGGATACTCCGTTCATGACGCGTCGAGAAAAGGGTAAATCTGCCGTTTGGTCCTTGATCGCAATATCCCCAAAATACAGGGATATCCCGAGAACTGTGAATGGTAGCCCTTCGGTTACTGAATGGATTTCGGTATTCCACTCAGGCTTCCGGAACCATCCTCGCGACTTCAACCCTCCTAGGAGAGAGGCCTTCCCAGAAACTGGTTGTGACCCGCGCCAATAAATACTAAGAGATTTTAGCTCCCTAATTGGATAACTTCTATGTCTCAGATGTAATAACTGAGGGGTGTTATTGGAACACCTATCCCCCCAATACTACCTAGCTACAAAGTTCTTTTAGTGTTCCCCAAGTGGGGTTAAAGGTTTGTTGAAATTAGGGTAAGCTTTAAGGCTCAATTCAATTAAGTGATCGAGTGGGTGCACGTGTGGTATTGTAAACTGAACTTGAAAAAAGTAAATGCTTTACTGAAAATTTTCAAAAGATAAAGGATCTTTTGAAAATAAAAGAGCAAATATTTATGACTTTTTTCAATAAATGGAAATTAAAGGCTTTCAAAGACTTATTCAAAAAGCAAAGGATTTCTTGAAATATGAAAGCAAATAATATTACTTCTTAAAGAAATAAATGGATTTCTTTTTCAAGGAAATTGCTAAGGGCAAGATTTGAAAGAAGTAAAGAGCAAATTTTTTTTTAACCTAGATAAACTGCAAAATAAGTCTTTCTTTCACTTTCTTGAAAATTTTTAAAAAGACTTCTAGATGTGCATTTAAATAGTAAATTTTTTTTCTATGGCTGTAAAATATCAGAATTTAATACTGTAAAAATGTGCTATGTGGGCAGAAAATACAGTAAAAAATAATTTTTGAATCGGAATGGCCGAATGAAAAAATTAGCAGCGCGGGTTTTGACAGAAAAGCCGCGATGGACCACGCGGGTTTCTGTCGCACAGTCGCGATGGACCGCGCGGGATTTCGGCGCACTGTCGCGATGTGCAGCGCGGAAAATGTCCGCGAAGCCGCGATGTGTAGCGCGCAAATAGGCCGCGAAGCCGCGGTGAATCGCACGGAAAAGAGCCGCGCAGTCGCGATGTGCAGCGCGGTAAATGACCGCGAAGCCGCGATGTGCAGCATGGAAAACGTCCGCAAAGCCGCGGTGAACCGTGCGGAAAAAAGCCAAAAAGTCACGATGGACCGCGCGACTGTCAGGCTAAAAACCGCGAGGCGAAAGCCGTGCATGGAAGCCGAAAAGCGAACCCGAAAATTGAGAATTCTGGGCTGTTAATGGCAATAAATGGGGCCAAAAACTAGAGCAGCAATGGATCTGCTGTCTAGGATGGCAGATCTATGGATCTAAAGGTTAAAAACTAATAAAAAACTAAGATTAAAAGCAAAACTAGAGATCTATTGTTCAAACCCAGCGGAGTCGCCAAAAACTGTTGGCCCGATTTTGCAACCAGGCTTAGTGCTATGGGCACCTGCTAACTAGTAGTAGCAGTTTCAATAGAATTAAACAAGAAACTAATCTAAACAAAACTAATCATGGATCTATGCAATAATATAAGCAAATAATGTAAACATTTAAAAAACAAGAACAAGAAAATATTCAAGAATGAATTTGTATTGAAAAATGGAGGGCAAGCAAGTGCTTGCGATAATACCTTCAATGGTGAAGGTTGATGTTGAGCAACTCCCAAGATGAGTAGCTCCAAGCTCCAAGAGGTCTCCTTCTCCAAGGTTGCTTACAATGGCCAAAATGCTCAAGGAAGATTTCGGCAGCATGAGGATGAGATAATGAATGGATGTGAAATGAGGAGCCCCTACCACCTTTTTATAGGTTTTGGTGGTGGGGAATACCATTTGTGGTTTTGTGGAAACCAAATGGTATTGACCAACATGGTTTAGGTACTTTTCCCTCCTTTTTCCTTTTTTGAATAAAATTAATATTTTTATTCCCTTTTTAATATTTTGGGGAATTTGGACCCTTTTTTAGGGTTTTTTTTATGTTTTTTAGGAAAAATAATCTTTTTGAGTGGGAAAAAGGGGTGTACTGAGGTCTTTTGGTGACCTTTTGTTGGTTTCAGAGGCTCAGATGGTGGAAAAGTGGACAAATGGGTTATATGAATAGGGAAATGAGCTAGTGAGCACTTTTTGGGTGTCAACAGGTGGCCTACCATGTGGAAGGTCCCTAAAAACCTTTTCATATTTTTGCAAAAGTCTCTCTATCTCCTTTGGGTGTTTGACAATATTTATAGTTGGCTTGGGAGATGTAATATGACATTCAGCATCCCATTCTATATCCCCATGCCTCAATATAGATCTCATGCTATTGCAAGTCACTACTTGATTTGGATAAGTGTGTTGCCCTCTCACAACTCTTTGTACTCCTTTTGAATCTTGGAATTTCATTTCGGGACTTTGATAATTTACTGTATGCTCTCCTATTGAATACAACCATTGCACTCCCAAAACCACATTAATATCAGCAACATCAACCACATAAAAACTATCAACAAAAGTATAGTTACCTACGGTGACTTGCAGCTTTGGAACCCATGTTTTGCATTGCATTGTGTTGTGACCGGGAATGACAACTGTGAAGCCATCAAATGGTTCAATAGGTATCTTTCTTTTCTCTACCATCTCTGCATCAATGAACTTATGAGTGGCTCCTCCATCCACCAAAACTGAAGTTCTTTGTCTTTGTACCACACCTTTGCATCGGATAGTATGATAGCGAGGTACTGCTGAAAGCAGTGCCATTCTTGCTTTGTCCGGTGAAGGCTGATTTTCTTCTTGTCTTTCCTCTTCTACTGCTGTCTCATATGCCTCTTCTTGATTTGAAATATGTCCATCTTCATCCATGCCCCCATCATACCCCTCATTATCAGAAAATACTTCTATGTATTGAGCCTTTCCTTAGGTACATTTGTGCCCTGGTGTCCATGGTTGGAAGCATGTGAAGCATAGTTTCTTTTTTATAAGTTCATCCCTGTTTAGTCACTCTTTTTTATTCCTCTCAAATGACTTTGTTTTCCAAGGTTTCTTATCATATCCATCCCTTTGCCAAGTTTTCTTTTCAAATTTATAGCTAGGCTTAGGAGGAAATCTCGTTCTAGGAAGCACATTTTGGAGATCCCTAGTCAAGCTCATTGCATCTTTTAATGTAGTTGGCTTGTGCGCTTTGACCAAACCTCTTAAGGGTTCAGCCAAACCTTCAGTGAACAGCAATACTAATCTTCCCATAGATACATCAGCCACCTTAACTGATAATTTTTGAAAGTCCATCATATATTCAGTAGGGAACCCAGTTTGCTTCAATTGAGCTAGTTCTTTGAAAGGCAATTCTGGATCTTTTTGTTCAAATCTTTCTAATACCCTGTCAACAAATTCTCCATATGTTTTAACCTGATTATGACCCAAGGTTTTCAGCCCATGAAACCACCATTCATTGGCATCTCCTTCCAAATGCAAAATGGCCATTTTTAATGCATCCTCTTCCAACATAGGATTCAGCTGAAAATATACATCCAATTTTTGCACCCAAGTGTTAGCAGAATTTTGAGAAGAACCATCAAAAGTAGGAAGTGACATTTTTCCAATAGCACTATTTAATTATTTGTTTTGGAATGGACTCCTATTGTCTCCCTTCCTATTAATCTTTTTCATAACATCAATGTAGTCACTGAGTGGTACACCTCTTTTACACTCTTCATTCAAATCATTCCAATCATTTACTAGTTTTTTGTAATCCAATTCAAGATTGGGCTCTTCTTTGGGTGTGAGAAATTTAGGTGCAATAGGCCTTTGTGTGCTTTGAAATTCATCAGGTCTATTATGAGGTCCTGTACTTGAGAAAATATGCTCATTCCCTTTCATCTTTTCCTCTGAGTGTGAACCACTATTATCTCCTATTATCCCTTTGCTTTGAAGCTAGCTAATCAACAATTCAAATCCTTGCAACAATTTATCACCTATCCTATCCATGTTTGCTGAAATTTTAGAGAAACATGGATCTAAGGTTGCAATAAGTTCCTCCTTATGTTTTAATTTGTCATCCTCCTCTCTACCCATGGTTCCAGGGAAAGACTCCTCTTTTTCTATTACCTCTTCTTCAACAAAAACCTCTTCAACTACTGGTTCAAAGGGTGGTGGATTATTATTTTGACTTCTTGTTAAGACCATCAGGTGCCAAGAACATGCTCTGATACCACTTGTAATATCCCTTTTTCAAATTTTATTAAAATGCCCAATTTTCCACTTTTTTTCCCAATTTCGACCTTTGACTAGTTTTACTGTTTTGACCTCCAAATCAACCCAAATGCTCCCAAATCTTCTGTAGGAGTGTATGAATGGTATTTAGACTTGAATATCAGGTTCAGGGATTTTTTATGGCCCTCCAAATACTGCTGCAAACTTGATTTGTATTCTGATCAATATATGTAATTTTGACTAGTAATTTGTGCATCAAATCCCCCCCGGGTAACACTACAAATGGCCTTCCAAATGCCTCCAAACTCCCACAAATTTATGAACAGAGGTATATAATGTGTTAAGTATGTGATTAAGGTCTCATATTCACTATTAATTGATTTTTACTACTGTTCTAACTCTCTCACATTCAACAGCAAAAACCCCCAATTCGACCCTTGGGGAAATGGCACTATTTCACCTCCCAATACAACTAAACTGAGTAAAAATGCTTCAAATGCTCAAGTACAGTACATGAAACTTGTATAAGAAATTCATGTAAGTATATTGATCACAAATATATCATAGAATCATCCATCCATTCGAAATAATCAACATTATAGTGTCATACATCAATGCATTGGGGAAATGGACATTGTTTGCTCATTAATCAATAGTTTTGCATACAACCAATGGGTATTTCGACCTGATACTTTCTGAATATCAATAACAGAGGATATGAATCTATTACAATCAGAAATATATAATGAGAAGCTCTCTCAAGAAGCACAAGTGCTCATCAAAAACGCCCTCCCTCAAGGAGCACGAATATGCCTTCAAAACTGGAAACGGTGGAGAGAAAGTGCTGCACTAAACCAAACCATGAAACTTCCTATAGCTGATACCTGCAAATACAAAATCCATTAAAGCACCATGAAAGACCTGAGTGGCCTCTCCAAACACCAACTTGGATGGGAATCTTTCACCCTCGAAATTGGCTAAGGCAAGAAACTAGTCGTCCACTAGCTCTCTCTTCACAAATGCAATTTTTCTCAAATCATCAAAAGCCATTCTCATACTTGATTTCTACATTTTATAACCAACATTAGCCTTCAAGGGGTCGAAATCCTCTCAATAGATTCAATAATTTTCCATTTAGAAAATATTCCTCATTTGCCACTTGTCTCCTAGTTCCAACCTTCCATCTTCTCCCAAATTCGAATTTGAGTCTCTTTAGATTCCTCCAACTCCATGAGCACCTTCTTGAGCCTATTTTTGGGGCTGACATGTCATAATGGTGAGGTGTAAGAATTCAGGTCTGAATTTTGTCATAAATTTCATAGATGCTTCATTATTGTTGTCATAAAACTAGGGAATCTAGCCCAAGTGTCCACTAGTCTCCAATTTGACTCTTCCTCTCCCATGGAGGTTACTATTCCATCCCATTTCGAAATAAGATGCTCAATGCCATGTGTTATGACTTACCAACTCACCCAATATTGTTCACCTTCCCATGAATTTGAATTGGCAAGAGAGAGCTGCCATATGTCATTGAAAAATCAAGCTAGTGTGGGTCCCACCACCTCCATATGTCTCCAAGACCACTTGCCACCTAGAATTTCTCTTGAATTTATTTATTCATCATATTTATTAAATTCTTGAACCCTTCTAATGTCTAAATATCATTTATTAGTTTCCTTATTACCATCCCACATGTGCCCATCCAACCTAGGAAACTAGTAGGATTGATGGGATTGTCTTACTATGCACTTATTTGAATGGGGACATTACACTGACGACCACATTTTCATCATCTCGTCTGATGACCCATGGTACGATGATATTTTGTTATACCTTCGCACACAGAAGTTCAAACCCCACATCGATCGCGATGGACACCGTCATATCCGACACCATGCCCCCCGATACCTCTTGTTAGGGGATGTACTTTATCGACGCAGCGTTGATACCATCCTACGACGCTGCCTCTCCCATAGCGAGGCAGAACAAGTCCTCAATGATTTCCATAGCGGTGCCTGCGGAGGCCATTTCTCTGGCATGGCTACCACCCAAAAGATCATCCACGCATGTTAATTTTGGCCTTCATTATTTACTGACTGCATCACCGCAGTCAAACATTGTCAAAACTGCCAGCTTTTTGCCCCAAAAGCAAGAACCCCACCCGCCCCCCTTCATCCTGTCGTCACTGCCGGACCATTCTACAAATGGGCCATCGATTTCCTCGATTGCAATCCCACGTCAGCCGGTGGTCACAAACACATCATTGTGGCCGTAGATTATTTCACCAAGTGGGCGGAGGCCATGCCAACCTACAATTGCAAGGCCGAAACCGCAACACGGTTTTTTCTAAACCATGTTATCGCTCGTTTTGGAGTGCCAAAGCAACTAGTCTCAGAGCACGGCTCTCACTTCGAAGACGCCATCTGGAGAGAACTATCAACTTTATTGAAATTTGAACACCATTTCTCCTCCACTTACTACCCCCAAGGAAACGGCCAAGTCGAGGCAATCAACAAAATTTTAAAAACCATCCTCCAGCGCGCTGTAGACAAACACAAGTCAAATTGGCACCACATGTTGTTCCCGGCACTATGGGCTTACCGAAC
Organism: Larix kaempferi; assembly: GCA_027924585.1. Classification (NCBI taxonomy): domain Eukaryota; kingdom Viridiplantae; phylum Streptophyta; class Pinopsida; order Pinales; family Pinaceae; genus Larix; species Larix kaempferi. The sequence goes on from BSBM01000222.1 coordinate 2,502,753, forward strand.
GTCAACCAAAACCACCACCGGTTTTACCCCTTTCCACTTAGTTCACGGTGTCGAATCCGTCCTCCCCATTGAGTGCCAGATCCCAACCCTACAAATGGTCGTTGAACTCCTACCGGACACTTCCCCAATCGAGCAACGCTTACTACTCTTGGAGCAAGCCGATGAAGATCAGCGCACAGCCCTTCAAACCATGGAAGCAGCCAAGAACCGATCCAAATTGAATTATGATAAACATGTCCACCCAAGAACTTTTACTGAAGGGGACCTTGTCCTCGCCTACGATCAGGCTCATGACAAAACCGGGAAAGGAAAGTTTGTATCCATGTGGCAAGGCCCATATGTTATCCATGCTTGCCTCGGACATGGGGCATACATTCTAGCCGATTCAGAAGGAAACCCCCTCCGCAACCCACGCAATGGGTTGTACCTCAAGCGATTTTACCCATAGTAAATCTGATGGACACCACCGTCCACTATTGTACAGTATTATTTTCTTTTTTCCACAAAAAATTCAAAAAACCTAAATATTTGTTTTCTCTGCATGACCACAGATGGATCCTGTTCCACTCTGCTACGTCGGCTTCACTGATGGTGCAAGCCGTTGGTCCCCCAATCTGGCCTCCGCAGCTTGGGTAATATATTCACCTTCACATGAGTTGATCCACATCGACGGAGTGTGTTTAGGTGCTGCCACCAACAACCAAGCTGAATACGATGCCGTGACTGGTCTCCTGGCCGCAATTTTCCAAATGATCATACGTCACCTTAACGTTTTCATGGACTCACAACTCCTTGTTTCCCAACTCAACAATGATTACTAGGTATGCGACCCCTGTCTTTTCAGAAAATTCCTGCGCACTAAACAAATGGTTAGATAGTTTGAATCAATTTCATTTACACACGTCCCAAGGAACCTCAATAGTGTAGCAGACCATATGGCCAACAACATTCTAGACTGGCACTCTAACCACATCATATCATAAACAAATAATGCATCCACATGCATAACATGTGCCTCCACGGGCATATATATAAACATAAACAAAAGGCATCCACATGCATAACACGTGCCTCCACGGGCATATATAAAAAATAAAAAATGTTGCAAAACATGTGCCTCCACGGGCATACAGAAACCAAACATGCCTCCACAGGCGAACAAAAAGACAATAAGTGCATCCATGTGCATACACGACTATATACCAACATCATATATATATATATATACATCATCGTATAGTCAAAACAGGTCATAGGTGCCCTCAGCACCCAATATACAAAAATACATCAGCCGTACAAAAAGAGCTTCCCCATATGCTCATCAGCATTTGGGGGCAGATACAATATAATCTAGTCATCACGGTCCCTAGACTCCTTTGGCTCCTCCTCTGCTGTCCCTGCTGGAGCATGCCGATCCCGAACTCTCCGCTCTGCCGGCCCCGCTGGATCATCCCGTAGACGAATCCTCCTCTCCGTCGGCCCTGCCAGATCATCCCAACCACCATCCCTGTACTCTGCCACCAGCAACGCTGTCCTCAGCAAAATCGATCGCCAATCACGCGGCGCATCGAAGCAACGCTCCACGATGTCCCGGTCTAGGTCTCTCCACCCATCCTCTGGGAATCCTACTAGAATCATATCCAGTGTCTCTCGGACACCATCGACAGCATCATCTCGAGGGCCAACCCCTCGACCATGAGCCCCAAATCCTCGACCATGTGGGGGCGGTACCACTACAGGAGGTGGAGCAACCACCATCGCCCATCCCCTGCGAGCCACATAGTCAGCCGGTGGAACAGGACCAACATCTGCACATTGCAAATAAACCATCATATACATATCTAACTATAATCATAACCAATAAATCTAAAAACACATGATATAGGAGAAAACAAAACATGAAGCATACCATCTAAACCCCAGGCCTGTCCCTGGGCTCAAGGCATCTCTGGATCTCCTCGATAATCCATCCCAGCGTATGGATAGTCCTCAATCACCAGGGGAATCTGCTCCCACTGCTCATACATCTCTTGCGAGAAGAACCCCCGGATACCACCACCACCGCAAGGCATCATCTGCCCCCACCGCACCATGCGCGGCTCGCTCACCAAACCATCACGGATGGGCACCCATGGTTGCAAAGTTAGTACCCACTCAAAGAAAAAAGAACACGGAAAGGAGGCATAGCAGAACTCTCCACCCTCCCGACTAGCCTTGTCCAGATCTCTCCGGACACCAACTAAAAACATCTGACCCCATGCGTAATAGGTCCCCCTGAACACAGAATCCACCATCATCGTTTGTCCCCCTGACAAACGATGTGGCGTTGTGGCACCCAACACCCGCAGAACACAAGCCTCGACAGCCTGCATGTCCCACTCTCGCAGTGATCTCAGACTTAGCGCGTTGTTCTGCGCAATCGACCCAGGGACACAGAAAGCCTCCAGGAGATCCTCCATGTCAACACCTGCTGAGATCCTCGACAGAAGATCCCCCACCTCCCCTAAGCGAGGCAACCCAGTAAGAAAATAAACATCTGTGAGGTTGATCTCCAACCTCTCACCTCCAACACCAAAAGCACCCTCTGCAGGTACCCACCAACTCACCAACTTGTTCAGTAACGGTCTTACTGAACGCATTGGTGGAATCTGAGCGAACTTCAAGAGTCCACTCTCCGCCAAAACCTTCCGAACATGCTGATCAGTCTGAATCCGGACCATCAAATCTTCCTCCATCTCTCGCTCTCGCCATGATGTCAATGGCCTCCTCAACATCTTGCCAAAAAACAAAGAAATTTTTAGCACCAGGAAATTTTTTTTCAAAAATGCCATCGCGGGTTTTCCATCAAAACCTGCGATGATCATCATGGGTTTTCCATCAAAACCTGCAATGATCATCGCGGCTTCCATAACAGAACCCGCGATGAATATCGCGAGTACGAGCCAGACAGTCGCGATGAACATCGCGACTGTCTCCCCCATACTCGCGATGGACATCGCGGGTTCCAACCTGACAGTCGCGATGAACATCATGACTGTCAACCTCAAACCCATGATGTCCATTGAGGCAAAATACCCGAAACCCGCGATATTCCACGTTGGAAGGCCAACATGCAATTTCGCGGCCTTCGGGGGCACACCGCTAAAAAAAAGACATAATTGAAAAGGCTAAGGAAAATAAGGTTACCTGAAACTCGCGGAATCGAAAACCATTAGTCAAATCTCCCAGAAATCAAGAAAGAGCTCTGACTGCTCTGCCAAACTCGCACGTAACAATGACACGTCATATGGGCCCCACGCCCTATTTATAGAAATTCCACCATTTTTCAAACAACCATTCCGGTGTCATACGTCGTCCGTTTCTCAAACCATTGGTACTGTTGGAATCAGCACAGCGAGAACTTCATGATAGTTCTTTCCTTTTCCTGTTTTCATTCGGTCCATTTTTTGGACACCCTCATTGCCTCGATTTGCGTGCCACATCGGTCGTCGTCCGTTTTTGGCGAGTCTTATATCACCGGATTCAGTTTTCCATGCTCGTGATGATGCGTGAGATAATTTCTCACTTTCACGCCCAGATTTTTCGGGCATTTTTTTTTCCCATGCCCCCTCGTCGCATTGGTTTGCTTGCCACATCGGCTGTAGCCCCATTTTTTACAATCTTTATGTCACCGGATTCAATTTTCCACACTCATGATGATGCTTGAGACCTCTTCTCTCTCTCATCAATCCCGTTTTGTTTGGTATAATTTTATCCCTTTTTCGGGCCGAGCAATCCCTTTTACGAAAAAGGCACTTAGGGAGTTTCTCTTAAGCTCTTTTCTGACTCCTAAAACAATGAAAAGATTGTCGAGCAACCTTGCTTCCTTTCATGATCGCTAAACGTATCTGAAAGGGCATCTACCTGGTATAAGTTTACCCCTTTTCCGGACCTTGTAGACTAATTACGAAAAATGAATACTCTAGTCACACCAGCTAGAAGAGTTCTCAATTTGCATCATTTGATGCTTTTTCGGGCCTTGGAGACTAACTTACGAAAAAGAACAACAATGGAGTCCCCTTACCACTTTCAGACTCTCTAAACATGAAAGCGACCACGAGCAATCACCATCCTGGGATCGTAAAACCCACAGGACGGTACTCACAACCACTACAGAGTCTTCTTATCGTTTTCAGACTCCTGAAAAATGAAAGCACCAATGAGCACGAACAGTCCTGGGCTCACAAAATCCACAGGACAGTACCATTTTCAGAGCACACTTTATCCCTTCTTGGAGCTCATTAAAACTATGAAGAAGGTCCCAATGGTACTTCTTGGTACCACAACAGATCATGTCTACTCATACGGCAGCTTCCCCATTTTGGTCACCTTTGTTAAGAGTATTCTGCAGTAAGTCACCTTGACAACCCCTCGACAGCACCCATCAGCTCGTCCCACCTCCCCCAGAGTTAATACATACCCTTCAGTCCATAAAAGCTATGATCCCCGCACCTACAAGTCAGCTCCCCACGCTGCCAGGTCAGCCACGCCATCATACTCTGAAGAAAGGAAGTTTGAGTCTAACCACTATATGACCCCAGTTACTTCCCATCCCCACAAGTATGTCAGTCCTACATCAGTACTACCACACTTCAGTTCTACACCTCACGCTCCTATCAAGGAAACATCATTGCCTTGTCAGTTGCTGGTCTCCCTCTGTCGACGACAACCAAATTTATTCCAGAGGATAGACCTAGAGGTCCCTGTGTCTTGGACTCATCACCATTTATGATGAGTGCCTACGAATCATTTCGAGAAGATCCCTCAGTGCCTCTCCAAATGGTTGTTTCTCACATGCTCGACTTCAACACCTTGATCGCATCGTTGAGACTCGCACATGGTATTGGTCCTTTCAGTTATTAGTCGAAGACCCCAGATACCTCCTGACTCTTCCACATTTTGAGAGTCTACTTATGGAAACAACCAGTTACATTTTTTTCTATAGATATCCGGGTTGTGCATGGCGACAGTATTCAGATGTACCTCATTTTTATACTCCCTCGAGTATACAGTTACAAGTACTTCCCAGTGATGACTCATAGTCATTGAGTCCCCATAGATGTTGGACACCTTAAGTTTCAACAGTTCATCAGTTATTCCAGTGTATCTGTTATTGAGATCAGTCATGTTATGATCATGAATACATCCCAAAATAATGTCCCCTCTGGACCATTATGATGTACCAGTAGATTTCTTATGTATTAGGTCCCCCTTCTTGGGACTAATTGTTATGTATATGTCTTGATACGAGCATGGGTATGCCCGCCTCATCCATTATCAGAGATTATTCCTCATTCACATTGAGGCCATGTAATATTTTTTGTTTTTTGCAGCTTCCAAGGGCCGTGGATCCAATTTCCAATTGGTCTCTTCTCTTCCCCAAACCCCAGAAAAACGACAAAAGAACTATGATGTCTATCAGCCATACGATGAGCTCCTGCCCTCACACATCAGGGGGCAATCTGTTAACACCCAAAAAGTGCTCACTAGCTCATTTCCTTATTCACATGACCCATGTGTCCACTTTTTCACCATTGGAGCCTTTAAAGCCATCAAAAGGTCACCAAAAGACCTTAATACACCCCTTTTTCCACTCAAAATGAATATTTTTCCTCCAGAAACATAAAAAACCCTCAAAAAGGGTCCAGAATTCCCAAAGATATTAAAAAGGGAATAAAAATATTCAAAATATTCAAAAAAAGAAAAAGGAGGGAAAATGTACCTAAACCATGTTGGTCAATACCATTGGTTTCCTCAAAACCATAAATGGTATTCCCCACCACCAAAAACTATAAAAAGGTGGTAGGGGCTCCTCACTTTCCATCCATCCATCATCCTATCCTCATGCTGCCAAAATCCCCTTTGAGCATTGCCCACCTTTTTGAGCCTTGCACAAACCAGGAAGCATTGGAGAAGAAGAGACCTTTGGAGCTTGGAGCTGCTCACCCTTGGAGCTACTCAACAACCTTCATCACTTGGAGGTATTACTATTGCAAGCACTTGCTTGCCCCTTCTTTCAATACAAAAATCTTTTTCATATATTGTAAATCGTTTTTACTTTTCATAATATTTCCATTATTTGCTTCATAGATCCATGGTTAATGTAGTTTAGATTAATTTGTTGTTTATTTCTATTGAAACTGCTTCTACTAGTTAGCAGGTGCCCATTGCACTAAGCTTGGTTTCAAAACCAAGCCAACACCAAGCATGGTGGTAGGAGGATCCTTCCCATGGATATGGATGTAAGCATTGTGTGATGAGCATCAGTACGATGCTCCAGATGATATGCATCGGGATGATGTTGTGACGATGATCAAGATGATCATGCGATGCTGATATGCATCAGGACGATGCGGTGATGATCATGATCAGTATCAAGATGATGCTCCAGATGTTGTACATTAGGGTGATGTACTGTATGATGATCAGGATGATCATGTGATGATGATGTACATCAGGATGATGTACGGTATGATGATGATCACGTTGATCATTAGCATCAGGATGATGCTCCATGCGAGGATGATCAGGTGGATCATGAGTTTCAGGTTGATACTTAGAGGTTGAGGATATGTGGCAGGTTGTGCGGGTAGCATAGAAAATATCCTGGGAGATCCTATAGTCTAATCTAGGATGCTCTTTCGAGTTTTTGCTACAGGTAGCATGTAAAAGATCCTGGGAGATCCGATAGGTTGAGCTGTGTGCTCGTAATCAGTCCTGGGATGCTCTTTCGAGGTTTTGCTAGGGAGGCATGTAATCAGTCCTGGAGATCCGATAGGTTGAGCTGTATGCTCATAATAAGTCCTGGGATGCTCTTTAGAGATCTTTCCAGTTGTGCTTAGGCACATAAAATGTTTCTGGGGTAATTCTTTAAAGGTTTTTCCTATTCACATGTAATCAGTCCTGGATATCCGATAGGTTGAGCTGTGTGCTCTTAATAAGGCCTGGGATGCTCTTTAGATATCTTTCCAGTCATGCTTAGGCACGTAAAATGTTCACGAGGTAAATCTTTAAAGGTTTTGTGAAAGGGATGCATATAAGTCCTCGGAGATCTTGCCGATCGTGCTGAGGCACATAAAATGTTCCTTGGATTCTCTTTTCAGGATTTGCATACGCACATAATTAGTCTTGAGATACCACCTCTATCAGACCACTTGCAGAGATGATGAAGACCTACAGGAGGCTAGGCCTACATCCAACATGAAAAAGGGTTGGCTCTGAATAACTTCCTATGATGAGAATAATTCAGATATAGCTCAGTGATCGAGATGTCGAGTACAGCAGTAGTGATGATGATGATGCTCCGTGATCCAGTGACGATGATCCAGCTCTAGAATTGAAGACTTGCGCCGATATGTATTGATGACCTATGTAGAAAGAATACATTCCTAGTTAAGAGGGAGTGTTGATGTATTTGTAACTTCGGAAGATATTCACTTGTATATTACCTTTGTACTTTATTGTATATCCAACAAAGATGTATTATTCCCCTGATTGGAAGTGTCGTCATTTGTATTTGCAAGTGTCGCAAGTTACATTGTAAGTGTCGTCATTTGTATTGATGGGTTATTAGACCACAAATGTGGGGTCGGCCCTAGTTAGGTCATGTGGTTGGGTTATTAGACTTCATTAGCAAGTCAGCCCTGTTAGTTTATTGGAAGGTCAAGTCAGTGTATAAATAAAGAGGTTGTGTCTCTCATTCTATTCATTCACTCACTTCTCAAGCTTGCATAGCTAAGAGAGAAAATGGTGCACAAGTGGAGGAGGAAGAGTATCTGCTAGAGACATCTCTTTGGGTTTGATCCTTGTGATATTTGTATTGGGGCTTATTCTATATCTAAGGAAGTTGCGGGGTTTTTCACCTTCTTGGTTTTCTCCGATGAAACTTTGTGTCTCTTGTGTGCTTGTGTTATTGTGTTTATGATTGATATGTTGTACATATTATTCTCTTAGTATGATCCTGAATGATAATGGAATGAAATTATCTAAAAATTAACATTAGTTGGAGAGCCTAGGGAAGGTATTAGAGATGCAGATCTATGAGCTTGCACATCGATCACTTAGGATTTTGTTTTGATATTATTGTCTATAACACAATGCTTTGTGGGATATGCCCTGTAATATCCAAATATACCTCATTCAATTATATTTGGAAAATATGAAAAGCAAGTTTAACAATTTAAATTGAAATCAATGCTAGAACAATCTACCTTATTAGATATCATTAGGTTTTGATCCATTTTCTGATATAACTTTGAATTTTCATTTTTTTAAGGTTGTGATAAGTGAGAAGAATCACAAATAAGATTAGGTGGTCATCCAATAGCTTATCAGATAAACCGACATGTAGCTCAGAGCAACCAACTAGCGAGGGGCAGGACCCAGGTACAATTCCTAGTCTGTACAATGATTTTAGAGTGTTTGAAATGAAAGTATTTGTTGTTGCAATAGAGTTAGAGATTTATGTATATGTTTCATGATTTTAATATTTTATAAAAAATATTGAATGGAGGATGTATAACCTTAAGTGATTTTATCATTTTATAAAAATAATAAACTGGGGGGAGGTATAACCTTGCATGGAGGGCTACTATAAGGGATTGACTGATAAATCCTTATTCATTGATCTTAGAAGGAAAGATTGGGGAGCTTGCTAGACTGACAGAGTGTTTCCTTACGACAAGTGGGCATGCTTATATAATTGCTTGTTTTGATATTTTTTTAATAGATTTCATATAATGAATGGGTTTTGGGTTTTTAAGATTAATCTTTAAAAACATTCACCTCATACTGTCCATATATGAAAGAATTTATCCCATATCATTTATTCACGATCTTAAAAGAAAGTATACAAACTAGAATACATATATCTACCCCTTATCCCATCCATAACCTTAAAAAGTGAAAAAAGTTATTTTGCATATTATTTTTGTATATCAAATTCATTAAAGTGCTCTGCATTTTTCCCAGATTGAAGTTGCCAATTTCATATACTCCGTTCTCAGCTCCACCCAAGTTTATTTTGTAAGTATGATCTCATTGAACTTGGAAATGTTTATTTGCAATGATTGATTAGATACAATTCTCAACTAGATACAGTTCTCAACTAGTGACATACTTATTTCTTTTGTAAAATGATATCTTGTAAGGTATATTCATAATCTCCTTTAAATAGAAGCAATGGCCCTCATCACTACCTTTGAGGCAAGAAAATATAAAAAAAAATACCAAGCCGCACAAACAGATTGTATTCAGGCTACCCATGAACCACATTCAAGAGCTCACCTGGAGCATCTGATTTTTAGCGTGTTATATTTTTTTAGTGACCTGCACATGCTTATTGTAACTCACATCCATCCTAGTGACAACATTCCTACTCTTATTATCAATTCCAGTACTAGTAGGGGAAACTACCATTTTATTAACCAATCAAATATTTAATAAAAGTATATCCCTTACCCTAGTGTTGGAATAGAGATTAATGGGGGTAGTGTTGGATGGAGTTCCTATATACATATTGACATATATATATATATATATATATATTAATCATCATCATCATCATCATCAACTACAACTCCATAACACTAAATTCAAATAAATATTAATTAGTACTTTTAACACTGTAACCATAACACTAAATTCAAATAAATATTAATGAGTACTTTTAACACCTTAAGAATGGATTTAACAAGTTGTGTTTCAAACCTTTGCCGAATTAAATTGCATCTTGTATGGAAATAATTATGATATTTCAAGTTATTCATCTTTCTAATCTAAAAACATAATATACTTTAGTTAAATTTCTTATTAAATGTTTTATTTTTATTTTATTTTTTAACTTAAATTTATGATATTAAATTATATATATATATATATATATATATATATATAAATTTACATTGTAAATTAATTGTAAATTAAAAATGTTTATTCATCATTAAAGAAAACATTGTATCGTTTTAATTTATTTTACATTTTAAATTTACTCTTTATGTAATGTAAAACAAAATCCATATATATAAGAGAAAGGTTGATTGTTTATGACTAACTACTAAATAAAAGCGTTTGGTGAGGCATTTTCAATTTTTTTTTGGGAGGAAATGAAACATTGATGTTGTTAGTAAGAACATTAAGGCATTCATTAAGGCATTATAACTTGTCTTGTTAGTGAAATATATTATTATGGATCAAAGGAAATTGAAGATAGACTTTTTTGTTTTTATTTCATTGCTATTTTATTTTATTGTTATTCTAATGTTGTTTAAACTAAAATTTAGTTAAGTATAATTGTTTTTTTTTTTTAATAACTTTTTTATTGTTTTGGTGTTATGATAGAATAACTATTACAGAATACAATATTTGAGATAATTTTTTTTGTCTTAGCATGAGAGACTATGGTTATTTAGAGACAATATGGTTATAGTTAACTTATTTTATATTGTCTTTATAAATATTTTTAAATATATTATTTAAGATAATATACAACTGGATTAAAGACAACATTTAAGACAATACACAAGATTAAGACCTATATAGTAATGATTGCTGTGAAACACATTTAAAAATTAGAGAACAAGTTCTTTATCCATTTCTTTGCTCCAAAATTTGGCATACATGCTTGTAACTTTTCCATTCTAACTACTCTAGTAATATGACATGACTCGCATGTGTAAGGAACCATGTTTTGGATTTGGTATGCATGATTGTGGTTTTTTTTACTAGTTTTTAAGGCAACATGACTTGGTTGTAGTGGCAATTACTTTACAAACAGGTAGATGAGAGTTTACCAATGATTTTGTGATTGAAAGAACCTTATGAATGCTCTCTGTATGTAATCATGTATCTTGGTATTGAACTAGAATTTATGGTAAGATTTGGATATGGACAACTGACCTCCTGTGCATTTGATTTGGATATGGACAATTAAGAGCCCAGGTCTTTTACAACCATTAGAAATACCTTATCAAAGCTGGGAGGAAGTCTCAATTCATTTTATCACAGGTTTACCCAAGTCACAAGGGAAGAATTTTATTATGGTGGTTGTTGATAGACTCACAAAGTATGCACACTTTTGTGCACTCTATCACCCTTTTAATGCAAGTACAGTTGTTGCAGCCTTCACGGAAATAGTTCAGAAATTAAATGGAAACTCAAAGATTATTGTAAGTGACAGAGATCCAATTTTCATTGGAAAAATTTGGTCTGAGTTATTTTCTTGTTTGGGTACCCAATTGGATCACAATTAATCTTATCATCCTCAATCCGATGGGAAAACTGAGATAGTGAACAAATGTTTGGAAGGATATTTTCGTTGCTTTGGATCTGATAAACAAACAAAGTGGGTGAAATGGTTATCTTTGGTAGAATGGTGGTACAATACTTCCTTTATGGCACTTTATAGGTACCATCCTCCATCTCTCACATCTCCCTTAAATGGAAAATCTAAAGTTCAAGTTGTGGAAGATTAGTTAGAGAACCAACAAGAAGTTCTCCATTTATTGAAGGACAACTTGGCTATGTCAAAAGTTAGGATGAAACAACAAGCAGATCAACATCGCAGTGAAAGAATTTTTGAAGAAGGGGATTGGGAATTTCTAAGGATGCATCCTTACAAACAGATGTCCTTCAAGAAACTAAATATAGACAACAAATTAACACTCAAGTACTATGGTCCTTATAAAGTGTTGTAGAAGATTGATAATATGGATTAAAAATTGGATCTCCCTTCATCTTTAAGGGTAAACCCAATTTTCCATGTTTCTTGCTTAAAGAAGTTAATATGAGACAAGATCCCAATTCAAACTATCTTACTAGAGCTTGATGAAGAATGAAAAGTCATATTGGAACCTAAACAAATCACTGAAAAAAGGACCAAACAACTAAATAAATTGGGATATTAATGAGTACCTCATCAAGTGGAGAACTTACCATTTGAAGATTCAACATGGGAAGATGATTCCTTCATACATAAGCATCCTGAACTAACCAAGTGTTGAGGACAAAACTTGTCTGAAGGGGAGGGCCATGTTAAGCCCTAAATGTTGGCACATTACCCCCTATATTGACACATTACATATTATTGATGTCAGCTTTGGTCTATTAGTGGTAGTTTTCATTAGTATTATTATATTATTGATGTTGGCTTGGGTCCATTACTTGTAATTGTATCTCTTTATCTCCTATATATAGGAAGGAAACCTTTTCATTTGAATCATCTCCTCTTGTCTTGTCTTGTGTACTTAGTACATTATATAAGGAGGTTTCCCCCTTGAAGAGGTTTGATATTCATCTTTTTCTTCATTATTAAGGTGTGGATTACTCTTTCTGGTCTATTTATGCTCTTTTCATGCTCTTTTGGGGAATTTGTTGCTTTACACTTAACGTCTAAGAATTCATCAATTAGATATGGGAAGAAGGGATTTTGGTCCTCACATGTCCTATAAATGTACATCTTCTCGTGCAACAAAAATATGCCCTTCCACTTTATTTGAGCTAATAGCCTCCCATAAGTTCCATGTATGTCTTCATGTGCATGTTCCACTAGGAGGAAATAAACTTCAACAATGTCAAACAACCTCCTTTCTATCAAAAAAGAGAAAAATTCAAACATATAGTATTTTTTGTCATCACTCAAGCAATTATCTAGTTGCAACAACAATATTGGTGGTAATTTTATATTTGACTTGTAGCAATTGTTGGTTTTGGATCTTGAATGTCTTCTTGAGTCAAGGGGTTTGTGTTAGTCATGTTTGGATCCCATTTTTTTTGCTGGGGAGGTGTGGGGGGTATTTCCCCCCAACTAATGACACTAGGGGGTCCAAGGGGGTTGGGAAACAAATATAGGAGTGCCTCCTTGCAGGGGTTTGAGGGAAACACCCCGAAGATAAATATTCTGGAAAAAAATCCTTGTAAAATATTGTAATTTTGTAGTCAATCTGGATCATTGATCATTGAGTCATAGATTAGATGATAGAAGTTATGTTGGTTGTTTTTTCCCTATAAGGAAACCCTCTTTTAAAATAGTGCATTGTATTACAAAGGTGTAGTGTCTATGAGAGAGACCATAAGAGAGTGAAGAGGAGGTTGTAGTGGATGTGTTGTAGGTTTTATCCCTTCATTTTGTTGGATAGAATAAAAGAAGGAGTAGGTGTTTCTCCATGTACGTAGCCCATGTATGTTGGTGTCTCCATTGTATTGTGTTATTTTATGTTTTATTTCTACATTCATTTTTATTTTTATTGCTCTGTGATCCTATTACTAACAACAATTTATATTATCAACACTTACCTTAGGTTTCTTGCATGAAGTCAACAATGGAAAAAGTGACAATGGGGAATTTGAGAACATGCACATGTTCTTGAAAATGTGCTTTCAATCCTTTTATAATAGCTCTAGCTCCTTCTGAATATCCACCCACACTATCACACATCTTTTTAAATAGGCATGCAAAAGAACTTACACATGCTTTAGGAGAATGCACATGCTAATAACACACATGTGTTCCAAAATTCTCATGTGTTGTTTTCATTTTTTGTGTAGTTGTTTGTCCATAACTTAGATTTTGGAAAAAATTATTTTGTTAAAAAGGTCTTGAAGAGATCTACATGATTATATTATTATCATTTTAAGTTTATACATAAATAATTTCTTGTTTTGAAAAATAATCGCTCTCTCTCTCTCTCTCTCTCTCTCTCTCTCTCTCTCTCTCATTTCCCTCTTCCTCCCAAATCCATAAACCCTCAATCTCTATATATTTCTCTCCACGAACCTCCCTCCTCCCCCTTAACCTTGATCAACCTCCTCGGCTGTCTCTCTCTCTCTCTCTCTCCTACTACTCCTACCACTAACCCCCCTCTTCTCTCTCTCTTTCTCTCTCTCTCTCTCCCATCCCTCCTCCCCTTAGCCTTACTAACCACCCCTATCTCTCTCTCCCCTCCTCCCCTTAACCCTTACTAATCCCCCCCCTCTCTGTCCCATACTCCTTTATCTACCCCTAACCCCCACCCCTCTCTCTCACCCTCAACCACCTAACACCCCCCACTCTCTCTATCTCTAACCCCATGCTCTCTCTCTCTCCCTCTAACCCCCCTCTCTCTCTACCTAACCCCCCTCTCTCTCTCCTATTCCTACCACTAGCCACCCTACCTCTCTCTCTCTCTCCCCTTACCGCTAACCCCCCCTATTTGTCTATCTCTCCTACTCCCCCTCTCTCTTAAAGACAATGTTTAATTGCAATGAGGAGATTGTGGCCATGGCCAAGGCATACTCACATTTCCACAATGGATGAAGATGATAGCAGATGAAGTATGGGGAAAATGAGGCCTGCAACATTTCATTTATATTATTTTTAAAATAAGAAATTATATATGTAGAAACATAAAATTATTGTTAATTTTTTTTATATTTAATTCAGAAATGCAATAGTACTTGAAATCAAATAACAATCATACACATAAACAATCACATTCGACACATGAATTTACCCTGGGGAAACCCTCTATGAGTTGAGGGAGAAAACCCTAGAAAATCCTTCTTTAGTATATTGATAGATAGCAAATAATGTATTTTACATCAAGCACCCTCTGTGCAATTACAGAGAAAGAGAAAGATAAAGAGGAGAGGCTTATAATATTATCCTACACAAAGATAAGCGCATTGCCTTCAAGGGATAAGAGATTCACTTCACATGGAAATCATCAATCATGTATAACATATTTATATATTCTTCACATGCATTGAATTCTATTTTTATCTTATGACTTTAGGATGAACTCAACCTCCATCTGGATGCATCAATCTTGCATGAATACGTGCGCCCCACTTCTCATTTTTTGCATTAACTCGCTGCTCAAACTGACTCTTAGGATGAACTTGCCCCTTAACTGAAAGCTTGCCCACTTAGTTAGGTGGCTAACTTAAGTGTCACCATGAAAGTGTCACAACTCAAGTGTTGTATTTTAGTTTAACATAAGTCTCATCACGCAATAACACTTAGTTGTCTAGATCTTCTTTGTTATCACTTAGTTAACTCTCTTAACTATTTTTTTCTTATTAACATCATTCAGTAGTGATCAATTCAAGTTCTCCTTTGATTTATTGAAGCCTTCACTGAAGTTTAACACTTCAAATTCTATCTTAATTAATTATTTTATGTTTTTATGTGCAATTCAAATTATCTCATATATGATCACATCTTATCTTTATCTCTTGTCTTATATGCATGGTCCACATGTGCATGCTTAATTATCATATCAAATTTACTATGGAAATTTTCCCAATGATGTGATGTTATTGTCCTACTATCATTCCAAGTGGTTATATGCTACAGTAGTTCATTCTAGAGGTGGCCAGTATTGGTGAAGCAATACATAATTTCAATTCCTTGTTTATACCATTGGAATAAGTCTTTTAACAAATTTGTTTATAAGTTTGGATGAAGTAGTTTGACGACTACAAACATTAAATTGTTGGGTTTGAATGTCGATTCGCTTCATTGAACATTCTCTATCACTTATTAGGTATCCTGAAGTGTCTGAAATAATATTTTTGTGAAAAGTATTTGCCAATACCTCATGTCACTATAATTATTATGTTTTGTTAAAAATGTTATAACTCTAAGACACGTTGTCGATATAATTATTATGTATTGTTAAAAAGGTTTTAACTCTAAGACACGCTATCGATATTTATGAACAAAGTATTTGGCAAAATCCTTAAGCCAAGAAACATGTTGCATACTAGGTGCAATGACACATTACTAATGATAGTTGAGGAGACATGCCAACTGTATGCAATGGCATGCCAATTGTGCACATATCCAAGCAAATGATTCAATATTATTGCTATTGGGAGAGCCAACTTTAATTTGTAGAAGATAAATAGGAAAGGAAAAAGTATTTAGTTTGCAACACAATTTATTCTTGGTTATGTTGAGGGTGCAACCTGCTTGTATTCTTCCTTGTGCCTTTTCCCTTGAATGAAAATGTTTTCCTCTATTGGTTTCTTCTATTTAGAAGTTGTAAGAAAATAAATAATTTGAACTTGGCATATTATCTTGGAGTTGATAAGCGTTGATTATGAGCTCAAAATGATTATGTAAATACAATTCCTAGTGAATCATATAAAGGCTACAATAAGCCTATACAACAATCAATTCACCAATATGAGAGTAGTGTTATACCCCCGCTTAACTTGTACATTATGAAAACACAAAAGTAGTTAGTCCTTTGAATTATCAACCTCTAAGAGTATTATAAAAAAAGAAATTGAATTTATAGATTGCCATATATACATACTATACGACTAAATGGAGGGTTTTGTATTATTAGGTCGAATGATGGAGAGAACCGTACCCTACAATACAAAAAGACTTGGGGAAGTGTAGTAAACTCCAATGAAATAGGTCAACCCATAGTTATGCACAGTAAACGTATCAATTATGCAAAAAAGAGGACAAAAACGTGGGAGTGCCCGAGTCTTACCGCAAATACAAAGTTGAGAGAATTACATCACTTTCCTGCAATGACTCTTTATACCTCAGGTAGGAATTCGTGATATAAAGACAATATTGAAGATCAGTATGAAGGATTGATATATCAAAACAACCAAATGCCAGTTTCGAAGAAAAAATCTCTAGATCTATGTAACCAAAAGATGGTGTCGAGGGAACTTGTGACTATGTTGAGAAGTAGCCGAACCTCTTGCTTAAGCACTAAACCAAACAATGAATACCAGCGAAGAAACATCCACAGTCGAAACCCAAATGGAATCAAATGAGAACTATGGATAAGATATTCCATAGATAAGTATCGATCCTCCTCGTGATCCAAACAAAAATACTGATGAAAAACTCGAAAATATATGACAGTGTTAAGCGCCCAAAGCTTTAATAGAGCCGAGCTATGGAGTGATAGAAAGCTATAAAAATAAACTAGTGTAATAACAATCAGTAAAATTCCCCCTTCTTGATAAAATTGCGCAACTATTCACCAAACCAGGGTCGTGTTATCCATTACCGGTGAAGTTACATTCAATTTTTCATTCTTAATCTCTGATCCAGAGGATTTGAATTGGTAATCTATGAAGACTTAACCATCATTTTTCACCAATCCTCCACTTTTCAAGATTCAATATACAAGATTTAAACTAGTAACCTATGGAGATTTAACCACCATTTTTCACCAACCCACCACTTTTTAGAATTCAATATACACGCACAGCAATTCACACTTGGCACTCGTCATTGGTAATAGGTGTTAAAGATGAAAATACCCAAGACTGCAGATTGATAGTTCATTTAATGAACTCTTAAGTCAAGCCATGGATCTTTCGAGATTTGCAACAATTGATACACATGAACAGAAAACCAGAAAGAATTTGAAAGAATCTACTCATAAATCAAGTCATTAACTAACTCACATCTCTATTTAAAACTCTAATTTCAGTGAGATGTTTAACCTCTGGCATATGGATCTGGAAGAACTTCAATAGCTATTGATGTAGATACAACAAGCCTTTATCCCGTTGTTAAAGATGAAGAAGATTCAACTTCGCCATTAAAGATCGAAGAAGATTCAACTTCCCCATTAGATTGATCTGAAAGTATTTCAGTGGGTGTTGGGGTTTTTGTTACAGTAGGTCTTCTTCCCATAGATGGAGTCTTTATATAAAAACACATACAAAATGAATTAGGGACTGCTAACTCAGTATATATTCATAATTCTAGAATATATACCCTATGAAGCCTTGTAGAGGTCATACATAACTAGATGCTCATGGTCAACCACAACAATGCATTGCCCAAGGCCAAATGACATTGAGTGTTATGCCAAAGCAAAGGGATAAATATTAGTGACATTCAAATGCCTTTTATTATGAGGGAATCATTCTATAAAACACTGTCACGATAAGCACTTACAAAAGTGGAATATGGGAAAGCTCAAGTACATAGTTTCCATTCAGGGGCCGTCCTCCAGCAACTAGTTTTGTATACAGTAATTACATATACATTAAATAAATGTAACGGATGGTAATGCTACAACGCCAATAATTTGGAAAAACAAATATAGAGAGTGAATATTAAGCCTTACCAGGCGCAATCCAATAGTATCCAAGGTACGAAAACTCTTCCTTCAACAAAGTAACAATTACATTCCAGACAGGGAAAATTGACTCAAAGAATGCACAGAAGAAATATCTCATGATAACTTCCAAAAAAACACCCATGACAGACGCAGGGTTCATCCATACCTTACCTCAAACCAGGTATAACTTGCAAAAGAGTAAATAATTAAGTTTTTACAAATGAACAATGTTGAGTAGCTTCTAATGTAAGCTACAATGCCGACCAGTATCAATCCAAATCTTAACTCTAGCTTTGAAAGCACCTTTATCAAAGCTTAACTATGAAACTACCTTCCAAAAGGAATCCCAACTCCAATTTTGAAAACACCTTTATCAAAGCCTAACTATGGAACTACCTTCCAAAAGTAGTTTGAACAAGCACACCAAGCTTAAACCTCCAACCATCTCCCAAACTCCAAAACTGACCAGCCTCAAAAATTGTGTGGCTCTGATTGGAAACTTGATTGTTACGATCACCAGTCTGCAAACAAACAAATGAGAGGGTTATACATAGATCACCATTTCCACATATACAAACATAAACCTGAACGAATAACAGTAAGTCATCGATTAATCTTACCTTCTCTCGCGTGCCCTTGGCTTATCCCACAATAAAAGTTTGACGGTATATTTCTTCTTCCATTCACATGGGAGATGATTCAAATATCTCTGCTGAAGGGAAGGGAACAATACAACTAGAGCAGGGAAAGTTAAAAAATGTTCTGTATGTGCCTTCTTTGAAAACAAACTTGTTATATGTTTATAAGATGACACCACGATGACACACACAGGTTCACCGAAGAAAGTTATTTTTATACCTGGCACAGTAATGAGATTGTAGATATCTCATCTAGGAAGCTAATAGAAAAAGGGCTTGCAAACCATGCCTCCAAGGAATATAAATTATGTCATTTCTTTCCATACTCTCTTCCCACTCCATTTGCATATGATGAAGATTAGAATGATGTTTCTTCTAATGATTCAGTTTCATATTCTGAAGATGAGGACCAAGATCTTGATGTTGAGTATGAAGTTCAAGAAGATCCAGATCCAGATCCAGCACCTGCTCCCAATCCATGGCCAAGGCCAATATGGGATCACGAAGTCCTTGAAGCTGCTGGGAACATAGTTGGGGATCCATCTGACCACAGAAGAACCAAATCTCAGTACCGAGATGAAAACCTTGCACTATGTCATATAGATCCACTTCTCTCAGAGAGGTGCTACATGATGGTGGGGTTTGATCCACAATCCTTCAAAGAGACTTTCCATGATTGATATGCAACTAAGTACAAAGCCTGGTTGGCTTACAAAGGGTACTCAAAGGTTCATGGTTTGGACTACACTGAGTCATTCACTCCAGTAGAAAGAATGGATTTTGAAAGGCTTGTTTTGGAAAATGCAGCTTTGAAATAGTGGGAGGTACAATAGAGGAGAAGATCCAGATCCAGATCCAACACATGCATTACTATCCTACTTTTAACTCTGTGGGGGAATTTATGGACACGGGTCAGAAGTAAAAAAAGTTGGATGACTTTATTTTTTTTAAAATATGGTACCATATCTATTTTCCTGCACATTTCCGAGTATAAATTTATTGTTTTTAATAGTTAAAAGATTTTTTATCCTGAATTTTTGGTGTCATTACGTTTATTTGATGGTTTTGATTATACAAGTCTTCTGTAATGTGAATAAACTACATTTTATCTTCCGTTGAAAAAAATAGTACGACTTATCTATTTATGGTAGCTGTTAATTATCGAGTAATGAAATTTTATAACTCACCAGGTCGGAGGTCAAAATGGTCGGGTGATTTTAGTTTTTAAAAAAATATGGTCGATAGTCATAAATATTTGATAAAAATTCAGAACCAATGACTCACTTCCACTTCTAAACATGTATTCTTACTAGAGTTAGATTGAAATCTTAAAAAATAACCATTAAATCAATTTATCTCGATTCATCGACATGGTCATTTAACTCAATAATGAAGGCAAAATTTGAAAATGTCCTCGAAACAGTGGGAGACAATCTGTTTCCTATTCTTTTGTTCCAAATAGATGGTGGACCACTCAACAATTTGACCAAGGTCGGAACAGGTTTAGGTCGATGAGGTTGAGGTCGAGGAGGTCAGACAAGGTTGGAGGAGGTCACAAAAGTCGAGGAGGTCAGACGAGTTCAAGGTCGAAGGAGGTCGAGTAGGTCGGGGAGGTCGGCATTGTTGCAAAATTTACTCTTTTCCTATTGGTGTTGACTTTTGCACCTCTTGGGGAAAATGCTAGTTATATACACACATGGATTGGTAATGTGTAACCGAGTTTACTTGAGAGTTATATTTGAAAGATAGAACTGTATTTTGGCCTTCACAAGCAATAAATGTTCCAAAGATGCCTTCAAATTATACTTCAGTTTACATCCATTTAATTGGGAATGTGTAACCGACTTTAGTCTAAGTTATTTTCGAAAGGCTTGTTTTGGAAAATGCAGCTTTGAAACAGTGGGAGGTACAATAGAGGAGAAGATCCAGATCCAGATCCAACACATGCATTACTATCCTACTTTTAACTCTGTGGGGGAATTGATGGACACAGGTCGGAAGTAAAAAAAGTTGGCTGACTTTCTTTTTTTTTAAATATGGTACCATATCTATTTTCCTGCACATTTACGAGTATAAATTTATTGTTTTTAATAGTTAAAAGATTTTTTATCCCGAATTTTTGGTGTCATTACGTTTATTTGATGGTTTTGATTATACAAGTCTTCTGTAATGTGAATAAACTACATTTTATCTTCCGTTGAAAAAAATAGTAGGACTTATCTTTTTATGGTAGCTGTTAATTATCGAGTAATGACATTTTATAACTCACCAGGTCGGAGGTCAAAATGGTCGGGTGACTTTAGTTTTTAAAAAAATATGGTTGATAGTCATAAATATTTGATAAAAATTCAGAACCAATGACTCACTTCCACTTCTAAACACGTATTCTTACTAGAGTTAGATTGAAATCTTAAAAAATAACCATTAAATCAATTTATCTCGATTCATCAACATGGTCATTTAACTCAATAATGAAGGCAAAATTTGAAAATGTCCTCGAAACAGTGGGAGACAATCTGTTTCCTATTCTTTTGTTCCAAATAGATGGTGGACCACTCAACAATTCGACCAAGGTCGGAACAGGTTGAGGTTGATGAGGTTAAGGTCGAGGAGGTCAGACAAGGTTGGAGGAGGTCACAAAAGTCGAGGAGGTTGGACGAGTTCGAGGTCGGAGGAGGTCGAGTAGGTAGGGGAGGTCGGCATTGTTGCAAAATTTACTCTTTTCCTATTGGTGTTCACTTTTGCGCCTCTTGGGGAAAATGCTAGTTATATACACACATGGATTGGTAATGTGTAACCGACTTTACTCGAGAGTTATATTTGAAAGATAGAACTGTATTTTGGCCTTCACAAGCAATAAAGGTTCCAAAGATGCCTTCAAATTATACTTGAGTTTACATCCATTTAATTGGGAATGTGTAACCGACTTTAGTCTAAGTTATTTTCGAAAGGCTTGTTTTGGAAAATGCAGCTTTGAAACAGTGGGAGGTACAATAGAGGAGAAGATCCAGATCCAGATCCAACACATGCATTACTATCCTACTTTTAACTTTGTGGGGGAATTGATGGACACGGGTCGGAAGTAAAAAAAGTTGGTTGACTTTATTTTTTTTAAAATATGGTACCATATCTATTTTCCTGCACATTTCCGAGTATAAATTTATTGTTTTTAATAGTTAAAAGATTTTTTATCCCAAATTTTTGGTGTCATTACGTTTATTTGATGGTTTTGATTATACAAGTCTTCTGTAATGTGAATAAACTACATTTTATCTTCCGTTGAAAAAAATAGTACGACTTATCTTTTTATGGTAGCTGTTAATTATCGAGTAATGACATTTTATAACTCACCAGGTCGGAGGTCAAAATGGTCGGGTGACTTTAGTTTTTAAAAAATTATGGTCGATAGTCATAAATATTTGATAAAAATTCAAAACCAATGACTCATTTCCACTTCTAAACATGTATTCTTACTAGAGTTAGATTGAAATCTTAAAAAATAACCATTAAATCAATTTATCTCGATTCATCAACATGGTCATTTAACTCAATAATGAAGGAAAATTTTGAAAATGTCCTCGAAACAGTGGGAGACAATCTGTTTCCTATTCTTTTGTTCCAAATAGATTGTGGACCACTCAACAATTGACCAAGGTCGAAATAGGTTGAGGTCGAGGAGGTCAGACAAGGTTGGAGGAGGTCACAAAAGTAGAGGAGGTCGGACGAGTTCGAGGTCGGAGGAGGTCGAGTAGGTCGGGGAGGTCGGCATTGTTGCAAAATTTACTCTTTTCCTATTGGTGTTCACTTTTGCGCCTCTTGGGGAAAATGCTAGTTATATACACACATGGATTGGTAATGTGTAACCGACTTTACTCAAGAGTTATATTTGAAAGATAGAACTGTATTTTGGCCTTCACAAGCAATAAATGTTCCAAAGATGCCTTCAAATTATACTTGAGTTTACATCCATTTAATTGGGAATGTGTAACCGACTTTAGTCTAAGTTATTTTCGAAAGGCTTGTTTTGGAAAATGCAGCTTTGAAACAGTGGGAGGTACAATAGAGGAGAAGATCCAGATCCAGATCCAACACATGCATTACTATCCTATTTTTAACTCTGTGGGGGAATTGATGGACACGGGTCGAAAGTAAAAAAAGTTGGCTGACTTTTTTTTTTTTTAAATATGGTACCATATCTATTTTCCTGCACATTTCCGAGTATAAATTTATTGTTTTTAATAGTTGAAAGATTTTTTATCCCAAATTTTTGGTGTCATTACGTTTATTTGATGGTTTTGATTATACAAGTCTTCTGTAATGTGAATAAACTACATTTTATCTTCCGTTGAAAAAAATAGTACGACTTATCTTTTTATGGTAGCTGTTAATTATCGAGTAATGACATTTTATAACTCACTAGGTCGGAGGTCAAAATGGTCGGGTGACTTTAGTTTTTAAAAAAATATGGTCAATAGTCATAAATATTTGATAAAAATTTAGAACCAATGACTCACTTCCACTTCTAAACATGTATTCTTACTAGAGTTAGATTGAAATCTTAAAAAATAACCATTAAATCAGTTTATCTCGATTCATCAACATGGTCATTTAACTCAATAATGAAGGAAAAATTTGAAAATGTCCTCGAAACAGTGGGAGACAATCTGTTTCCTATTCTTTTGTTCCAAATAAATGGTGGACCACTCAACAATTCGACCAAGGTCGGAACAGGTTGAGGTCGACGAGGTTGAGGTCGAGGAGGTCAGACAAGGTTGGAGGAGGTCACAAAAGTCGAGGAGGTCAGACGAGTTCGAGGTCGGAGGAGGTCGAGTAGGTCGGGGAGGTCGGCATTCTTGCAAAATTTACTCTTTTCCTATTGGTGTTCACTTTTGCGCCTCTTGGGGAAAATGCTAGTTATATACACACATGGATTGGTAATGTGTAACCGTCTTTACTCGAGAGTTATATTTGAAAGATAGAACTGTATTTTGGCCTTCACAAGCAATAAAGGTTCCAAAGATGCCTTCAAATTATACTTGAGTTTACATCCATTTAATTGGGAATGTGTAACCGACTTTAGTCTAAGTTATTTTCGAAAGGCTTGTTTTGGAAAATGCAGCTTTGAAACAGTGAGAGGTACAATAGAGGAGAAGATCCAGATCCAGATCCAACACATGCATTACTATCCTACTTTTAACTCTGTGGGGGAATTAATGGACACGGGTCGGAAGTAAAAAAAGTTGGCTGACTTTATTTTTTTTTAAATATGGTACCATATCTATTTTCCTGCACATTTCCGAGTATAAATTTATTGTTTTTAATAGTTAAAAGATTTTTTATCCCGAATTGTTTGTGTCATTATGTTTATTTGATGGTTTTGATTATACAAGTCTTCTGTAATGTGAATAAACTACATTTTATCTTCCGTTGAAAAAAATAGTAGGACTTATCTTTTTATGGTAGTTGTTAATTATCGAGTAATGACATTTTATAACTCACGAGGTCGGAGGTCAAAATGGTCGAGTGACTTTAGTTTTAAAATAAATATGGTTGATAGTCATAAATATTTGATAAAAATTCAGAAATAATGACTCACTTCCACTTCTAAACATGTATTCTTACTAAAGTTAGATTGAAATCTTAAAAAATAACCATTAAATCAATTTATCTCGATTCATCAACATGGTCATTTAACTCAATAATGAAGGCAAAATTTGAAAATGTCCTCGAAACAGTGGGAGACAATCTGTTTCCTATTCTTTTGTTCCAAATAGATGGTGGACCACTCAACAATTCGACCAAGGTCGGAACAGGTTGAGGTTGAGGAGGCCAAACAAGGTTGGAGGAGGTCACAAAAGTCGAGGAGGTCGGACGAGTTCGAGGTCGGAGGAGGTCGAGTAGGTCGGGGAGGTTGGCATTGTTGCAAAATTTACTCTTTTCCTATTGGTGTTCACTTTTGCGCCTCTTGGGGAAAATGCTAGTTATATACACACATGGATTGGTAATGTGTAACCGACTTTACTCGAGAGTTATCTTTGAAAGATAGAACTGTATTTTGGCCTTCACAAGCAATAAAGGTTCCAAAGATGCCTTCAAATTATACTTGAGTTTACATCCATTTAATTGGGAATGTGTAACCAACTTTAGTCTAAGTTATTTTCGAAAGATAAAACAATATTTCGGCCTTCACCATCAATAAAGTTTCCAAAGATTCTTCACAAAGATTATATTTGAAAGATAGAACACCATTGTGTTTTATTTGTTATCTTTAATTAGGAATAAGGTATAGATATATTTAAGATGTGTTGTTTAATTGTTGCTTATAATTAATGATCTACACGCATCTTTAGGAATGAACTACAACAATAAAAGACAAACAACAAACTAATAGTTCCATTGAAAAAAAAATCTCCTTCATCATGGCAACAATAATTACAAGATGCACCATATTATTAATTCATTTATTGCTCATCCCAATGATAATTTATGGGGATAAAGTCAATAACATAAAATAGCCAAGATCATTGTTATGAAACCTTTAATTACAATTGTTCATAAGAAATTTACCTACACAAGAAAGAGGAGAGAGGGATGGAGACACTTGCACATAACAAGGTCGTGAAGCTAAACTAATAACATTCACTAGAACTACCTGTTGATGTATATGTAACTTCGGAATGTATTTCATCTATGTATTTCATATATATTTATTGTACCCTTATTAGAGATGTGTTATTCCTCTATAAGGAAGTGTCATCATGTGGATTGACAAGTGTCGCAAGTGTGTGTACTTGCCGATGGGTTATTAGACCACCATGTGTGGGGTCGGCCCTGAAATATATATTATATTGTGGATGTACCTAGCTAGACAAGTCGGCCCCATAAGGTCACTGGGCAAACAGGTTAGTATAAATAGAGATCAGGAGATCTCTATTTAGATCATTCAGAAAGTTATATCTCTCTCACTCAAAAAGTGGCGCACTAGTGAGGAGGAGGATCATCTGCTTCTAGGAGACTATCTCAAGTGTATTTTGGTTGTACTTTGGTTGAGCCATTGCTCTCTCTATCTCTGAGGAAGTTGTGGGGTTTTTCACCTTAGGGTTTTCCCACGGAAACTCTGTGTCTCTTGTCTCTCATGCTTTTGATTCTTGTGATGCTTGTCATGCTAATTGTGATTGTTATGCATTGATATACTATATATGTTATTCTCTCAGTGAAGATCCTAGAGTATTGTGAATTAATGCTCAAAATTTAACACTATCGTGATCGAGACTGTATCTCTTTAGATCCTTTTCTTTTATAGTTTTTGAGGTGCACTTTTGGTTAGTGAGGTGATTGTTTGTATATTAAATACCTAACCACTCTGATGGAAAATCCATGCTCAACTTTTTTTTGGCTTACATTATCTGAATGCTTCATCATGCTTGAGATGCCCTACTATCTCTTGCTTTAATGTAATTATTCACTTTAGTTTGCATATAACTCGCATAGCATGAACTACTTCAGAATTTGATATTTATGAGAGCATGGGCATCTCTCCCGAAATTGTCCTTAATAATGGTTGATTCTTCATTAGTATGAAACCACTAAAATTAGACTCGTGAACAATTTTAATAATTTTCGTTTTGATAAATGCATGGGTCATTTGGCGTAAGGCTTCTTCGAATTCTCTCATAACAACCACAACTACCATTGTGATTTTCTCCATCTTTTGGTATCCCCATTCTACTAGAAATTTGTAGTGATTGACCTTCCAAACCTATGGTGATCCCTAGCTCTAAACCCTATGAATGGATTTCCCTTTCAAGCCTCGAGAGAAATAATCACTTTGAAGTGTCATTTATAATATGCATTGTGGGTCTAAATGGTCATCCAAATGATTTGTAATCAATTTCCTTCACATTTTATCTTTCTAATGGGTGAAATGATTATTTATTATTTATTTTTGTCTTTGGGGCTTGGGGACACTAAATACTTTGAAGTGGCTACATGTTGTATTTGGGGCTTGGAAAGACAAACTTCCTACCATACTTCAATGCTTTCTATTCATTTCATAGTCCCAATAGTTGGAAGATTTATTTTGATATACCTCCCAACGCTGAAGAGTGAGATACTTGAAAATAATGCATGGAAGGTCCCAACACTAAGTCGATAGCACAAAAGAGGAAGTCTCATGTATTTCAAATTTCCAATGCCTAAGTGAATTCTTTGTTAGAAAAACATGATCGCAGAGCAATAACAATAAACAGAAATGCAAATATAATCACACATACACATTACAAGAGAGACACACATATATCGTGGTTCACCCAACTTGGGATACATCCACACTGAATTTGCCAGTCCTTATTATTATTACCGTCCAGCAAGGTGAAGGGATACAACCTGCAGCACAACCACTGCACTTCCTCTTCTCTGTTTCACAGTCTCTCTCCTGATCTCAGAGATCTTTACAATGCATAAAACCTAATACATCATCCACCTAGCCGTATTACAATGTATTTATTTTATAAGGGAAATACAATGGGAAAATACCACAGGATACCCAAAACCATGGGCCCGCAAAACAGCTGGCGAAAACAGCCCCAAAAATTTTCTTCGGGGGCGCTGCCCCTGGACCCCCCAGACAGGGGGGATGGTCCCCCCTAGAACCCCATGGGGGGGCAATGCCCCCCCACACCCCCCCCACTGGGGTGACTGTACAGTCCACCTACATATCATATAAAACTGGGGTACAAATGCGGCTGATACAATATCATCTATGAGACTAGAAGATCTGGCTCCACAACCAACATTCTTTTATATTCACTTTCTTAGGGGCTTCAAGGATTAATGAGGTAGCAAAGAGTTGCAAAGTGTGCCTTTATGGTAGGCCAAGGTGCCTAAATTCATTTTGTTATGTTATTCAAAGAAATCCCCACTATTATCATGGAGCCCGTATGCATTGTTGCTTGAAGATCCCTTCATTCACATGTGCTCTTTATGGGATACCTCGAACTACTCATTAATTCTACAAGTACATGTCCGCAACCAATGTAATATACATAATATATATATAAGTATTAAATAATAATAATAATAATAATCCAAGGTACACATCCCTTGTGAACAGACATCAAAGGTGCTCGTTAAGATTGTATATAAGGGCCCTCCATTGTATCTCATATCATCTCTTATTCATTATACATTTATTACATGCTTTCCATTTATGGATTATTTGTCCTATTTACATTGAATGTTTATTTAGTAATGAACTTTGTTCGTCACAACAAATCACAGAGCACCATCCTTGAGCAAAGATTTATTTGCTTGATGGGATAATACTTAACTAAAATCCTTAATTTTATTTACATCTTTTGCTCAACAATTGTGTTACAAATTGCTCAGAAATCTAGTAACCTCCTCACTAAGAAATGTTAGAACCAACTTGTCCTCCAAGCCTCTGAGCATGGGTTGATCATACCATAACAAACAAGGGAACCAAATCGAGACTCTTTTGTTAACACTCAAACTTAGTAAAATTTCTTGATATTTTTGTTAACTTTTTACTTTGTTCTAAACAATTTAGACAATGGGTGAAGATCATGAACCCCTCACAATGTGCTTTTTACATTGTCCCAAAAGAAGAGGTTATGTGACACCTGTTCCTATGGAAAGTGGAACCTAAAATTACCAGTGCAGTTCCTTGAACCAACAATGCCTCCACCTTGGGAATGGTAACCCCAATGGGGTGCTGAGAATTCTAGGCTCTTTAGATTTTATACCTACAACCATAAAATGAATTCAAGAAGTAATGCAAAGAAAAAAACATGAAAGGGATTGATAACCTTGGAAGTTGAATTTGAGATGCGCTAACCATGTATTGAGAGTAGGGGAAAACACTAAGTATATCCAATATAGACACTTTGCAAGTTATCCAAAAACTCATAATGCCAAACAATGAACATAACATTTTATCCAACTCTAGCATGTATCCTAATTGATTAAAATTGATAAAAAGATGTTTTCTTTGATTGGCTAGAATTAAAGAATATAAAATATGCACAACTGAAAGAATATCTTGGGGTCATGTAGTACTTCCATTAGTCTTAGCACAACTAAAAATTTGGAATTTGACAATGTGGTTGGAGCTTTGTTGTCTTAGGAGTTAAGAAATAAAGCTAGTATTGAGTCCTCTACACCAGAAGCTTTGTTTGTTAGAGGTTGATCCAAAGAAAGAGGAGAAAAATCAAGAGGTTCTTCCATATCTAAATCAAAGGGCAAAAAGAGAAAAATCAAATGTTGGTACTGCAACAAGAATGGTCATCTCAAGAAGGACTGTTGGAAAATACAAGAATCCAAAAAGGAAGACTCCAATTCTGAGGCAAATTCAGTTGAAACTGATTCAGGTATGATTGATGAGGTTTTGTCCATTTGTAATGTTTCTGAATACAATGAAGAATGGCTATTAGATTCTGGTGCTTCGCACCATGTCTGTCCTCATAAAGAATAGTTTACTTCTTATCAAACATTTAGTGATGTTGTAGTTCTTTTGGGAAACAATTATTCATGTAAGATTGTTGGGGTTGAAAGTATTAAAATTAAAATGTTTGATGGAGCTATAAGAACACTAACAGATGTTAGACATGTGCCTAAATTAAATAAAAACTTAATCTCTTTGGGAGTGTTGGATTCTTGTGGTCATAAGTTTACAGGTTTAAGTGGGGTACTAAAAGTATCTAAGGGTGCTTTAGTGGTCATGAAGGCATTGAAAATAGGAAACCTTTACAAACTAGTTGGAAGAACTCAAGTTAATGAAACAACATTAGTATCTGAGGAGGCATCAGAATCCACTCGATTATGGCATCGATGTCTTGGTCATATGAGTGAGAGAGGACTACAGGTATTAATGAATCGTAAATTACTTCCAAATATGAAATCTTTAGATTTGATGTTTTGTAGACATTGTATATTTGGGAAACAGTGTAGACAAAAATTAAAAGTAGGGATTCATGCAAGTAAAGGTGTTCTTGACTACATTCATTCTGATGTATGGGGTCCATCTCCAACATATTTTGTGTTGTTTGTGGATGATTTTTCAAGGAAATTGTGGATCTATGTTTTAAAAAGAAAGGCTGATGTGTTTGACACTTTCAAACGTTTTAAAATTATGGTTGAAAAAAGAACTGGCAGGACAATCAAATGCTTAAGAACAGATAACGGAGGTGAGTTTACTTCTTTAGAGTTTGAAAAGTACTGCAAAGAAGAAGGGATCGTAAGACATAAAACACATGTATACACTCCTCAACAAAATGGAATTACAGAACACATGATAGGACTCTCCTAGAGAGGGCAAGGAGCATGCTCGACGATGCTAATTTGGGTCAAGAGTTGTGGGCAGAAGCAATTTCTATTGCTTGTTATTTAATAATCAGTCACCATCAATTGCAATAAATTGTAAAGTTCTGGAAGAGGTAGGGACTAGTCAGCCTTGTAGTTATTCAAATTTGAAAATTTTTGGTTGTGAAGCTTATGCACTTACTCCTAAAAATCAGCGTTCTAAGTTAAACCCTAGACCAAAGAAATGCATCTTTGTTGGTTATGATGATATAACGAAAGGATACAGGTTGTGGGATCCTACTGCTCGAAAAAGCGTCATTAGCAGAGATGTAATTTTTTATGAGTCATTTCTCATTAAATTAGAAAATGTAAAAATTTATGTGGAACAAGAACAAGTACCATCAAAACAACTAGTTCAGTTGAAGTCTCCATCTTCTCATGACTCAGAGAAACAAGAAGAATTTTTTGGTGATAAAGAAGTCATAGAAGATGAAGAAATTCAGGAAATTGTGGAAACTCCACAACCTACACCAAGAAGATCTATGAGGGAGAGAAATCATCCTAAAAGGTATACTAATTTTGTTTCGTTTGTTGCTTTATTTATTGATGATGGAGAACCTTCTTATTTTCAGGAAGCCATTGATTGTGTTGACAATGTTAAATGGAAGATGGCAATGAAAGAAGAAATGGATTCTCTGGATAAGAACGAGACATGGAACTTGGTTGAACTCCCCAAAGATAGAAAAGTTGTTGGATGTAGGTGGGTCTTCAAGTTGAAGAAAGGCGTTGATGGTAAGATTGAAAGATATAAATCCAGATTGGTCACGAAAGGGTATTCTCAAATGGAAGGTATTGATTATCATGAGATTTTTTCACCAGTTGTCAAGCTTGTATCTATTCGTATTGTGTTAGAACTAGTTGCAATGCTTGATTTGGAGTCTGAGAAACTAGATGTTAAAACAACATTTTTATATGGAGATTTAGATGAAGAGATTTTTATGGAACAACCAAAGGGTTTTGTGCAACATCGTAAAGAAAAATTAGAATGCAAGCTCAAAAAATCATTGTATGGCCTGAAACAATCACCCTGGCAATGGTACAAGAAGTTTGATTCTTTCATGGTGAGCCAAGGCTATACTAGAAGTGAGTATGATCATTGTTTGTACTTCAAAAGGTTGAATGACATATTCATTATCTTAGTATTGTATGTTGATGATATGCTTATTGTGAGTAAAAGTATGGACGAGATTGACAGGTTGAAGGCTCAGATGGCATTTGATATGAAATATCTTGGAGCTGCAAAACAAATTTTGGGTATTGAAATACACAGAGACAGAAGAAATGGTAAGCTTGGTTTTTCACATGAGAAGTATGTTGAGAAAATACTCGTAAGATTCAGAATCAATAAGGTAAAACCTGTGAATGTTCCTTTGGCTTCCCATTTTAATCTTTCTTCAGGCTTATGTCCTAGTAGCGATGAAGAAAAGGAATATGTCTTGTGTTCCATATGCCAATGCAGTAGGATGTTTAATGTATGCGATGGTGTGTACTAGACCTGATATTTCACATGCAGTAGGTGTTGTCAGTAAATACATGGCAATTCTAGGAAAAGAACATTGGAATCTAGTGAAATGGGTGCTTCGGTATCTAAGAGGCACGAGTCACTATTGTATCACCTTTAATAATAACAATGATTCTATATGTGGTTTTGTTGATTCAGATTTTGCGGGTGATTTGGACAAGAGAAGGTCTACTTCAGGTTATGTCTTTACTCTTGTAGGTGGAGCTATAAGTTGGATGTCAAAGATTCAGGAAACAATTGCTTTATCCACTACAGAGGCTAAATACATTGTTGCCTCACATGCTTGCAAAGAGGAAATTTGGCTGAAAGGTCTACTTGGAGAAATTGGAAGGTTGCAGAACAGTGCACGCATGTTTTCTGTGATAGCCAAAGTGCTATACATTTGGCTACAAATCATGCTTACCATAGTAATACCAAACATATTGATGTAAAGGATCATTTTGTAAGACAAGCCATTGGTGAACGTGGAGTCTCGACCATTACTTTTCAGTGGCCAACCATCGACCTCGAGTCTTTGTGTGTGGGATCCACAAGCTCAGTTGCACGAAGCTGCAGCGTGACACGCATTCAGATAAAAGATTACACGAAGCTGCAGCGTGACACGCATTCAGATAAAAGATTAGATGACATGACATGTACGCGAACTATACTATGCACCTGCACTGTTCAACGGACCTTTCCCCTGTGTACAAACCATACCAACCATACCTTTCCCGTGTGTACAAACCATACCAATTTTCAAATGGTTGGGCACGCGTGTTTTGACGGGGCATCACCAAAGTTCGAAATATGGCCAAATGCGTTTTACAATACATTCTAAACTGTCAAATTCATAGACGGTGGACAGGTATACAAGTTACTCGGCGTGTAAAAAATTTCACATCCACTGGAACGTGGCAATGATGGTGGACAGGCTACATAAGATGCTCAGCGTATAAGAACTTTCACATCCACAGCGTCTGCTTATTTGGCTTGGGAATCACGGCACAAAAAATTGCATAAGTCAATACAATTTCAATCTTCAAAAATCACAATTTCAACAACTAGAAATTGAATTTTAGGGGTTATCTAAGTCTTTGAATCGACTTCGTAATGTTACAATGTGAACAATATATTCGGCAATTTCAGCATAATTATCTAGAGAGTAGTCTGGACTATTTTTTTTTTTTTTCATTTTTTCAACATTTTTAACTAACATTATGGAGGAATTGTAAATATAAATTGTAAAGATTTACACAATTCTTAGTGCAAAAGAGCTATTTGAGGGTGCTTAATCCATTACTAAAATAAAAATGGAATTTCAATAATGGAAAAACAATTTTTTTATCAAAAATTAAATTATTGAATTAGAAAATTCCATTTTCTAGATTTAAAAAGAATTCATCAAAAAACTGTATGTTAATCATCACATTCCATGCATTCTAATTCAATGAAGAAGATGCTCAAGGTGGCAACGAGCATTATTTCTTAGATAGTATCACTATGAATTCTCTACATGGAAACCTTTAAGCGAAAATATACTGGAGATAACTTTGAAATTTGGTATTGTGTTATGGAGGAACCTTTAAGTGATAAGGCATTGCACTGAACATTGAGATTTGATAGCGTACTACTTGGATCTATGAAAATTTCAAAGTTTCACTAGCAATCCCCTACCCTAAATTTTTTTCAAAGTTCTACACAATGCTTATCAAGTTTCGCACAATAACCCATCACTTCAAGCTTCGTGAGTAGC
Organism: Larix kaempferi; assembly: GCA_027924585.1. Classification (NCBI taxonomy): domain Eukaryota; kingdom Viridiplantae; phylum Streptophyta; class Pinopsida; order Pinales; family Pinaceae; genus Larix; species Larix kaempferi. The sequence goes on from BSBM01000222.1 coordinate 2,536,152, forward strand.
ACATCCAAGGTGATTCTATCCAAGAAATATGGATCGCCCTCTAATCCATGGTGTGTATATATATATATATATATATATATATATTCATGACCCCCCTCGGAGCAAGATAGGAGCACAATCATAGTGTTGTTGCATGCATTTGTATCACACTTGCCATAAAAGCGCACTTGATATGCAATGATGATGCTCAAAAGCATGGTTGTATTGTTAAAAGTGCAATTATGCTACACACAAGGGACCTATGGCAATGGAAGAATGCAATGATGGTGCACCATAGGTGAACTTATGGCAAGGGTTGTATGAATGCACTTTGGAGCACCTTCATTACTCTCTATGCATAGTCCTAGGGGCTTGTCAATCTATATGTGTGTACAAGCTCACTATCGAAAATGCTTTGGGAACCTAGTGACTTGTCAATGCAAAGGCTTCAGTTGTCTATGTCAACATTTAACACTATGTTGATTCCCCTTGCATCAAAAGCACTTATCACATGGCAAATTGGTCTAAATGGACAACAAAGTTGAATTGAGAGAATCATGAGCCACACATACTTGATAATGGTATACAATCAATATAAACTCTACAATCTGAATTTGATCATAATGGTTGACTACTAAGTTTAAGGGACATAATATAAGCCAAAGGAAAACAATAAACATTAAGCTGCATAATATTTATGCCAGTGTGTCCCTATATGTACACAATTGGATGTATATGTGCACACTAAATGTTCTACAACTCGATTCTTATTGCTTGCCTAAGTCAAGTGTTCATGCTCAACCCTTGTTGCTTTGCTAAGCCAAATGTTGAAATTAGTTCTATATGATCTTAGACTAATTGTAATTCAAACTTTTTATGGCACACCTATGTTATGATGATGTCAACCATTTGAAAATTGATCCTCTTTGATAAAGAGGTACCTAAACAGATATTTTGTGTGGTAGGCCCCAGTCATGGTAAAATTTTGATATGATATGTGAGTCTGTCAAGTTTTTTTGTTTCACAAGAAAATGCTTTGGTCCACTCAATATATTGCTTCAATTAAAAATAGTTGGCATAATTATCTTCTAATATTTATGTTACATTTAGTAAAGGAAATGTGGCACTAGCACAAGGGTTAATGTGACAAAAGGATAAAGAACCCTCACTCAATATTTCCCCATGCAATTAGGGTTTCTACCATAGCCATGCTTTCATAGTAGTGTTTTGTTCATATGAGTTGTAGCAACATGATACCATCACCATGGTAGAGATTGGAGGGCCTACCAATCACAAATTTTAAAAGGAAGTTGCAAACTTCCAATTCATCGTTGTAGAGACCACAAAGCATGGAAGAAGATCACTTTCAATGCATCGAAATTTTGAGTGAAAGCTTCTAGAGGTCCCATAACTCAAGATCTCAATACCTTCTCCCCATGAAAAAAATCCCTTTTATTCATAGACAAATACAATACTAGATATGGATGTCCATCGAGCAATGATTAAGTCATACGGTTCTAGAACTCTACATATTAAAATATTAGGCCCCTCTCATGAAGGGTGTTGTACACCTATCTTTGTGGCAAACGATACATAACTTTCATGTTCCAAATCAAGGAAGATCGTGATTTAATATCCATAAGCCAACACTACTTTTTGGTTTTGAACCATTGATGAATGAATTTTAACTTGGAAAAAGACGGCCTTATAGCAAACCTAGTCTTGGTCCATCGCTTTCATTTTCCACTCATTTTATGGGATGATCCAACATTCCAATTGATGGGAAAGAACATAGACAAATTTATTGATAATGCAACACATATGGCACCAATCATCTATATTTAATAACACATGCTCAAAAGAAGATATCGTAATAGTTTTAACCACTAAACTTTGGAATCAGTAAATAGCATAAATTTTACCTGACTTCTCTCTATTATGCTATATCAATGTGTTGTGTCTAGTAATAATGTAAAATAGGGAGTCATTCTCTCATTTATCATTAGTCCAATATCCTAAAGTTGATGCATGCCCCATTATTCATGGCCTTTCGCTTCTAGATAAAACCAAATCAATGCAATGGCAATGAAAGTTGCCACAAAAATAAGGATAACAAATTTAACGAAGTGGATGATTTGAGGTGTATCAAGGGCTAAAAACTTGTTGAACTCGGTGTTCCCATATTGAGGTGTATCAAGGGCTAAAAGCTCACTGTTCCCATATTTAATTTAGTGCTCAAATATGATTGAGGATTATAGGAAGGTTACAAGATCCCTAATATGAGGAAGAACTAACAAACATCCAACATTTAATGAGATAATAAGTCTTTCATATGTGTCTTTTTATATAACATTGAAATGATACATGAGTTTCCATCTATTTAACATCCAAACATCCAACATGTAAGGAAATGATAAGTCTTCTATATGTTTTTTTTTATATAACATTTAAATGATACATGAGTTTCCATCTATTTAATTGGGTATCTATGATCAAAATTACTCTATATTGCAAATATGCCAAGTAGAAAATACTTCAGCTTCAATCTCTAAGCCATCAATGAAATCTATAAAAAACTCTTTGTAAAGACTTTGGGAATCAAATCATGAAAGAGGTGATGGTGACTTTAGAGAGTTCTTCTCTTGATGAGGAAGTTAAAGCTAAGCTGACCCCAAAAAACTATGTGGTTTTGCAAAGTTATGAGTTACCTAAATTTCACAAAGAAAATTCCCCACTCATGCCCATTGTAAATACTTAATAATATGGCTCCCCCGCATACAAATTAGTGAAATACCTTGTAAACAAACTCATGATTCTAGTTGGGAAAACTCAATCCTTTGTAAAATAGTTTACGTGTGTGTTTGAAGAGATAAGAAATATAAATGTTTAAGAATAAGATCCTTTGGTTAGCTTCAATGTAGTAATTATTTACCAAAATTCTAGTAGATGATGCTATTAAGTTAATCATGGATATCACAGATGAGGAAATTATAAATCTTGTTAAAGCTCACCTAAAACCAATGTATTTTAGTTTTGGTGGCAATATCTACGAATAGATCAAATGCATGGAAATGGGGTCCACATTATCATCGATAGGTCTTGATTTGTACATTGAATGGTTTGAAAAGCAATTTATTGATTCTTTTCATCTCAATCCTAAACTATGGAAAAGATTTGTAGATGACACCTACATAATCTAGTCACATGGAAAAGAAAGCTTAGACGATTTTAAATATCATCTGAATAGTCAAACTAAGAGCATAATATTCACAATGGAAAATGAATAAAGCAATAGCATCCCATTCCTTGATATCCTTATCTCTATGAGAAATGTTGGTTTTCTTTCCCATCAAGTATACCAAAAGAAAACTTATACAAACATGTATCTTCATGCTAATTCACATCACCACCACATTCAAAAGCTTGGTGTCATCAACACACTAGTGACTTGAGTTATCAAAGTTTCAAATAATGATCACATAGAGTAGGAGCTAAGACACTTGGTTAAAGTTTTAAAAAACAATGGCTATACGGAATATTAATTGAAAAAGGTCATGTTAAAATCTAGGAGGGAACACCACAATATTTGTGAACTTGAAGAAGGAAAGATCATCACATTTCCTTATATCAAAGGAACCATAAACAAATTGCAAAAGATATTAAGAAAGGTAATCTGAAAGTCACCTTCTTCCCTGTTAACATTCTCAAGAACATGTTGGATTATGCTAAATATGTCATTGATCCAAAAAATCAACAAGGTTTCTATAGCATTCCATGATAATGTGGAAAACATTATATTGATAATATGGTGGCATCTCTACAAGTTCGACTTAAAGAATATTGTGCTAATATCAAATATAATTGTGTTAAAAGGTAATCGTTGGTAGAGCACTCTCAAGACGCTAACAATTTCATTTGCATAGATAACACAAAAATTATTATTAAGATGGATCACTACGATAAAAGAAATTTTTGTGGGGCCCTTGAAATTGAGCTAAACCAAAACAATAATGATAGGAATGAGTGTGGAATGAGTGTCTGTTAGGAACCCATGTCAACCCTTATATTTACTTTGTTAGTATATTGTTGTTGGACGCATATGCTTTGTAAGTCGTTCCGTAGTATTTGTTGATCCATAGTTTGTATTATTGTTGTTGGACGCATATGCTTTGTAAGTTATCCCGTAGTAATTGTTGATCCATAGTTTGTATTGTCCCATGGTTTGTATTGACACATAGTATTGACCCATGGTATTGGCGCCTAGACTTAGTATATAAGTTTGTGTTGAGACCAATGAAGGTACCGTGAAGTTATTTTGTATTGAGCTTGCTCAAAGGAGGTTGCCCCCTTGAAGTGGCCTGCGATCAATAAAAGTGATTCTGAGTTCTGTTATTTCTGCTATCTCGTGTATTCTCATTAATTAATTGTTGCAGGTTCTTCACATCTGGTATCAGAGAACTTTCTTGGACTCGTTTGGTGAAATTTCTGCCAATTTTTTTTTCGCATCTATTGTAGGTTCGGATCTGGGAATAATATCTATCCTTTTAACTATGGGAAGTACTTGGTCATAAGCCCTAAAAATCATTGTGAAGAGTACCACAAGAGCCTCGAAGTAGCTAGCCCATTGAGAGGACCTGCTAGTGAAAAGGGAAATGACCCCTACCTGATTAACTAGTTCCCACCCGTGAGGTAAACCAAGAGCTGTTGTTTGTGGCAAAGTGGTTATCAGTTTTACCTGAGACGTGGAGTGAGGGGTACTGCCCCAATACGCAAGCCGTCAGACAACATTGGTGGCCGAGTGAATCCCCTGAATCGATAGGAAGCCGAACATACCTGGGGTCCATATCTATTTTCAGCTACATTGTTTCTGATCACTTCCGCGCCGTTGCAGATCCATCTGTTACTGATCACTTCCATGCCGTTGCAGATCCATTCTGAAAGCCAGTTCCGATCCAGCCATTTCAGATCCATTCTAAAAGTCGTTTCAGATCCATCCGTTTTCGATCCATTCTGAGCCGTTCCAAATCCCGCCGTTTTCGATCCATTCCGAAAGTTATTTCAGATCCATCCTCAAAAATATATATCTATACACACACACACACACACACATACATATATATATATATATATATATATTCATCATATCTCCCTTGTTTCAACTCTATTTCCCCTGAAAATTCACTGACACCCTTGCAATCCCATTCTTCATATTTTGTTCCTGAGGACCCTATCCCAAATTCCACTTCCCTAGACCAGAAATCCCACATTTGTTTATTTTTAGGGTTTTCCATAACTCCTTCGATTTTCACCCAATCGCCTTCAAATTTTGCCATCGTGTTCCTTTCCTAATTTTGCTTCTTTGTCCCTCTCTGCCAAATTTTCTCATTCTTTCACCATGCTTCTGAAATCCTCTTTTTTTGCTTCCCTGTCCATTCGACAGTGTCCAAAACCTAGTCAACCCCAAATTACCCTTCATATTTTTTCCCAAATCTAGATTTTCCCTTACTGAAACAATTTTTGTTTTTCTACCCACTCAAAAAAAAAAAACTCCTGGTTATGGTTGTCACTCGCGTAGGAGCAAAAACCATGGAAGAAACACTTGCAGTCATCCAAGCCAAACTCCAGGATCTGGATGAAAAATTTCTCGGCCTCCATCTTGAGCATACAACCATGAACAATAAACGACAGTCTGAGCCTTCATTAGACAATGGGTTCTCTTCTTCTAGCAATTTTCGTGGTTCGAAGCTTGATTTTCCTCGCTTCAATGGTATTGATCCGACTAGATGGATCTATCGTGCAAAACAATATTTCAGTCTGCATAATACTTTGATGTCCAAAAAGTCCCACTTGCATCCTTTCATTTGGAATATGAAGCTCTTCAATGGTACCATTGGTACATCAAGGCTCATGAAGAACCAAAATGGTGAGATTTTTGCCAACTCCTTTTGCAACGATTTAGTCCTAGTGCATTTGATGACTTCACAAGCACCCTCACTAAACTTCGCCAAATTGGCACTATGAGAGAGTATCAAACGGAATTTGAGAAACTAGCCAGTCACATAGAAGAATTGTTTGATGAATTCTACATGAGTTGTTTTATTAGTGGTCTTAGCGATGAAATCTGCTCAGAGGTTAAAATATTATGTCCCAACACAATGATGGAAGCCCTAGGGTTGGCTAAGTTGGCAGAAGACAAGATTGCAACCCAACAATGCTCCAAACCCACTTATGTCCCCTTCCAAAATATGGGTTCTCAACGACCCCCCATCCTGCCAGCTCCTCGACCAACTCCTATCAAGCATTTGTCTGAAACAGAGATGCAGGCACACAGAGAAAAAGGGCTTTCTTATAATTGTGATGAGAAATTCACTCGGGGACATAGATGTGTTCAACAAAAGCTCTATCTCTTGGATATGGATTCCCCGCCTACCTCTAAAATTGGTGAAGAAGCTCCAGATCCAATGGATGATCAGGTCGACATTCAAGCGCCGCCTATTAACCCCCCATCTCAAGATGACCAACCAGAGATATCTCTCCATGCTTTATCCGGCGTCACCACCCCCCAAACAATGCGGGTCAGGAGTTACTTCAAGAAGCTTCCTCTTACAATACTCATTGATTCTGGTAGCACTCATAACTTCATTGACCCCCGGATCGCCAAACAGGCTGATTGTTTTGTCTATCCTTGCTCCAAATTTGAAATCATGGTTGCCAATGGGGGCACCTTACCTTGCAAGGGAAAGTGTCACAATGTGCGTATCTCTCTGGAAGATTATAACCTGCGCTCTGACATGTTTTCCTTGTCCTTAGGCGCATGTGATGTGGTTTTGGGCGTTCAATGTCTACGCACACTTGGCCCCATCTTATGGGATTTTGCTGAACTTTGGATGCAGTTTTCAGTCAATGGGACACAACACAAATTTACGGGCTTACAACCAGGGTCTCTCCACATCATCAGTTCACATCGCCTGGAAAAGATCCTTAAGAAGAATTCATATGGTGTCATCGCTCAGCTCCATTCCATTCAGATGCACCCACCAATAGTCTCCACTACTTCCTTGGATAGATATGCAGGTGTCTTTGCTGCACCAGTGGGCTTGCCGCCTTCACGAGACCTTTCCAGTAATCATTTTGCCGCATCTACATCTTAGCAGGAAATGATGGCTATTTTGCTTGCATTACAGAAGTGGCAACCATCCCTATTAGAGACTGATCTCCAGAGTCTGGAAACTTTCCTGGAACAATGGGTCTCCTCCCGAGCACACCTAAAATGGGTTATCCAACTCATGGGTTATGACTATGCGATCACTTACAAGAAGGGTAAGGACAATATGGTGGCAGATGCTCCTTCTCGCACATTTGATGACCTAGTTTCTCTTACAGCTATTTCTCTTCTTGTTCCAAATTGGTTGCAATATGTTCAACAGGGCTATCTCTTCTATGAACTCCATGCTTCTTCATCGGCAGGGCACTTTGGGTTCCTCAAAACGTATGACCGGGAACAATATAACTTCTTTTGGCAGGGACTAAAAATGACAATTCAAAGGATGGTGGTTGACTATGATACTTGCCAGGTCAACAAGGGTGAAACGACACTCCTTTCAGGACTGCTCGAACCCTTGCCCATCCCTACACAGATTTGGGCAATTATTTCTATGGATTTCCTAGAAGCGCTCCAGTGGTATAATACCACATCTAAAATGACAACATATGAAGCAGTTTATGGACAAGAATTGCCAGGTCTTCTTCCATACACCCTCATCAGCTCCTCAGTTCAGGCAATTGACTCGGTTCTTCGAAACCGCGATCTGATTCTTTCCATTCTGCAGAACAATCTTCACATGGCAAGAATTCGACTGAAACAACAAGCTGATCAGAATCATTCTGAGTGCACTTTTCACGTAGCTGATATGGTTCTTCTTCGCTTACAACCTTCCAAGCAATCCTCCCTGGAACTCAAAAGGCGTCAGTAGCCCAGAATGCAACCCGAGCATGCTACAAGGGAACCACTCCTTCAGATGCTGCATCAATTTCCACATCTAAAGCTTTGAGGACAAAGCTTTTTCTAAGGGGGAGGGGATGTTAGGAACCCATGTCACCCTTCTATTTACTTTGTTAGTATATTGTTGTTGCTTGCATATGCTTTGTAAATCGTCCCGTAGTATTTGTTGATCCATAGTTTGTATTATTGTTGTTGGAAGCATATGCTTTGTAAGTCTTCCCGTAGTAATTGTTGATCCATAGTTTGTATTGGCCCATGGTTTGTATTGACACATGGTATTGACCCATGGTATTGGCGCCTAGACTTAGTATATAAGTTTGTGTTGAGACCATTGAAGGTACCGTGAAGTTATTTTGTATTGAGCTTGCTCAAAGGAGGTTGCCCCCTCGAAGTGGCCTGCGATCAATAAAAGTGCTTCTGAGTTCTGTTATTTCTCCTATCTCATGTATTCTCATTAATTAATTGTTGCAGATTCTTCACAGTGTTTTAAAAATAAAGAAGTCTATGGTTTTTATTTAATAGTCTAAAAAACTACAAAAACACTCCCTAATATAATGAATGAAGTTGGCTCATGTGTTATGATTGATTCGTATTTATCCATTGTATTTAAATTCTAATCGATTTGAGCTTAAAACTTCCAAATAATTATCCTAGCTTATGGATTTTAATACTAGTTGATGTTCTAATAATATTGAATGTAAAATAAACAATTAAAAAAAATGTTACAATGTATTTAAACCATGGCTTTTGATTTTTGTAATCATTAAAAGAATCAATGTAGCATAATTTTTTGCCTAGCTTATCATACTCTGTTATGTTATTAATGTAAAATAAGGAATCATATTATCATTGAACTAAGTCAATGCACTGGTAATGAACATTGCCGCAACCATAACGATAAAAATGTAATGAAGTGTATTCTTTGAAGTGTGTCAAGAGAAACTCGTCGTTCCTATATTTAATTAAGTTAATACTTATATACACTCATTCATTGCAGCAAGACCCTTAATATGAAGAAGAACTCTGTGGGGGAATTGGTGGACCCTTAATATTGAAAGCAGAGTTTGGTGAAGAGAAATATGTAGAAGAAGATGCAGCAGAGTTCAGTGAAGAACCTGAAATAGAAGAAGATGAAGCACAGTTCAATGAAGAGGAACCTGAAGAAGATGAAGCAAAGTTCTCTGAAGAGGAATGTGAAGAAGATGAAGCAAATTTCAGTGAAGAGGAACCAATTGACTTTGCAAGCCATGCAAAGCACCAGGAATCCCACAGTGAAGTGGAAGACAATGAAGAAGACTGTGTTTATGATGCAGCCAATGATCAAGTAAGCTCAACAAAGCTTGTTGATCTAGGTCAGGTTGCTGATGACAGTGAAATCAAACCTGTCAATGTAGAAGTCCCTAGTGACTTGGGTAATAGTCTCTCACAGAAAGAGACATTTGATAGCAGCAGTGATAGTCTCTTAGAGAAAGAGACAGTTGATAGAAGCAACGAAAGTCTCTCACAGAAAGAGACAGTTGATAGAAGCATAGAAGTTGCACCAACAGAGCATTCATCAAAGAACCAAAAAACTAGAAGTCTGAGGGAGCTATATGAGAAGACTCCCATTATTGATGAGCAATATGAATATGTTTTGTTTCCCTGTCAGCCCACAATTTTTTAGGAAGCAGTGAAGGATGCACATTGTGTACCAGTTAATTATGATGTAGCTACTGTTGAAATAGAAGAAGAAGAAGAAGTGGAAGCTATCCAAGAAGAGTTGAGACACATTGAAATAAGAGAAGAGGAAGAAGTGAAATCTCTCCAAGAAGAGATGAAATATATGTATCTTTTTTTTGACAAATATTTTAAGTGTGCAGGTAAAATGGACAGTAACATACAATATGTTGAAACAAAAGAAGAAGAAGACTTGCACTATATTCTAGGACCAATGAAAAGTAGTAACACTGATTATTGTGCAGAAGACAAAGAAGATGCTGAAGAACACCTACTTAGCATCAAGTTCAAGAAGGCAAAGAAGAAGCAATCCAAGTACACATCAAGGAAGAAAGTAAAGCTTAAGTTTATTTGAATGCAATGTATGCCTAGCTAAGACATAGACCAACATGCACAACACTTAGTCATTGAGAGTGCTAACCACACCATCCCACTTGAGATTAAGGGGGTGTGTTAAGAGTTGTAATCTCAATGGTCCTAAGTTGGTTAGTTAGTTGATTCAATGGTCCTAAGTTAGTTGAGTTAGGTCATTAGTTGACCCATGGTTTACACTAGCCCATAGTATTAGCCAGTGGTTTTGGTCTTATGTTAAACTATATATATGTGTGCTTAATAATGAGAAGGCAATCAATATGCCCAGGCAATCAATATTCCCTTTTTGTTTCTTCTCTATATTCATGTTCTGTGTATTGCACACTTTATCAAACAAGGCTTTATCCAGTTGTTAAAGATAGAAGAAGATTCAACTTCCCCACTAGAATGATCTGAAAGTATTTCAGTGGGTGTTGGGGTTTTTGTTACAATAGGTCTTCTTCCCATAGATGGAGTCTTTATATAAAAACAGAACAATAATAAAAACAAATACAAAATGAATTGGGGACTGTTGACTCAGTATATATTCATAATTCTAGGATATATACCCTATGAACCCTTGTAGAGGTTATACATAACTAGATGCTCATGGTCGACCACAACCATGCATCGCCCAAGGCCAAATGACATTGAGTGTTATTCCAAAGCAAAGGGATAAATATTGTTGATGTATATGTAACTTCGGAATGTATTTCACATATATGTATATTGTATTCCTATAGAGATGTTATTATTCCTCTATACGGAAGTGTCGTCATTTATATTGTAAGTGTCGTAACTTATACTTGATGGGTTATTAGACCACCTTGTTGGGGTCAGCCCTGTATAAGTCATGTGGGTTGAAAGGTTATTAGACCACCCTATTGGGGGTCGGCCATGTGGGTCAAAGGGTTATTAGACCACCCTATTGGGGGTCGGCCCAGTCAGCATTATGTTATGTGGTTAAGTTCGAGCCTACATGAGTTAGGTAAAAAGGCAAGTCAAGTCAAGTATAAATAGAGTGCGGGAGGCACTCTATTTGTTCACTCACTTCTCACACATGCACTCAAGGAGGAGTGGTGCACTTATGGAGGAGGAGGATCTGCTGCTAGGTTATGTCTATCTCTCATGGTTGGTTGTATCATTGCTCTATCTATCTCTGAGGAAGTTATTGGGGTTTTTCACCTTTATGGTTTTCCCCAAGTAAATCTTTGTGTCTCTTGTGTGCTTGCATTATTGTCTCCATGATTGATATGCTGTAGATATGCTGTACATGTTATTCTCTCAGTTAAGATCCTAGATCAGATTGAAGTAAATTCAGAAAATTTAACATGGTATCAGAGCTAGCCTGAAAGAAGGCATGATATGGCATGTATGACACTTGTTGCACTTACGATGCTAGGGCTTGATATAGAAAAAAACAGTCATCGTAGCACTTTCGCTATAAATCCGGTTTGGCAAAGTTTTCGGATCTGCAATTGTTACAAGACGAAGCTAAGATCCCCATGTACCTTGTGTCGAAAGGACAACCTCTAATTCGTTGTACTTTGTGATTTATGATCTGTACAATATAGGGTTTCTGCCTCTTCCAGATCTGAGTTAAAATCAGGTGACCTTGGGAAAAAGGTCATAACTTGGGCTAGGAAGCTCCAAATGAAATTTCGTAAAAAGTGACAGGTAGTACACAGACTGTACTATCTCAATAAACGTTTTCAGAGGCCGAAGTTGAACCAGTGACATGTGGCACGCCGTACAAGTTCGCTCTCCTGTGTTATCCCATAAACAGGTCACGTTGCGACACTTGGCATAACTCTCTCTCAGAAAGTCCAATTGAGGTCAGACCTATCAAGATGGAAAGATAACAGGCCGAGCTATCTCAAGAAAAATTTTCAAAGGCCGAAGTTCAAATAGTGACACGTGGCACGTCGTACAAGTTCGCTCTCCTGTTTTATCCCAAAACAGGTCACGTTGCGACATTTGGCATAACTCTCTCTCAGAGAATCCAATTGAGGTCAGACCTATCAGGATGGAAAGATAACAAGTCAGGATATCTCAGGAAACTTTTTTAGACCCTGTGGATCGAAAAATTTGGAGGTACACCAGAAACAATCAGGTACATATTTATGTCAAAACAGAATTATTTTTGAGTACCTTCATTCATGGCTTCCGGAATTTAGGGCTTCATAGAAAGTTGGAATTTTTGTAATCGGAGACCACGGCTGGATGGTACTCATCAAAATAGAAATTTAGAGACCAAGATCAGTATTTTTGGTTGGGCAGAAGGCCGGGCTTGATCAAACCCTAGTTCGGGACTTTGATCAGAAAAGTGGAAAATTAGGGCTTCTGTAAAAATGGGAATTTTTGAAATCTGTGACCACGGCTGGAAGCTCCTCAGAAAAATAGAAGCTTAGAGATTTGGATCAAACCTTTTAATTGGGTAGAAGAGTGGGCTTCATCAAACCCCAGTTCAGGGTCACGTCCAGTGAATCCGAAAGTTTCAAAGGCAAAATTGAGGAGTGAAACTTTGAAGTTTTCAAATTCTAAATATACTAGCTTGATCAGCTCATCAAGGCGCATATTTCTATCCTTTCGGAAATTTGAAATTCAAAGTTTGAATTTTTTGGGGTTTCTCTGACAAACCCATATCTAGCTCCACTCCCAGTTCTTGTAATTCAAGTGGATTGGGTTAATCCTAGAAGAAGATGGATTGATCATCTGCATGAGTGAAGAAGTTCCTGTTTCAGAGGGAGATGAGGCTAAGGCCTTACATAAGAAGATTACAAGCGATCTCGACAGGTATGACTCATCGAGGTATGTTTTGATATTTGTCCATGATTAAGTTTATGGTATGTTTGTCTTCATGTTATTACGGTTAGTACAATTTTGATTTTAGATTTGTCGTATCACCTTAACAAAATTATGAATGCATGATAGAAGATATTCATTGGTTAGGGTGTTGACACTTATGATTGTACTAATGCATTATGGTGTTGTATGAGGTTTATGTTGTCTACTAACATGAAAGGTACACCAAGAAAGACAAATCATGTTCTGGTCCAAGAACATATGATCATGATAACATGAGGACAAAGATTCATCCATTGTCATGGATCTCATAGAAGATCCATTTACGAGGTATGTATAACTTGATTTTGTAATAGTTAACCTATGAGATATACAGGTTACTAGCACAAGTCATTGAAGAAGAACAAGAAGACATCATGTGAGTATGTTAGACATAAATAGCTAGCATGCTAATCCATGCATGTTTTTCCTATATCAAGATAGAATCCTACCTTGTGTTAGGATCTTATACTGTTGTGTTGTTTGATAATGATTATTCATGAAGTCGTAGGTTTGAATAAGTCATGGTTGTATGCATATTATATTTCTTACCATAATTGATGATATGACTAACCAGAAGAATCATGAAGGTATAGGTTTGAATAATCACAGGTTTTATGCATATTATATCTCTTATCTTGATTGATGATTCAACTAACCTGAAGAGTCATAGGTTTGAGTAATTATAGGTTTAGACATGTTATGCTTCTTATGATTTGACTAACCATAAGAATCCTACATAAACCTTGAATGATAATGCTTATTATTTATGTTTGAAATGATCATAACTATACATGCTTGAGATTATTGTGTTTTAATAGTACACTAATGAATGTATGATTTTATATGAGATCACAAGGATAACTCAATCATGATACTAACAAGCATGCATAGGGACCAAGGATGAATATGAGTTGAAGAACAGGTAATCCAGGAAGCAAAGATCAAGAGGGAGTACACTCCAGTGGTTTATGAAAGGATGCAGATATTCAGAGGGAGTTGACCATCTCTCTACATTCCACAACAGAAAATTGTAGAAGAAGCTACTGCAGATTAGGACTCCAGCAACTCCTGCAAGAAAGCGAAGACTCAGAGGGAGTCCACTCAACGAACAAACAAAGATAAGTATTTTAATTATCATTTCTTGCATATATGTTTGTTTAAATAAAATTGTTCAATGATGTATATGCTCATGTTCCTAGACTTAGGATATGTATTGTGCATATTAGAATAGTTGCATTGATGAACAGTATACTACTAATATACATGGGTAAGTGGCCTATGGCACTGTACAACATTCCACTGCTACTTATCTAGAATGAAACCTCTTTGCTGACATGTTGGGAGTTGTGCACACTCTTAACAATGTTCTGGTAGAGATTGGAAGGCATCTAGAAAGTTACAGGATATGGATAAATGTTGTATTAAAGCATTGGCTAAGATAATTGCATGACTGTATGACATATTTCTTTATGTGTAAGAATTTGTTCTGAAAATTATGAGATGTTTCTAATCATGCAATTTAACCTATTTTGTAGGAAAGACCGTATATCTTCACCTACAAAAGGACTACAACATTTGTTCCAGCAACAAAGATATCTATTGAAGATATTGAAGTTCCCAGGATCTGGGATGAAGAAATGGAATGCCATGATCCGTCGATCATGAAGAATGATGTTTGGGATGTGATCCCAAGAGCTAAAGGGAAGTCTATTGTGACTTCCAAATAGAACTATCAGATCAAGCATGTTGCAGATGGCAGCATTGAGAAATACAAAAGTGATGAAATAGAAGATGCACCAGATGGATTGCAAGACAACATGGTGTAGTCATATATGTGTGCAGAACTTGATATGGTAGGATAGACAGCTTTCTATCCAACTTAGGCTTTACCAAGAATAAAGCAGATTCCAACCTTTTCTACAAGGTTGAGGAAGGCAATCCAGCGATACTACTATTTGGATGACCTGTTTGTATCAGGTGAGGATAGATTGATTGCCGATACGTAGCGGAAGCTTGTTGCCGAGTTCGAGTTGAGGAACTTGGGGATGATGCACTATTTGTTTTTGGCATGTGGCAGAGTGATGGAATCTTCCTTGGACAAGGGAAGTCTGCAGTAGAGATCCTGAAGAGGTTCAGGATGATGGATTGCAAGGCCATGGCCACACCTATGGCATCAAATCTAAAGCTTCTATGTGATGCTTCATCTGAGCCGGTTGATGTCTCTTTGTATCGTCAGATGATTGGGTCCTTGATGTACCTAACGAACACGAGACCAGACATTTGCTTTGCTGTGAACAACTTGAGCCAGTTCCTGACGGATCCGAGGAGTGTTCACCTAGTTGCTGTAAAGCATGTTCTGAGGTACCTGAAGGGTACAGTGGATTATGGAATCAGGTATGAGGCGGATCAAAAGTTTAACCTACAGGGTTATGTTGATTCATATTGGGCTAGCAGTGATGCAGATAAGAAGAGCACATCTAGGTGCTGCGCTGAGGCAGAGTATGTTGCAGCCTGTTCAGCTAGTTGTGAGGCAGTATGGCTACGGAAGCTACTGTCTGAGTTATTTGATCTCCCGTTGGAGGCTACTGGTATCTTCTATGATAACCAGAGTTGTGTGAAGCTGTCCGAGAACCCAGTGTTTCATGACAGGTCGAAACACATAGAGATCAAATATCACTATATCAGGGATATGGTGCAGAGAGGAGCTGTGAAGCTTCTGTATGTTGCGACGGACGAGCAGATTGCAGATGTGCTGACGAAGCCACTAGCCAGAGTGAAGTTCGAGTACTTCAGAGAGAGGCTTGGCGTTCTTCAGATCGAGGACACTTCGAGGAAGAAGTGATGGACACATTTGCTGAAGCCATTCCAAGCATGTTGGAAGGAGGATCCTTCACATGGCTGTGGATGTAAGCGCTGGATAATGGGCATCATGATGATGTTCTGGTTTCTGCTTGGATATGATCAGTTGGATCATTTATGTATGTACGCATCATGTTGGATGCTGGATATGATCAGTTGGATCATTTATGTATGTATGCATCATGTTGGATGTTGGATATGATCAGTTGGATCATTTATGTATGTATGCATCATGTTGGATATGATCAGTTGGATCATTTATGCATGTATGCATCATGTTGGATGCTGGATATGATCAGTTGGATCATGTGTATGTATTTTGTATATGCATCATGTTGGATGCTTGGACCATGTATCTGTATATGTATCAGGTGGATACATTGTATGATCAGGTGGATCATGTATGGTGATATGTATCATGTATCAGGTGGATACATTGTATGATCAGGAGGATCATGTATGATGATATGTATCAGGTAGATACTTGGTATGCATCAGGTGGATGCATTGATGATCAGGTGGATCATGCAGCAGGATGTTGCAGTGATGATCAGGATGATCATGGATGATGAGCTTCAGGATGTTGCTCCAGATGACATGCAGCAGGACGTTGCAGTGATGATGATCAGGATGATCATGGATGATGAGATTCAGGATGTTGCTCCAGATGACATGCAGGAGGACGTTGCAGTGATGATGATCAGGATGATCATGAGTACATCAGGATGATGTATGGTGAGTATCAGGTTGATACTCTGTGGCCGTGGATCAGGTTGTGCAGATGAGCATGTCTGGGAGATCCTATAGGTCGGAGTTGTGTACCCGTAACAGCCTGGGATGCTCTTTCGAGACATTGCTCTGGGAGGACATGTAATTTGTGCCCTGGGAGATTTCAGGTCGGAGTTGTGTACCCGTAACATCCTGAGATGCTCTTGCGAGGTTTTGTCCTATGGCATGTAATTTGGGCCCTAGGAGATTTCAGGTCGGAGTTGTGTACCCGTAACATCCTGAGATGCTCTTTCGAGGTTTTGCCATGACCACATGTAATTTGTGCCCTGGGAGATTTCAGGTCGGAGTTGTGTACCCGTAACATCCTGAGATGCTCTTGCTAGGTTTTGTGGTGGACCACATGTAATTTGTGCCCTGGGAGATTTCAGGTTGGAGTTGTGTACCCGTAACATCCTGAGATGCTCTTTCGAGGTTTTGTGGTGGGGTCACATGTAATAGCGCCCTGGGAGATCCTACAGGTCGAAGTTGTGTACCCGTAACATCCTGGGATGCTCTTTCGAGGTTTTGTGATGCATGTAATAAGTCCTGAGGATTCCACAGTATGGCCAGTGATGACGAAGACCTGCAGATGGCGGGCCTACATCCAGTATGAAAAAGGACTGGCTCTGTAGAACTTCCTATGACGAGTAGATTCATAGTTGATTGAGATAGTAGCAGCAGTGACGATGATGATGACTCGATGACGATTATCCAGTGACGATGATCCAGAGAAGATGACTTGTGCTAGAAGAACTGTGCTGAGAAATACCTTCCTAGTTAAGAGGGAGTGTTGATGTATATGTAACTTCGGAATGTATTTCACATATATGTATATTGTATTCCTATAGAGATGTTATTATTCCTCTATACGGAAGTGTCGTCAATTATATTGTAAGTGTCGTAACTTATACTTGATGGGTTATTAGACCACCTTGTTGGGGTCAACCCTGTATAAGTCATGTGGGTTGAAAGGTTATTAGACCACCCTATTGGGGGTCGGCCATGTGGGTCAAAGGGTTATTAGACCACCCTATTGGGGGTCGGCCCAGTCAGCATTATGTTATGTGGTTAAGTTCGAGCCTACATGAGTTAGGTAAAAAGGCAAGTCAAGTCAAGTATAAATAGAGTGCGGGAGGCACTCTATTTGTTCACTCACTTCTCACACATGCACTCAAGGAGGAGTGGTGCACTTATGGAGGAGGAGGATCTGCTGCTAGGTTATGTCTATCTCTCATGGTTGGTTGTATCATTGCTCTATCTATCTTTGAGGAAGTTATTGGGGTTTTTCACCTTTATGGTTTTCCCCAAGTAAATATTTGTGTCTCTTGTGTGCTTGCATTATTGTCTCCATGATTGATATGCTATAGATATGCTTTACATGTTGTTCTCTCAGTTAAGATCCTAGATCAGATTGAAGTAAATTCAGAAAATTTAACAAATATTAGTGACAAGCAAATGCCTTTTATTAGGAGGGAATCATTCTATAAAACACTGTCACGATAAGCACTTAGAAAAGAGGAATATGGGAAAGCTCAAGTACATAGTTTCCATTTAGTGGCCGTCCTCCAGCAACTAGTTTTGTATACAGTAATTACATATACATTAAATAAATTTAACGGATGGTAATGATACAACGCCAATAATTAGAGAGTGAATATTAAGCCTTACCAGGCGCAATCCAATAGTATCCAAGGTACAAAAACTCTTCCTTCAACAAAGTAACAATTACATTCTAGACAGGGAAAATTGACTCAAAGAATGCACAGAAGAAATATCTCATGATAACTTCCAAAGGAACACCCATGGTAGACACAGGGTTCATCCATACCTTACCTCAAACCAGGTATAACTTGCAAAAGAGTAAATAATTAAGTTTTTACAAATGAACAATGTTGAGCAGCTTCTAATGCAAGCTACAATGCCGACCAGTATCAATCCAAATCCCAACTCCAACTTTGAAAGCACCTTTATCAGCTTAACTATGAAACTACCTTCCAAAAGGAATCCTAAATCCAACTTTGAAAACACCTTTATCAAAGCCTAACTATGGAACTACCTTCCAAAAGTAGTTTGAACAAGCACACCAAGCTTAAACCTCCAACCATCTCCAAAACTATGTGTTATTGTGTTTATGATTGATATGTTGTACATGTTATTCTCTTCGTATGATCCTGAATGATAATGGAATGAAATTATCGAAAAATTAACATGGTATCAGAGCTGACCTAAGAAGAAGGCACTGTGCAACTCCAGAAGCTAGGGCTTCTTAATTTTTTGGGTTTCTCTCCATAGATCATCAAAGGCAGGAGGCTATATTGAATCTCCTAGCAAGGGCGCATCTTTCTGTCAAGACAGAATTCAATTATGAGCATTTTCAGTTTTTGACCTATCTCTGCTATGGGAAATTAGGGTTTCAAAGAAAGTTGGAACTTTTGAAATTTGAGACCATGGTTGGAAGCTCCTCTAAAAAATCGAAGTTTAGAGACCAAGATTGAACTTTTTGGTTGGGTGAAGCTCCAGGAAAATCAAACCCTAGTTCAGGGTTCTGTCGAGTGAATCCGAAAGTTTCAAAGGCAATTTTGAGGGGTCACTTTTTGCAATTCTCAAATTTGGAGTATACCAACTTGACTAGCTCGACAAGGCGCATCTTTCTATCATTTCAGAAGTTTGAAATTCAAATTTTGAATTTTTAGGGTTTCTCTGACAAGCCCTAATCGAGCTCCAGATCCAGTTTTCAGCAAATCAAGTGGTAAGACCTAATAAATTTTCTATTTCCATTTGAAGTACTCTTTAAAATGTCTCACCACACCAATCTTGAGGATAAGCTTGAAGGGGTTGATAATTTTTGAGCCTCAAAGTATAGGATTAAATTAATCCTAGAAGAGAATGAGTTGAACACTTACATAAGTGAATAGGTTCCAATTCTAGAGGGAGAAGAGGCTAAGGCCTTACACAAGAAGAACTTGGTCAAGGCTAAGAGAATCACCGCTGATTCTATAAAGGACCATCTCATACCCCATGTGTCTTCCCTAAAGACACCTAAGGAGATGTTTGACTCTTTGACAAGTTGTTTGAAGGAAAGAACATAAATCGGAAGATGACTCTGCGGAACCAATTGAAAGGGATAAAGATCCAAAATGGAGAGACCATCCAATCCTACTTTTCTAAGGTCTCTCAAATCAAGGAACAACTTGAAGCTGTGGATGAAGTAGTGGAGAATGGAGAAATTGTCATGACCACATTGAATGGCCTACCTAGGTCACGGGACTCCTTCATCCAAGGAATCTGTGCAAGAAAGAAATTGATCTCTTTCAGTAGACTATGGGAAGAGTGTTCACAAGAAGAAGCTAGGCTTGTGTCCCGAGAAGAAAATATGGGAAGTGAAGATCAATCTCTCACAACAAACACAAAGAAAAGCAAGTTCAAGAAGGAGCAACCTTAGAGCAGAAGATCTTCACACCACCAACACTACCACCATCCAAAAGATAAGAAAGATATAAGATGCTTCCCATGCAATGAGAAAGGACACTTTTCTTTTGAATGTCCAAAGAAAAGAAAAGAAGAAGAACAACAAGAAGAGGTATCATGCTCATGTTGTTGAAGATGATGAACCTCCCAAGAAAAAGAATAGGGCAGAAAGTGATGACTCTTCAAGTGAGGAAGAATATGTTCTAATATCTGCTCTCATAGGTACTATCTCACATGGGTGTGATGATTGGCTTATTGATAGTGGGGCTTCCAAACACATGACTGGGTTTAAAGAATCTGTTATGGACTTATCCGAACATGAGTCACCTCATAAGGTGAAACTTGGGGATGACTATCAATATCCTATAAAAGGAAGTGGTGAAGCCTCCTAGAAGTTAGAATATGGGAAGTATTTGAAGATGAAAGATGTTCTATATGTACCTGGACTCAAGAAGAATATTATCTCCATATCATCATTGGATGCAAAAGGGATGAGAGTTGCATTTATAGATGGCCAAGTACTCATGTGGCCAAAAGGTAAGACAATAGATGATGCAGTGGTGATTGGAGAGAAAGAGGGAGGATTATACAAGTTGAAGGGACAACCTGAACATGCCATGGTACATGAATCCATGGATCCAAGTGAACTTTGGCATAGAAGGCTTGCACACATGCATTATAGAGCACTTCCAATTGCAATAAAAGCTATAGAAGGTCTTCCTGAAATCCAGTCAAAGCATGAATCCATTTGTAAAGGATGTGCAAAAGGAAAAAACACCAAGAAGGCATTTCCAAGTAGTGAAAGCAAAGAAAAAGGAATCTTGGAAATTATCCACTCCAATGTATGCAGACCAATGCCATCCTGTTCTCTGAGTGGGTATGTATACTATGTTTCCTTCATTGATGATTTTTCTAGGAAGACTTGGGTTTATTTCTTGAAGAATAAAGATGAATTGTTTGATAAGCTCAAGGAATTCAAAGCCTTGATAGAAAATCAAATTGATAAGAAGATCAAGACCTGCAAATCTGAAAATGGCAGAGAATTCACTTCAGGAGACTTCAAGAAGTTATGCGGTGATTCAGGGATTAAGAGGGAGTTGACTACTCCTTAAAATCCACAACAGAATGGAGTTGCAGAAAGGAAGAATAGAACTATCATGGAAGCAGCAAGGGCAATGCTTCATGACCAAGATATTCCTATGCACCTTTGGGAAGAAGCAACTAAGACAACTGTATATGTGCAGAACAGAACGCCTCACAAGATACTTGAAAACAAGACACCAAAATAAGTTTTCTCTGGTAAGAAACCTGAAGTTAGCCATCTCAGAATATTTGGTTGTCCAGTATACACACACATTCCAAAGGAAAAGAGGACAAAGCTAGATGCTTCAGGAAAGAAGGGCATCGTTGTGGGTTATAGTGAAAGCTCGAAGGCTTACAAAATCTACTTTCTAGGGTTCAAGAAGATTGACAACAACAGGGATGTGACTTTTGATGGAGACTCAGCATACATCAAATCCAGGAAGACAATGAAGAACCAAGGGTAACTAGAATTCAAGACACCACTATGAATGAAGCAATTCTAGAAGAAGATCATGAAATTGAAGATCCACAAGAACCTGTAAATCCACCCCATGAGAAGAACTCTCACAAGAGGAAACCATCATTGGGATAGAGAGATAATCCAAGATGCAAAAAGGTATGGCATTCCATAAGAGGAACACAGAGAAAGGAAAAGGACAAGGTCACACACCAACTATGTTGCCTTGTTCTGTGACATTTTGAAAAAAGAACCTTCTAGTTATGAAGAAGCAACGAAAAAGAAAGAATGGAAGGATGCCATGGTCGAGGAGTACCAGTCGATCATGAAGAATGATGTTTGGGATGTGGTCCCGAGACCAGAAGGGAATTCTGTTGTGACTTCCAAGTGGATCTATAAGATCAAGCATGTTGCAGATGGTAGCATAGAGAAATACAAGGCGAGGTTTGTAGCTCTTGGCTTCTCCCAGAAAGAGGGAATAGATTATGAAGAGACTTTTACTCCTGTAGCCAGGTACACTTTTATCAGAACAATACTTGATTTGGATGAAGTGATGAAATGGAAGATACACCAGATGGATGTCAAGATAGCTTTCTTGAATGGTGTAGTCGAAGAGGAAGTATATGTGGAGCAGCCACTCGGTTTTGAGACACATGACAGGGAGTCATATGTGTGCAGGTTGAAGAAAGCTTTGTATGGCTTGAAGCAAGCTCCTAGGACTTGGTATGGGAGGATAGACAACTTTCTATCCAGTTTGGGCTTTACCAAGTGTAAGGCGGATTCCAACCTTTACTACAGGGTTGAGGAAGGCAATCCAGTGATACTACTATTGTATGTGGATGACTTGTTTGTTACAAGTGAGGATAGGTTGATTGCCGACACAAAGAGGAAGCTTGCTGCCGAGTTCGAGATGACAGAATTGGGGATGATGCATTACTTTCTAGGCATGGAGGTGTGGGAAAGTGCAGATGGGATCTTCCTTGGACAAGGTAAGTATGCAGTAGAGATCCTGAAGCAGCTCAGGATGATGGACTGCAAGGCCATGGCCACACCTATGGCATTGAACCTGAAGCTATTGTGTGATGCTTCATCTGAGCCGGTTGATGTCATGGTGTATCGTTAGATGATTGGGTCCTTGATGTACCGGACGAACACGAGACTAGATATTTTCTTTGCGGTGAACACATAGAGCCAGTTCTTGACGGATCCCAGAGGTGTTCACCTGGTTGTTGTAAAGCATATTATGAGGTACGTGAAGGGTACAGTTAATTATGGGCTCAAGTATGACGTGAATCAAAAGTTTAACCTGGAGGGTTATGTTGATTCAGATTGGGCAGGTAGTGCTGTAGATTGGAAGAGCACTTCAGGGTGCTGCTTTAGTATGGGATTAGGTGTGATCTCTTGGTTTAGCATGAAGCAGTCCTACGTAGCACTGTGTACAGCCGAAGCAGAGTATGTCGCAGCTTGTTCAGCTAGTTTTGAGGCAGTATGGCCGAGGAATCTATTGTTTGAGTTATTTGATCTCTCGTTGGATGCTACCTGTATCTTCTGTGACAACCAGAGTTGTGTGAAGTTGTCTAAGAAACCAGTGTTCCATGAGAGGTTGAAGCACATCGTGATCACAAATCACTATATCAAGGATATGGTGCAGAGAGGAGTAGTGAAGCTCTTGTATGTTGCGACGGATGAGCAGGTTTCAGATGTGTTGACTAAACCACTGGCCAGAGTGAAGTTTGAGTACTTCAGAGAGAGGCTTGGTGTTCTTCAGATAGAAGATACTTCGAGGAAGAAGTAATGAGACACATTTTTTGGATCCATTCCAAGCATGGTGGTAGGAGGATCCTTCCCATGGATATGGATGTAAGCGTTGTGTGATGAGCATCAGAACGATTCTCCAGATGATATGCATCAGGATGATGTTGTGACGATGATCAGGATGATCATGCGATGATGATATGCATCATGACGATGCGGTGATGATCATGATGATCATGTGTGATGAGTATCAGGATGATTCTCCAGATGTTGTACATTAGGGTGATGTACTGTATGATGATCAGGATGATCATGTGATGAGGATGTACATCAGGATAATGTACGGTATGATGATGATCAGGTTGATCATTAGCATCAGGATGATGCTCCATGCGAGGATGATCAGGTGGATCATGAGTTTCAGGATGATACTCAGAGGTTGAGGATATGTGGCAGGTTGTGTGGGTAGTATAGAAAAGATCCTGGGAGATCCTATAGTCTGATCTAGGATGGTCTTTCGAGGTTTTTCTATAGGTAGCATGTAAAAGATCTTGGGAGATCTGATAGGTTGAGCTGTGTGCTTGCAATCAGTACTGGGATGCTCTTTCGAGGTTTTGCTACGGAGGCATGTAATCAGTCCTGAAGATCCGATAGGTTGAGCTGTATGCTCGTAATAAGTCCTGGGATGCTCTTTAGAGATCTTTCTAGTCATGCTTAGGCACGTAAAATGTTTCTAGGGTAATTCTTTAAAGGTTTTTCCTATTCACATGTAATTAGTCCTGGATATCCGATAGGTTGAGCTGTGTGCTCATAATAAGGCCTATGATGCTCTTTAGATATCTTGCCAGTCTTGCTTAGGCATGTAAAATGTTCCCGGGGTAACTCTTTAAAGGTTTTGTGAAAGGGATGCATATAAGTCCTGGGAGATCTTGTCGGTCGTGCTGAGGCACATAAAATGTTCCTAGGATTCTCTTTTCAGGATTTGCATACGCACATAATTAGTCCTGAGATACCACCTCTCTCAGACCACTTGCAGAGATGATGAAGACCTACAGGAGGCTAGGCCTACATCCAACATGAAAAAGGGATGGCTCTGTAGAACTTCCTATGACGAGAATAATTCAGATATAGCTCAGTGATCGAGATGTCGAGTACAACAGTAGTGATGATGGTGATGCTCCATGATCCAATGACGATGATCCAACTCTAGAATTGAATACTTGCGTCGATATGTATTGATGACCTATGTAGGAAGAATACATTCCTAGTTAAGAGGGAGTGTTGATGTATTTGTAACTTCGAAAGATATTCACTTGTATATTACCTTTGTACTTTATTGTATATCCAACAAAGATGTATTATTCCTATGATTGGAAGTGTCGTCATTTTTATTTGCAAGTGTCGCAAGTTACATTGTAAGTGTCGTCATTTGTATTGATGGGTTATTAGACCACCAATGTGGGGTCGGCCCTAGTTAGGTCATGTGGTTGGGTTATTAGACTTCATTAGCAAGTCGGCCCTGTTAGTTTATTGGAAGGTCAAGTCAGTGTATAAATAGAGAGGTTGTGTCTCTCATTCTATTCATTCACTCACTTCTCAAGCTTGCATAGCTAAGAGAGAAAATAGTGCACAAGTGGAGGAGGAGGAGTATCTGCTAGAGACATCTCTTTGGATTTGATCCTTGTGATCTTTGTATTGGGGCTTATTCTATATCTAAGGAAGTTGTGGGGTTTTTCACCTTCTTGGTTTTCTCCGAGGAAACTTTGTGTCTCTTGTGTGCTTGTGTTATTGTGTTTAAGATTGATATGTTGTACATGTTATTCTCTTAGTATGATCCTGAATGATAATGGAATGAAATTATCGAAAAATTAACATTAGTTGGAGGGCCTAGGGAAGGTATTAGAGATGCAGATCTATGAGCTTGCACACCGATCACTTAGGATTTTTTTTTGATATTATTGTCTGTAACACAATGCTTTGTGGGCTATGCCCTATAATATCCAAATATACCTCATTCAATTATATTTGGAAAATATGAAAAGCAAGTTTGATAATTTAAATTGAAATCAATGCTGGAACAATCTACCTTATTAGATATCATTAGGTTTTGATCCATTTTCTGATATAACTTTGAATTTTCAGTTTTTTAAGGTTATGAGAAGTGAGAAGAATCACAAATAAGATTAGGCGGTCATCCAATAGCTTATTGGATAAACCGACATGTAGCTTAGAGCAACCAACTAGCGAGGGGCAGGACCCAGGTACAATTCCTAGTCTATACAATGATTTTAGAGTGTTTGAAATGAAAGTATTTGTTGCTGCAATAGAGTTAGAGATTTATGTATATGTTTCATGATTTTAATATTTTGTAAAAAATATTGAACGGAGGATGTATAACCTTGACTGATTTTATCATTTTATAAAAATAATAAACTAGGGGGAGGTATAACCTTGCATGGATGGCTACTATAAGGGATTGACTGATAAATCCTTATTCATTGATCTTAGAAGGGAAGATTGGGGAGCTTGCTACACTGACAGAGTGTTTCCTTACGCCAAGCGGGCATGCTTATATAATTGCTTGTTTTGATATTTTTTTAATAGATTTCATATAATGAATGGGTTTTGGTTTTTTAAGATTAATCTTTAAAAAAATTCACCTCATACTATCCATATATGAAAGAATTTATCCCATATCATTTATTCACGATCTTAAAAGAAAGTATACAAACTAGAATACATATATCTACCCCTTATCCCATCCATAACCTTAAAAAGTGAAACAAGTTATTTAGCATATTATTTTTGTATATCGAATTCATTAAAGTGCTCTGCATTTTTCCCAGTTTGAAGTTGCCAATTTCGTATACTCTGTTCTCAGCTCCACCTAAGTTTATTTTGTAGGTATGATCTCATTGAACTTGGAAATGTTTATTTGCAATGATTGATTAGATACAGTTCTCAACTAGATACAGTTCTCAACTAGTGACATACTTATTTCCTTTGTAAAATGATATCTTGTAAGGTATATTCATAATCTCCTTTAAATAGAAGCAATGGCCCTCATCACTACCTTTGAGGCAAGAAAATATAAGAAAAAATACCAAGCCGCACAAATAGATTGTATTCAGGCTACCCATGAACCACGTCCAAGAGCTCACCTGGAGCATCTGATTTTTAGCGTGTTATATTTTTTTAGTGACCTGCACATGGTTATTGTAACTCACATCCGTCCTAGTGACAACATTCCTACTCTTATTATCACTTCCAGTACTAGTAGCGGAAACTACCATTTTATTAACCAATCAAATATTTAATGAAAGTATATCCCTTACCCTAGTGTTGGAATAGAGATTAATGGGGGTAGTGTTGGATGGAGTTCCTATATACATATTGACATACATTGATTGAGATATATAATGACAACTGCAATCATCATCATAACACGGTAACCATATATTAATGAGTTAGACATACATATATATTAATCATCATCATCATCATCATCAACTACAACTCCATAACACTAAATTCAAATAAATATTAATTAGTACTTTTAACACCGTAACCATAACACTAAATTCAAATAAATATTAATGAGTACTTTCAAACCTTTGTCGAGTTAAATTGCATCTTGTATGGAAATAATTGTGATATTTCAAATTATTCATCTTCCTAATCTAAAAACTTAATATACTTTAGTTAAATTTCTTATTAAATGTTTTATTTTTATTTTATTTTTTAATTTAAATTTATGATATTAAATTATATATATATATATATATATATATATATATATAAATATTAATTTACATTGTAGATTAATTGTAAATTAAAAATGTTTATTCATTATTAAAGAAAACATTGTATGGTTTTAATTTATTTTACATTTTAAATTTACTCTTTATGTAATGTAAAACAAAATCCATATACATAAGAGAAAGGTTGATTGTTTATGACTAGCTACTAAATAAAAGCGTTTGGTGAGGCATTTTCAATTTTTTGTTTGGGAGGAAATGAAACATTGATGTTGTTAGTAATTAAACAAATAGCTGAACATTAAAAACATAAAGGCATTATAACTTGTCTCGTTAGTGAAATATATTATTATGGATCAAAGGAAATTGAAGATAGACTTTTTTGTTTTTATTTCATTGCTATTTCATTTCATTGGTATTATAATGTTGTTTAACCTAAATTTAGTATATATATATATATATATTATTTCATTGCTATTTTATTTTATTGTTATTATAATGTTGTTTAACTTAAAATTTAGTTAAGTTAGTGTATATATATATATATATATATATATATATATATATATATATATATATATATATATATATATATATATATATATAACTTATTTATTGTTTTGGTGTTATGATAGAATAACTATTACAGAATATAATATCCGAGATAATATTTTTTTTGTCTTAACATGAGAGACTATGGTTATTTAGAGACAATATGGTTATAGTTAACTTATTTTATATTGTCTTTATAAATATTTTTAAATATATTATTTAAGATATACAACTGGATTAAAGAAAACATTTAAGACAATACACAAGATTAAGACCTATATAGTAATGATTGCTGTGAAACACATTTAAAAATTAGAGAACAAGTTCTTTATCCATTTATTTGCTCCAAAATTTGGCATACATGCTTGTAACTTTGCCATTCTAGATACTATAGTAATATGACGTGACTTGCATGTGTAAGGAACCATGTTTTGGATTTGGTATGCATGATTGTGGTTTTTTTTACTAGTTGTTAAGGCAACATGACTTGGCTGTAGTGGCAATTACTTGACAAACAAGTAGATGACAGTTTACCAATGATTTGTGATTGAAAGAACCTTATGAATGCTCTCTGTATTTAATCATGTATCTTGGTATTGAACTAGAATTTATGGTAAGATTTGGATATGGACAACTGACCTCCTGTGCATTTGATTTGGATATGGACAATTAAGTGCCTAGGTCTTTTACAACCATGAGAAATACCTTATCAAAGCTGGGATGAAGTCTCAATGGATTTTATCACAGGTCTACCCAAGTCACAAGGGAAGAATTTTATTATGGTGGTTGTTGATAGAATCACAAAGTATGCACACTTTTGTGCACTCTATCACCCTTTTAATGCAAGTACAATTGCTACAGCCTTCATGGAAATAGTTCAGAAATTACATGCAAACTCAAAAATTTGGTCTGAGTTATTTTCTTGTTTGGGTCCCCAATTGGATCACAATTAATCTTATCATCCTCAATCTGATGGGAAAACTGAGATAGTGAGCAAATGTTTGGAAGGATATTTTCGTTGCTTTCGATCTGATAAACAAACAAAGTGGGTGAAATGGTTCTCTTTGGTAGAATGGTGGTACAATACTTCCTTAATGGCACTTTATGGGTACCATCCTCCATCTCTCACATCTCCCTTAAACAGAAAATATAAAGTTCAAGCTGTGGAAGATCAGTTAGAGAACCAACAAGAAGTTCTCCATTTATTGAAGGACAACTTGGCTATGTCAAAAGTTAGGATGAAACAACAAGCAGATCAACATCGCAGTGAAAGAATTTTTTAAGAAGGGGATTGGGAATTTCTGAGGATGCATCCTTACAAATAGATGTCCTTCAAGAAACTAAATATAGACAACAAATTAACATTCAAGTACTGTGGTCCTTATAAAGTGTTGTAGAAGATTGATAATATGGATTAAAAATTGGATCTCCCTTCATCTTTAAGGGTAAACCCAATTTTCCATGTTTCTTGTTTAAAGAAGTTAATATGAGACAAGATCCCAATTCAAACTATCTTACCGAAGCTTGATGAAGAATGAAAATTCATATTGGAACCTAAACAAATCACTGAAAAAAGGACCGAACAACTAAATAAATTGTGATATTACTGAGTACCTCATCAAGTGGAGAACTTACCATTTGAAGATTCGACATGGGAAGATGATTCCTTCATACATAAGCATCCTAAACTAACCAAGTGTTGAGGACAAAACTTGTCTGAAGGGGAGGGCCATGTTAAGCCCTAAATGTTGGCACATTACCCCCTATATTGACACATTACATATTATTGATGTCAACTTGGGTCTATTAGTGGTAGTTTTCATTAGTATTATTATATTATTGTTGTTGGCTTGGGTCCATTACTTGTAATTGTATCTCTTTATCTCCTATATATAGGAAGGAAACCTTTTCATTTGAATCATCTCATCTTGTCTTTTCTTGTGTACTTAGTACATTATATAAGGAGGTTTCCCCTTGAAGAGGTTTGATATTCATCTTTTTCTTCATTATTAAGGTGTGGATTACTCTTTGTGGTCTATTTATGCTCTTTTCATGCTCTTTTGGGGAATTTGTTGCTTAACACTTAACGTCTAAGAATTCATAAATTAGATATGGGAAGAAGGGATTTTGGTCCTCACATGTCCTATAAATGTCCATCTTCTCATGCAACAAAAATATGCCCTTCCACTTTATTTGAGCTAATAGCCTCCCATAAGTTCCATGTATGTCTTCATGTGCATGTTCCACTAGGAGGAAATAAACTTCAACAATGTCAAACAACCTCCTTTCTATCAAAAGGGAGAAAAATTCAAACATATAGTATTTTTTGTCATCACTCAAGCAATTATCTAGTTGCAACAACAATATTGGTGGTAATTTTATATTTGACTTGTAGCAATTGTTGGTTTTGGATCTTGAATGTCTTCTTGAGTCAAGGGGTTTGTGTTAGTCATGTTTGGATCCCATTTTCTATTGGGGAGGTGTGGGGGGTATTTTCCCCCAACTAATGACACTAGGGGGTACAGGGGGGTTCGGAAAAAAATATAGGAGTGCCTCCTTGCAGGTGTTCGAGGGAAACACCCTGAAGATAAATATTCTGGAAAAAAATCCTTGTAAAATATTGTAATTTTGTAGTCAATCTGAATCATTGATCATTGAGTCATAGATTGGACGATAGAAGTTATGTTGGTTCTTTTTTCCCTATAAGGAAACCCTCTTTTAAAATAGTGCATTGTATTACAAAGGTGTAGTGTCTATGAGAGAGACCATAAGAGAGTGAAGAGGAGGTTGTAGTGGATGTGTTGTAGGTTTTATCCCTTCATTTTGTTGGATAGAATAAAAGAAGGACTAGGTGTTTCTCCATGTACGTAGCCCATGTATGTTGGTGTCTCCATTGTATTGTGTTATTTTATGTTTTATTTCTACATTCATTTTTATTTTTATTGCTCTGTGATCCTATTACTAACAACAATTTATATTATCAACACTTACCTTAGGTTTCTTGCATGAAGTCAACAATGTAAAAAGTGACAATGGGGAATTTGAGAACATGCACATGTTCTTGAAAATGTGCATTCAATACTTTTATAATAGCTCTAGTTCCTTCTGAATCTCAACACACACTATCACACATCTTTTTAAATAGGCATGCACAAGAACTTACACATGCTTTAGGAACATGCACATGCTAATAACACACATGTGTTCCAAAATTCTCATGTGTTGTTTTCTTTTTTTGTTTAGTTGTTTGTCCATAACTTAGATTTTGGAGAACTTTATTTTGTTAGAAAGGTCTTGAAGAGATCTACATGATTATATTAATATCATTTTAAGTTTATACATAAATAATTTCTTGTTTTGAAAATAATTGCTCTCTCTCTCTCTCTCTCCAAATCCATAAACCCTCAATCTCTATATATTTCTCTCCACGAACCTCCCTCCTCCCCCTTAACCTTGATCAACCTCCTCGGTTGTCTCTCTCTCTCTCTCTATCTCTCTCTCCTACTACTCCTACCACTAACCCCCCTCTTCTCTCTCTCTTTCTCTCTCTCTCTCTCTCTCTCCCATCCCTCCTCCCCTTAGCCTTACTAACCACCCCTATCTCTCTCTCCCCTCCTCCCCTTAACCCTTACTAATCCCCCCCCCCCTCTCTCCCATACTCCTTTATCTACCCCTAACCCCCACCCCTCTCTCTCACCCTCAACCACCTAACACCCCCCACTCTCTCTATCTCTAACGCCCTGCTCTCTCTCTCTCTCCCTCTAACACCCACTCTCTCTCTGCCTAACCCCCCCCCCCTCTCTCCTATTCCTACCACTAGCCACCCTGCCTCTCTCTCTCTCCCTTTATCGCTAAGCCCCCCTATTTGTCTATCTCTCCTACTCCCCCTCTCTCTTAAAGATGATGTTTAATTGCAATGAGGAGATTGTGGCCATGGCCAAGGCATACTCACATTTCCACAATGGATGAAGATGATAGCAGATGAAGTATGGGGAAAATGAGGGCTGCCAACATTTCGTTTATATTATTTTTAAAATAAGAAATTATATATGTAGAAACATAAAATTATTGTTAATTT
Source organism: Larix kaempferi (assembly GCA_027924585.1). Lineage (NCBI taxonomy): Eukaryota > Viridiplantae > Streptophyta > Pinopsida > Pinales > Pinaceae > Larix > Larix kaempferi. The sequence continues at coordinate 2,567,825 of BSBM01000222.1, forward strand.
TTTTATATTTAATTCAGAAATGCAATAGTACTTGAAATCAAATAACAATCATACACATAAACAATCACATTCAACACATGAATTTACCCTCGGGAAACCCTCTATGAGTTGAGGGAGAAAACCCTAGAAAATCCTTCCTTAGTATGTTGATAGATAGCAAAGAATGTATTTTACATCAAGCACCCTTTGTGCAATTACAGAGAAAGAGAAAGATAAAGAAGAGAGGCTTATAATATTATCCTACATAAAGATAAGCGCATTGCCTTCAAGGGAGAAGAGATTCACTTCACATGGAAATAATCAATCATGTATAACATATTTATATATTCTTCACATGCATTGAATTCTATTTTTATCTTATGACTTTAGGATGAACTCGACCTCCATCTAGATGCATCAATCTTGCATGAATATGTGCACCCCACTTCTCAGGTAGTGCATTAACTCATTGTTCAAACTGATTCTTAGGATGAACTTGCCCCTTAACTGAAAGCTTGCCCACTTAGTTAGGTTGCTAACTTAAGTGTCACCATGAAAGTGTCGCAACTCAAGTGTTGTATGTTAGTTCAACATAAGTGTCATCACGCAATAACACTTAGTTGTCTAGATCTTTTTTGTTATCACTTAGTTAACTCTCTTAACTATTTTTTTCTTATTAACATCATTCAGTAGTGATCAACTCAAGTTCTCCTTTGATTTACTGAAGTCTTCACTGAAGTTTAACTATTCAAATTCTATCTTAATTAATTATTTTATGTTTTTATGTGCAATTCAAATTATCTCAGATATGATCACATCTTATCTTTATCTCTTGTCTTATATGCATGGTCCACATGTGCAAGCTTATTATGATATCAAATTTACTAAGGAATTTTTCCCAATGATGTGATGTTATTGTCCTAATATCATTCCAAGTGGTTATATGCTAAAGTAGTTCATTCTAGAGGTGGCCAGTATTGGTGAAGCAATACATAATTTCCATTCCTTGTTTATACCATTGGAATAAGTGTTTTAACAAATTTGTTTATAAGTTTGGATGAAGTAGTTTGACGACTACAAACATTAAATTGTTGGGTTTGAATGTCGATTCGCTTCTTTGAACATTCTCTATCACTTATTATGTATCCTGAAGTGTCTGAAATAATATTTTTGTGAAAAGTATTTGCCAATAGCTCATGTCACTATAATTATTATGTATTGTTAAAAATGTTATAACTCTAAGACACGTTGTCGATATAATTATTATGTATTTTTAAAAAGGTTTTAACACTAAGACACGCTATCGATATTTATGAACAAAGTATTTAGCAAAATCCTTAAGCCAAGAAACATGTTGCATACTAGGTGCAATGACACATTACTAATGATAGTTGAGGAGACATGCCAACTGTCTGCAATGGCATGCCAATTGTGCACATATCCAAGCAAATGATTCAATATTATTGCTATTGGGAGAGCCAACTTTGATTTGTAGAAGATAAATAGGAAAGGAAAAAGTATTTAGTTTGCAACACAATTTATTCTTGGTTATGTTGAGGGTGCAGCCTGCTTGTATTCTTCCTTGTGCCTTTTCCCTTGAATGAAAATGTTTTCCTCTATTAGTTTCTTCTATTTAGAAGTTGTAAGAAAATAAATGATTTGAACTTGGCATATTGTCTTGGAGTTGATAAGCGTTGATTATAAGCTCAAAATAATTATGTAAATACAACTCCTAGTGAATCATATAAAGGCTACAATAAGCATATACAACAATCAATTCACCAATATGAGAGTAGTGTTATACCCCCGCTTAACTTGTACATTATGAAAACACAAAAGTAGTTAGTCCTTTGAATTATCAACCTCCAAGAGTATTATAAAAAAAGAAATTGAATTTATAGATTGCCATATATACATACTATACGACTAAATGGAGGGTTTGGTATTACTAGGTCGAATGATGGAGAGAACCATACCCTACAATACAAAAAGACTTAGGGAAGTGTAGTAAACTCCAATGAAATAGGTCAACCCATAGTTATGCACAGTAAACGTATCAATTACGCAAAAAAGAGGACAAAAACGTGGGAGTGCCCGAGGCTTACCGCAAATACAAAGTTGAGAGAATTACATCATTTTCCTGCAATGACTCTTTATACCTCAGGTAGGAATTCGTGATATAAAGACAATATTGAAGATCAGTATGAAGGATTGATATATCAAAACAACCAAATGCCAGTTTCGAAGAAAAAATCTCTAGATCTATGTAACCAAAAGATGGTCCCGAGGGAACTTGTGACTATGTTGAGAATTAGCCGGACCTCTTGCTTAAGCACTAAACCAAACAATGAATACCAGCGAAGAAACATCCACAGTCGAAACCCAAATGGAATCAAATGAGAACTGTGGATAAGATATTCCATAGATAAGTATCGATCCTCCTCGTGATCCAAACAAAAATACTGATGAAAAACTCGATAATATATGACGGTGTTAAGCGCCCAAAGTTTTAATAGAGCCGAGCTATGGAGTGATAGAAAGCTATAAAAATAAACTAGTGTAATAACAATCAGTAAAATTCCCCCTTCTTGATAAAATTGCGCAACTATTCACCAAACCAGGGTCGTGTTATCCATTACCGGTGAAGTTACATTTAATTTTTCATTCTTAATCTAGAGGATTTGAATTGGTAATCTATGAAGACTTAACCATCATTTTTCACCAATCCTCCACTTTTTAAGATTCAATATACAAGATTTAAACTGATAACCTATGGAGACTTAACCACCATTTTTCACCAACCCACCACTTTTCAGAATTCAATATACACACACAGCAATTTTCACCCAAGGCTGCAGGTTAATAGTTCATTTAATGAACTATTAACTCCAGCCATGGATCTTTCCACAGTAAACCAGAAAGAATTTGAAAGAATCTACTCATAAATCAAGTCATTAACTAACTCACATCTCTATTTAAAACTCTAATTTCAGTGAGATGTTTAACCTCTGGCATATGGATCTGGAAGAACTTCAATAGCTACTGATGTAGATACAACAAGCCTTTATCCAGTTGTTAAAGAAAGAAGAAGATTCAACTTCGCCATTAAAGATCGAAGAAGATTCAACTTCCCCATTAAATTGATCTGAAAGTATTTCAGTGGGTGTTGGGGTTTTTGTTACAGTAGGTCTTCTTCCCATAGATGGAGTCTTTATATAAAAACAGACCAATAATAAAAACAAATACAAAATGAATTAGGGACTGCTAACTCAGTATATATTCATAATTCTAAAATAGATACCCTATGAACCCTTGTAGAGGTCATACATAACTAGATGCTCATGGTCGACCACAACCATGCATCGCCCAAGGCCAAATGACATTGAGTGTTATGCCAAAGCAAAGGGATAAATATTAGTGGCAGTCAAATGCCTTTTATTATGAGGGAATCATTCTATAAAACACTGTCACGATAAGCACTTACAAAAGCGGAATATGGGAAAGCTCAAGTACATAGTTTCCATTCAGGGGCCGTCCTCCAGCAACTAGTTTTGTATACAGTAATTACATATATATTAAATAAATGTAACGGATGGTAATGCTACAACGCCAATAACTTGGAAAAACAAATATAGAGAGTGAATATTAAGCCTTACCAGGCGCAATCCAATAGTATCCAAGGTACGAAAACTCTTCCTTCAACAAAGTAACAATTACATTCCAGACAGGGAAAATTGACTCAAAGAATGCACAGAAGAAATATCTCATGATAACTTCCAAAAGAACACCCATGACAGACGCAGGGTTCATCCATACCTTACCTCAAACCAGGTATAACTTGCAAAAGAGTAAATAATTAAGTTTTTACAAATGAACAATGTTGAGTAGCTTCTAATGCAAGCTACAATGCCGACCAGTATCAATCCAAATCTTAACTCCAGCTTTGAAAGCACCTTTATCAAAGCTTAACTATGAAACTACCTTCCAAAAGGAATCCCAACTCCAATTTTGAAAACACCTTTATCAAAGCCTAACTATGGAACTACCTTCCAAAAGTAGTTTGAACAAGCACACCAAGCTTAAACCTCCAACCATCTCCCAAACTCCAAAACTCACCAGCCTCAAAAATTGTGTGGCTCCGATTGGAAACTTGATTGTTACGATCGCCAGTCTGCAAACAAACAAATGAGAGGGTTATACATAGATCACCTTCTCCACATATACAAACATAAACCTGAACGAATAACAGTAAGTCATCGATTAATCTTACCTTCTCTCGCGTGCCCTTGGCTTATCCCGCGATAAAAGTTTGACTGTATATTTCTTCTTCCATTCCGCGGCCCCATTTGCTGCAATTTTCTATCAGTGCTTTGGACGACTCATTTTCCATACAATGAACAATAACATTTGCCATTAAACATAGAAAATCATTAGATTAAGTTCATGCTTGGCACTAAACATTAATAATATCATTCGCACAGTGCTCTTGGAAGTGGATCATTCAATAGATTAACTACACTGCTCTCATATTCAGAGAATTTTTGCCCAAGTACTTGTAATCGTCTTCTTGTTCTGCCGCCAGCACCAGGCTCCAGCGCTCTGGTAGCGTTATTAATTCCAGTGTGTGACAAAATTGCGGCTCATGTGCTCAAATGTTGGATTGTAGTTCGTGCCTCTCAACCTGACTATATCATGGCCAGATCAGTTTTCAGTTCATATTGGCCGGCTTAGGAGTCACAGTTTCCATTTAAACACAAAAAGTGACTACCACCCCACCAATATGGACTGAAACTTACCAGGCCATGATATAATCAGGTTTAGGTTTAGGGACACGAATTACAATCCAATATTTGAGGACGTGAACTACAATCCTAACGATTCAGTCTGCTCAGATAGTCTGATTAAATTTTCAAACAAGTAAAGCTCAAAGACCATATGAAATATGACAATCAATACCAAACCTCCAGCGAGAATGGACCATGCCCAGAAGCAATTAGCCTCTGAATACACACATCTTAACCCTCCGGCAACCAATTTCCAACAGATCTTCTATCATCAAAACGCCAGAAATCAAGAAAACCGAGCATCTGGATTCTGAGAGCGTAAAGAACGAGGGCTACTCCAAGAATCCAGTGTGCGCTCGTCTTCAACGCATTACAGACATTCCATAAAAGCAAGATCAGAAACAAAACAGTTACAAAACCTCATCAAAATGACTGTGATTGTGCGGATCGTTTTCCGCAACATGCGAGGGATGCCTTCACAACTGCTTTCAACTCAAACTTGAATCCGCTGTGCTACAAATGAAATGTCTGCGTTGCGTTGCTTCAAATACAAGACAGTTAAAACAATAAAAAAGATGTTCGGCTTCTTAAGTTTCGAGATATTCGGCTAAAGTAGCGATAAAATTGCTGGGATTCACGCTACTTTTACTTTCTTTTACTTTTAAATAAAGCCGACAATAATGTAAAGAACCATCAGCCACAAAAAATACAAAGTCGACAATAATAAATAAGCCCACCAATAGACCATGCGACAACGAAATTCTTATTCATTTAGTAATTTAATACAGCTGGGATTCACGCTACTTTGACTTTCTTTTACTTTTAAAACACAACAATTTAATAACGAAAAACAAAGGATTGCATGTAAAGTCGTGCTAGGTTTAAACATAGATATATAACAATTTAATAACGAAAAACAAAGGATTGCATGTAAAGTCGTGCCAGGTTTAAACATAGATATATAACAATTTAATAACGAAAAACAAAGGATTACATGTAAAGTCGTGCTAGGTTTAAACATAGATATATAGTAGTAGTTGATAAAAAGTGCAATTCAACGATTTTGTATAAGTAGTATATAACGAAGCTAGATAGAACTTGGATATATTGAGTTATATAATAATAAAATATTTACTGTTAGCTTTATTTTGTCATGTTAATGTGTTTATTATTATAAAATTTATTAAATAAAAGGAATATAAATGAAGAAAAAAAAATTAACCAAATTAAAAACGAAAATGATTTATATTGGTTATTTTAATTTTCGACAAAATGAAAAAAATTCTATGTTATATTAAAATGAAGAATATATAATGTGTCTATCATTATAAAATTTATTAAATAAAAGACAATATAAATAAAGAAAGATTTTGAACACATAGCTATAAGGTGTACGTCGATAAGTTTGTGTGGAATTTAATCTCATCAAATTATTAGTTCAAACTTTATGGTAAGAGTCGAGGATGAGTTAAAATTTAATATGATATTAACAAAGAATATGAATACAAATACAATGATATATTAAATTTTTTTATTTATTGTTATTACACTTTTCAAAATAAAAAATAAAGAATAAAAATAAAATGTTATTAAAAGTTGAGGATGGGTCCAGATTTAATATAATATTAACAAAGAATATGAATAAGAATACAACGATATATTAAAACTAAGATTATATTCTTATTACAGTTTTCAAAGTAAAAGATAAATAATAGGAATAAAGTGTTGTTGAGAAAGAACATGATTATGAATAAGATGGTATATTTTAAAAAAATGTATTATTTTGAGAATATATTTTTTTATTATTTCAATTTTTAATAAATAAAAAATTAAGAAAAAGAAGGAGGTGTTAGAGTGTCTAAAAGTTTGGAATAATCATTATATTTTATATAAACTAAATAAATATATAAATAATTTGAATATAAATTTATTAATAAAATTAAAATAAATTATGTTATTAAGATACATTGATTATATTAAAAAGATAAAAGTAGAGTTTTAGAACACTAGTTGGGAAGCTCAACCATTCACAAAACGAGAGATCATGATTTAGGAACCTTAAGGTTATGCTAATTTTTTTTTTTAGGATTTTATCCAAAATTATTTTAAACATAAGATTGCCAACAAACTAATAATATATAACTAATTTGCAAAGAGGATTTGGTAATAGTAGATTGGAAAACAAAAATTGATCCAAAGAATACTAAGGAGAAATATTATAATCATTAGAAATTGATACTAAAGGAACCTCTTGATTGATATTCTGTAGATGTAGCTTTCTATGCAAACCCAAATCGGGTGGTTGTCTTTGCTATTAAATTGATTTTTGCACTCAAATATTTTGTTTTGTTCCTAGAATTCATAAAGCTTAAGGAGGAATTCCTTGCGCTCCTCAACATTATCCAAGATATCCTTTCCCTAGTAAAGGTTTCATATGCCAGTATAACAGAACCACCTTGAAGTATTTAGTATCTCTAATTTGGAAATCCCTTGATCTAGATGGACATTGGTGGCCACCCACCTAGTCCACAGGCTCAAAAAATAGTTTTCCAACTTGGCAATCTTTGTACAGTTTTTTCGAGCCCTGATCTTCTGGGGCCGTTTTGAGGCCGTAAACAACATTTTTTCGTATCGAAGCACCCAAATGATGGTGACAGCATAGTATGGTTTTTTTGGAATGTGTACCTCTCAGCCAGACCTTTCTGACATGATACCAAGCACCCCAAACAGAGATTGTATACACAATTTACACCCCCAGGAAGTTGACGTATAAACTAACCACAATAGGTCCCACAAAACTTTTGGTTTTTCATCTTCTGGGGTTGGGATTTTTTATGTTTAGAGTTTTGAAATTGATGCTTTATGTTAAAAGGCACTTTTGGCCTCATTTCTACCCCAACTTCTTACAAATGAGTGTAGCTTCCATATCTCTTCTCAGAGATCAGCTACCACCATTCTAACTATTTTGTATTCTACATTTTACAGTCTATTCTATTTCATTAATTTATGTAGTTTGAGTTTATTGTATCACTATGTTCTTTTTAATATATATATGTGTGTGTGTGTGTGTCTTCTATACACATTCTTTCATCTCTTCCTCACACAAACTCAAATCAGTAACATCAGAGCAATCTGTTGTTGTTGTTTCTTAGCGCATGTCCCCAATGAGATTTGGACATGGAGAGTTGGGTCTTGAACTAGTTGAGCTCGGGGAAAACCACTTTGATTGAACCAAGAAGCCTCACATGGAAGGAGAAGAAAAGAGATACGATGGAGCATGAGATCTTATTAAGATGTTCCTCCAGGAATACCTTGCATGATAGAGGGATGAGATGATAGAATTTTTTTCCCAAATCCTTCAATGGATGACAACAACAACATACATCTCTTCGTCGATTGGCCACTTCGGAGGCACTACCCCCTTCAAGGTACAATTTAATTTTGATATTATTGTATTTGAAGGTTAAATAGATGTCGATGATTTAGAAAAATGGTTAAATCTGCTAGAAATGTATTTATCTATCCATATTTTTCTGGATAGGGAAAAATCACCTTTGGGATCCTTAAGGGTTGTCCCCCATGTCAAAATTTGGTGAGAAACTTATTGTGAGAAAAAATTTGTAGAGTATGAACTATTTAGTGCCAGTCCCTCTTGGGCCTCTTTTGTGGATTTCATGAAGGAACAATATTACCATGTTGGAAACTATGATGACAATACGCGAGATGGACCACACTGTGTCAAGAGAGGGACCAAACAATTCCTATGTTCACAAATACCTTCCATACCTTTTACACCAAGCTAGGTATCAAAGACTCAGAGTGTCATCTCATTCTAAAATATCATGGGGGATTATATAGGTACATATAAACCTAAATGGAGTTTCTGTACATCTCGTCACTAGGATATGCTTATCGTTATGCTATCAAAATCTAGCAGAAATTTAAGAAAAGAATAAACTAAAGTTCAAGTGTACAAATCCTTTACAGCAAAAGCATCGCAAAGGAAACCCAAACTCCTAGACCAAAGGGCAGGGAAAAGATAACCAACCCCAAGACAACCTTTCCAAGACACAAGAAAATAAAGGGAATGGGAAGACGAAGAACATTGGGAAGTGGTGCGAATTCCACAAAATCCCCTTGCACAACACTTATGAATGTCGCTCAAAGCAGTCATTGGTGGCCAAGCTCAAAGCCTCAAAGTATGATCTCGGTTTTGAATTTGATTCAAAACCTAGTGTCACAATCACAAACTAGGGAAAGCAGATCATTGATGCAGAACCTAGCACCATGGTCACTACCACAAAGGCCCAACCAAGCGATCCTAAAGAGTCAAGGAATGTGAGTGACTCTTCGACTCACAGATGTGGGTGAAGGGATATTCACTACATTTCATTGTTTCAATGGAAGCTAAAAGAACCCGATGTCAGTGGAGGTCGTGAAAAGGTTGAAGTTTCCAACAGGACCACACCCATATCCCTACAAAATTAGTTGTCTAAGCTAGGGTCATGACATCCATGTCAATCAACAATTTCACTTGCCATACGACATGAATCCCTTCAAAGATGAGGTACTGTGTGATATTTCCCTTCTCAAAGTTTGTGATGTTCTTTTAAGACAACCATATATGTGTAAACGTCATGTTGTATACAACTCTTGACCATGTAGTGTCATTGTTTCTTTGGTAAAACAACTCTATAGGATACCTGAGGTCATTCCAACTACGATAGTCTCCTTGATCTCAACCAAGCAGTGCAGAAAGGTGATCTCCCAAACTAGGAAATTCATCCTCTTCATGATTCGCTCGAGAAGAAAACAAAAGGTTAGTGCAACATCTATGACCTCCACCTAGGATCATTCCCTACATCAGAAGAAAGTGGAATGAGTATTGGAAGAATACAGAGATATCTTCACCTCATTGTCCGGGGGGACTCTACACTACCAGGTCAAACATTAAATTGATTTGGCACCCGGTTCTCTTATACAAACTACTTAGTCTATTGGTGCTCCATTATGAAAATGAAGAAATCAAGCACCAAATTCATGAGTTACTCCAAAATGGGCACAATTGACAGAGGTCCTCACCTTGTGGAAGCCCAATTGTGTTGGTATAGAAGAAGAATGGTACATGGTGACTTTGCATTAACTACATAGCTCTCAACTAAATAACAATTAGGAATCAGAATCCAATTCCATGGATCGATGATCTTCTCGACCAACTCAATGGGCCAAGTAGTTTAGTAAGATTGATTGGAAGTCCAAATACAAACAAGTCTCAATTGATAAAATCGATGTCTAGAAGATTGCCTTTGAGTCCAGATAAGGTCTTTTCGAGTGGCTAGTCATGCCTTTCGGCTTGACCAATGCTCCAACAACTATTATGAGGACAATGGATGAAATTTTGTGGTCATTCATTAATTATTTTGTGGACGCATATCTATATGACATACTCATCTTTAGCAAGAATTGGGATGAGCATTTGCAGTACATTCAACATGTCCTTAGCACCCTGCGATAGTACAAGTTATATGCTAATCTAGAGAAATGTTATTTTGGCATGTAGAGAATCCAATATTTAGGGTAAATCGTGGATGAGCATGGTTTGCATGTGGATCCAACCAATATCCAAGTTATTCATGATTGGTTGGCCCCAATAACCATAAACGATCTCCATAGTTTCTTGGACCTCACTAACTTCTATTGCAGATTCGTATTGGGTTTCTCACATATTGCTTGGCCCCTCATCCAAGTGAAAAAGGGAAGCTCTAGAGCCAAGTTTGTTTGGGACAAGCCCCAGTATAAATCATTTGAGGATTTGAAACACCTTTTATGTTCAACACCATTATTCACTTTACTATATCTGCCACAAACATTTGAGATTGAGACCTATGCTTCAAATTATGTTGTTGGCGTAGTCCTCACTCAGCATGGCCATCCAGTGGCATACCATAGTGAGACACTCTCAAATGCAGTCTGAAAATGCCCCACTTATGAAAAATAAATGTATTTCATCATCCAATCTTTTCGTTAATGAAAGCATTACATTATAGGAAAAGAGATGGTCATCCACACTGATCACAAGCCCCTATAATTCATACAAACACAAGGGAAATTACATAATTATTGCCACCAAAAGTGGTCCACATCCTTACAAAAATGCCACTTGAACTCAAATATGAAAAGGGAAGCACCAATTGAATAACCAATCACCTGAGTCAACCTCTAGTTGTAGCCTTAACAATAGTGCTCAACTCTTGTTGCCATGCTAAGTTGGGATGGTACTGACTATATGATAATGATCTCAATTTTTCTACCACCTATCAAGCACTATGTGTAGGCACACCAGCTTCTGAATTTCATCTTCAAGATGGACTATTATTCCATCTGGTCTATCTGTATGTTCCTTCAAGTGAGTGTGTGAAGCTGATTTGGGAAGCTCATTACAGTTGAGTGGCAGGGAAATTTTGCATAGAAAAGGCAGTAATAGTACTGAAAATGTATTTTTATTGGATGAAGTTCCGACAAGATTTCAGCAAGTATATATAATCATACACTTCCTGTTCCATTACCAAACCTGCCATTAAAAAGAAAGTGTTGTGCACCCCTCTTCCTACTCCCAATAGGCCTTGGGAATACATATCCATGGATTACATGTTACTACTACCTTAAACCAATCATGGTAATGATTGTGTATTTGTGTTCGTTCATCTATTCTCTAATATGTCTATTTGGATAGCCTTCAATAAGAGTATCAAAGACGATGCCATTGGTAATATCTTCTTCAAATGTATTTGGGTTTATTTCAGGATACCACAAACTATCATTTCATATCGAGGAAGTAGGTTCTTGAGCACTTTTTGGTCCATCCTATGGTCATTGATGGACACCAAGCTCACTAAATCGACTTCCTTCCACCACCAAATAGATGGCCATATAAAGCTGGTCATTAGTATGATTGTGTGTATTATAAGAATGTACAATTCTAAGCATCCCTGCACATGGGATGAGAATATTCCATATGTTTACCAAATCTACAATAGATCCCTTCATAGATATATTGGCCACATCCCTTTTCAAGTGTGCTTTGGGTTCCAACCATTGTCCCCAATTGGCGTAGCTTTTACCATTCATTTCATCCACATAAGAGGAATATTCACATGATCAAATTGAGGTTGAAAAGGCTACCAGATTTATTGAATAGATTCAACACATCCACCAACAAGTCCATGAAATTTTAGAGAAATCTAATGCCAAGTACAAGCAACAATATGACCAACATCAAGTTCCGCACAAGTTTCAAGTGGGAGGCAAGGTTTGGTTGCATTTACAGAAGGAGTAGGCAGAAATCTAATGTCGTGCTAAACATAGATATATAGTAGTAGTTGATAAAAGGTGCACTTCAACAATTGTGTATAAATAAAAGTGCACTTCAACGATAGTGTATAAGTAGAATATAACGAAGCTAGATAGAACTTGGATATATTGAGTTATATAATACTAAAATATTTACTATTAATGTGTTTATTATTATAAAATTTATTAAATAAAAGGGAATATAAATGAAGAAAGAATATGAACCAGATTTAAAACGAAGATGATTTATATTGGTTATTCTAATTTTCGATAAAAAAATATATAAATAAAGAAACAAAAATGAAAAAAAAATTATGTTATATTAACATGAAGAATATATAATGTGTCTATCATTATAAAATTTATTAAATAACAGAGAATATAAATAAAGAAAGATTTTGAACATATAGCTATAAGGTGTAGGTCGATAAGTTTGTGTGGAATTTAATGTCATCAAATTATTAGTTCAAACTTTATGGTGATAGTTCAAACTTTATGGTGAGAGTTGACGGTGGGTTAAATTTAATATGATATTAACAAAGAATATGAATAAAAATACAATGATATATTAAAAAGAAAATGTATTCTCATTATAGTTTTCAAAGTAAAAAATAAAGAATAAAAACAAAATGGTATTAAGGGTTGAGTATGGGCCAGATTTAATATGATATTAACAAAGAATATGAATAAGAATACAATGATATATTAAAAATAGATTATATTCTTATTACAGTTTTCAAAGTAAAAGATAAAGAATAAGAATAAAGTGTGGTTGAGAAAGAACATGAGTAAATAAGAATAAGATGGTATATTAAAAAAATATGTATTATTTTGAGAATATATTTTTTTATTATTTGAATTTTTAATAAATAAAAAATTAAGAAGAAGAAGGTGTTAGAGTGTTTAAAAGAAGTTTGGAATAATAATTATATTTTATATATACTAAGTAAATATATAAATAATTTGAATATAAATTTATTAATAAATTTAAACTAAATTATGTTATTAAGATAAATTGATTATATTAAATAGATAAAAATAGAGTTTTAGAATACTAGTTGGGAAGCTCGACCATTCACAAAACAAGAGATCATCATTTAGAAACCTTAAGGTTATGCTAATTTTTTTTTAAGGATCCTATCCAAAATTATTTTCAACATAAGATTGCCAACAAACCAATAATATATAACTAGTTTGGAAAGAGGATTTGGTAATAGTAGATTGGAAAACAAACATTGATCCAAAGAAGACTAAGGACAAATCCCATCATAATTAGAAATTGATACTAAAGGAACCTCTTGAGCTGAAGCTAGCGCTTGATATTCTTTAGTTGTAGCTCTCTCTGCAAACTCAAATCATGTGGTTTCCTTTTCTATTAAATTGATTTGTGCACTCAATTCTTTTGTTTCGTTCTTGGAATTCATCAAGCTTAAGGAGGAATTCCTTGCACTCCTCAACATTATCCAAGAGATCCTTCCCTAGTAAAGGTTTCGTATGCCAGTATAATAGAACCAACTTGAAGTATTTAGTATCTCTAATTTGGAAATCCCTTTATCTAGATGGACATCGGTGTCAACCCACCTAGTCCACTGGATCAAAACATAGTTATCCAACTTGGTAGTCTTTTTACACTTTTTTCGAGCCCTGATCTTCCAAGGCCGTTTTGAGGCCCTAAACAACATTTTTTTGCATGGAAGCACCCAAATGACAGCAAGGGCATAGTATAGGCTGTTTGGAATGTGTACTTATCAGCCATACCTTTTCGATAGGATACCAAGAACCCCAAACGAAGATTGTATACAAAATTTACATCCCCGGGAAGTTGACGTATCAACTAACCACAACAGGGCCCACGAACCTTTTGGTGTTTCATCTTCTGGGGTTAAGGTTTTTTATGTTTAGAGTTTTATCATTGATGCTTTATGTTAAAAGGCACTTTTGGCCTCATTTGTACCCCAACTTATTACAGATGAGTGTACCCTCCATATCTCTTCTCATAGATCAACTACCACCATTCTAACTATTTTGTATTCTACAATTAACAGTCTATTCTATTTCATTAAGCTATAGAGTTTGAGTTTATTGTATCACTATGTTCTTTGCAATATATGTGTGTGTGTTCTATACACATTCTTTCATCTCTTCCTCACACAAACTCAGATCAATAACATCAAAGCAATCTACTCTTGTTGTTTCTTAGTGTATGTCCCCAACGAGGTTTGGATATGGAGAGTTGGGTATCAAACTAGTTGAGATTGGGAAAAACTACTTTGATTGAACCAAGAAGCCTCACATGGCAGGAGAAGAAAAGAAAGATGATGGAGCATGAAATCCTATTAATATGTTTCTCCAGAAATCCCTTGCATGATAGAGGGATGAGTTGATAGACATTTTTTCCCAAATCCTTCGATGGATGCCAATAACAACATACATCTCTTCGTCAAGTGGCCACTTTGGAGGCAATACCCCGTTCAAGGTACAATTTAATTTTGATATTATTGTATTTGAAGGTTAGATAGATGTCGATGCTTTAGAAAAATGGTTAAATATGCTAGAAAGGTATTTATCTATCCATTTTTTTTTTGATAGGGAAAAAATCACCTTTGTGCTCCTTAAGGTTGTCCCCCATGCCAAAATTTGGTGAGAAACTTATTGTGAGAAAAAAATTGTAGAGGAGTCTAAACTGTTTGGTGCCAATCCCACTTGGTCCTCTTTTGTGGATTCCATGAAGGAACAATATTACCATGTTGGAAACTATGATGACCAATATGCGAGATGGACCACACTGCGTCAAGAGAGGGACCAAACAGTTCCTGAGTTCACAAATACCTTCCATACCTTGCACACCAAGCTAGGTATCAAAGACTCCGAGTGACATATCATCCTAAAATATCATGGGGTATTACATAGGTACATATAAACCTAAATGGATTTTTTGGACATCTTGTCACTATGATATGCTTATCATTATGCTGTCAAAATCTAGCATAAATTTAAGAAAATAATAAACCAGAGTTTGAGTGTACAAATCCATCACAGCAAAATCATTGCAAAGGAAACCCCAACACATAGAAAAAAGGGCAGGAAAAACATAACCAACCTTGGGACAAAATTTCCAAGCCACAAGAAAATAAGGAGAATGGGAAGATGAAGAAAATTGGGAAGTGGTGCGAATTCCACAAAATCCCCTGGCACAACAATGATGAATGTCGCTCAAAGCATTCATTGGTGGTCAAGCTCAAAGCCTCAAAGTATGATCTCGGTTTTGGATCTGATTCAAAACCTAGTGTCACATTCACATACTAGGGAAAGCAGATCATTGATGTAGAACCTAGCACCATGGTCACTACCACAAAGTACCAACCAAGCGATCCTGAAGAGTCAAGGAAGGTGAGAGACTCTTCCACTCACAGATGTGGGTGAAGGGATGTTCACTACATTTCATTGTTGGTAGTGGCAGTTAAAAGAACCCGATATCAGTGCAGGTCGTGAAAAGGTCGAAATTTCCAACAACACCACACCCATAGCCCTACATCATTAGTTGTCTAAGCTAGGGTTGTGACATCCACGTCAATCAACAATGTCACTTTCCCTACGACATGAATCCCTTCAAAAATGATGTACTGTGCGATATTTCCCTGATCAAAGTTTGTGATGTTCTTTTAAGATAGCCATATATGTGTAAATGTCATGTTGTATACAACTCTTGACCGTGTAGTGTCATTGTTTATTTGGTAAAACAACTCTATAGGATACCGGAGGTCATTCCAACTACCATAGTCTCCTTGATCTCAACCAAGTAGTGCAGAAAGGTGATCTGCCAAACTAGGAAATTCATCCTCTTCATGATTCGCTCGAGAAGAAAATGAAAGGTTAGTGCAACATCTATGACCTCCACCTAGGATCATTCCCTACATCAAAATAAAGTGGAAAGAGTATTGGAAGAATACATAGATCTCTTCACCTCACTGTCTGAGGGGGCTCTACACTGCTAGGTCAAACATTCAATTGATTTAGCACTCGGTGCTCTTATACAAACTGCCTAGTCTATTGGTGCTCCATTATGGAAATGAAGAAATCAAGCACCAAATTCATGAGTTGCTCCAAAATGGGAACAATTGGATGAGGTTCTTACCTTGTGGAATCCCAATTATGTTGGTACAGAAGAAGGATGGTACATGGTGACTTTGCATTAATTAAAGAGCTCTCAACAAAATCATAGTTAGGAATCGGTATCCAATTCCATGGATTGATTATCTTATCAACTAGCTCAAGGGGCCAAGTAGTTCAGTAAGATTGATTTGAAGTCTAAATACAACCAACTCCTGATTGATAAAATCGATGTCTAGAAGATCTCCTTCGAGTCTAGATAAGGTATTTTCGAGTGGTTAGTCATGCCTTTCGGCTTGACCAATGCTCCAAAAACTGTTATGAGGATGATGAATGAAATTTTGTGGTCATTCATTAATTCTTTTGTGGTTATATATCTAGATGGAATCCTCATATTTAGCAAGAATTGGGATGAGCATTTGCAGTACATTCAACAGGTCCTTAGCACCCTGCGGTAGCACACGTTATATGCTAATTTAGAGAAATGTTATTTTGGCATGTTGAGAATCCTAGGGTACATTGTGGATGAGCATGGTATGCACGTGGATCCAACCAATATCCAAGTTAGTCATGATTGGTTGGCCCCAATAACCATAATTGAGCTCCATAGTTTGTTGGGCCTCACTAACTTCTATTGCAGGTTCATATTGGGGTTCTCACATATCGCTTGGCCCCTCATTCAAGTGAACAAGGGAAGGTCTAGAGCCAAGTTTGTTCGAGAAAAGCCCCAGTAGAAATCATTTGAGTATTTGAAACACCTTTTATGTTGAACACCAGTACTCACTTTACCATATCTTCCACAAACATTTCAGATTGAGACATATGCTTCAGATTATGTTGTTGGTGTAGTCCTCACTCAACATGATCATCCAATGGCATACCATAGTGAGACACTCTCAAATGCAGTCTGCAAATACCCCCCTTATGAAAAATAAATGTATTTCATCATCCAAGCTTGTCGTCAATGGAAGTATCACATTCTAGGAAAAGATATGGCCATCCACACTGATCACAAGCCCCTAGAATTCATGCAAACACAAGGTAAATTACATAATGATCACCACCAAAAGTGGTCCACATATTTACAACAATTCCACTTGAACATCAAATATGAAAAGGGTTGCAAAAATTGAATAACCATTCACCTAAGTCAACCTCTAGTTGTATCCTTAACAATGGTGCTCATCTCTTGTTTCCATGAGACGTCGGGATGGTACCGACTATATGATAACAATCTCAATTTTTCTACCACATATCAAACACTATGTGTTGGCACAACAGCTTCTTACTTTCATCTATAGGATGGAATGTTATGCCATCTGGTCCATCTGTGTGTTCCTTCAAGTGAGCGTGTGAAGCTGATTTGGGAAGCTCATTACAGTCAGGTGGCAGGGAACTTTGGCATAGAAAAGGAAGTAGTAGTATTGAAAATTTATTTTTATTGGATGAAGTTCCAACATGATTTCAACAAGTATATATATTCATGCACTTCTTGTGCAGTCACCAAACCCTCCATTAAAAATAAAGTGTTGTACACCCCTCTTCCTACTCCCAATAGGCCTTGGGAATCCATCTCCATGGATTACATGTTACAACTACCTTAAACCAATCATGGTAATGATTTTGTTTTTGTGGTAGCTCATCTATTCTCTAAGATGTCTATTTGGATAGCCTGCATTAAGAGTATCAAAGCCGATGCCATTGGTAAGATATTCTTCAAATATATTTGGGTTCATTTCAAGATATCACAAACTATCATTTCATAGCAGGGAAGTAGGTTCTTGAGCCCTTTCTAGTCCAGCCTATGGTAACTGATGGAAACCAAGATCACCAAATCGACTTCCTTCCACCACCAAACTAATGGCCAGACAAAGCTATTCATTAGTATAATTGTGTGTATTCTGAGAATGTAAAATTCTAAACATCACATGGGATGAGAATATTCCATATGTTTACCAAAGCTACAATAGATCCCTTCATAGATATATTGGCCACATCCCTTTTCAAGTGTGCTTTGGGTTCCAACCATTGTCCCCAATTGACGTAGCTTTTCCCATTTCATCCACATAAGAGGAATCTTCCCGTGCTTAAATTGAGGTTGACAAGGATACCATATTTATTGAATAGATTCAACAAATCCACCAACAAGTCCATGAAATTTTGGATAAATCCAATGCCAAGTACAAGCAACAATATGACCAACATCGGGTTCCGCACAATTTTCAAGTGGGATACAAGGTTTGGTCGCATTTACAGAAAGAGAGGCTCAAGGGACCCCATCTCAAGTTTTTTCCACTTTGATATGAGCCCTACTGAATTACCAAGATGATAGGTGAGATTTCATTCAAGTTAAGAATTCCTCCATTCCTTGGCCTACATCCGTTATTTAATGTGGATGTCCTTCGTCCATATTATCCACCTTTATTGGACACCTCAAAGGTGGCGGAGCAGTTGGAACCTACATGACAGAACCATAACTACCTAGAGTAGGCTATTGTTGATTTGATCATGGATACATAGGTGAAGGGAAATCACTGGAAATGCATTCAACTCTATCAGGTTGTCAAAGTAGGGAAACTTCTTCACCAACGCAAGTGGCTCACCAAGAGTCAAATTCAACAAATGTTTCCCCATTTGATGAGGGAACTTGATGAAATGGAGACAATTTATTCATGAGGGGGGAGTACTGATCTAGATGGACATCGGTGGCCACCCACATATTCCACTATCTCAAAACACATTTCTCCAACTTGGCAATCTTTTTACGGTTTTTTTGGGTCCTTATATTTTAGGGCCATTTTGAGGCCCTAAACAACATTTTTTGGCACAACAGTTCCCAAATAATAAATGAAGGAATCATATGGGCCAATCAGAATGTGTACTGCTTGGATAGACCTTTTTGACGGGCTACCAATCACCCAAAATAGATATTTTATGCACAAGTTATGCCACTAGGAAGTTGACATATCAGTTAACAACAACGGGGCTCACAAACCTCTTGGTGATTTATTTTATGGGGTTAGGGTTTTTTTATATTTAGGTTTTTTGAGCATCAATTCAATATACTCTAGGATCTTTACTGAGAGAATAACATGTACAGCATATCAATCACAAGAAGCAAACACAAGAGACAATAGACACAAAGTTTCCTTGGGGAAAACCAACAAGGTGAAAAACCCCAATAACTTCCTCAGAGATAGATATAGCAATGATACAAAACCCAAGCATAAGAGATAGTTTCCTAGCAACACCTTCTCCTCCTCCACTAATGCGCCACTCTCCAATGAGTGTATGAGTAAGAAAGTGAATGAACAAATAGAGTGCCTCCCGCACTCTATTTATACTTGACTTGACTTTCCTAATAACCTTTAATAGGTCGGCCTCAACTTAACCACTTAACATAATGCTGATGTGGCCGACCCCCAATAGGGTGGTCTAATAACCCTTTAAACCACATGAATTATACAGGGTCGACCCCATCAAGGTGGTCTAATAACCCATTAAGTATAAGTTACGACACTTACAATATAAATGATGAGACTTACGTATAGAGGAATAATAACATCTCTATGGGAATACAATATACATATATGAAATACATTCCGAAGTTACAAATACATCAACATGTACTACTTGGATAGACCTTTTTTATGGGCTACCAATCACCCAAAATGGAGATTGTATGCACAAGTTACGCCACTGGGAAGTTGACATATCAACTAACAACAATGGGGCTCACAAACCTCTTGGCGTTTTATCTTTTGGGGTTAGGGTTTTTTTTATGTTTAGGGTTTTCTCATAAATTCTTTATGTTAAAAATCCATTTTGGTCTTATTTGTAACTCAACTTATTATGGATGAGCATAGCTTCCACATCTCTTCTTAGAGATCAGTTGCCACTGAGTCTAGCTATTTTGTATTATGCATTTTACAGTCTATTCTATTTTGTATGTTGACACCTAGAGAGGATCATTGGACTACAATGACTATGCAATATGCTACGAAGGAAACCTAAAATCAACAAGAAAATATATATACATGGTTTTTTCGACTCTAACTGGGATGAAGATCTTGATCGTATATGGTCAACTATATTTTCAAGTTATTCTGTGGAGCGTTCGGTTGGATGAGTAGGAGGAAGTTGGTCATTGCACTGTTGAATACTGAGGCTGAATACATGGGATCCATTCATGAAATCAAAGAGGCGCTTTAGTTTTAGATATTGGGTTTAAACAACAAGTTAGGTTGGATTGTGATAGTCAAAGTGCAATCTTCTTGGAAAAGAATGCTACATACCATTCAAAGACAAAGCATATTGATGTGCAATATCACTTTGTGAGAGACATGGTGGAGAACCAGAAAGTGTTGTTGGAAAATGTGGACACTATGAAAGACATTGCAGACTCATTGACAAAGTCTATGAGCACTGAAAATTTTAATTGGTATAGGGAATCAATGGGCTTGTAATCCCTACTTAAGTGAACTAAAGGTATGAAATAACATGTGTATGCAAAGAAGGAAACAAGTGGGATAATGTAGGGTGTTATATTCTTTACATGTATATCAATAGTAGAAGTCGATAGTCGACTAGTAGCAAGTGTTAGGATAATTAATACTCCACCCTTGTCCTGCTTAGCATTATTTACCTTTTCCTAGTAGTTGATGATATTATTTTCTCCCTAGTGGTGTGTAGATGTCATCTCATACCCATTATCCACCTAATGCACATTGCATGCATGAATTTAGTCCCACCAGAGTCAATTCCCTACATTTTAGGAGCTAACTCTACGTTCTAGTTCAGTCCACCTGAGTCCTCGAACTCTATCTAGTGAGGGTTTGAGCTCGGATCACCACTGATTGTGATCTAATGCACGCTTTTCTGATTGATTTGCATGAAAAACTGATAATTACACCCTCCTTGGTCAGTTAAATGACAGTAGCTTCAGTTAACTAAGTTTTGGTTGAGTTGAGTTTAGTTTGGGACTTCCAGAGCACTCCACTGGTGATAATTCCTATGCTAGACTGACAGGAATTCGAATTCTCCTAGGATAATCCAATTCTCTTGATCGTAACATATATGTTGACTACACTGATTAATGGATCATAACACATATTTTTGGTTCTATCTGAGTTCCAATGCATGATTAATTTTACTGCTCATTTCACTACAATTTTTACTGTAATTCATCTTTTCTGCTCATTCTTTTCACTCTGAGGTATTCTCAGGTCTATGATATGTTGTGTTCTAGAATTTCACTTGGTATCAGAGCTCAGAGAGTGTAGGTTGAGAAGTTGCTTTTAGTAGTGCATGAGAAACCTATGAATTTCCACAACAAATCTCGGTGCCATTACAAATTGAATTCATTGGAGAAAATCCTTTGAGGTCTAGCAAAGTGTGAAGGATTCGGAGAAAAGTGTCTATTGTCCTAAATCAGTGCTCAATAGATGTGTATCTCCAAAATTGAGAGTTTTTGCAGGATTTTGAATTTTTTTCAGTGCAGTAATAGCAACAGTTTTAGTTTGTATTTTCTCCAGCAATTTAACATGGAGAATTCGAATGTTCCTTTGTCTCCAAGGATCTTGGCACCCTTCAATTATCTTGAATGGAGGGATATTATGCAGATGGTGTTGTGTAACAAGAGTATATAAAAGGTCACAATGGGAAAGGAGGTTGAACCTTAGGAAGATATTGAGAAGGACAAGTAATTGAACAGATTAGATGAAGTGTTTGGTTTCATGTGTATTAATATTTCCAGATATTTTCTCTTCCACCTTGAAGGATTGGAGAATCCAAGAGAGGTTTGGTAGAATCTTGAGACTCTCTTCGGAAAGTAAGATGAGATGGGAGGCCATATTCTTGAGAATGAATTAATTGCTCTTCAACCCAACAATTTCGAAACCATACAATAGTTCTTTTCTAAATTCAAATCTTTGGTTATGTAGTGCAAAAAATGTGGCATTGTGAAGAAGGATGATCGGTTGGTGCTATCCATCCTAAGCAAGCTTGGTATGGAATTTTAAATATTTATTTCTACCTTCCATTTTGGGAGATTTTCAATCCCCAACTGGAAAATTCCTTCCTTATATGCATTCACTGAATCTCTCATCCAAGAACAAGACAAAATGTTTCAGATGGGCACCTTGAAGGCCTTCAAAAATCAAGCTCTTATGACTAGAGAGTCAAAAAGTGTGAATGCTAAAGGGAAGTAGAAAGGGAAAGAAAAGAAGCAATTTGAATCCAAGCAGAAGGAGAATTCTAATCCATCGGAAGGATCCTCCAACTCAAGGAAGGATAATAAAAATGGGTTTGAGAAGACCAAGTGTAACTAACTGTAACTGAGTGTAACTGAGTGAAAAATGGACTGGTAGGTGAAGAAGGGCGAGTTGCTCCCTAAAATCAAGGAAGAAGGGCGCATTAAGAAACTGGAGGGATAAAATTGAATAGTGAGAAGCTCCTGGGGGATGTCTAACTGAGGGCTAGGTTCTGGACTGATGACTGGGATGCATGCAAAATGCATGCAAACCCTAGAATGCATGCAAACCCTAAAGGTGCATGCATGATTGAAAATGTAAATGATCAAAATACTGGTGGGACTAGGATGGAGTATAGGAATATCCTAACACCCCCCCTTAATCCATCCTGGGCCCTAGTAACTAAGACCAAAGGTCATCCAATACAATGAATAATAACAATCAATAAACCAAGTAAGTGGGAAAATTTCATGGGAAACATACCCCCTCCTCAAAAAATAGACTGTAAGGCACACACAAAAATAAATGCTCCAAACTCAAGCATGTGTGATGCTTGGTCATATGTCTGGAGGTATCTTCTTCTTGGGAAGAAGTGGATCATGCTCAAAAAGCATGTGCGTGTACTTGCTCTTCAGATCGAATGTGATGAGAACAAATCCAACAGTATGAGAATGATCCTTGAACCTGTGATTCGAATCAACTGAGGTAGGATCAAATCTGTGAAAGTGCATATAGTCTTTTTTCTTCTCCTTCAAACCACCATGGGTGAGATTATGCCAAAAATAACTATTACATGTTTGCTTGAAATCAAAATCAGATTTAAGACTTAAAAAATAGTTTCTTGAGATATCCTTTGAACCAGCAGGGGTGAGATCAAAACTATCATATGCATGAGAAATTATCCCAAGCAGTAATTGCTTAGAATCCAAATTAGATCCAAGACTTGAATCATGGTTTCTTGAGATCTCCTTTGAACCATGAGAGGTGAGATCAAAACCAGTAATTGCATGAGAATTTATCCCAAGCGAATGGCAATGGCCATAATCTTCAATAACCTTCTGAAAGCATGAATTTATGATCATATAGTAGTATAAAAGAGGAGATAGCTGGATAGGAGCGAATGCATTACCTTCAGTAGCTGTTTTGACCTTTGAAATAATCATGTGATCATGATGCAAACCAACAGACTCTGGTGCAAGAGAGGATTTAGGACCTTCTGCAATATCTAGAGTGTGAGCTGGCATAGAAAGAGAAGAAAGTTTGAGCATGAGTGGAGAATCTGCAAGTTCTTTGTCAACAACTTCAATATGAGATGATACTGGTTCATGATCTGAGAGACCATCAAGGGGAGTGAATGGAACACTTTGCTTGCTTTCGAATGGATTTGGACCAATCCCTTCATTCTATCTGCCAAATCTTTCATCCAGGTAGGCCCATAACTCTTGTGGAGTTTCATTATAAATAATGATTGGGAGCAATATGTAATCCGGCATAGTAAGCTTCATTCTTCCAATGTGCATGTCACCTTTATTCAAGCAATCAATCTTCTCTTCAGAGGATTCGAACTCTCTTTCAAAATAAAAATCAAAGAGATCATGGCTCTTCAAATATGCTATCATTCTTGGTTTCCATTCATCATAGTTGAATGGAGAAAGAGGAGTAATTTCTTCTAAATTCATTGAAGTTGTAGAAGACCTGCAAAAACAATATAGAATAACTGCAACTGCTACTGCTGCAAAAATGTAGAAACTGCTGCAACTACTGCACTCGAAATCTTGGTAATAACCTACAAAAAACTCTCAAGAATGGAGATAAACAATACTCTCAACTTGCTCTGATACCATGTGAAAATCCTCACATCATATCTAAGAGATGATGTATACCTCACAAGAGTAATTATGATTAAGCAAGAAAATAGAAGAAGAGTGAACAATATAGTATAATGAGCAACAGAATAATATTGTACAGTAGAACTCAGATAGAAGCAATAATACTTCACACACACTAATTAATTAATCACAGTATGGACAAATAAATAGTACAATGGTAGAGATGATTCGAATGCCTAAGGTGGCAATTCGAATTAGCCTCTCAGAGTGATCATAAGATCAATAGAGTGTCATCGGAGCACAACTAGGTGTCCTCATGATCATCGGAGCGCAACTGGAAGTCTTCATCATCATCAGTGGAATCATCAATTCTCAAGTAACTGTCAACCATCAGTCAAACTAACTCTGGTAGGTATAACTGAGTGTAACTCAATGTAACTAACTGTAACTGACTGTAACTGAGTGAAAACTGGACTGGTAGGTGAAGAAGGGCGAGTTGCTCCCTAAAATCAAGGAAGAAGGGCGCATTAAGCAACTGTAGGGATACAAATGAATAGTGAGAATCTCCTGGGGGCTGTCTAACTTAGGGCTAGGTGCTGGACTGATGACTGGGATGCATGCAAACCCTAAAGGTGCATGCATGACTGAAAATATAAATGATCAAAATACTGGTGGGACTAGGATGGAGTATAGGAATATCCTAACAATATGTTGTACATTTTATTCTCTCCATATGATCCTGAATGATAATGGAATGAAATTATCGAAAAATTAACATGGTATCAGAGCTAACCTAAGAAGAAGGCACTGTGCAACTCCAGAAGCTAGGGCTTCTTAATTTTTGGGTTTCTCTCCACAGATCATCAAAGGCAGGAGGCTATCTTGAATCTCCTAGTAAGGGCGCATCTTTCTGTCGAGACAGAATTCAATTATGAGCATTTTCAGTTTTTGACCTATCTCTGCTGCAGGAAATTAGGGTTTCAAAGAAAGTTGGAACTTTTGAAATCTGAGACCATGGCTGGAAGCTCCTCTCAAAAATCGAAGTTTAGAGACCAAGATTGAACTTTTTGGTCAGGTGAAGCTCCCGAAAAATCAAACCCTAGTTCAGGGTCCTATCGAGTGAATCTGGAAGTTTGAAAGGCAATTTTGATTGGTCAATTATTGCAGTTCTCAAATTTGGAGTATACCAACTTGACTAGCTCAGCAAGGTGCATCTTTCTATCCTTTCAGAAGTTTGAAATTCAAATTTTGAATTTTTAGGGTTTCTCTGACAAACCCTAATCCAGCTCCAAATCCAGTTTTCAGCAAATCAAGTGGTAATTCCTAATAAATTTTCTATTTCCATTTGAAGTACTCTTTAAAATGTCTCACCACACCAAGCTTGAGGATAAGCTTGAAGGGGTTGATAATTTTCGAGCCTCGAATTATAGGATTAGATAGGATTAGATTAATCCTAGAAGAGAATGAGTTGGACACTTACATAAGTGAAAAGGTTCCAATTCCAGAGGGAGAAGAGGCTATGGCCTTACACAAGAAGAACCTAGTCAAGGCTAAGAGAATCACCGCTGATTCTATAAAGGACCATCTCATACCCCATGTGTCTTCCCTAAAGACACCTAAGGAGATGTTTGACTCTTTGACCAAGTTTTTGGAAGGAAGGAACATAAATCGGAAGATGACTCTGTGGAACCAATTGAAAGGGATAAAGATCCAAAATGGAGAGACCATCCAATCCTACTTTTCTAAGGTCTCTCAAATCAAGGAACAACTTGAAGCTATGGATGAAGTAGTGGAGAATGGAGAAATTGTCATGACCACATTGAATGGCCTACCTAGGTCATGGGACTCCTTCATCCAAGGAATTTGTGCAAGAAAGAAATTGATCTCTTTCAGTAGACTATGGGAAGAGTGTTCACAAGAAGAAGCTAGGCTTGTGTCCTGAGAAGAAAATATGGGAAGTGAAGATCAATCTCTCACAACAAACACAAAGAAAAGCAAGTTCAAGAAGGAGCAACCTTAGAGCAGAAGATCTTCACACCACCAACACTACCACCATCCAAAAGATAAGAAAGATATAAGATGCTTCCCATGCAATGAGAAAGGACACTTTGCTTTTGAATGTCCAAAGAAAAAAAAAGAAGAAGAACAACAAGAAGAGGTATCATGCTCATGTTGTTGAAGATGATGAACCTACCAAGAAAAAGAATAGGGCAGAAAGTGATGACTCTTCAAGTGAGGAAGAATATGTTCTAATCTCTGCTCTCATAGGTACTATCTCACATGGGTGTGATGATTGGCTTATTGATAGTGGGGATTCCAAACACATGACTGGGTTTAAAGAATCTGTTATGGACCTATCCGAACATGAGTCACCTCATAAGGTGAAACTTGGGGATGACTATCAATATCCTATAAAACGAAGTGGTGAAGCCTCCTACAAGTTAGAATCTTGGAAGTATTTGAAGATGAAAGATGTTCTATATGTACCTGGACTCAAGAAGAATATTCTCTCCATATCAACATTGGATGCAAAAGGGATTAGAGTTGCATTTATAGATGGCCAAGTACTCATGTGGCCAAAAGGTAAGACAATAGATGATGCAGTGGTGATTGGAGAGAAAGAGGGAGGATTATACAAGTTGAAGGGACAACCTGAACATGCCATGGTACATGAATCCATGGATCCAAGTGAACTTTGGCATAGAAGGCTTGCACACATGCATTATAGAGCACTTCCAATTGCAATCAAAGTTGTAGAAGGTCTTCCTGAAATCCAGTCAAAGCATGAATCCATTTGTAAAGGATGTGCAAAAGGAAAAAACACCAAGAAGGTATTTCCAAGCAGTGAAATCAAAGCAAAAGGAATCTTGGAAATTATCCACTCCGATGTATGCAAACCAATGCCATCCAGTTCTCTGAGTGGGTATGTATACTATGTTTCCTTCATTGATGATTTCTCTAGGAATACTTGGGTTTATTTCTTGAAGAATAAAGATGAATTGTTTGATAAGTTCAAGGAATTCAAAGCCATGATAGAAAATCAAACTGATAAGAAGATCAAGACCTTCAAATCCGACAATGGTGGAGAATTCACTTCAGGAGACTTCAAGAATTTATGCAGTGATTCAGGGATTAAGAGGGAGTTGACTACTCCTTAAAATCCACAACAGAATGGAGTTGCAGAAAGGAAGAATAGAATTATCATGGAAGCAGCAAGGGAAATGCTTCATGACCAAGATCTTCCTATGCACCTTTGGGAAGAAGCAACTAGGACAACTATATATGTGCAGAACAGAACACCTCACAAGATACTTGAAAACAAGACACCAGAAGAAGTTTTCTCTGGTAAGAAACCTGAAGTTAGCCATATCAGAATATTTGGTTGTCCAGTATACACACCCATTCCAAAGGAAAAGAGGACAAAACTAGATCCTTCAGGAAAGAAGGGCATCTTTGTGGGTTACAGTGAAAGCTCAAAGGCTTACAGAATCTACTTTCTAGGGTTCAAGAAGATTGACATCAGCAAGGATGTGACTTTTGATGGAGACTCAGCATACATCAAATCTAGGAGGACACCTCTTGAAGACAATGAAGAACCAAGGGTAACCAGAATTCAAGACACCACTATGAATGAAGCAATTCTAGAAGAAGATTGTGAAATTGAAGATCCACAAGAACCTGTAAATCCACCCCATGAGAAGAACTCTCACAAGAGGAAACCATCATTGGGATAGAGAGATAATCCAAGATGCAAAAAGGTATGGCATTCCAGAAGAGGAACACAGAGAAAGGAAAAGGAAAAGGTCACACACCAACTATGTTGCCTTGCTCTGTGACATTTTGAACAAAGAACCTTCTAGTTATGAAGAAGCAACAAAAAAGAAAGAATGAAAGGATGCCATGGTTGAGAAGTACCAATCGATCATGAAGAATGATGTTTGGGATGTGGTCCCAAGACCAAAAGGGAAGTCTGTTGTGACTTCCAAGTGGATCTATAAGATCAAGCATGCTGCATATGGTAGCATAGAGAAATACAAGGCGAGGTTTGTAGCTCGTGGCTTCTCCCAGAAAGAGGGAATAGATTATGAAGAGACTTTTTCTCCTGTAGCCAGGTACACTTCTATCAGAACAATACTTGATCTGGCTGCAGTGATGAAATGGAAGATACACCAGATGGATGTCAAGATAGCTTTCTTGAATGGTGTAGTCAAAGAGGAAGTATATGTGGAGCAACCACTCAGTTTTGAGACACATGACAGGGAGTCATATGTGTGCAGGTTGAAGAAAGATTTGTATGGCTTGAAGCAAGCTCCTAGGACTTAGTATGGGAGGATAGACAACTTTCTATCCAGTTTGGGCTTTACCAATTGTAAGGCGGATTCCAACCTTTACTACAAGGTTGAGGAAGGCAATCTAGTGATACTACTATTTTATGTGGATGACCTGTTTGTTACAAGTGAGGATAGGTTGATTGCCAACACGAAGAGGAAGCTTGCTGCCGAGTTCGAGATGACAGGATTGGGGATGATGCATTACTTTCTAGGCATGGAGGTGTGGCAAAGTGCAGATGGGATCTTTAAGTATGAATAGAGATCCTGAAGTGGTTCGGGATGATGGATTGCAAGGCCATGGCCACACCTATGGCATCGAACCTGAAGCTATTGTGTGATGCTTCATCTGAGCCGGTTGATGTCATGGTGTATCATCAGATGATTGGGTCCTTGATGTACCTGATGAACATGAGACCAGATATTTGGTTTGCGGTGAACACATAGAGCCAGTTCCTGGCGGATCCCAGAGGTGTTCACCTGGTTGTTGTAAAGCATATTCTGAGGTACCTGAAGGGTACAGTTAATTATGGGCTCAAGTATGATGTGAATATAAAGTTTAACCTGGAGGGTTATGTTGATTCAGATTGGGCAGGCAGTGCTGTAGATAGGAAGAGCACTTCAAGGTGCTGCTTTAGTATGGGATTAGGTGTGATCTCTTGGTTTAGCATGAAGCAGTCCTACGTAGCACTGAGTACAGCCGAAGCAGAGTATGTCGTAGCTTGTTCGGCTAGTTGTGAGGCAA
This sequence comes from Larix kaempferi, assembly GCA_027924585.1. Taxonomy (NCBI): domain Eukaryota; kingdom Viridiplantae; phylum Streptophyta; class Pinopsida; order Pinales; family Pinaceae; genus Larix; species Larix kaempferi. Next base: position 2,597,201 of record BSBM01000222.1, read on the forward strand.
TATGGCCAAGGAATCTATTGTATGAGTTATTTGATCTCTCGTTGGATGCTACTTGTATCTTCTGTGACAACCAGAGTTGTGTGAAGTTGTTTGAGAACCCAGTGTTCCATGACAGGTCGAAGCACATTCAGATCACAAATCACTATATCAAGGATATGGTGCAGAGAGGAGCAGTGAAGCTCCTGTATGTTGCGATGGATGAGCAGGTTGCAGATGTGTTGACTAAACCACTGGCCAGAGTGAAGTTTGAGTACTTCAGAGAGAGGCTTGGTGTTCTTCAGATAGAAGATACTTCGAGTAAGAAGTAATGAGACACATTTGTTGGATCCATTCCAAGCATGGTGGTATGAGGATCCTTCCCATGGATATGGATGTAAGCGTTGTGTGATGAGCATCAGTACGATGCTCCAGATGATATGCATCAGGACGATTTTGTGACAATGATCAGGATGATCATGCGATGCTGATATGCATCAGGATGATGCGGTGATGATCATGATGAGTATCAGGATGATGCTCCAGATGTTGTACATTAGGGTGATGTACTATATGATGATCAGGATGATCATGTGATGATGATGTACATCAGTTTGATGTACGGTATGATGATGATCAAGTTGATCATTAGCATCAGGATGATGCTCCATGCGAGGATGATCAGGTGGATCATGAGTTTCAGGATGATACTTAGAGGTTGAGGATATGTGGAAAGTTGTGCGGGTAGCATAGAAAAGATCCTGGGAGATCCTATAGTCTGATCTAGGATGCTCTTTCGAGGTTTTGCTACATGTAGCATGTAAAAGATCCTGGGAGATCCGATAGGTTGAGCTGTGTGCTCGTAATCAGTCCTGGGATGCTCTTTCGAGGTTTTGCTTGGGAGGCATGTAATCAGTCCTGGAGATCCAATAGGTTGAGCTGTATGCTCGTAATAAGTCCTGGGATGCTCTTTAGAGATCTTTCCAGTCATGCTTAGGCACGTAAAATGTTTCTGGGGTAATTCTTTAAAGATTTTTCCTATTCACATGTAATCAGTCCTGGATATTCGATAGGTTGAGCTGTGTGCTCTTAATAAGGCCTGGGATGCTCTTTAGATATCTTTCCAGTCGTGCTTAGGCACATAAAATGTTCCCGGGGTAACTCTTTAAAGGTTTTGTGAAAGGGATGCATATAAGTTCTCGGAGATCTTGCCGGTCGTGCTCAGGCACATAAAATGTTCTTGGGATTCTCTTTTCAGGATTTGCATACGCACATAATTAGTCCTGAGATACCACCTCTATCAGACCACTTGCCGAGATGATGAAGACCTACAGGAGGCTAGGCCTACATCCAACATGAAAAAGGGTTGGCTCTGTAGAACTTCCTATGACGAGAATAATTCAGATATAGCTTAGTGATCGAGATGTCGAGTACAACAGTAGTGATGATGATGATGCTCTGTGATCTAATGATGATTATCTAGCTCTAGAATTGAAGACTTGCACCGATATGTATTGATGACCTATGTAGAAAGAATACATTCCTAGTTAAGAGGGAGTGTTGATGTATTTGTAACTTCGGAAGATATTCACTTGTATATTACCTTTGTACTTTATTGTATATCCAACAAAGATGTATTATTCCTCTGATTGGAAGTGTCGTCATTTGTATTTGCAAGTGTCACAAGTTACATTGTAAGTGTCGTCATTTGTATTGATGGGTTATTAGACCACCAATGTGGGGTCGGCCCTAGTTAGGTCATGTGGTTGGGTTATTAGACTTCATTAGCAAGTCGGCCCTATTAGTTTATTGGAAGGTCAAGTCAGTGTATAAATAAAGAGGTTGTGTCTCTCATTCTATTCATCCACTCACTTCTCAAGCTTGCATAGCTAAGAGAGAAAATGGTGCACAAGTGGAGGAGGAGGAGTATCTACTAGAGACATCTCTTTGGGTTTGATCCTTGTGATCTTTGTATTGGGGCTTATTCTATATCTGAGGAAGTTGCAGGGTTTTTCACCTTCTTTGTTTTCTCCGACGAAACTATGTGTCTCTTGTGTGCTTGTGTTATTGTGTTTATGATTGATATGTTGTACATGTTATTCTCTTAGTATGATCCTGAATGATAATGGAATGAAATTATCTAAAAATTAACATTAGTTGGAGGGCCTAGGGAAGGTATTAGAGATGCAGATCTATGAGCTTGCACACCGATCACTTAGGATTTTGTTTGATATTATTGTCTATAACACAATGCTTTGTGGGCTATGCCCTGTAATATCCAAATATACCTCACTCAATTATATTTGGAAAATATGAAAAGCAAGTTTAACAATTTAAATTGAAATCAATGCTGGAACAATCTACCTTATTAGATATCATTAGGTTTTGATCCATTTTCTGATATAACTTTGAATTTTCATTTTTTTAAGGTTGTGATAAGTGAGAAGAATCCAACTAGCAAGGGGCAGGACCCAGGTACAATTCCTAGTATGTACAATGATTTTAGAGTGTTTGAAATGAAAGTATTTGTTGCTGCAATAGAGTTATAGATTTATGTATATGTTTCGTGATTTTAATATTTTATAAAAAATATTGAATGGAGGATGTATAACCTTGAGTGATTTTATCATTTTATAAAAATAATAAACTAGGGGGAGGTATAACCTTGCATGGATGGCTACTATAAGGGATTGACTGATAAATCCTTATTAATTGATCTTAGAAGGGAAGATTGGGGAGCTTGATAGACTGACGAAGTGTTTCCTTACGACAAGTGGGCATGCTTATATAATTGCTTGTTTTGATATTTTTTTAATAGATTTCATATAATGAATGGGTTTTGGGTTTTTAAGATTAATCTTTAAAAACATTCACCTCATACTGTCCATATATGAAAGCATTGATCCCATATCATTTATTCACGATCTTAAAAGAAAGTATACAAACTAGAATACATATATCTACCCCTTATCCCATCCATAACCTTAAAAGGTGAAAAAAGTTATTTAGCATATTATTTTTGTATATCAAATTCATTAAAGTGCTCTGCATTTTTCCCAGTTTGAAGTTGCCAATTTCGTATACTCCGTTCTCAGCTCCACCCAAGTTTATTTTGTAGGTATGATCTCATTGAACTTGGAAATGTTTATTTGCAACGATTGATTAGATACAATTCTCAACTAGATACAGTTCTCAACTAGTGACATACTTATTTCTTTTGTAAAATGATATCTTGTAAGGTATATTCGTAATCTCCTTTAAATAGAAGCAATGGCCCTCATCACTACCTTTGAGGAAAGAAAATATAAAAAAAAATACCAAGCTGCACAAACAAATTGTATTCAGGCTACCCATGAACCACATTCAAGAGCTCACCTGGAGCATCTGATTTTTAGCGTGTTATATTTTTTTAGTGACCTGCACATGCTTATTGTAACTCACATCCGTCCTAGTGACAACATTCCTACTCTTATTATCACTTCCAGTACTAGTAGGGGAAACTACCATTTTATTAACCAATCAAATATTTAATGAAAGTATATCCCTTATCCTAGTGTTGGAATAGAGATTAATGGGGGTAGTGTTGGATGGAGTTCCTATATACATATTGACATACATTGATTGAGATATATAATGACAACTGCAATCATCATCATAACACGATAACCATATATTAATGAGTTAGACATATATATATATATATATATATATATATATATATATATATATTAATCATCATCATCATCATCATCATCATCAACTACAACTCCATAACACTAAATTCAAATAAATATTAATTAGTACTTTTAATATTGTAACCATAACAGTAAATTCAAATAAATATTAATGAGTACTTTTAACACCTTAAGAATGGATTTAACAAGTTGTGTTTCAAACCTTTGTAGAGTTAAATTGCATCTTGTATGGAAATAATTGTGATATTTCAAGTTATTCATCTTTCTAATCTGAAAACATAATATAGTTTAGTTAAATTTCTTATTAAATGTTTTATTTTTATTTTATTTTTTAATTTAAATTTATGATATTAAATTATATATATATATATATATTTACATTGTAGATTAATTGTAAATTAAAAATGTTTATTCATCATTAAAGAAAACATTGCATGGTTTTAATTTATTTTACATTTTAAATTTACTCTTTATACATAAGAGAAAGGTTGATTGGTTATGACTAACTACTAAATAAAAGCGTTTGGTGAGGCATTTTCAATTTTTTGGGGGAGGAAATGAAACATTGATGTTGTTAGTAAGAACATTAAGGCATTCATTAAGGCATTATAACTTGTCTTGTTAGTGAAATATATTATTATGGATCAAAGGAAATTGAAGATAGACTTTTTTGTTTTTATTTCATTGCTATTTTATTTTATTGTTATTCTAATGTTGTTTACCCTAAAATTTAGTTAAGTATAATTGTTTTTTTTTTTTTAATAACTTATTTATTGTTTTGGTGTTATGATAGAATAATTATTAAAAAATACAATATTTGAGATAATATTTTTTTGTCTTAGCATGAGAGACTATGGTTATTTAGAGACAATATGGTTATAGTTAACTTATTTTATATTGTCTTTATAAATATTTTTAAATATATTATTTAAGATAATATACAACTGGATTAAAGACAACATTTAAGACAATACACAAGATTAAGACCTATATAGTAATGATTGCTATGAAACACGTTTAAAAATTAGAGAACAAGTTCTTTATCCATTTCTTTGCTCCAAAATTTGGCATACATGCTTGTAACTTTGCCATTCTAGCTACTGTAGTAATATGACATGACTCGCATGTGTAAGGAACCATGTTTTGGATTTGGTATGCATGATTGTGGTTTTTTTTACTAGTTGTTAAGGCAACATGACTTGGTTGTAGTGGCAATTACTTTACAAACAGGTAGATGAGAGTTTACCAATGATTTGTGATTGAAAAAACCTTATGAATGCTCTCTGTATTTAATCATGTATTTTGGTTTTGAACTAGAATTTATGGTAAGATTTGGATATGGACAACTGACCTCCTGTGCATTTGATTTGGATATGGACAATTAAGAGCCCAGGTCTTTTACAACCATTAGAAATACCTTATCAAATCTAGGAGGAAGTCTCAATGGATTTTATCACAGGTTTACTCAAGTCACAAGGGAATAATTTTATTATGGTGGTTGTTGATAGACTCACAAAGTATGCACACTTTTGTGCACTCTATCACCCTTTTAATGCAAGTACAGTTGTTGCAGCCTTCACGGAAATAGTTCAGAAATTACATGGAAACTCAAAGATTATTGTAAGTGACAGAGATCCAATTTTCATTGGAAAAATTTGGTCTGAGTTATTTTCTTGTTTGGGTACCCAATTGGATCACAATTAATCTTATCATCCTCAATCTGATGGGAAAACTGAGATAGTGAACAAATGTTTGGAAGGATATTTTCATTGCTTTGGATATGATAAACAAACAAAGTGGGTGAAATGATTATCTTTGGTAGAATGGTGGTACAATACTTCCTTTATGGCACTTTATAGGTACCATCCTCCATCTCTCACATCTCCCTTAAACGGAAAATCTAAAGTTCAAGTTGTGGAAGATCAGTTAGAGAACCAACAAGAAGTTCTCCATTTATTGAAGGACAATTTGGCTATGTCAAAAGTTAGGATGAAACAACAAGCAGTTCAACATCACAGTGAAAGAATTTTTGAAGAAGGGGATTGGGAATATCCGAGGATGCATCCTTACAAACAGATGTCCTTCAAGAAACTAAATATAGACAACAAATTAACACTCAAGTACTATGGTCCTTATAAAGTGTTGTAGAAGATTGATAATATGGATTAAAAATTGGATCTCCCTTCATCTTTAAGGGTAAACCCAATTTTCTATGTTTCTTGCTTAAAGAAGTTAATATGAGACAAGATCCCAATTCAAACTATCTTATCGGAGCTTGATGAAGAATGAAAAGTCATATTGGAACCTAAACAAATCACTGAAAAAAGGACCAAACAACTAAATAAATTGGGATATTACTGAGTACCTCATCAAGTGGAGAACTTACCATTTGAAGATTCGACATGGGAAGATGATTCCTTCATACATAAGCATCCTGAACTAACCAAGTGTTGAAGACAAAACTTGTCTGAAGGGGAGGGCCATGTTAAGCCCTAAATGTTGGCACATTACCCCCTATATTAACACATTACATATTATTGATGTCAGCTTGGGTCTATTAGTGGCATTTTTCATTAGTATTATTATATTATTGATGTTGGCTTGGGTCCATTACTTGTAATTGTATCTCTTTATCTCCTATATATAGGAAGGAAACCTTTTCATTTGAATCATCTCCTCTTGTCGTGTCTTGTGTACTTAGTACATTATATAAGGAGGTTTCCCCCTTGAAGAGGTTTGATATTCATCTTTTTCTTCATTATTAAGGTGTGGATTACTCTTTCTAGTCTATTTATGCTCTTTTCATGCTCTTTTGGGGAATTTGTTGCTTAACACTTAATGTCTAAGAATTCATCAATTAGATATGGGAAGAAGGGATTTTGGTCCTCACATGTCCTATAAATGTCCATCTTCTCATGCAACAAAAATATGCCCTTCCACTTTATTTGAGCTAATAGCCTCCCATAAGTTCCATGTATGTCTTCATGTGCATGTTCCACTAGGAGGAAATAAACTTCAACAATGTCAAACAACCTCCTTTCTATCAAAAGGGAGAAAAATTCAAACATATAGTATTTTTTGTCATCACTCAAGCAATCATCTAGTTGCAACAACAATATTGGTGGTAATTTTCTATTTGACTCGTAGCAATTGTTGGTTTTGGATCTTGAATGTCTTCTTGAGTCAAGGGGTTTGTGTTAGTCATGTTTGGATCCCATTTTTCTGTTGGGTAGGTGTGGGGGGGTATTTCCCCCCAACTAATGACACTAGGGGGTCTAGGGGGGTTGGGAAACAAATATAGGAGTGCCTCCTTGTAGGGGTTCGAGGGAAACACCCTGAAGATAAATATTCTGGAAAAACATCCTTGTAAAATATTGTAATTTTGTAGTCAATCTGGATCATTGATCATTGAGTCATAGATTAGATGATAGAAGTTATGTTGGTTGTTTTTTCCCTATAAGGAAACCCTCTTTTAAAATAGTGCATTGTATTACAAAGGTGTAGTGTCTATGAGAGAGACCATAAGAGAGTGAAGAGGAGGTTGTAGTGGATGTGTTGTAGGTTTTATCCCTTCATTTTGTTGGATAGAATAAAAGAAGGAGTAGGTGTTTCTCCATGTACGTAGCCCATGTATGTTGGTGTCTCCATTGTATTGTGTTATTTTATGTTTTATTTCTACATTCATTTTTATTTTTATTGCTCTGTGATCCTATTACTAACAACAATTTATATTATCAACACTTACCTTAGGTTTCTTGCATGAAGTCAACAATGGAAAAAGTGACAATGGGGAATTTGAGAACATGCACATGTTCTTGAAAATGTGCTTTCAATCCTTTTATAATAGCTCTAGCTCCTTCTGAATATCCACCCACACTATCACACATCTTTTTAAATAGGCATGCAAAAGAACTTACACATGCTTTAGGAGAATGCACATGCTAATAACACACATGTGTTCCAAAATTCTCATGTGTTGTTTTCATTTTTTGTGTAGTTGTTTGTCCATAACTTAGATTTTGGAAAAAATTATTTTGTTAAAAAGGTCTTGAAGAGATCTACATGATTATATTATTATCATTTTAAGTTTATACATAAATAATTTCTTGTTTTGAAAAATAATCGCTCTCTCTCTCTCTCTCTCTCTCTCTCTCTCTCTCTCTCATTTCCCTCTTCCTCCCAAATCCATAAACCCTCAATCTCTATATATTTCTCTCCACGAACCTCCCTCCTCCCCCTTAACCTTGATCAACCTCCTCGGCTGTCTCTCTCTCTCTCTCTCTCCTACTACTCCTACCACTAACCCCCCTCTTCTCTCTCTCTTTCTCTCTCTCTCTCTCCCATCCCTCCTCCCCTTAGCCTTACTAACCACCCCTATCTCTCTCTCCCCTCCTCCCCTTAACCCTTACTAATCCCCCCCCTCTCTGTCCCATACTCCTTTATCTACCCCTAACCCCCACCCCTCTCTCTCACCCTCAACCACCTAACACCCCCCACTCTCTCTATCTCTAACCCCATGCTCTCTCTCTCTCCCTCTAACCCCCCTCTCTCTCTACCTAACCCCCCTCTCTCTCTCCTATTCCTACCACTAGCCACCCTACCTCTCTCTCTCTCTCCCCTTACCGCTAACCCCCCCTATTTGTCTATCTCTCCTACTCCCCCTCTCTCTTAAAGACAATGTTTAATTGCAATGAGGAGATTGTGGCCATGGCCAAGGCATACTCACATTTCCACAATGGATGAAGATGATAGCAGATGAAGTATGGGGAAAATGAGGCCTGCAACATTTCATTTATATTATTTTTAAAATAAGAAATTATATATGTAGAAACATAAAATTATTGTTAATTTTTTTTATATTTAATTCAGAAATGCAATAGTACTTGAAATCAAATAACAATCATACACATAAACAATCACATTCGACACATGAATTTACCCTGGGGAAACCCTCTATGAGTTGAGGGAGAAAACCCTAGAAAATCCTTCTTTAGTATATTGATAGATAGCAAATAATGTATTTTACATCAAGCACCCTCTGTGCAATTACAGAGAAAGAGAAAGATAAAGAGGAGAGGCTTATAATATTATCCTACACAAAGATAAGCGCATTGCCTTCAAGGGATAAGAGATTCACTTCACATGGAAATCATCAATCATGTATAACATATTTATATATTCTTCACATGCATTGAATTCTATTTTTATCTTATGACTTTAGGATGAACTCAACCTCCATCTGGATGCATCAATCTTGCATGAATACGTGCGCCCCACTTCTCATTTTTTGCATTAACTCGCTGCTCAAACTGACTCTTAGGATGAACTTGCCCCTTAACTGAAAGCTTGCCCACTTAGTTAGGTGGCTAACTTAAGTGTCACCATGAAAGTGTCACAACTCAAGTGTTGTATTTTAGTTTAACATAAGTCTCATCACGCAATAACACTTAGTTGTCTAGATCTTCTTTGTTATCACTTAGTTAACTCTCTTAACTATTTTTTTCTTATTAACATCATTCAGTAGTGATCAATTCAAGTTCTCCTTTGATTTATTGAAGCCTTCACTGAAGTTTAACACTTCAAATTCTATCTTAATTAATTATTTTATGTTTTTATGTGCAATTCAAATTATCTCATATATGATCACATCTTATCTTTATCTCTTGTCTTATATGCATGGTCCACATGTGCATGCTTAATTATCATATCAAATTTACTATGGAAATTTTCCCAATGATGTGATGTTATTGTCCTACTATCATTCCAAGTGGTTATATGCTACAGTAGTTCATTCTAGAGGTGGCCAGTATTGGTGAAGCAATACATAATTTCAATTCCTTGTTTATACCATTGGAATAAGTCTTTTAACAAATTTGTTTATAAGTTTGGATGAAGTAGTTTGACGACTACAAACATTAAATTGTTGGGTTTGAATGTCGATTCGCTTCATTGAACATTCTCTATCACTTATTAGGTATCCTGAAGTGTCTGAAATAATATTTTTGTGAAAAGTATTTGCCAATACCTCATGTCACTATAATTATTATGTTTTGTTAAAAATGTTATAACTCTAAGACACGTTGTCGATATAATTATTATGTATTGTTAAAAAGGTTTTAACTCTAAGACACGCTATCGATATTTATGAACAAAGTATTTGGCAAAATCCTTAAGCCAAGAAACATGTTGCATACTAGGTGCAATGACACATTACTAATGATAGTTGAGGAGACATGCCAACTGTATGCAATGGCATGCCAATTGTGCACATATCCAAGCAAATGATTCAATATTATTGCTATTGGGAGAGCCAACTTTAATTTGTAGAAGATAAATAGGAAAGGAAAAAGTATTTAGTTTGCAACACAATTTATTCTTGGTTATGTTGAGGGTGCAACCTGCTTGTATTCTTCCTTGTGCCTTTTCCCTTGAATGAAAATGTTTTCCTCTATTGGTTTCTTCTATTTAGAAGTTGTAAGAAAATAAATAATTTGAACTTGGCATATTATCTTGGAGTTGATAAGCGTTGATTATGAGCTCAAAATGATTATGTAAATACAATTCCTAGTGAATCATATAAAGGCTACAATAAGCCTATACAACAATCAATTCACCAATATGAGAGTAGTGTTATACCCCCGCTTAACTTGTACATTATGAAAACACAAAAGTAGTTAGTCCTTTGAATTATCAACCTCTAAGAGTATTATAAAAAAAGAAATTGAATTTATAGATTGCCATATATACATACTATACGACTAAATGGAGGGTTTTGTATTATTAGGTCGAATGATGGAGAGAACCGTACCCTACAATACAAAAAGACTTGGGGAAGTGTAGTAAACTCCAATGAAATAGGTCAACCCATAGTTATGCACAGTAAACGTATCAATTATGCAAAAAAGAGGACAAAAACGTGGGAGTGCCCGAGTCTTACCGCAAATACAAAGTTGAGAGAATTACATCACTTTCCTGCAATGACTCTTTATACCTCAGGTAGGAATTCGTGATATAAAGACAATATTGAAGATCAGTATGAAGGATTGATATATCAAAACAACCAAATGCCAGTTTCGAAGAAAAAATCTCTAGATCTATGTAACCAAAAGATGGTGTCGAGGGAACTTGTGACTATGTTGAGAAGTAGCCGAACCTCTTGCTTAAGCACTAAACCAAACAATGAATACCAGCGAAGAAACATCCACAGTCGAAACCCAAATGGAATCAAATGAGAACTATGGATAAGATATTCCATAGATAAGTATCGATCCTCCTCGTGATCCAAACAAAAATACTGATGAAAAACTCGAAAATATATGACAGTGTTAAGCGCCCAAAGCTTTAATAGAGCCGAGCTATGGAGTGATAGAAAGCTATAAAAATAAACTAGTGTAATAACAATCAGTAAAATTCCCCCTTCTTGATAAAATTGCGCAACTATTCACCAAACCAGGGTCGTGTTATCCATTACCGGTGAAGTTACATTCAATTTTTCATTCTTAATCTCTGATCCAGAGGATTTGAATTGGTAATCTATGAAGACTTAACCATCATTTTTCACCAATCCTCCACTTTTCAAGATTCAATATACAAGATTTAAACTAGTAACCTATGGAGATTTAACCACCATTTTTCACCAACCCACCACTTTTTAGAATTCAATATACACGCACAGCAATTCACACTTGGCACTCGTCATTGGTAATAGGTGTTAAAGATGAAAATACCCAAGACTGCAGATTGATAGTTCATTTAATGAACTCTTAAGTCAAGCCATGGATCTTTCGAGATTTGCAACAATTGATACACATGAACAGAAAACCAGAAAGAATTTGAAAGAATCTACTCATAAATCAAGTCATTAACTAACTCACATCTCTATTTAAAACTCTAATTTCAGTGAGATGTTTAACCTCTGGCATATGGATCTGGAAGAACTTCAATAGCTACTGATGTAGATACAACAAGCCTTTATCCCGTTGTTAAAGATGAAGAAGATTCAACTTCGCCATTAAAGATCGAAGAAGATTCAACTTCCCCATTAGATTGATCTGAAAGTATTTCAGTGGGTGTTGGGGTTTTTGTTACAGTAGGTCTTCTTCCCATAGATGGAGTCTTTATATAAAAACACATACAAAATGAATTAGGGACTGCTAACTCAGTATATATTCATAATTCTAGAATATATACCCTATGAAGCCTTGTAGAGGTCATACATAACTAGATGCTCATGGTCAACCACAACAATGCATTGCCCAAGGCCAAATGACATTGAGTGTTATGCCAAAGCAAAGGGATAAATATTAGTGACATTCAAATGCCTTTTATTATGAGGGAATCATTCTATAAAACACTGTCACGATAAGCACTTACAAAAGTGGAATATGGGAAAGCTCAAGTACATAGTTTCCATTCAGGGGCCGTCCTCCAGCAACTAGTTTTGTATACAGTAATTACATATACATTAAATAAATGTAACGGATGGTAATGCTACAACGCCAATAATTTGGAAAAACAAATATAGAGAGTGAATATTAAGCCTTACCAGGCGCAATCCAATAGTATCCAAGGTACGAAAACTCTTCCTTCAACAAAGTAACAATTACATTCCAGACAGGGAAAATTGACTCAAAGAATGCACAGAAGAAATATCTCATGATAACTTCCAAAAAAACACCCATGACAGACGCAGGGTTCATCCATACCTTACCTCAAACCAGGTATAACTTGCAAAAGAGTAAATAATTAAGTTTTTACAAATGAACAATGTTGAGTAGCTTCTAATGTAAGCTACAATGCCGACCAGTATCAATCCAAATCTTAACTCTAGCTTTGAAAGCACCTTTATCAAAGCTTAACTATGAAACTACCTTCCAAAAGGAATCCCAACTCCAATTTTGAAAACACCTTTATCAAAGCCTAACTATGGAACTACCTTCCAAAAGTAGTTTGAACAAGCACACCAAGCTTAAACCTCCAACCATCTCCCAAACTCCAAAACTGACCAGCCTCAAAAATTGTGTGGCTCTGATTGGAAACTTGATTGTTACGATCACCAGTCTGCAAACAAACAAATGAGAGGGTTATACATAGATCACCATTTCCACATATACAAACATAAACCTGAACGAATAACAGTAAGTCATCGATTAATCTTACCTTCTCTCGCGTGCCCTTGGCTTATCCCACAATAAAAGTTTGACGGTATATTTCTTCTTCCATTCACATGGGAGATGATTCAAATATCTCTGCTGAAGGGAAGGGAACAATACAACTAGAGCAGGGAAAGTTAAAAAATGTTCTGTATGTGCCTTCTTTGAAAACAAACTTGTTATATGTTTATAAGATGACACCACGATGACACACACAGGTTCACCGAAGAAAGTTATTTTTATACCTGGCACAGTAATGAGATTGTAGATATCTCATCTAGGAAGCTAATAGAAAAAGGGCTTGCAAACCATGCCTCCAAGGAATATAAATTATGTCATTTCTTTCCATACTCTCTTCCCACTCCATTTGCATATGATGAAGATTAGAATGATGTTTCTTCTAATGATTCAGTTTCATATTCTGAAGATGAGGACCAAGATCTTGATGTTGAGTATGAAGTTCAAGAAGATCCAGATCCAGATCCAGCACCTGCTCCCAATCCATGGCCAAGGCCAATATGGGATCACGAAGTCCTTGAAGCTGCTGGGAACATAGTTGGGGATCCATCTGACCACAGAAGAACCAAATCTCAGTACCGAGATGAAAACCTTGCACTATGTCATATAGATCCACTTCTCTCAGAGAGGTGCTACATGATGGTGGGGTTTGATCCACAATCCTTCAAAGAGACTTTCCATGATTGATATGCAACTAAGTACAAAGCCTGGTTGGCTTACAAAGGGTACTCAAAGGTTCATGGTTTGGACTACACTGAGTCATTCACTCCAGTAGAAAGAATGGATTTTGAAAGGCTTGTTTTGGAAAATGCAGCTTTGAAATAGTGGGAGGTACAATAGAGGAGAAGATCCAGATCCAGATCCAACACATGCATTACTATCCTACTTTTAACTCTGTGGGGGAATTTATGGACACGGGTCAGAAGTAAAAAAAGTTGGATGACTTTATTTTTTTTAAAATATGGTACCATATCTATTTTCCTGCACATTTCCGAGTATAAATTTATTGTTTTTAATAGTTAAAAGATTTTTTATCCTGAATTTTTGGTGTCATTACGTTTATTTGATGGTTTTGATTATACAAGTCTTCTGTAATGTGAATAAACTACATTTTATCTTCCGTTGAAAAAAATAGTACGACTTATCTATTTATGGTAGCTGTTAATTATCGAGTAATGAAATTTTATAACTCACCAGGTCGGAGGTCAAAATGGTCGGGTGATTTTAGTTTTTAAAAAAATATGGTCGATAGTCATAAATATTTGATAAAAATTCAGAACCAATGACTCACTTCCACTTCTAAACATGTATTCTTACTAGAGTTAGATTGAAATCTTAAAAAATAACCATTAAATCAATTTATCTCGATTCATCGACATGGTCATTTAACTCAATAATGAAGGCAAAATTTGAAAATGTCCTCGAAACAGTGGGAGACAATCTGTTTCCTATTCTTTTGTTCCAAATAGATGGTGGACCACTCAACAATTTGACCAAGGTCGGAACAGGTTTAGGTCGATGAGGTTGAGGTCGAGGAGGTCAGACAAGGTTGGAGGAGGTCACAAAAGTCGAGGAGGTCAGACGAGTTCAAGGTCGAAGGAGGTCGAGTAGGTCGGGGAGGTCGGCATTGTTGCAAAATTTACTCTTTTCCTATTGGTGTTGACTTTTGCACCTCTTGGGGAAAATGCTAGTTATATACACACATGGATTGGTAATGTGTAACCGACTTTACTTGAGAGTTATATTTGAAAGATAGAACTGTATTTTGGCCTTCACAAGCAATAAATGTTCCAAAGATGCCTTCAAATTATACTTCAGTTTACATCCATTTAATTGGGAATGTGTAACCGACTTTAGTCTAAGTTATTTTCGAAAGGCTTGTTTTGGAAAATGCAGCTTTGAAACAGTGGGAGGTACAATAGAGGAGAAGATCCAGATCCAGATCCAACACATGCATTACTATCCTACTTTTAACTCTGTGGGGGAATTGATGGACACAGGTCGGAAGTAAAAAAAGTTGGCTGACTTTCTTTTTTTTAAAATATGGTACCATATCTATTTTCCTGCACATTTACGAGTATAAATTTATTGTTTTTAATAGTTAAAAGATTTTTTATCCCGAATTTTTGGTGTCATTACGTTTATTTGATGGTTTTGATTATACAAGTCTTCTGTAATGTGAATAAACTACATTTTATCTTCCGTTGAAAAAAATAGTAGGACTTATCTTTTTATGGTAGCTGTTAATTATCGAGTAATGACATTTTATAACTCACCAGGTCGGAGGTCAAAATGGTCGGGTGACTTTAGTTTTTAAAAAAATATGGTTGATAGTCATAAATATTTGATAAAAATTCAGAACCAATGACTCACTTCCACTTCTAAACACGTATTCTTACTAGAGTTAGATTGAAATCTTAAAAAATAACCATTAAATCAATTTATCTCGATTCATCAACATGGTCATTTAACTCAATAATGAAGGCAAAATTTGAAAATGTCCTCGAAACAGTGGGAGACAATCTGTTTCCTATTCTTTTGTTCCAAATAGATGGTGGACCACTCAACAATTCGACCAAGGTCGGAACAGGTTGAGGTTGATGAGGTTAAGGTCGAGGAGGTCAGACAAGGTTGGAGGAGGTCACAAAAGTCGAGGAGGTTGGACGAGTTCGAGGTCGGAGGAGGTCGAGTAGGTAGGGGAGGTCGGCATTGTTGCAAAATTTACTCTTTTCCTATTGGTGTTCACTTTTGCGCCTCTTGGGGAAAATGCTAGTTATATACACACATGGATTGGTAATGTGTAACCGACTTTACTCGAGAGTTATATTTGAAAGATAGAACTGTATTTTGGCCTTCACAAGCAATAAAGGTTCCAAAGATGCCTTCAAATTATACTTGAGTTTACATCCATTTAATTGGGAATGTGTAACCGACTTTAGTCTAAGTTATTTTCGAAAGGCTTGTTTTGGAAAATGCAGCTTTGAAACAGTGGGAGGTACAATAGAGGAGAAGATCCAGATCCAGATCCAACACATGCATTACTATCCTACTTTTAACTTTGTGGGGGAATTGATGGACACGGGTCGGAAGTAAAAAAAGTTGGTTGACTTTATTTTTTTTTAAATATGGTACCATATCTATTTTCCTGCACATTTCCGAGTATAAATTTATTGTTTTTAATAGTTAAAAGATTTTTTATCCCAAATTTTTGGTGTCATTACGTTTATTTGATGGTTTTGATTATACAAGTCTTCTGTAATGTGAATAAACTACATTTTATCTTCCGTTGAAAAAAATAGTACGACTTATCTTTTTATGGTAGCTGTTAATTATCGAGTAATGACATTTTATAACTCACCAGGTCGGAGGTCAAAATGGTCGGGTGACTTTAGTTTTTAAAAAATTATGGTCGATAGTCATAAATATTTGATAAAAATTCAAAACCAATGACTCATTTCCACTTCTAAACATGTATTCTTACTAGAGTTAGATTGAAATCTTAAAAAATAACCATTAAATCAATTTATCTCGATTCATCAACATGGTCATTTAACTCAATAATGAAGGAAAATTTTGAAAATGTCCTCGAAACAGTGGGAGACAATCTGTTTCCTATTCTTTTGTTCCAAATAGATTGTGGACCACTCAACAATTGACCAAGGTCGAAATAGGTTGAGGTCGAGGAGGTCAGACAAGGTTGGAGGAGGTCACAAAAGTAGAGGAGGTCGGACGAGTTCGAGGTCGGAGGAGGTCGAGTAGGTCGGGGAGGTCGGCATTGTTGCAAAATTTACTCTTTTCCTATTGGTGTTCACTTTTGCGCCTCTTGGGGAAAATGCTAGTTATATACACACATGGATTGGTAATGTGTAACCGACTTTACTCAAGAGTTATATTTGAAAGATAGAACTGTATTTTGGCCTTCACAAGCAATAAATGTTCCAAAGATGCCTTCAAATTATACTTGAGTTTACATCCATTTAATTGGGAATGTGTAACCGACTTTAGTCTAAGTTATTTTCGAAAGGCTTGTTTTGGAAAATGCAGCTTTGAAACAGTGGGAGGTACAATAGAGGAGAAGATCCAGATCCAGATCCAACACATGCATTACTATCCTATTTTTAACTCTGTGGGGGAATTGATGGACACGGGTCGAAAGTAAAAAAAGTTGGCTGACTTTATTTTTTTTTAAATATGGTACCATATCTATTTTCCTGCACATTTCCGAGTATAAATTTATTGTTTTTAATAGTTGAAAGATTTTTTATCCCAAATTTTTGGTGTCATTACGTTTATTTGATGGTTTTGATTATACAAGTCTTCTGTAATGTGAATAAACTACATTTTATCTTCCGTTGAAAAAAATAGTACGACTTATCTTTTTATGGTAGCTGTTAATTATCGAGTAATGACATTTTATAACTCACTAGGTCGGAGGTCAAAATGGTCGGGTGACTTTAGTTTTTAAAAAAATATGGTCAATAGTCATAAATATTTGATAAAAATTTAGAACCAATGACTCACTTCCACTTCTAAACATGTATTCTTACTAGAGTTAGATTGAAATCTTAAAAAATAACCATTAAATCAGTTTATCTCGATTCATCAACATGGTCATTTAACTCAATAATGAAGGCAAAATTTGAAAATGTCCTCGAAACAGTGGGAGACAATCTGTTTCCTATTCTTTTGTTCCAAATAAATGGTGGACCACTCAACAATTCGACCAAGGTCGGAACAGGTTGAGGTCGACGAGGTTGAGGTCGAGGAGGTCAGACAAGGTTGGAGGAGGTCACAAAAGTCGAGGAGGTCAGACGAGTTCGAGGTCGGAGGAGGTCGAGTAGGTCGGGGAGGTCGGCATTCTTGCAAAATTTACTCTTTTCCTATTGGTGTTCACTTTTGCGCCTCTTGGGGAAAATGCTAGTTATATACACACATGGATTGGTAATGTGTAACCGTCTTTACTCGAGAGTTATATTTGAAAGATAGAACTGTATTTTGGCCTTCACAAGCAATAAAGGTTCCAAAGATGCCTTCAAATTATACTTGAGTTTACATCCATTTAATTGGGAATGTGTAACCGACTTTAGTCTAAGTTATTTTCGAAAGGCTTGTTTTGGAAAATGCAGCTTTGAAACAGTGAGAGGTACAATAGAGGAGAAGATCCAGATCCAGATCCAACACATGCATTACTATCCTACTTTTAACTCTGTGGGGGAATTAATGGACACGGGTCGGAAGTAAAAAAAGTTGGCTGACTTTATTTTTTTTTAAATATGGTACCATATCTATTTTCCTGCACATTTCCGAGTATAAATTTATTGTTTTTAATAGTTAAAAGATTTTTTATCCCGAATTGTTTGTGTCATTATGTTTATTTGATGGTTTTGATTATACAAGTCTTCTGTAATGTGAATAAACTACATTTTATCTTCCGTTGAAAAAAATAGTAGGACTTATCTTTTTATGGTAGTTGTTAATTATCGAGTAATGACATTTTATAACTCACGAGGTCGGAGGTCAAAATGGTCGAGTGACTTTAGTTTTAAAATAAATATGGTTGATAGTCATAAATATTTGATAAAAATTCAGAAATAATGACTCACTTCCACTTCTAAACATGTATTCTTACTAAAGTTAGATTGAAATCTTAAAAAATAACCATTAAATCAATTTATCTCGATTCATCAACATGGTCATTTAACTCAATAATGAAGGCAAAATTTGAAAATGTCCTCGAAACAGTGGGAGACAATCTGTTTCCTATTCTTTTGTTCCAAATAGATGGTGGACCACTCAACAATTCGACCAAGGTCGGAACAGGTTGAGGTTGAGGAGGCCAGACAAGGTTGGAGGAGGTCACAAAAGTCGAGGAGGTCGGACGAGTTCGAGGTCGGAGGAGGTCGAGTAGGTCGGGGAGGTTGGCATTGTTGCAAAATTTACTCTTTTCCTATTGGTGTTCACTTTTGCGCCTCTTGGGGAAAATGCTAGTTATATACACACATGGATTGGTAATGTGTAACCGACTTTACTCGAGAGTTATCTTTGAAAGATAGAACTGTATTTTGGCCTTCACAAGCAATAAAGGTTCCAAAGATGCCTTCAAATTATACTTGAGTTTACATCCATTTAATTGGGAATGTGTAACCAACTTTAGTCTAAGTTATTTTCGAAAGATAAAACAATATTTCGGCCTTCACCATCAATAAAGTTTCCAAAGATTCTTCACAAAGATTATATTTGAAAGATAGAACACCATTGTGTTTTATTTGTTATCTTTAATTAGGAATAAGGTATAGATATATTTAAGATGTGTTGTTTAATTGTTGCTTATAATTAATGATCTACACGCATCTTTAGGAATGAACTACAACAATAAAAGACAAACAACAAACTAATAGTTCCATTGAAAAAAAAATCTCCTTCATCATGGCAACAATAATTACAAGATGCACCATATTATTAATTCATTTATTGCTCATCCCAATGATAATTTATGGGGATAAAGTCAATAACATAAAATAGCCAAGATCATTGTTATGAAACCTTTAATTACAATTGTTCATAAGAAATTTACCTACACAAGAAAGAGGAGAGAGGGATGGAGACACTTGCACATAACAAGGTCGTGAAGCTAAACTAATAACATTCACTAGAACTACCTGTTGATGTATATGTAACTTCGGAATGTATTTCATCTATGTATTTCATATATATTTATTGTACCCTTATTAGAGATGTGTTATTCCTCTATAAGGAAGTGTCATCATGTGGATTGACAAGTGTCGCAAGTGTGTGTACTTGCCGATGGGTTATTAGACCACCATGTGTGGGGTCGGCCCTGAAATATATATTATATTGTGGATGTACCTAGCTAGACAAGTCGGCCCCATAAGGTCACTGGGCAAACAGGTTAGTATAAATAGAGATCAGGAGATCTCTATTTAGATCATTCAGAAAGTTATATCTCTCTCACTCAAAAAGTGGCGCACTAGTGAGGAGGAGGATCATCTGCTTCTAGGAGACTATCTCAAGTGTATTTTGGTTGTACTTTGGTTGAGCCATTGCTCTCTCTATCTCTGAGGAAGTTGTGGGGTTTTTCACCTTAGGGTTTTCCCACGGAAACTCTGTGTCTCTTGTCTCTCATGCTTTTGATTCTTGTGATGCTTGTCATGCTAATTGTGATTGTTATGCATTGATATACTATATATGTTATTCTCTCAGTGAAGATCCTAGAGTATTGTGAATTAATGCTCAAAATTTAACACTATCGTGATCGAGACTGTATCTCTTTAGATCCTTTTCTTTTATAGTTTTTGAGGTGCACTTTTGGTTAGTGAGGTGATTGTTTGTATATTAAATACCTAACCACTCTGATGGAAAATCCATGCTCAACTTTTTTTTGGCTTACATTATCTGAATGCTTCATCATGCTTGAGATGCCCTACTATCTCTTGCTTTAATGTAATTATTCACTTTAGTTTGCATATAACTCGCATAGCATGAACTACTTCAGAATTTGATATTTATGAGAGCATGGGCATCTCTCCCGAAATTGTCCTTAATAATGGTTGATTCTTCATTAGTATGAAACCACTAAAATTAGACTCGTGAACAATTTTAATAATTTTCGTTTTGATAAATGCATGGGTCATTTGGCGTAAGGCTTCTTCGAATTCTCTCATAACAACCACAACTACCATTGTGATTTTCTCCATCTTTTGGTATCCCCATTCTACTAGAAATTTGTAGTGATTGACCTTCCAAACCTATGGTGATCCCTAGCTCTAAACCCTATGAATGGATTTCCCTTTCAAGCCTCGAGAGAAATAATCACTTTGAAGTGTCATTTATAATATGCATTGTGGGTCTAAATGGTCATCCAAATGATTTGTAATCAATTTCCTTCACATTTTATCTTTCTAATGGGTGAAATGATTATTTATTATTTATTTTTGTCTTTGGGGCTTGGGGACACTAAATACTTTGAAGTGGCTACATGTTGTATTTGGGGCTTGGAAAGACAAACTTCCTACCATACTTCAATGCTTTCTATTCATTTCATAGTCCCAATAGTTGGAAGATTTATTTTGATATACCTCCCAACGCTGAAGAGTGAGATACTTGAAAATAATGCATGGAAGGTCCCAACACTAAGTCGATAGCACAAAAGAGGAAGTCTCATGTATTTCAAATTTCCAATGCCTAAGTGAATTCTTTGTTAGAAAAACATGATCGCAGAGCAATAACAATAAACAGAAATGCAAATATAATCACACATACACATTACAAGAGAGACACACATATATCGTGGTTCACCCAACTTGGGATACATCCACACTGAATTTGCCAGTCCTTATTATTATTACCGTCCAGCAAGGTGAAGGGATACAACCTGCAGCACAACCACTGCACTTCCTCTTCTCTGTTTCACAGTCTCTCTCCTGATCTCAGAGATCTTTACAATGCATAAAACCTAATACATCATCCACCTAGCCGTATTACAATGTATTTATTTTATAAGGGAAATACAATGGGAAAATACCACAGGATACCCAAAACCATGGGCCCGCAAAACAGCTGGCGAAAACAGCCCCAAAAATTTTCTTCGGGGGCGCTGCCCCTGGACCCCCCAGACAGGGGGGATGGTCCCCCCTAGAACCCCATGGGGGGGCAATGCCCCCCCACACCCCCCCACTGGGGTGACTGTACAGTCCACCTACATATCATATAAAACTGGGGTACAAATGCGGCTGATACAATATCATCTATGAGACTAGAAGATCTGGCTCCACAACCAACATTCTTTTATATTCACTTTCTTAGGGGCTTCAAGGATTAATGAGGTAGCAAAGAGTTGCAAAGTGTGCCTTTATGGTAGGCCAAGGTGCCTAAATTCATTTTGTTATGTTATTCAAAGAAATCCCCACTATTATCATGGAGCCCGTGTGCATTGTTGCTTGAAGATCCCTTCATTCACATGTGCTCTTTATGGGATACCTCGAACTACTCATTAATTCTACAAGTACATGTCCGCAACCAATGTAATATACATAATATATATATAAGTATTAAATAATAATAATAATAATAATCCAAGGTACACATCCCTTGTGAACAGACATCAAAGGTGCTCGTTAAGATTGTATATAAGGGCCCTCCATTGTATCTCATATCATCTCTTATTCATTATACATTTATTACATGCTTTCCATTTATGGATTATTTGTCCTATTTACATTGAATGTTTATTTAGTAATGAACTTTGTTCGTCACAACAAATCACAGAGCACCATCCTTGAGCAAAGATTTATTTGCTTGATGGGATAATACTTAACTAAAATCCTTAATTTTATTTACATCTTTTGCTCAACAATTGTGTTACAAATTGCTCAGAAATCTAGTAACCTCCTCACTAAGAAATGTTAGAACCAACTTGTCCTCCAAGCCTCTGAGCATGGGTTGATCATACCATAACAAACAAGGGAACCAAATCGAGACTCTTTTGTTAACACTCAAACTTAGTAAAATTTCTTGATATTTTTGTTAACTTTTTACTTTGTTCTAAACAATTTAGACAATGGGTGAAGATCATGAACCCCTCACAATGTGCTTTTTACATTGTCCCAAAAGAAGAGGTTATGTGACACCTGTTCCTATGGAAAGTGGAACCTAAAATTACCAGTGCAGTTCCTTGAACCAACAATGCCTCCACCTTGGGAATGGTAACCCCAATGGGGTGCTGAGAATTCTAGGCTCTTTAGATTTTATACCTACAACCATAAAATGAATTCAAGAAGTAATGCAAAGAAAAAAACATGAAAGGGATTGATAACCTTGGAAGTTGAATTTGAGATGCGCTAACCATGTATTGAGAGTAGGGGAAAACACTAAGTATATCCAATATAGACACTTTGCAAGTTATCCAAAAACTCATAATGCCAAACAATGAACATAACATTTTATCCAACTCTAGCATGTATCCTAATTGATTAAAATTGATAAAAAGATGTTTTCTTTGATTGGCTAGAATTAAAGAATATAAAATATGCACAACTGAAAGAATATCTTGGGGTCATGTAGTACTTCCATTAGTCTTAGCACAACTAAAAATTTGGAATTTGACAATGTGGTTGGAGCTTTGTTGTCTTAGGAGTTAAGAAATAAAGCTAGTATTGAGTCCTCTACACCAGAAGCTTTGTTTGTTAGAGGTTGATCCAAAGAAAGAGGAGAAAAATCAAGAGGTTCTTCCATATCTAAATCAAAGGGCAAAAAGAGAAAAATCAAATGTTGGTACTGCAACAAGAATGGTCATCTCAAGAAGGACTGTTGGAAAATACAAGAATCCAAAAAGGAAGACTCCAATTCTGAGGCAAATTCAGTTGAAACTGATTCAGGTATGATTGATGAGGTTTTGTCCATTTGTAATGTTTCTGAATACAATGAAGAATGGCTATTAGATTCTGGTGCTTCGCACCATGTCTGTCCTCATAAAGAATAGTTTACTTCTTATCAAACATTTAGTGATGTTGTAGTTCTTTTGGGAAACAATTATTCATGTAAGATTGTTGGGGTTGAAAGTATTAAAATTAAAATGTTTGATGGAGCTATAAGAACACTAACAGATGTTAGACATGTGCCTAAATTAAATAAAAACTTAATCTCTTTGGGAGTGTTGGATTCTTGTGGTCATAAGTTTACAGGTTTAAGTGGGGTACTAAAAGTATCTAAGGGTGCTTTAGTGGTCATGAAGGCATTGAAAATAGGAAACCTTTACAAACTAGTTGGAAGAACTCAAGTTAATGAAACAACATTAGTATCTGAGGAGGCATCAGAATCCACTCGATTATGGCATCGATGTCTTGGTCATATGAGTGAGAGAGGACTACAGGTATTAATGAATCGTAAATTACTTCCAAATATGAAATCTTTAGATTTGATGTTTTGTAGACATTGTATATTTGGGAAACAGTGTAGACAAAAATTAAAAGTAGGGATTCATGCAAGTAAAGGTGTTCTTGACTACATTCATTCTGATGTATGGGGTCCATCTCCAACATATTTTGTGTTGTTTGTGGATGATTTTTCAAGGAAATTGTGGATCTATGTTTTAAAAAGAAAGGCTGATGTGTTTGACACTTTCAAACGTTTTAAAATTATGGTTGAAAAAAGAACTGGCAGGACAATCAAATGCTTAAGAACAGATAACGGAGGTGAGTTTACTTCTTTAGAGTTTGAAAAGTACTGCAAAGAAGAAGGGATCGTAAGACATAAAACACATGTATACACTCCTCAACAAAATGAAATTACAGAACACATGATAGGACTCTCCTAGAGAGGGCAAGGAGCATGCTCGACGATGCTAATTTGGGTCAAGAGTTGTGGGCAGAAGCAATTTCTATTGCTTGTTATTTAATAATCAGTCACCATCAATTGCAATAAATTGTAAAGTTCTGGAAGAGGTAGGGACTAGTCAGCCTTGTAGTTATTCAAATTTGAAAATTTTTGGTTGTGAAGCTTATGCACTTACTCCTAAAAATCAGCGTTCTAAGTTAAACCCTAGACCAAAGAAATGCATCTTTGTTGGTTATGATGATATAACGAAAGGATACAGGTTGTGGGATCCTACTGCTCGAAAAAGCGTCATTAGCAGAGATGTAATTTTTTATGAGTCATTTCTCATTAAATTAGAAAATGTAAAAATTTATGTGGAACAAGAACAAGTACCATCAAAACAACTAGTTCAGTTGAAGTCTCCATCTTCTCATGACTCAGAGAAACAAGAAGAATTTTTTGGTGATAAAGAAGTCATAGAAGATGAAGAAATTCAGGAAATTGTGGAAACTCCACAACCTACACCAAGAAGATCTATGAGGGAGAGAAATCATCCTAAAAGGTATACTAATTTTGTTTCGTTTGTTGCTTTATTTATTGATGATGGAGAACCTTCTTATTTTCAGGAAGCCATTGATTGTGTTGACAATGTTAAATGGAAGATGGCAATGAAAGAAGAAATGGATTCTCTGGATAAGAACGAGACATGGAACTTGGTTGAACTCCCCAAAGATAGAAAAGTTGTTGGATGTAGGTGGGTCTTCAAGTTGAAGAAAGGCGTTGATGGTAAGATTGAAAGATATAAATCCAGATTGGTCACGAAAGGGTATTCTCAAATGGAAGGTATTGATTATCATGAGATTTTTTCACCAGTTGTCAAGCTTGTATCTATTCGTATTGTGTTAGAACTAGTTGCAATGCTTGATTTGGAGTCTGAGAAACTAGATGTTAAAACAACATTTTTATATGGAGATTTAGATGAAGAGATTTTTATGGAACAACCAAAGGGTTTTGTGCAACATCGTAAAGAAAAATTAGAATGCAAGCTCAAAAAATCATTGTATGGCCTGAAACAATCACCCTGGCAATGGTACAAGAAGTTTGATTCTTTCATGGTGAGCCAAGGCTATACTAGAAGTGAGTATGATCATTGTTTGTACTTCAAAAGGTTGAATGACATATTCATTATCTTAGTATTGTATGTTGATGATATGCTTATTGTGAGTAAAAGTATGGACGAGATTGACAGGTTGAAGGCTCAGATGGCATTTGATATGAAATATCTTGGAGCTGCAAAACAAATTTTGGGTATTGAAATACACAGAGACAGAAGAAATGGTAAGCTTGGTTTTTCACATGAGAAGTATGTTGAGAAAATACTCGTAAGATTCAGAATCAATAAGGTAAAACCTGTGAATGTTCCTTTGGCTTCCCATTTTAATCTTTCTTCAGGCTTATGTCCTAGTAGCGATGAAGAAAAGGAATATGTCTTGTGTTCCATATGCCAATGCAGTAGGATGTTTAATGTATGCGATGGTGTGTACTAGACCTGATATTTCACATGCAGTAGGTGTTGTCAGTAAATACATGGCAATTCTAGGAAAAGAACATTGGAATCTAGTGAAATGGGTGCTTCGGTATCTAAGAGGCACGAGTCACTATTGTATCACCTTTAATAATAACAATGATTCTATATGTGGTTTTGTTGATTCAGATTTTGCGGGTGATTTGGACAAGAGAAGGTCTACTTCAGGTTATGTCTTTACTCTTGTAGGTGGAGCTATAAGTTGGATGTCAAAGATTCAGGAAACAATTGCTTTATCCACTACAGAGGCTAAATACATTGTTGCCTCACATGCTTGCAAAGAGGAAATTTGGCTGAAAGGTCTACTTGGAGAAATTGGAAGGTTGCAGAACAGTGCACGCATGTTTTCTGTGATAGCCAAAGTGCTATACATTTGGCTACAAATCATGCTTACCATAGTAATACCAAACATATTGATGTAAAGGATCATTTTGTAAGACAAGCCATTGGTGAACGTGGAGTCTCGACCATTACTTTTCAGTGGCCAACCATCGACCTCGAGTCTTTGTGTGTGGGATCCACAAGCTCAGTTGCACGAAGCTGCAGCGTGACACGCATTCAGATAAAAGATTACACGAAGCTGCAGCGTGACACGCATTCAGATAAAAGATTAGATGACATGACATGTACGCGAACTATACTATGCACCTGCACTGTTCAACGGACCTTTCCCCTGTGTACAAACCATACCAACCATACCTTTCCCGTGTGTACAAACCATACCAATTTTCAAATGGTTGGGCACGCGTGTTTTGACGGGGCATCACCAAAGTTCGAAATATGGCCAAATGCGTTTTACAATACATTCTAAACTGTCAAATTCATAGACGGTGGACAGGTATACAAGTTACTCGGCGTGTAAAAAATTTCACATCCACTGGAACGTGGCAATGATGGTGGACAGGCTACATAAGATGCTCAGCGTATAAGAACTTTCACATCCACAGCGTCTGCTTATTTGGCTTGGGAATCACGGCACAAAAAATTGCATAAGTCAATACAATTTCAATCTTCAAAAATCACAATTTCAACAACTAGAAATTGAATTTTAGGGGTTATCTAAGTCTTTGAATCGACTTCGTAATGTTACAATGTGAACAATATATTCGGCAATTTCAGCATAATTATCTAGAGAGTAGTCTGGACTATTTTTTTTTTTTTTCATTTTTTCAACATTTTTAACTAACATTATGGAGGAATTGTAAATATAAATTGTAAAGATTTACACAATTCTTAGTGCAAAAGAGCTATTTGAGGGTGCTTAATCCATTACTAAAATAAAAATGGAATTTCAATAATGGAAAAACAATTTTTTTATCAAAAATTAAATTATTGAATTAGAAAATTCCATTTTCTAGATTTAAAAAGAATTCATCAAAAAACTGTATGTTAATCATCACATTCCATGCATTCTAATTCAATGAAGAAGATGCTCAAGGTGGCAACGAGCATTATTTCTTAGATAGTATCACTATGAATTCTCTACATGGAAACCTTTAAGCGAAAATATACTGGAGATAACTTTGAAATTTGGTATTGTGTTATGGAGGAACCTTTAAGTGATAAGGCATTGCACTGAACATTGAGATTTGATAGCGTACTACTTGGATCTATGAAAATTTCAAAGTTTCACTAGCAATCCCCTACCCTAAATTTTTTTCAAAGTTCTACACAATGCTTATCAAGTTTCGCACAATAACCCATCACTTCAAGCTTCGTGAGTAGCACATCCAAGGTGATTCTATCCAAGAAATATGGATCGCCCTCTAATCCATGGTGTGTATATATATATATATATATATATATATATATATATATATTCATGACCCCCCTCGGAGCAAGATAGGAGCACAATCATAGTGTTGTTGCATGCATTTGTATCACACTTGCCATAAAAGCGCACTTGATATGCAATGATGATGCTCAAAAGCATGGTTGTATTGTTAAAAGTGCAATTATGCTACACACAAGGGACCTATGGCAATGGAAGAATGCAATGATGGTGCACCATAGGTGAACTTATGGCAAGGGTTGTATGAATGCACTTTGGAGCACCTTCATTACTCTCTATGCATAGTCCTAGGGGCTTGTCAATCTATATGTGTGTACAAGCTCACTATCGAAAATGCTTTGGGAACCTAGTGACTTGTCAATGCAAAGGCTTCAGTTGTCTATGTCAACATTTAACACTATGTTGATTCCCCTTGCATCAAAAGCACTTATCACATGGCAAATTGGTCTAAATGGACAACAAAGTTGAATTGAGAGAATCATGAGCCACACATACTTGATAATGGTATACAATCAATATAAACTCTACAATCTGAATTTGATCATAATGGTTGACTACTAAGTTTAAGGGACATAATATAAGCCAAAGGAAAACAATAAACATTAAGCTGCATAATATTTATGCCAGTGTGTCCCTATATGTACACAATTGGATGTATATGTGCACACTAAATGTTCTACAACTCGATTCTTATTGCTTGCCTAAGTCAAGTGTTCATGCTCAACCCTTGTTGCTTTGCTAAGCCAAATGTTGAAATTAGTTCTATATGATCTTAGACTAATTGTAATTCAAACTTTTTATGGCACACCTATGTTATGATGATGTCAACCATTTGAAAATTGATCCTCTTTGATAAAGAGGTACCTAAACAGATATTTTGTGTGGTAGGCCCCAGTCATGGTAAAATTTTGATATGATATGTGAGTCTGTCAAGTTTTTTTGTTTCACAAGAAAATGCTTTGGTCCACTCAATATATTGCTTCAATTAAAAATAGTTGGCATAATTATCTTCTAATATTTATGTTACATTTAGTAAAGGAAATGTGGCACTAGCACAAGGGTTAATGTGACAAAAGGATAAAGAACCCTCACTCAATATTTCCCCATGCAATTAGGGTTTCTACCATAGCCATGCTTTCATAGTAGTGTTTTGTTCATATGAGTTGTAGCAACATGATACCATCACCATGGTAGAGATTGGAGGGCCTACCAATCACAAATTTTAAAAGGAAGTTGCAAACTTCCAATTCATCGTTGTAGAGACCACAAAGCATGGAAGAAGATCACTTTCAATGCATCGAAATTTTGAGTGAAAGCTTCTAGAGGTCCCATAACTCAAGATCTCAATACCTTCTCCCCATGAAAAAAATCCCTTTTATTCATAGACAAATACAATACTAGATATGGATGTCCATCGAGCAATGATTAAGTCATACGGTTCTAGAACTCTACATATTAAAATATTAGGCCCCTCTCATGAAGGGTGTTGTACACCTATCTTTGTGGCAAACGATACATAACTTTCATGTTCCAAATCAAGGAAGATCGTGATTTAATATCCATAAGCCAACACTACTTTTTGGTTTTGAACCATTGATGAATGAATTTTAACTTGGAAAAAGACGGCCTTATAGCAAACCTAGTCTTGGTCCATCGCTTTCATTTTCCACTCATTTTATGGGATGATCCAACATTCCAATTGATGGGAAAGAACATAGACAAATTTATTGATAATGCAACACATATGGCACCAATCATCTATATTTAATAACACATGCTCAAAAGAAGATATCGTAATAGTTTTAACCACTAAACTTTGGAATCAGTAAATAGCATAAATTTTACCTGACTTCTCTCTATTATGCTATATCAATGTGTTGTGTCTAGTAATAATGTAAAATAGGGAGTCATTCTCTCATTTATCATTAGTCCAATATCCTAAAGTTGATGCATGCCCCATTATTCATGGCCTTTCGCTTCTAGATAAAACCAAATCAATGCAATGGCAATGAAAGTTGCCACAAAAATAAGGATAACAAATTTAACGAAGTGGATGATTTGAGGTGTATCAAGGGCTAAAAACTTGTTGAACTCGGTGTTCCCATATTGAGGTGTATCAAGGGCTAAAAGCTCACTGTTCCCATATTTAATTTAGTGCTCAAATATGATTGAGGATTATAGGAAGGTTACAAGATCCCTAATATGAGGAAGAACTAACAAACATCCAACATTTAATGAGATAATAAGTCTTTCATATGTGTCTTTTTATATAACATTGAAATGATACATGAGTTTCCATCTATTTAACATCCAAACATCCAACATGTAAGGAAATGATAAGTCTTCTATATGTTTTTTTTTATATAACATTTAAATGATACATGAGTTTCCATCTATTTAATTGGGTATCTATGATCAAAATTACTCTATATTGCAAATATGCCAAGTAGAAAATACTTCAGCTTCAATCTCTAAGCCATCAATGAAATCTATAAAAAACTCTTTGTAAAGACTTTGGGAATCAAATCATGAAAGAGGTGATGGTGACTTTAGAGAGTTCTTCTCTTGATGAGGAAGTTAAAGCTAAGCTGACCCCAAAAAACTATGTGGTTTTGCAAAGTTATGAGTTACCTAAATTTCACAAAGAAAATTCCCCACTCATGCCCATTGTAAATACTTAATAATATGGCTCCCCCGCATACAAATTAGTGAAATACCTTGTAAACAAACTCATGATTCTAGTTGGGAAAACTCAATCCTTTGTAAAATAGTTTACGTGTGTGTTTGAAGAGATAAGAAATATAAATGTTTAAGAATAAGATCCTTTGGTTAGCTTCAATGTAGTAATTATTTACCAAAATTCTAGTAGATGATGCTATTAAGTTAATCATGGATATCACAGATGAGGAAACTATAAATCTTGTTAAAGCTCACCTAAAACCAATGTATTTTAGTTTTGGTGGCAATATCTACGAATAGATCAAATGCATGGAAATGGGGTCCACATTATCATCGATAGGTCTTGATTTGTACATTGAATGGTTTGAAAAGCAATTTATTGATTCTTTTCATCTCAATCCTAAACTATGGAAAAGATTTGTAGATGACACCTACATAATCTAGTCACATGGAAAAGAAAGCTTAGACGATTTTAAATATCATCTGAATAGTCAAACTAAGAGCATAATATTCACAATGGAAAATGAATAAAGCAATAGCATCCCATTCCTTGATATCCTTATCTCTATGAGAAATGTTGGTTTTCTTTCCCATCAAGTATACCAAAAGAAAACTTATACAAACATGTATCTTCATGCTAATTCACATCACCACCACATTCAAAAGCTTGGTGTCATCAACACACTAGTGACTTGAGTTATCAAAGTTTCAAATAATGATCACATAGAGTAGGAGCTAAGACACTTGGTTAAAGTTTTAAAAAACAATGGCTATACGGAATATTAATTGAAAAAGGTCATGTTAAAATCTAGGAGGGAACACCACAATATTTGTGAACTTGAAGAAGGAAAGATCATCACATTTCCTTATATCAAAGGAACCATAAACAAATTGCAAAAGATATTAAGAAAGGTAATCTGAAAGTCACCTTCTTCCCTGTTAACATTCTCAAGAACATGTTGGATTATGCTAAATATGTCATTGATCCAAAAAATCAACAAGGTTTCTATAGCATTCCATGATAATGTGGAAAACATTATATTGATAATATGGTGGCATCTCTACAAGTTCGACTTAAAGAATATTGTGCTAATATCAAATATAATTGTGTTAAAAGGTAATCGTTGGTAGAGCACTCTCAAGACGCTAACAATTTCATTTGCATAGATAACACAAAAATTATTATTAAGATGGATCACTACGATAAAAGAAATTTTTGTGGGGCCCTTGAAATTGAGCTAAACCAAAACAATAATGATAGGAATGAGTGTGGAATGAGTGTCTGTTAGGAACCCATGTCAACCCTTATATTTACTTTGTTAGTATATTGTTGTTGGACGCATATGCTTTGTAAGTCGTTCCGTAGTATTTGTTGATCCATAGTTTGTATTATTGTTGTTGGACGCATATGCTTTGTAAGTTATCCCGTAGTAATTGTTGATCCATAGTTTGTATTGTCCCATGGTTTGTATTGACACATAGTATTGACCCATGGTATTGGCGCCTAGACTTAGTATATAAGTTTGTGTTGAGACCAATGAAGGTACCGTGAAGTTATTTTGTATTGAGCTTGCTCAAAGGAGGTTGCCCCCTTGAAGTGGCCTGCGATCAATAAAAGTGATTCTGAGTTCTGTTATTTCTGCTATCTCGTGTATTCTCATTAATTAATTGTTGCAGGTTCTTCACATCTGGTATCAGAGAACTTTCTTGGACTCGTTTGGTGAAATTTCTGCCAATTTTTTTTTCGCATCTATTGTAGGTTCGGATCTGGGAATAATATCTATCCTTTTAACTATGGGAAGTACTTGGTCATAAGCCCTAAAAATCATTGTGAAGAGTACCACAAGAGCCTCGAAGTAGCTAGCCCATTGAGAGGACCTGCTAGTGAAAAGGGAAATGACCCCTACCTGATTAACTAGTTCCCACCCGTGAGGTAAACCAAGAGCTGTTGTTTGTGGCAAAGTGGTTATCAGTTTTACCTGAGACGTGGAGTGAGGGGTACTTCCCCAATACGCAAGCCGTCAGACAACATTGGTGGCCGAGTGAATCCCCTGAATCGATAGGAAGCCGAACATACCTGGGGTCCATATCTATTTTCAGCTACATTGTTTCTGATCACTTCCGCGCCGTTGCAGATCCATCTGTTACTGATCACTTCCATGCCGTTGCAGATCCATTCTGAAAGCCAGTTCCGATCCAGCCATTTCAGATCCATTCTAAAAGTCGTTTCAGATCCATCCGTTTTCGATCCATTCTGAGCCGTTCCAAATCCCGCCGTTTTCGATCCATTCCGAAAGTTATTTCAGATCCATCCTCAAAAATATATATCTATACACACACACACACACACACACACATACATATATATATATATATATATATTCATCATATCTCCCTTGTTTCAACTCTATTTCCCCTGAAAATTCACTGACACCCTTGCAATCCCATTCTTCATATTTTGTTCCTGAGGACCCTATCCCAAATTCCACTTCCCTAGACCAGAAATCCCACATTTGTTTATTTTTAGGGTTTTCCATAACTCCTTCGATTTTCACCCAATCGCCTTCAAATTTTGCCATCGTGTTCCTTTCCTAATTTTGCTTCTTTGTCCCTCTCTGCCAAATTTTCTCATTCTTTCACCATGCTTCTGAAATCCTCTTTTTTTGCTTCCCTGTCCATTCGACAGTGTCCAAAACCTAGTCAACCCCAAATTACCCTTCATATTTTTTCCCAAATCTAGATTTTCCCTTACTGAAACAATTTTTGTTTTTCTACCCACTCAAAAAAAAAAAACTCCTGGTTATGGTTGTCACTCGCGTAGGAGCAAAAACCATGGAAGAAACACTTGCAGTCATCCAAGCCAAACTCCAGGATCTGGATGAAAAATTTCTCGGCCTCCATCTTGAGCATACAACCATGAACAATAAACGACAGTCTGAGCCTTCATTAGACAATGGGTTCTCTTCTTCTAGCAATTTTCGTGGTTCGAAGCTTGATTTTCCTCGCTTCAATGGTATTGATCCGACTAGATGGATCTATCGTGCAAAACAATATTTCAGTCTGCATAATACTTTGATGTCCAAAAAGTCCCACTTGCATCCTTTCATTTGGAATATGAAGCTCTTCAATGGTACCATTGGTACATCAAGGCTCATGAAGAACCAAAATGGTGAGATTTTTGCCAACTCCTTTTGCAACGATTTAGTCCTAGTGCATTTGATGACTTCACAAGCACCCTCACTAAACTTCGCCAAATTGGCACTATGAGAGAGTATCAAACGGAATTTGAGAAACTAGCCAGTCACATAGAAGAATTGTTTGATGAATTCTACATGAGTTGTTTTATTAGTGGTCTTAGCGATGAAATCTGCTCAGAGGTTAAAATATTATGTCCCAACACAATGATGGAAGCCCTAGGGTTGGCTAAGTTGGCAGAAGACAAGATTGCAACCCAACAATGCTCCAAACCCACTTATGTCCCCTTCCAAAATATGGGTTCTCAACGACCCCCCATCCTGCCAGCTCCTCGACCAACTCCTATCAAGCATTTGTCTGAAACAGAGATGCAGGCACACAGAGAAAAAGGGCTTTCTTATAATTGTGATGAGAAATTCACTCGGGGACATAGATGTGTTCAACAAAAGCTCTATCTCTTGGATATGGATTCCCCGCCTACCTCTAAAATTGGTGAAGAAGCTCCAGATCCAATGGATGATCAGGTCGACATTCAAGCGCCGCCTATTAACCCCCCATCTCAAGATGACCAACCAGAGATATCTCTCCATGCTTTATCCGGCGTCACCACCCCCCAAACAATGCGGGTCAGGAGTTACTTCAAGAAGCTTCCTCTTACAATACTCATTGATTCTGGTAGCACTCATAACTTCATTGACCCCCGGATCGCCAAACAGGCTGATTGTTTTGTCTATCCTTGCTCCAAATTTGAAATCATGGTTGCCAATGGGGGCACCTTACCTTGCAAGGGAAAGTGTCACAATGTGCGTATCTCTCTGGAAGATTATAACCTGCGCTCTGACATGTTTTCCTTGTCCTTAGGCGCATGTGATGTGGTTTTGGGCGTTCAATGTCTACGCACACTTGGCCCCATCTTATGGGATTTTGCTGAACTTTGGATGCAGTTTTCAGTCAATGGGACACAACACAAATTTACGGGCTTACAACCAGGGTCTCTCCACATCATCAGTTCACATCGCCTGGAAAAGATCCTTAAGAAGAATTCATATGGTGTCATCGCTCAGCTCCATTCCATTCAGATGCACCCACCAATAGTCTCCACTACTTCCTTGGATAGATATGCAGGTGTCTTTGCTGCACCAGTGGGCTTGCCGCCTTCACGAGACCTTTCCAGTAATCATTTTGCCGCATCTACATCTCAGCAGGAAATGATGGCTATTTTGCTTGCATTACAGAAGTGGCAACCATCCCTATTAGAGACTGATCTCCAGAGTCTGGAAACTTTCCTGGAACAATGGGTCTCCTCCCGAGCACACCTAAAATGGGTTATCCAACTCATGGGTTATGACTATGCGATCACTTACAAGAAGGGTAAGGACAATATGGTGGCAGATGCTCCTTCTCGCACATTTGATGACCTAGTTTCTCTTACAGCTATTTCTCTTCTTGTTCCAAATTGGTTGCAATATGTTCAACAGGGCTATCTCTTCTATGAACTCCATGCTTCTTCATCGGCAGGGCACTTTGGGTTCCTCAAAACGTATGACCGGGAACAATATAACTTCTTTTGGCAGGGACTAAAAATGACAATTCAAAGGATGGTGGTTGACTATGATACTTGCCAGGTCAACAAGGGTGAAACGACACTCCTTTCAGGACTGCTCGAACCCTTGCCCATCCCTACACAGATTTGGGCAATTATTTCTATGGATTTCCTAGAAGCGCTCCAGTGGTATAATACCACATCTAAAATGACAACATATGAAGCAGTTTATGGACAAGAATTGCCAGGTCTTCTTCCATACACCCTCATCAGCTCCTCAGTTCAGGCAATTGACTCGGTTCTTCGAAACCGCGATCTGATTCTTTCCATTCTGCAGAACAATCTTCACATGGCAAGAATTCGACTGAAACAACAAGCTGATCAGAATCATTCTGAGTGCACTTTTCACGTAGCTGATATGGTTCTTCTTCGCTTACAACCTTCCAAGCAATCCTCCCTGGAACTCAAAAGGCGTCAGTAGCCCAGAATGCAACCCGAGCATGCTACAAGGGAACCACTCCTTCAGATGCTGCATCAATTTCCACATCTAAAGCTTTGAGGACAAAGCTTTTTCTAAGGGGGAGGGGATGTTAGGAACCCATGTCACCCTTCTATTTACTTTGTTAGTATATTGTTGTTGCTTGCATATGCTTTGTAAATCGTCCCGTAGTATTTGTTGATCCATAGTTTGTATTATTGTTGTTGGAAGCATATGCTTTGTAAGTCTTCCCGTAGTAATTGTTGATCCATAGTTTGTATTGGCCCATGGTTTGTATTGACACATGGTATTGACCCATGGTATTGGCGCCTAGACTTAGTATATAAGTTTGTGTTGAGACCATTGAAGGTACCGTGAAGTTATTTTGTATTGAGCTTGCTCAAAGGAGGTTGCCCCCTCGAAGTGGCCTGCGATCAATAAAAGTGCTTCTGAGTTCTGTTATTTCTCCTATCTCATGTATTCTCATTAATTAATTGTTGCAGATTCTTCACAGTGTTTTAAAAATAAAGAAGTCTATGGTTTTTATTTAATAGTCTAAAAAACTACAAAAACACTCCCTAATATAATGAATGAAGTTGGCTCATGTGTTATGATTGATTCGTATTTATCCATTGTATTTAAATTCTAATCGATTTGAGCTTAAAACTTCCAAATAATTATCCTAGCTTATGGATTTTAATACTAGTTGATGTTCTAATAATATTGAATGTAAAATAAACAATTAAAAAAAATGTTACAATGTATTTAAACCATGGCTTTTGATTTTTGTAATCATTAAAAGAATCAATGTAGCATAATTTTTTGCCTAGCTTATCATACTCTGTTATGTTATTAATGTAAAATAAGGAATCATATTATCATTGAACTAAGTCAATGCACTGGTAATGAACATTGCCGCAACCATAACGATAAAAATGTAATGAAGTGTATTCTTTGAAGTGTGTCAAGAGAAACTCGTCGTTCCTATATTTAATTAAGTTAATACTTATATACACTCATTCATTGCAGCAAGACCCTTAATATGAAGAAGAACTCTGTGGGGGAATTGGTGGACCCTTAATATTGAAAGCAGAGTTTGGTGAAGAGAAATATGTAGAAGAAGATGCAGCAGAGTTCAGTGAAGAACCTGAAATAGAAGAAGATGAAGCACAGTTCAATGAAGAGGAACCTGAAGAAGATGAAGCAAAGTTCTCTGAAGAGGAATGTGAAGAAGATGAAGCAAATTTCAGTGAAGAGGAACCAATTGACTTTGCAAGCCATGCAAAGCACCAGGAATCCCACAGTGAAGTGGAAGACAATGAAGAAGACTGTGTTTATGATGCAGCCAATGATCAAGTAAGCTCAACAAAGCTTGTTGATCTAGGTCAGGTTGCTGATGACAGTGAAATCAAACCTGTCAATGTAGAAGTCCCTAGTGACTTGGGTAATAGTCTCTCACAGAAAGAGACATTTGATAGCAGCAGTGATAGTCTCTTAGAGAAAGAGACAGTTGATAGAAGCAACGAAAGTCTCTCACAGAAAGAGACAGTTGATAGAAGCATAGAAGTTGCACCAACAGAGCATTCATCAAAGAACCAAAAAACTAGAAGTCTGAGGGAGCTATATGAGAAGACTCCCATTATTGATGAGCAATATGAATATGTTTTGTTTCCCTGTCAGCCCACAATTTTTTAGGAAGCAGTGAAGGATGCACATTGTGTACCAGTTAATTATGATGTAGCTACTGTTGAAATAGAAGAAGAAGAAGAAGTGGAAGCTATCCAAGAAGAGTTGAGACACATTGAAATAAGAGAAGAGGAAGAAGTGAAATCTCTCCAAGAAGAGATGAAATATATGTATCTTTTTTTTGACAAATATTTTAAGTGTGCAGGTAAAATGGACAGTAACATACAATATGTTGAAACAAAAGAAGAAGAAGACTTGCACTATATTCTAGGACCAATGAAAAGTAGTAACACTGATTATTGTGCAGAAGACAAAGAAGATGCTGAAGAACACCTACTTAGCATCAAGTTCAAGAAGGCAAAGAAGAAGCAATCCAAGTACACATCAAGGAAGAAAGTAAAGCTTAAGTTTATTTGAATGCAATGTATGCCTAGCTAAGACATAGACCAACATGCACAACACTTAGTCATTGAGAGTGCTAACCACACCATCCCACTTGAGATTAAGGGGGTGTGTTAAGAGTTGTAATCTCAATGGTCCTAAGTTGGTTAGTTAGTTGATTCAATGGTCCTAAGTTAGTTGAGTTAGGTCATTAGTTGACCCATGGTTTACACTAGCCCATAGTATTAGCCAGTGGTTTTGGTCTTATGTTAAACTATATATATGTGTGCTTAATAATGAGAAGGCAATCAATATGCCCAGGCAATCAATATTCCCTTTTTGTTTCTTCTCTATATTCATGTTCTGTGTATTGCACACTTTATCAAACAAGGCTTTATCCAGTTGTTAAAGATAGAAGAAGATTCAACTTCCCCACTAGAATGATCTGAAAGTATTTCAGTGGGTGTTGGGGTTTTTGTTACAATAGGTCTTCTTCCCATAGATGGAGTCTTTATATAAAAACAGAACAATAATAAAAACAAATACAAAATGAATTGGGGACTGTTGACTCAGTATATATTCATAATTCTAGGATATATACCCTATGAACCCTTGTAGAGGTTATACATAACTAGATGCTCATGGTCGACCACAACCATGCATCGCCCAAGGCCAAATGACATTGAGTGTTATTCCAAAGCAAAGGGATAAATATTGTTGATGTATATGTAACTTCGGAATGTATTTCACATATATGTATATTGTATTCCTATAGAGATGTTATTATTCCTCTATACGGAAGTGTCGTCATTTATATTGTAAGTGTCGTAACTTATACTTGATGGGTTATTAGACCACCTTGTTGGGGTCAGCCCTGTATAAGTCATGTGGGTTGAAAGGTTATTAGACCACCCTATTGGGGGTCGGCCATGTGGGTCAAAGGGTTATTAGACCACCCTATTGGGGGTCGGCCCAGTCAGCATTATGTTATGTGGTTAAGTTCGAGCCTACATGAGTTAGGTAAAAAGGCAAGTCAAGTCAAGTATAAATAGAGTGCGGGAGGCACTCTATTTGTTCACTCACTTCTCACACATGCACTCAAGGAGGAGTGGTGCACTTATGGAGGAGGAGGATCTGCTGCTAGGTTATGTCTATCTCTCATGGTTGGTTGTATCATTGCTCTATCTATCTCTGAGGAAGTTATTGGGGTTTTTCACCTTTATGGTTTTCCCCAAGTAAATCTTTGTGTCTCTTGTGTGCTTGCATTATTGTCTCCATGATTGATATGCTGTAGATATGCTGTACATGTTATTCTCTCAGTTAAGATCCTAGATCAGATTGAAGTAAATTCAGAAAATTTAACATGGTATCAGAGCTAGCCTGAAAGAAGGCATGATATGGCATGTATGACACTTGTTGCACTTACGATGCTAGGGCTTGATATAGAAAAAAACAGTCATCGTAGCACTTTCGCTATAAATCCGGTTTGGCAAAGTTTTCGGATCTGCAATTGTTACAAGACGAAGCTAAGATCCCCATGTACCTTGTGTCGAAAGGACAACCTCTAATTCGTTGTACTTTGTGATTTATGATCTGTACAATATAGGGTTTCTGCCTCTTCCAGATCTGAGTTAAAATCAGGTGACCTTGGGAAAAAGGTCATAACTTGGGCTAGGAAGCTCCAAATGAAATTTCGTAAAAAGTGACAGGTAGTACACAGACTGTACTATCTCAATAAACTTTTTCAGAGGCCGAAGTTGAACCAGTGACATGTGGCACGCCGTACAAGTTCGCTCTCCTGTGTTATCCCATAAACAGGTCACGTTGCGACACTTGGCATAACTCTCTCTCAGAAAGTCCAATTGAGGTCAGACCTATCAAGATGGAAAGATAACAGGCCGATCTATCTCAAGAAAAATTTTCAAAGGCCGAAGTTCAAATAGTGACACGTGGCACGTCGTACAAGTTCGCTCTCCTGTTTTATCCCAAAACAGGTCACGTTGCGACATTTGGCATAACTCTCTCTCAGAGAATCCAATTGAGGTCAGACCTATCAGGATGGAAAGATAACAAGTCAGGATATCTCAGGAAACTTTTTTAGACCCTGTGGATCGAAAAATTTGGAGGTACACCAGAAACAATCAGGTACATATTTATGTCAAAACAGAATTATTTTTGAGTACCTTCATTCATGGCTTCCGGAATTTAGGGCTTCATAGAAAGTTGGAATTTTTGTAATCGGAGACCACGGCTGGATGGTACTCATCAAAATAGAAATTTAGAGACCAAGATCAGTATTTTTGGTTGGGCAGAAGGCCGGGCTTGATCAAACCCTAGTTCGGGACTTTGATCAGAAAAGTGGAAAATTAGGGCTTCTGTAAAAATGGGAATTTTTGAAATCTGTGACCACGGCTGGAAGCTCCTCAGAAAAATAGAAGCTTAGAGATTTGGATCAAACCTTTTAATTGGGTAGAAGAGTGGGCTTCATCAAACCCCAGTTCAGGGTCACGTCCAGTGAATCCGAAAGTTTCAAAGGCAAAATTGAGGAGTGAAACTTTGAAGTTTTCAAATTCTAAATATACTAGCTTGATCAGCTCATCAAGGCGCATATTTCTATCCTTTCGGAAATTTGAAATTCAAAGTTTGAATTTTTTGGGGTTTCTCTGA
Source organism: Larix kaempferi (assembly GCA_027924585.1). NCBI lineage: Eukaryota > Viridiplantae > Streptophyta > Pinopsida > Pinales > Pinaceae > Larix > Larix kaempferi. Next base: position 2,637,379 of record BSBM01000222.1, read on the forward strand.
CAAACCCATATCTAGCTCCACTCCCAGTTCTTGTAATTCAAGTGGATTGGGTTAATCCTAGAAGAAGATGGATTGATCATCTGCATGAGTGAAGAAGTTCCTGTTTCAGAGGGAGATGAGGCTAAGGCCTTACATAAGAAGATTACAAGCGATCTCGACAGGTATGACTCATCGAGGTATGTTTTGATATTTGTCCATGATTAAGTTTATGGTATGTTTGTCTTCATGTTATTACGGTTAGTACAATTTTGATTTTAGATTTGTCGTATCACCTTAACAAAATTATGAATGCATGATAGAAGATATTCATTGGTTAGGGTGTTGACACTTATGATTGTACTAATGCATTATGGTGTTGTATGAGGTTTATGTTGTCTACTAACATGAAAGGTACACCAAGAAAGACAAATCATGTTCTGGTCCAAGAACATATGATCATGATAACATGAGGACAAAGATTCATCCATTGTCATGGATCTCATAGAAGATCCATTTACGAGGTATGTATAACTTGATTTTGTAATAGTTAACCTATGAGATATACAGGTTACTAGCACAAGTCATTGAAGAAGAACAAGAAGACATCATGTGAGTATGTTAGACATAAATAGCTAGCATGCTAATCCATGCATGTTTTTCCTATATCAAGATAGAATCCTACCTTGTGTTAGGATCTTATACTGTTGTGTTGTTTGATAATGATTATTCATGAAGTCGTAGGTTTGAATAAGTCATGGTTGTATGCATATTATATTTCTTACCATAATTGATGATATGACTAACCAGAAGAATCATGAAGGTATAGGTTTGAATAATCACAGGTTTTATGCATATTATATCTCTTATCTTGATTGATGATTCAACTAACCTGAAGAGTCATAGGTTTGAGTAATTATAGGTTTAGACATGTTATGCTTCTTATGATTTGACTAACCATAAGAATCCTACATAAACCTTGAATGATAATGCTTATTATTTATGTTTGAAATGATCATAACTATACATGCTTGAGATTATTGTGTTTTAATAGTACACTAATGAATGTATGATTTTATATGAGATCACAAGGATAACTCAATCATGATACTAACAAGCATGCATAGGGACCAAGGATGAATATGAGTTGAAGAACAGGTAATCCAGGAAGCAAAGATCAAGAGGGAGTACACTCCAGTGGTTTATGAAAGGATGCAGATATTCAGAGGGAGTTGACCATCTCTCTACATTCCACAACAGAAAATTGTAGAAGAAGCTACTGCAGATTAGGACTCCAGCAACTCCTGCAAGAAAGCGAAGACTCAGAGGGAGTCCACTCAACGAACAAACAAAGATAAGTATTTTAATTATCATTTCTTGCATATATGTTTGTTTAAATAAAATTGTTCAATGATGTATATGCTCATGTTCCTAGACTTAGGATATGTATTGTGCATATTAGAATAGTTGCATTGATGAACAGTATACTACTAATATACATGGGTAAGTGGCCTATGGCACTGTACAACATTCCACTGCTACTTATCTAGAATGAAACCTCTTTGCTGACATGTTGGGAGTTGTGCACACTCTTAACAATGTTCTGGTAGAGATTGGAAGGCATCTAGAAAGTTACAGGATATGGATAAATGTTGTATTAAAGCATTGGCTAAGATAATTGCATGACTGTATGACATATTTCTTTATGTGTAAGAATTTGTTCTGAAAATTATGAGATGTTTCTAATCATGCAATTTAACCTATTTTGTAGGAAAGACCGTATATCTTCACCTACAAAAGGACTACAACATTTGTTCCAGCAACAAAGATATCTATTGAAGATATTGAAGTTCCCAGGATCTGGGATGAAGAAATGGAATGCCATGATCCGTCGATCATGAAGAATGATGTTTGGGATGTGATCCCAAGAGCTAAAGGGAAGTCTATTGTGACTTCCAAATAGAACTATCAGATCAAGCATGTTGCAGATGGCAGCATTGAGAAATACAAAAGTGATGAAATAGAAGATGCACCAGATGGATTGCAAGACAACATGGTGTAGTCATATATGTGTGCAGAACTTGATATGGTAGGATAGACAGCTTTCTATCCAACTTAGGCTTTACCAAGAATAAAGCAGATTCCAACCTTTTCTACAAGGTTGAGGAAGGCAATCCAGCGATACTACTATTTGGATGACCTGTTTGTATCAGGTGAGGATAGATTGATTGCCGATACGTAGCGGAAGCTTGTTGCCGAGTTCGAGTTGAGGAACTTGGGGATGATGCACTATTTGTTTTTGGCATGTGGCAGAGTGATGGAATCTTCCTTGGACAAGGGAAGTCTGCAGTAGAGATCCTGAAGAGGTTCAGGATGATGGATTGCAAGGCCATGGCCACACCTATGGCATCAAATCTAAAGCTTCTATGTGATGCTTCATCTGAGCCGGTTGATGTCTCTTTGTATCGTCAGATGATTGGGTCCTTGATGTACCTAACGAACACGAGACCAGACATTTGCTTTGCTGTGAACAACTTGAGCCAGTTCCTGACGGATCCGAGGAGTGTTCACCTAGTTGCTGTAAAGCATGTTCTGAGGTACCTGAAGGGTACAGTGGATTATGGACTCAGGTATGAGGCGGATCAAAAGTTTAACCTACAGGGTTATGTTGATTCATATTGGGCTAGCAGTGATGCAGATAAGAAGAGCACATCTAGGTGCTGCGCTGAGGCAGAGTATGTTGCAGCCTGTTCAGCTAGTTGTGAGGCAGTATGGCTACGGAAGCTACTGTCTGAGTTATTTGATCTCCCGTTGGAGGCTACTGGTATCTTCTATGATAACCAGAGTTGTGTGAAGCTGTCCGAGAACCCAGTGTTTCATGACAGGTCGAAACACATAGAGATCAAATATCACTATATCAGGGATATGGTGCAGAGAGGAGCTGTGAAGCTTCTGTATGTTGCGACGGACGAGCAGATTGCAGATGTGCTGACGAAGCCACTAGCCAGAGTGAAGTTCGAGTACTTCAGAGAGAGGCTTGGCGTTCTTCAGATCGAGGACACTTCGAGGAAGAAGTGATGGACACATTTGCTGAAGCCATTCCAAGCATGTTGGAAGGAGGATCCTTCACATGGCTGTGGATGTAAGCGCTGGATAATGGGCATCATGATGATGTTCTGGTTTCTGCTTGGATATGATCAGTTGGATCATTTATGTATGTACGCATCATGTTGGATGCTGGATATGATCAGTTGGATCATTTATGTATGTATGCATCATGTTGGATGTTGGATATGATCAGTTGGATTATTTATGTATGTATGCATCATGTTGGATATGATCAGTTGGATCATTTATGCATGTATGCATCATGTTGGATGCTGGATATGATCAGTTGGATCATGTGTATGTATTTTGTATATGCATCATGTTGGATGCTTGGACCATGTATCTGTATATGTATCAGGTGGATACATTGTATGATCAGGTGGATCATGTATGGTGATATGTATCATGTATCAGGTGGATACATTGTATGATCAGGAGGATCATGTATGATGATATGTATCAGGTAGATACTTGGTATGCATCAGGTGGATGCATTGATGATCAGGTGGATCATGCAGCAGGATGTTGCAGTGATGATCAGGATGATCATGGATGATGAGCTTCAGGATGTTGCTCCAGATGACATGCAGCAGGACGTTGCAGTGATGATGATCAGGATGATCATGGATGATGAGATTCAGGATGTTGCTCCAGATGACATGCAGGAGGACGTTGCAGTGATGATGATCAGGATGATCATGAGTACATCAGGATGATGTATGGTGAGTATCAGGTTGATACTCTGTGGCCGTGGATCAGGTTGTGCAGATGAGCATGTCTGGGAGATCCTATAGGTCGGAGTTGTGTACCCGTAACAGCCTGGGATGCTCTTTCGAGACATTGCTCTGGGAGGACATGTAATTTGTGCCCTGGGAGATTTCAGGTCGGAGTTGTGTACCCGTAACATCCTGAGATGCTCTTGCGAGGTTTTGTCCTATGGCATGTAATTTGGGCCCTAGGAGATTTCAGGTCGGAGTTGTGTACCCGTAACATCCTGAGATGCTCTTTCGAGGTTTTGCCATGACCACATGTAATTTGTGCCCTGGGAGATTTCAGGTCGGAGTTGTGTACCCGTAACATCCTGAGATGCTCTTGCTAGGTTTTGTGGTGGACCACATGTAATTTGTGCCCTGGGAGATTTCAGGTTGGAGTTGTGTACCCGTAACATCCTGAGATGCTCTTTCAAGGTTTTGTGGTGGGGTCACATGTAATAGCGCCCTGGGAGATCCTACAGGTCGAAGTTGTGTACCCGTAACATCCTGGGATGCTCTTTCGAGGTTTTGTGATGCATGTAATAAGTCCTGAGGATTCCACAGTATGGCCAGTGATGACGAAGACCTGCAGATGGCGGGCCTACATCCAGTATGAAAAAGGACTGGCTCTGTAGAACTTCCTATGACGAGTAGATTCATAGTTGATTGAGATAGTAGCAGCAGTGACGATGATGATGACTCGATGACGATTATCCAGTGACGATGATCCAGAGAAGATGACTTGTGCTAGAAGAACTGTGCTGAGAAATACCTTCCTAGTTAAGAGGGAGTGTTGATGTATATGTAACTTCGGAATGTATTTCACATATATGTATATTGTATTCCTATAGAGATGTTATTATTCCTCTATACGGAAGTGTCGTCAATTATATTGTAAGTGTCGTAACTTATACTTGATGGGTTATTAGACCACCTTGTTGGGGTCAGCCCTGTATAAGTCATGTGGGTTGAAAGGTTATTAGACCACCCTATTGGGGGTCGGCCATGTGGGTCAAAGGGTTATTAGACCACCCTATTGGGGGTCGGCCCAGTCAGCATTATGTTATGTGGTTAAGTTCGAGCCTACATGAGTTAGGTAAAAAGGCAAGTCAAGTCAAGTATAAATAGAGTGCGGGAGGCACTCTATTTGTTCACTCACTTCTCACACATGCACTCAAGGAGGAGTGGTGCACTTATGGAGGAGGAGGATCTGCTGCTAGGTTATGTCTATCTCTCATGGTTGGTTGTATCATTGCTCTATCTATCTTTGAGGAAGTTATTGGGGTTTTTCACCTTTATGGTTTTCCCCAAGTAAATATTTGTGTCTCTTGTGTGCTTGCATTATTGTCTCCATGATTGATATGCTATAGATATGCTTTACATGTTGTTCTCTCAGTTAAGATCCTAGATCAGATTGAAGTAAATTCAGAAAATTTAACAAATATTAGTGACAAGCAAATGCCTTTTATTAGGAGGGAATCATTCTATAAAACACTGTCACGATAAGCACTTAGAAAAGAGGAATATGGGAAAGCTCAAGTACATAGTTTCCATTTAGTGGCCGTCCTCCAGCAACTAGTTTTGTATACAGTAATTACATATACATTAAATAAATTTAACGGATGGTAATGATACAACGCCAATAATTAGAGAGTGAATATTAAGCCTTACCAGGCGCAATCCAATAGTATCCAAGGTACAAAAACTCTTCCTTCAACAAAGTAACAATTACATTCTAGACAGGGAAAATTGACTCAAAGAATGCACAGAAGAAATATCTCATGATAACTTCCAAAGGAACACCCATGGTAGACACAGGGTTCATCCATACCTTACCTCAAACCAGGTATAACTTGCAAAAGAGTAAATAATTAAGTTTTTACAAATGAACAATGTTGAGCAGCTTCTAATGCAAGCTACAATGCCGACCAGTATCAATCCAAATCCCAACTCCAACTTTGAAAGCACCTTTATCAGCTTAACTATGAAACTACCTTCCAAAAGGAATCCTAAATCCAACTTTGAAAACACCTTTATCAAAGCCTAACTATGGAACTACCTTCCAAAAGTAGTTTGAACAAGCACACCAAGCTTAAACCTCCAACCATCTCCAAAACTATGTGTTATTGTGTTTATGATTGATATGTTGTACATGTTATTCTCTTCGTATGATCCTGAATGATAATGGAATGAAATTATCGAAAAATTAACATGGTATCAGAGCTGACCTAAGAAGAAGGCACTGTGCAACTCCAGAAGCTAGGGCTTCTTAATTTTTTGGGTTTCTCTCCATAGATCATCAAAGGCAGGAGGCTATATTGAATCTCCTAGCAAGGGCGCATCTTTCTGTCAAGACAGAATTCAATTATGAGCATTTTCAGTTTTTGACCTATCTCTGCTATGGGAAATTAGGGTTTCAAAGAAAGTTGGAACTTTTGAAATTTGAGACCATGGTTGGAAGCTCCTCTAAAAAATCGAAGTTTAGAGACCAAGATTGAACTTTTTGGTTGGGTGAAGCTCCAGGAAAATCAAACCCTAGTTCAGGGTTCTGTCGAGTGAATCCGAAAGTTTCAAAGGCAATTTTGAGGGGTCACTTTTTGCAATTCTCAAATTTGGAGTATACCAACTTGACTAGCTCGACAAGGCGCATCTTTCTATCATTTCAGAAGTTTGAAATTCAAATTTTGAATTTTTAGGGTTTCTCTGACAAGCCCTAATCGAGCTCCAGATCCAGTTTTCAGCAAATCAAGTGGTAAGACCTAATAAATTTTCTATTTCCATTTGAAGTACTCTTTAAAATGTCTCACCACACCAATCTTGAGGATAAGCTTGAAGGGGTTGATAATTTTTGAGCCTCAAAGTATAGGATTAAATTAATCCTAGAAGAGAATGAGTTGAACACTTACATAAGTGAATAGGTTCCAATTCTAGAGGGAGAAGAGGCTAAGGCCTTACACAAGAAGAACTTGGTCAAGGCTAAGAGAATCACCGCTGATTCTATAAAGGACCATCTCATACCCCATGTGTCTTCCCTAAAGACACCTAAGGAGATGTTTGACTCTTTGACAAGTTGTTTGAAGGAAAGAACATAAATCGGAAGATGACTCTGCGGAACCAATTGAAAGGGATAAAGATCCAAAATGGAGAGACCATCCAATCCTACTTTTCTAAGGTCTCTCAAATCAAGGAACAACTTGAAGCTGTGGATGAAGTAGTGGAGAATGGAGAAATTGTCATGACCACATTGAATGGCCTACCTAGGTCACGGGACTCCTTCATCCAAGGAATCTGTGCAAGAAAGAAATTGATCTCTTTCAGTAGACTATGGGAAGAGTGTTCACAAGAAGAAGCTAGGCTTGTGTCCCGAGAAGAAAATATGGGAAGTGAAGATCAATCTCTCACAACAAACACAAAGAAAAGCAAGTTCAAGAAGGAGCAACCTTAGAGCAGAAGATCTTCACACCACCAACACTACCACCATCCAAAAGATAAGAAAGATATAAGATGCTTCCCATGCAATGAGAAAGGACACTTTTCTTTTGAATGTCCAAAGAAAAGAAAAGAAGAAGAACAACAAGAAGAGGTATCATGCTCATGTTGTTGAAGATGATGAACCTCCCAAGAAAAAGAATAGGGCAGAAAGTGATGACTCTTCAAGTGAGGAAGAATATGTTCTAATATCTGCTCTCATAGGTACTATCTCACATGGGTGTGATGATTGGCTTATTGATAGTGGGGCTTCCAAACACATGACTGGGTTTAAAGAATCTGTTATGGACTTATCCGAACATGAGTCACCTCATAAGGTGAAACTTGGGGATGACTATCAATATCCTATAAAAGGAAGTGGTGAAGCCTCCTAGAAGTTAGAATATGGGAAGTATTTGAAGATGAAAGATGTTCTATATGTACCTGGACTCAAGAAGAATATTATCTCCATATCATCATTGGATGCAAAAGGGATGAGAGTTGCATTTATAGATGGCCAAGTACTCATGTGGCCAAAAGGTAAGACAATAGATGATGCAGTGGTGATTGGAGAGAAAGAGGGAGGATTATACAAGTTGAAGGGACAACCTGAACATGCCATGGTACATGAATCCATGGATCCAAGTGAACTTTGGCATAGAAGGCTTGCACACATGCATTATAGAGCACTTCCAATTGCAATAAAAGCTATAGAAGGTCTTCCTGAAATCCAGTCAAAGCATGAATCCATTTGTAAAGGATGTGCAAAAGGAAAAAACACCAAGAAGGCATTTCCAAGTAGTGAAAGCAAAGAAAAAGGAATCTTGGAAATTATCCACTCCAATGTATGCAGACCAATGCCATCCTGTTCTCTGAGTGGGTATGTATACTATGTTTCCTTCATTGATGATTTTTCTAGGAAGACTTGGGTTTATTTCTTGAAGAATAAAGATGAATTGTTTGATAAGCTCAAGGAATTCAAAGCCTTGATAGAAAATCAAATTGATAAGAAGATCAAGACCTGCAAATCTGAAAATGGCAGAGAATTCACTTCAGGAGACTTCAAGAAGTTATGCGGTGATTCAGGGATTAAGAGGGAGTTGACTACTCCTTAAAATCCACAACAGAATGGAGTTGCAGAAAGGAAGAATAGAACTATCATGGAAGCAGCAAGGGCAATGCTTCATGACCAAGATATTCCTATGCACCTTTGGGAAGAAGCAACTAAGACAACTGTATATGTGCAGAACAGAACGCCTCACAAGATACTTGAAAACAAGACACCAAAATAAGTTTTCTCTGGTAAGAAACCTGAAGTTAGCCATCTCAGAATATTTGGTTGTCCAGTATACACACACATTCCAAAGGAAAAGAGGACAAAGCTAGATGCTTCAGGAAAGAAGGGCATCGTTGTGGGTTATAGTGAAAGCTCGAAGGCTTACAAAATCTACTTTCTAGGGTTCAAGAAGATTGACAACAACAGGGATGTGACTTTTGATGGAGACTCAGCATACATCAAATCCAGGAAGACAATGAAGAACCAAGGGTAACTAGAATTCAAGACACCACTATGAATGAAGCAATTCTAGAAGAAGATCATGAAATTGAAGATCCACAAGAACCTGTAAATCCACCCCATGAGAAGAACTCTCACAAGAGGAAACCATCATTGGGATAGAGAGATAATCCAAGATGCAAAAAGGTATGGCATTCCATAAGAGGAACACAGAGAAAGGAAAAGGACAAGGTCACACACCAACTATGTTGCCTTGTTCTGTGACATTTTGAAAAAAGAACCTTCTAGTTATGAAGAAGCAACGAAAAAGAAAGAATGGAAGGATGCCATGGTCGAGGAGTACCAGTCGATCATGAAGAATGATGTTTGGGATGTGGTCCCGAGACCAGAAGGGAATTCTGTTGTGACTTCCAAGTGGATCTATAAGATCAAGCATGTTGCAGATGGTAGCATAGAGAAATACAAGGCGAGGTTTGTAGCTCTTGGCTTCTCCCAGAAAGAGGGAATAGATTATGAAGAGACTTTTACTCCTGTAGCCAGGTACACTTTTATCAGAACAATACTTGATTTGGATGAAGTGATGAAATGGAAGATACACCAGATGGATGTCAAGATAGCTTTCTTGAATGGTGTAGTCGAAGAGGAAGTATATGTGGAGCAGCCACTCGGTTTTGAGACACATGACAGGGAGTCATATGTGTGCAGGTTGAAGAAAGCTTTGTATGGCTTGAAGCAAGCTCCTAGGACTTGGTATGGGAGGATAGACAACTTTCTATCCAGTTTGGGCTTTACCAAGTGTAAGGCGGATTCCAACCTTTACTACAGGGTTGAGGAAGGCAATCCAGTGATACAACTATTGTATGTGGATGACTTGTTTGTTACAAGTGAGGATAGGTTGATTGCCGACACAAAGAGGAAGCTTGCTGCCGAGTTCGAGATGACAGAATTGGGGATGATGCATTACTTTCTAGGCATGGAGGTGTGGGAAAGTGCAGATGGGATCTTCCTTGGACAAGGTAAGTATGCAGTAGAGATCCTGAAGCAGCTCAGGATGATGGACTGCAAGGCCATGGCCACACCTATGGCATTGAACCTGAAGCTATTGTGTGATGCTTCATCTGAGCCGGTTGATGTCATGGTGTATCGTTAGATGATTGGGTCCTTGATGTACCGGACGAACACGAGACTAGATATTTTCTTTGCGGTGAACACATAGAGCCAGTTCTTGACGGATCCCAGAGGTGTTCACCTGGTTGTTGTAAAGCATATTATGAGGTACGTGAAGGGTACAGTTAATTATGGGCTCAAGTATGACGTGAATCAAAAGTTTAACCTGGAGGGTTATGTTGATTCAGATTGGGCAGGTAGTGCTGTAGATTGGAAGAGCACTTCAGGGTGCTGCTTTAGTATGGGATTAGGTGTGATCTCTTGGTTTAGCATGAAGCAGTCCTACGTAGCACTGTGTACAGCCGAAGCAGAGTATGTCGCAGCTTGTTCAGCTAGTTTTGAGGCAGTATGGCCGAGGAATCTATTGTTTGAGTTATTTGATCTCTCGTTGGATGCTACCTGTATCTTCTGTGACAACCAGAGTTGTGTGAAGTTGTCTAAGAAACCAGTGTTCCATGAGAGGTTGAAGCACATCGTGATCACAAATCACTATATCAAGGATATGGTGCAGAGAGGAGTAGTGAAGCTCTTGTATGTTGCGACGGATGAGCAGGTTTCAGATGTGTTGACTAAACCACTGGCCAGAGTGAAGTTTGAGTACTTCAGAGAGAGGCTTGGTGTTCTTCAGATAGAAGATACTTCGAGGAAGAAGTAATGAGACACATTTTTTGGATCCATTCCAAGCATGGTGGTAGGAGGATCCTTCCCATGGATATGGATGTAAGCGTTGTGTGATGAGCATCAGAACGATTCTCCAGATGATATGCATCAGGATGATGTTGTGACGATGATCAGGATGATCATGCGATGATGATATGCATCATGACGATGCGGTGATGATCATGATGATCATGTGTGATGAGTATCAGGATGATTCTCCAGATGTTGTACATTAGGGTGATGTACTGTATGATGATCAGGATGATCATGTGATGATGATGTACATCAGGATAATGTACGGTATGATGATGATCAGGTTGATCATTAGCATCAGGATGATGCTCCATGCGAGGATGATCAGGTGGATCATGAGTTTCAGGATGATACTCAGAGGTTGAGGATATGTGGCAGGTTGTGTGGGTAGTATAGAAAAGATCCTGGGAGATCCTATAGTCTGATCTAGGATGGTCTTTCGAGGTTTTTCTATAGGTAGCATGTAAAAGATCTTGGGAGATCTGATAGGTTGAGCTGTGTGCTTGCAATCAGTACTGGGATGCTCTTTCGAGGTTTTGCTAGGGAGGCATGTAATCAGTCCTGAAGATCCGATAGGTTGAGCTGTATGCTCGTAATAAGTCCTGGGATGCTCTTTAGAGATCTTTCTAGTCATGCTTAGGCACGTAAAATGTTTCTAGGGTAATTCTTTAAAGGTTTTTCCTATTCACATGTAATTAGTCCTGGATATCCGATAGGTTGAGCTGTGTGCTCATAATAAGGCCTATGATGCTCTTTAGATATCTTGCCAGTCTTGCTTAGGCATGTAAAATGTTCCCGGGGTAACTCTTTAAAGGTTTTGTGAAAGGGATGCATATAAGTCCTGGGAGATCTTGTCGGTCGTGCTGAGGCACATAAAATGTTCCTAGGATTCTCTTTTCAGGATTTGCATACGCACATAATTAGTCCTGAGATACCACCTCTCTCAGACCACTTGCAGAGATGATGAAGACCTACAGGAGGCTAGGCCTACATCCAACATGAAAAAGGGATGGCTCTGTAGAACTTCCTATGACGAGAATAATTCAGATATAGCTCAGTGATCGAGATGTCGAGTACAACAGTAGTGATGATGGTGATGCTCCATGATCCAATGACGATGATCCAACTCTAGAATTGAATACTTGCGTCGATATGTATTGATGACCTATGTAGGAAGAATACATTCCTAGTTAAGAGGGAGTGTTGATGTATTTGTAACTTCGAAAGATATTCACTTGTATATTACCTTTGTACTTTATTGTATATCCAACAAAGATGTATTATTCCTATGATTGGAAGTGTCGTCATTTTTATTTGCAAGTGTCGCAAGTTACATTGTAAGTGTCGTCATTTGTATTGATGGGTTATTAGACCACCAATGTGGGGTCGGCCCTAGTTAGGTCATGTGGTTGGGTTATTAGACTTCATTAGCAAGTCGGCCCTGTTAGTTTATTGGAAGGTCAAGTCAGTGTATAAATAGAGAGGTTGTGTCTCTCATTCTATTCATTCACTCACTTCTCAAGCTTGCATAGCTAAGAGAGAAAATAGTGCACAAGTGGAGGAGGAGGAGTATCTGCTAGAGACATCTCTTTGGATTTGATCCTTGTGATCTTTGTATTGGGGCTTATTCTATATCTAAGGAAGTTGTGGGGTTTTTCACCTTCTTGGTTTTCTCCGAGGAAACTTTGTGTCTCTTGTGTGCTTGTGTTATTGTGTTTAAGATTGATATGTTGTACATGTTATTCTCTTAGTATGATCCTGAATGATAATGGAATGAAATTATCGAAAAATTAACATTAGTTGGAGGGCCTAGGGAAGGTATTAGAGATGCAGATCTATGAGCTTGCACACCGATCACTTAGGATTTTTTTTTGATATTATTGTCTGTAACACAATGCTTTGTGGGCTATGCCCTATAATATCCAAATATACCTCATTCAATTATATTTGGAAAATATGAAAAGCAAGTTTGATAATTTAAATTGAAATCAATGCTGGAACAATCTACCTTATTAGATATCATTAGGTTTTGATCCATTTTCTGATATAACTTTGAATTTTCAGTTTTTTAAGGTTATGAGAAGTGAGAAGAATCACAAATAAGATTAGGCGGTCATCCAATAGCTTATTGGATAAACCGACATGTAGCTTAGAGCAACCAACTAGCGAGGGGCAGGACCCAGGTACAATTCCTAGTCTATACAATGATTTTAGAGTGTTTGAAATGAAAGTATTTGTTGCTGCAATAGAGTTAGAGATTTATGTATATGTTTCATGATTTTAATATTTTGTAAAAAATATTGAACGGAGGATGTATAACCTTGACTGATTTTATCATTTTATAAAAATAATAAACTAGGGGGAGGTATAACCTTGCATGGATGGCTACTATAAGGGATTGACTGATAAATCCTTATTCATTGATCTTAGAAGGGAAGATTGGGGAGCTTGCTACACTGACAGAGTGTTTCCTTACGCCAAGCGGGCATGCTTATATAATTGCTTGTTTTGATATTTTTTTAATAGATTTCATATAATGAATGGGTTTTGGTTTTTTAAGATTAATCTTTAAAAAAATTCACCTCATACTATCCATATATGAAAGAATTTATCCCATATCATTTATTCACGATCTTAAAAGAAAGTATACAAACTAGAATACATATATCTACCCCTTATCCCATCCATAACCTTAAAAAGTGAAACAAGTTATTTAGCATATTATTTTTGTATATCGAATTCATTAAAGTGCTCTGCATTTTTCCCAGTTTGAAGTTGCCAATTTCGTATACTCTGTTCTCAGCTCCACCTAAGTTTATTTTGTAGGTATGATCTCATTGAACTTGGAAATGTTTATTTGCAATGATTGATTAGATACAGTTCTCAACTAGATACAGTTCTCAACTAGTGACATACTTATTTCCTTTGTAAAATGATATCTTGTAAGGTATATTCATAATCTCCTTTAAATAGAAGCAATGGCCCTCATCACTACCTTTGAGGCAAGAAAATATAAGAAAAAATACCAAGCCGCACAAATAGATTGTATTCAGGCTACCCATGAACCACGTCCAAGAGCTCACCTGGAGCATCTGATTTTTAGCGTGTTATATTTTTTTAGTGACCTGCACATGGTTATTGTAACTCACATCCGTCCTAGTGACAACATTCCTACTCTTATTATCACTTCCAGTACTAGTAGCGGAAACTACCATTTTATTAACCAATCAAATATTTAATGAAAGTATATCCCTTACCCTAGTGTTGGAATAGAGATTAATGGGGGTAGTGTTGGATGGAGTTCCTATATACATATTGACATACATTGATTGAGATATATAATGACAACTGCAATCATCATCATAACACGGTAACCATATATTAATGAGTTAGACATACATATATATTAATCATCATCATCATCATCATCAACTACAACTCCATAACACTAAATTCAAATAAATATTAATTAGTACTTTTAACACCGTAACCATAACACTAAATTCAAATAAATATTAATGAGTACTTTCAAACCTTTGTCGAGTTAAATTGCATCTTGTATGGAAATAATTGTGATATTTCAAATTATTCATCTTCCTAATCTAAAAACTTAATATACTTTAGTTAAATTTCTTATTAAATGTTTTATTTTTATTTTATTTTTTAATTTAAATTTATGATATTAAATTATATATATATATATATATATATATATATATATATATAAATATTAATTTACATTGTAGATTAATTGTAAATTAAAAATGTTTATTCATTATTAAAGAAAACATTGTATGGTTTTAATTTATTTTACATTTTAAATTTACTCTTTATGTAATGTAAAACAAAATCCATATACATAAGAGAAAGGTTGATTGTTTATGACTAGCTACTAAATAAAAGCGTTTGGTGAGGCATTTTCAATTTTTTGTTTGGGAGGAAATGAAACATTGATGTTGTTAGTAATTAAACAAATAGCTGAACATTAAAAACATAAAGGCATTATAACTTGTCTCGTTAGTGAAATATATTATTATGGATCAAAGGAAATTGAAGATAGACTTTTTTGTTTTTATTTCATTGCTATTTCATTTCATTGGTATTATAATGTTGTTTAACCTAAATTTAGTATATATATATATATATATTATTTCATTGCTATTTTATTTTATTGTTATTATAATGTTGTTTAACTTAAAATTTAGTTAAGTTAGTGTATATATATATATATATATAACTTATTTATTGTTTTGGTGTTATGATAGAATAACTATTACAGAATATAATATCCGAGATAATATTTTTTTTGTCTTAACATGAGAGACTATGGTTATTTAGAGACAATATGGTTATAGTTAACTTATTTTATATTGTCTTTATAAATATTTTTAAATATATTATTTAAGATATACAACTGGATTAAAGAAAACATTTAAGACAATACACAAGATTAAGACCTATATAGTAATGATTGCTGTGAAACACATTTAAAAATTAGAGAACAAGTTCTTTATCCATTTATTTGCTCCAAAATTTGGCATACATGCTTGTAACTTTGCCATTCTAGATACTATAGTAATATGACGTGACTTGCATGTGTAAGGAACCATGTTTTGGATTTGGTATGCATGATTGTGGTTTTTTTTACTAGTTGTTAAGGCAACATGACTTGGCTGTAGTGGCAATTACTTGACAAACAAGTAGATGACAGTTTACCAATGATTTGTGATTGAAAGAACCTTATGAATGCTCTCTGTATTTAATCATGTATCTTGGTATTGAACTAGAATTTATGGTAAGATTTGGATATGGACAACTGACCTCCTGTGCATTTGATTTGGATATGGACAATTAAGTGCCTAGGTCTTTTACAACCATGAGAAATACCTTATCAAAGCTGGGATGAAGTCTCAATGGATTTTATCACAGGTCTACCCAAGTCACAAGGGAAGAATTTTATTATGGTGGTTGTTGATAGAATCACAAAGTATGCACACTTTTGTGCACTCTATCACCCTTTTAATGCAAGTACAATTGCTACAGCCTTCATGGAAATAGTTCAGAAATTACATGCAAACTCAAAAATTTGGTCTGAGTTATTTTCTTGTTTGGGTCCCCAATTGGATCACAATTAATCTTATCATCCTCAATCTGATGGGAAAACTGAGATAGTGAGCAAATGTTTGGAAGGATATTTTCGTTGCTTTCGATCTGATAAACAAACAAAGTGGGTGAAATGGTTCTCTTTGGTAGAATGGTGGTACAATACTTCCTTAATGGCACTTTATGGGTACCATCCTCCATCTCTCACATCTCCCTTAAACAGAAAATATAAAGTTCAAGCTGTGGAAGATCAGTTAGAGAACCAACAAGAAGTTCTCCATTTATTGAAGGACAACTTGGCTATGTCAAAAGTTAGGATGAAACAACAAGCAGATCAACATCGCAGTGAAAGAATTTTTTAAGAAGGGGATTGGGAATTTCTGAGGATGCATCCTTACAAATAGATGTCCTTCAAGAAACTAAATATAGACAACAAATTAACATTCAAGTACTGTGGTCCTTATAAAGTGTTGTAGAAGATTGATAATATGGATTAAAAATTGGATCTCCCTTCATCTTTAAGGGTAAACCCAATTTTCCATGTTTCTTGTTTAAAGAAGTTAATATGAGACAAGATCCCAATTCAAACTATCTTACCGAAGCTTGATGAAGAATGAAAATTCATATTGGAACCTAAACAAATCACTGAAAAAAGGACCGAACAACTAAATAAATTGTGATATTACTGAGTACCTCATCAAGTGGAGAACTTACCATTTGAAGATTCGACATGGGAAGATGATTCCTTCATACATAAGCATCCTAAACTAACCAAGTGTTGAGGACAAAACTTGTCTGAAGGGGAGGGCCATGTTAAGCCCTAAATGTTGGCACATTACCCCCTATATTGACACATTACATATTATTGATGTCAACTTGGGTCTATTAGTGGTAGTTTTCATTAGTATTATTATATTATTGTTGTTGGCTTGGGTCCATTACTTGTAATTGTATCTCTTTATCTCCTATATATAGGAAGGAAACCTTTTCATTTGAATCATCTCATCTTGTCTTTTCTTGTGTACTTAGTACATTATATAAGGAGGTTTCCCCTTGAAGAGGTTTGATATTCATCTTTTTCTTCATTATTAAGGTGTGGATTACTCTTTGTGGTCTATTTATGCTCTTTTCATGCTCTTTTGGGGAATTTGTTGCTTAACACTTAACGTCTAAGAATTCATAAATTAGATATGGGAAGAAGGGATTTTGGTCCTCACATGTCCTATAAATGTCCATCTTCTCATGCAACAAAAATATGCCCTTCCACTTTATTTGAGCTAATAGCCTCCCATAAGTTCCATGTATGTCTTCATGTGCATGTTCCACTAGGAGGAAATAAACTTCAACAATGTCAAACAACCTCCTTTCTATCAAAAGGGAGAAAAATTCAAACATATAGTATTTTTTGTCATCACTCAAGCAATTATCTAGTTGCAACAACAATATTGGTGGTAATTTTATATTTGACTTGTAGCAATTGTTGGTTTTGGATCTTGAATGTCTTCTTGAGTCAAGGGGTTTGTGTTAGTCATGTTTGGATCCCATTTTCTATTGGGGAGGTGTGGGGGGTATTTTCCCCCAACTAATGACACTAGGGGGTACAGGGGGGTTCGGAAAAAAATATAGGAGTGCCTCCTTGCAGGTGTTCGAGGGAAACACCCTGAAGATAAATATTCTGGAAAAAAATCCTTGTAAAATATTGTAATTTTGTAGTCAATCTGAATCATTGATCATTGAGTCATAGATTGGACGATAGAAGTTATGTTGGTTCTTTTTTCCCTATAAGGAAACCCTCTTTTAAAATAGTGCATTGTATTACAAAGGTGTAGTGTCTATGAGAGAGACCATAAGAGAGTGAAGAGGAGGTTGTAGTGGATGTGTTGTAGGTTTTATCCCTTCATTTTGTTGGATAGAATAAAAGAAGGACTAGGTGTTTCTCCATGTACGTAGCCCATGTATGTTGGTGTCTCCATTGTATTGTGTTATTTTATGTTTTATTTCTACATTCATTTTTATTTTTATTGCTCTGTGATCCTATTACTAACAACAATTTATATTATCAACACTTACCTTAGGTTTCTTGCATGAAGTCAACAATGTAAAAAGTGACAATGGGGAATTTGAGAACATGCACATGTTCTTGAAAATGTGCATTCAATACTTTTATAATAGCTCTAGTTCCTTCTGAATCTCAACACACACTATCACACATCTTTTTAAATAGGCATGCACAAGAACTTACACATGCTTTAGGAACATGCACATGCTAATAACACACATGTGTTCCAAAATTCTCATGTGTTGTTTTCTTTTTTTGTTTAGTTGTTTGTCCATAACTTAGATTTTGGAGAACTTTATTTTGTTAGAAAGGTCTTGAAGAGATCTACATGATTATATTAATATCATTTTAAGTTTATACATAAATAATTTCTTGTTTTGAAAATAATTGCTCTCTCTCTCTCTCTCTCCAAATCCATAAACCCTCAATCTCTATATATTTCTCTCCACGAACCTCCCTCCTCCCCCTTAACCTTGATCAACCTCCTCGGTTGTCTCTCTCTCTCTCTCTATCTCTCTCTCCTACTACTCCTACCACTAACCCCCCTCTTCTCTCTCTCTTTCTCTCTCTCTCTCTCTCTCTCCCATCCCTCCTCCCCTTAGCCTTACTAACCACCCCTATCTCTCTCTCCCCTCCTCCCCTTAACCCTTACTAATCCCCCCCCCCTCTCTCCCATACTCCTTTATCTACCCCTAACCCCCACCCCTCTCTCTCACCCTCAACCACCTAACACCCCCCACTCTCTCTATCTCTAACGCCCTGCTCTCTCTCTCTCTCCCTCTAACACCCACTCTCTCTCTGCCTAACCCCCCCCCCCTCTCTCCTATTCCTACCACTAGCCACCCTGCCTCTCTCTCTCTCCCTTTATCGCTAAGCCCCCCTATTTGTCTATCTCTCCTACTCCCCCTCTCTCTTAAAGATGATGTTTAATTGCAATGAGGAGATTGTGGCCATGGCCAAGGCATACTCACATTTCCACAATGGATGAAGATGATAGCAGATGAAGTATGGGGAAAATGAGGGCTGCCAACATTTCGTTTATATTATTTTTAAAATAAGAAATTATATATGTAGAAACATAAAATTATTGTTAATTTTTTTATATTTAATTCAGAAATGCAATAGTACTTGAAATCAAATAACAATCATACACATAAACAATCACATTCAACACATGAATTTACCCTCGGGAAACCCTCTATGAGTTGAGGGAGAAAACCCTAGAAAATCCTTCCTTAGTATGTTGATAGATAGCAAAGAATGTATTTTACATCAAGCACCCTTTGTGCAATTACAGAGAAAGAGAAAGATAAAGAAGAGAGGCTTATAATATTATCCTACATAAAGATAAGCGCATTGCCTTCAAGGGAGAAGAGATTCACTTCACATGGAAATAATCAATCATGTATAACATATTTATATATTCTTCACATGCATTGAATTCTATTTTTATCTTATGACTTTAGGATGAACTCGACCTCCATCTAGATGCATCAATCTTGCATGAATATGTGCACCCCACTTCTCAGGTAGTGCATTAACTCATTGTTCAAACTGATTCTTAGGATGAACTTGCCCCTTAACTGAAAGCTTGCCCACTTAGTTAGGTTGCTAACTTAAGTGTCACCATGAAAGTGTCGCAACTCAAGTGTTGTATGTTAGTTCAACATAAGTGTCATCACGCAATAACACTTAGTTGTCTAGATCTTTTTTGTTATCACTTAGTTAACTCTCTTAACTATTTTTTTCTTATTAACATCATTCAGTAGTGATCAACTCAAGTTCTCCTTTGATTTACTGAAGTCTTCACTGAAGTTTAACTATTCAAATTCTATCTTAATTAATTATTTTATGTTTTTATGTGCAATTCAAATTATCTCAGATATGATCACATCTTATCTTTATCTCTTGTCTTATATGCATGGTCCACATGTGCAAGCTTATTATGATATCAAATTTACTAAGGAATTTTTCCCAATGATGTGATGTTATTGTCCTAATATCATTCCAAGTGGTTATATGCTAAAGTAGTTCATTCTAGAGGTGGCCAGTATTGGTGAAGCAATACATAATTTCCATTCCTTGTTTATACCATTGGAATAAGTGTTTTAACAAATTTGTTTATAAGTTTGGATGAAGTAGTTTGACGACTACAAACATTAAATTGTTGGGTTTGAATGTCGATTCGCTTCTTTGAACATTCTCTATCACTTATTATGTATCCTGAAGTGTCTGAAATAATATTTTTGTGAAAAGTATTTGCCAATAGCTCATGTCACTATAATTATTATGTATTGTTAAAAATGTTATAACTCTAAGACACGTTGTCGATATAATTATTATGTATTTTTAAAAAGGTTTTAACACTAAGACACGCTATCGATATTTATGAACAAAGTATTTAGCAAAATCCTTAAGCCAAGAAACATGTTGCATACTAGGTGCAATGACACATTACTAATGATAGTTGAGGAGACATGCCAACTGTCTGCAATGGCATGCCAATTGTGCACATATCCAAGCAAATGATTCAATATTATTGCTATTGGGAGAGCCAACTTTGATTTGTAGAAGATAAATAGGAAAGGAAAAAGTATTTAGTTTGCAACACAATTTATTCTTGGTTATGTTGAGGGTGCAGCCTGCTTGTATTCTTCCTTGTGCCTTTTCCCTTGAATGAAAATGTTTTCCTCTATTAGTTTCTTCTATTTAGAAGTTGTAAGAAAATAAATGATTTGAACTTGGCATATTGTCTTGGAGTTGATAAGCGTTGATTATAAGCTCAAAATAATTATGTAAATACAACTCCTAGTGAATCATATAAAGGCTACAATAAGCATATACAACAATCAATTCACCAATATGAGAGTAGTGTTATACCCCCGCTTAACTTGTACATTATGAAAACACAAAAGTAGTTAGTCCTTTGAATTATCAACCTCCAAGAGTATTATAAAAAAAGAAATTGAATTTATAGATTGCCATATATACATACTATACGACTAAATGGAGGGTTTGGTATTACTAGGTCGAATGATGGAGAGAACCATACCCTACAATACAAAAAGACTTAGGGAAGTGTAGTAAACTCCAATGAAATAGGTCAACCCATAGTTATGCACAGTAAACGTATCAATTACGCAAAAAAGAGGACAAAAACGTGGGAGTGCCCGAGGCTTACCGCAAATACAAAGTTGAGAGAATTACATCATTTTCCTGCAATGACTCTTTATACCTCAGGTAGGAATTCGTGATATAAAGACAATATTGAAGATCAGTATGAAGGATTGATATATCAAAACAACCAAATGCCAGTTTCGAAGAAAAAATCTCTAGATCTATGTAACCAAAAGATGGTCCCGAGGGAACTTGTGACTATGTTGAGAATTAGCCGGACCTCTTGCTTAAGCACTAAACCAAACAATGAATACCAGCGAAGAAACATCCACAGTCGAAACCCAAATGGAATCAAATGAGAACTGTGGATAAGATATTCCATAGATAAGTATCGATCCTCCTCGTGATCCAAACAAAAATACTGATGAAAAACTCGATAATATATGACGGTGTTAAGCGCCCAAAGTTTTAATAGAGCCGAGCTATGGAGTGATAGAAAGCTATAAAAATAAACTAGTGTAATAACAATCAGTAAAATTCCCCCTTCTTGATAAAATTGCGCAACTATTCACCAAACCAGGGTCGTGTTATCCATTACCGGTGAAGTTACATTTAATTTTTCATTCTTAATCTAGAGGATTTGAATTGGTAATCTATGAAGACTTAACCATCATTTTTCACCAATCCTCCACTTTTTAAGATTCAATATACAAGATTTAAACTGATAACCTATGGAGACTTAACCACCATTTTTCACCAACCCACCACTTTTCAGAATTCAATATACACACACAGCAATTTTCACCCAAGGCTGCAGGTTAATAGTTCATTTAATGAACTATTAACTCCAGCCATGGATCTTTCCACAGTAAACCAGAAAGAATTTGAAAGAATCTACTCATAAATCAAGTCATTAACTAACTCACATCTCTATTTAAAACTCTAATTTCAGTGAGATGTTTAACCTCTGGCATATGGATCTGGAAGAACTTCAATAGCTACTGATGTAGATACAACAAGCCTTTATCCAGTTGTTAAAGAAAGAAGAAGATTCAACTTCGCCATTAAAGATCGAAGAAGATTCAACTTCCCCATTAAATTGATCTGAAAGTATTTCAGTGGGTGTTGGGGTTTTTGTTACAGTAGGTCTTCTTCCCATAGATGGAGTCTTTATATAAAAACAGACCAATAATAAAAACAAATACAAAATGAATTAGGGACTGCTAACTCAGTATATATTCATAATTCTAAAATAGATACCCTATGAACCCTTGTAGAGGTCATACATAACTAGATGCTCATGGTCGACCACAACCATGCATCGCCCAAGGCCAAATGACATTGAGTGTTATGCCAAAGCAAAGGGATAAATATTAGTGGCAGTCAAATGCCTTTTATTATGAGGGAATCATTCTATAAAACACTGTCACGATAAGCACTTACAAAAGCGGAATATGGGAAAGCTCAAGTACATAGTTTCCATTCAGGGGCCGTCCTCCAGCAACTAGTTTTGTATACAGTAATTACATATATATTAAATAAATGTAACGGATGGTAATGCTACAACGCCAATAACTTGGAAAAACAAATATAGAGAGTGAATATTAAGCCTTACCAGGCGCAATCCAATAGTATCCAAGGTACGAAAACTCTTCCTTCAACAAAGTAACAATTACATTCCAGACAGGGAAAATTGACTCAAAGAATGCACAGAAGAAATATCTCATGATAACTTCCAAAAGAACACCCATGACAGACGCAGGGTTCATCCATACCTTACCTCAAACCAGGTATAACTTGCAAAAGAGTAAATAATTAAGTTTTTACAAATGAACAATGTTGAGTAGCTTCTAATGCAAGCTACAATGCCGACCAGTATCAATCCAAATCTTAACTCCAGCTTTGAAAGCACCTTTATCAAAGCTTAACTATGAAACTACCTTCCAAAAGGAATCCCAACTCCAATTTTGAAAACACCTTTATCAAAGCCTAACTATGGAACTACCTTCCAAAAGTAGTTTGAACAAGCACACCAAGCTTAAACCTCCAACCATCTCCCAAACTCCAAAACTCACCAGCCTCAAAAATTGTGTGGCTCCGATTGGAAACTTGATTGTTACGATCGCCAGTCTGCAAACAAACAAATGAGAGGGTTATACATAGATCACCTTCTCCACATATACAAACATAAACCTGAACGAATAACAGTAAGTCATCGATTAATCTTACCTTCTCTCGCGTGCCCTTGGCTTATCCCGCGATAAAAGTTTGACTGTATATTTCTTCTTCCATTCCGCGGCCCCATTTGCTGCAATTTTCTATCAGTGCTTTGGACGACTCATTTTCCATACAATGAACAATAACATTTGCCATTAAACATAGAAAATCATTAGATTAAGTTCATGCTTGGCACTAAACATTAATAATATCATTCGCACAGTGCTCTTGGAAGTGGATCATTCAATAGATTAACTACACTGCTCTCATATTCAGAGAATTTTTGCCCAAGTACTTGTAATCGTCTTCTTGTTCTGCCGCCAGCACCAGGCTCCAGCGCTCTGGTAGCGTTATTAATTCCAGTGTGTGACAAAATTGCGGCTCATGTGCTCAAATGTTGGATTGTAGTTCGTGCCTCTCAACCTGACTATATCATGGCCAGATCAGTTTTCAGTTCATATTGGCCGGCTTGGGAGTCACAGTTTCCATTTAAACACAAAAAGTGACTACCACCCCACCAATATGGACTGAAACTTACCAGGCCATGATATAATCAGGTTTAGGTTTAGGGACACGAATTACAATCCAATATTTGAGGACGTGAACTACAACCCTAATGATTCAGTCTGCTCAGATAGTCTGATTAAATTTTCAAACAAGTAAAGCTCAAAGACCATATGGAATATGACAATCAATACCAAACCTCCAGCGAGAATGGACCATGCCCAGAAGCAATTAGCCTCTGAATACACACATCTTAACCCTCCGGCAACCAATTTCCAACAGATCTTCTATCATCAAAACGCCAGAAATCAAGAAAACCGAGCATCTGGATTCTCAGAGCGTTAAGAACGAGGGCTACTCCAAGAATCCAGTGTGCGCTCGTCTTCAACGCATTACAGACATTCCATAAAAACAAGATCAGAAACAAAACAGTTACAAAACCTCATCAAAATGACTGTGATTGTGCGGATCGTTTTCCGCAACATGCGAGGGATGCCTTCACAACTGCTTTCAACTCAAACTTGAATCCGCTGTGCTACAAATGAAATGTCTGCGTTGCGTTGCTTCAAATACAAGACAGTTAAAACAATAAAAAAGATATTCGGCTTCTTAAGTTTCGAGATATTCGGCTAAAGTAGCGATAAAATTGCTGGGATTCACGCTACTTTTACTTTTAAATAAAGCCGACAATAATGTAAGGAGCCATCAGCCACAAAAAATACAAAGTCGACAATAATGTAAAGGGCCAAAGAATAAGCCCACCAATAGACCATGCGAGAACGAAATTCTTATTCATTTAGTAATTTAATACAGCTGGGATTCACGCTACTTTGACTTTCTTTTACTTTTAAAACACAACAATTTAATAACGAAAAACAAAGGATTGCATGTAAAGTCGTGCTAGGTTTAAATATAGGTATATAACAATTTAATAACGAAAAACAAAGGATTGCATGTAAAGTCGTGCTAGGTTTAAACATAGATATATAACAATTTAATAACGAAAAACAAAGGATTGCATGTAAAGTCGTGCTAGGTTTAAACATAGATATATAGTAGTAGTTGATAAAAAGTGCAATTCAACGATTGTGTATAAGTAGTATATAACGAAGCTAGATAGAACTTGGATATATTGAGTTATATAATAATAAAATATTTACTGTTAGCTTTATTTTGTCATGTTAATGTGTTTATCATTATAAAATTTATTAAATAAAAGGAATATAAATGAAGAAAAAAAAATGAACCAAATTAAAAACGAAAATGATTTATATTGGTTATTTTAGTTTTCGACAAAATGAAAAAAAAAATATGTTATATTAAAATGAAGAATATATAATGTGTCTATCATCATAAAATTTATTAAATAACTATTATATAAATAAAGACAGATTTTGAACATATAGCTATAAGGTGTAGGTCGATAAGTTTGTGTGGAATTTAATCTTAACAAATTATTAGTTCAAACTTTATGGTGAGAGTCGAGGATGAGTTAAAATTTAATATGATATTAACAAAGAATATGAATAAAAATACAATGATATATTACAATTTTTTATTTATTGTTATTACACTTTTCAAAATAAAAAATAAAATGTTATTAAAGGTTGAGGATGAGCCCACTTTTAATATAATATTAACAAAGAATATGAATAAGAATACAATGTTATATTAAAACTAAGATTATATTCTTATTACAGTTTTCAGAGTAAAAGATAAATAATAGGAATAAAGTGTTGTTGAGAAAGAACATGATTACGAATAAGATGGTATATTTAAAAAAATGTATTATTTTGAGAATATATTTTTTTATTATTTCAATTTTTAATAAATAAAAAATTAAGAAAAAGAAGGAGGTGCTAGAGTGTCTAGAAGTTTGGAATAATCATTATATTTTATATAAACTAAATCAATATATAAATAATTTGAATATAAATTTATTAATAAAATTAAAATAAATTATGTTATTAAGATACATTGATTATATTAAATAGATAAAAGTAGAGTTTTAGAACACTAGTTGGGAAGCTCGACCATTCACAAAACCAGAGATCATGATTTAGGAACCTTAAGGTTATGCTAAATTTTTTTTTTAGGATTTTATCCAAAATTATTTTAAACATAAGATTGTCAACAAATTAATAATATATAACTAATTTGCAAAGAGGATTTGGTAATAGTAGATTGGAAAACAAAAATTGATCCAAAGAATACGAAGGAGAAATATTATCACCATTAGAAATTGATACTAAAGGAACCTCTTGAGCTGAAGCTAGCGGTTGATATTCTATAGATGTAGCTTTCTATGCAAACTCAAATCCGGTGGTTGTCTTTGCTATTAAATTGATTTTTGCACTCAAATATTTTGTTTTGTTCCTAGAATTCATAAAGCTCAAGGAGGAATTCCTTGCGCTCCTCAACATTATCCAAGATATCCATCCGTAGTAAAGGTTTCATATGCCAGTATAACAGAACCACCTTGAAGTATTTAGTATCTCTAATTTGGAAATCCCTTGATCTAGATGGACATTGGTGGCCACCCACCTAGTCCACAGGCTCAAAAAATA
Source organism: Larix kaempferi (assembly GCA_027924585.1). Classification (NCBI taxonomy): domain Eukaryota; kingdom Viridiplantae; phylum Streptophyta; class Pinopsida; order Pinales; family Pinaceae; genus Larix; species Larix kaempferi. The sequence continues at coordinate 2,663,626 of BSBM01000222.1, forward strand.
ATTTTCCAACTTGGCAATCTTTGTACAGTTTTTTCGAGCCCTAATCTTCCGGGGCCGTTTTGAGGCCGTAAACAACATTTTTTCGCATCGAAGCACCCAAATGATGGTGACATCATAGTATGGTTTTTTTGGAATGTGTACCTCTCAGCCAGACCTTTCCGACATGATACCAAGCACCCCAAACAGAGATTGTATACACAATTTACACCCCTAGGAAGTTGACGTATCAACTAACCACAATAGGTCCCACAAACATTTTGGTGTTTCATCTTCTGGGGTTAGGATTTTTGATGTTTAGAGTTTTGAAATTGATGCTTATGTTAAAAGGCACTTTTGGCCTCATTTCTACCCCAACTTCTTACAAATGAGTGTAGCCTCCATATCTCTTCTCAGAGATCAGCTACCACCATTCTAACTATTTTGTATTCTACATTTTACAGTGTATTCTATTTCATTAATTTATGGAGTTTGAGTTTATTTATCACTATGTTCTTTGTAATATATATATATGTGTGTGGGTGTGTGTTCTATACACATTCTTTCATCTCTTCCTCACACAAACTCAAATCAGTAGCATCAGAGCAATCTGTTGTTGTTGTTTCTTAGCGCATTTCCCCAACGCGATTTGGACATGGAGAGTTGGGTCTCGAACTAGTTGAGCTCGGGGAAAACCACTTTGATTGAACCAAGAAGACTCACATGGAAGGAGAAGAAAAGAGATACGATGGAGCTTGAGATCTTATTAAGATGTTCCTCCAGGAATACCTTGCATGATAGAGGGATGAGATGATAGAATTTTTTCCCCAAATCCTTCAATGGATGACAACAACAACATACATCTCTTCGTCGATTGGGCACTTTGGAGGCACTACCCCCTTCAAGGTATAATTTAATTTTGATATTATTGTATTTGAAGGTTAAATAGATGTCGATGATTTAGAAAAATGGTTAAATCTGCTAGAAATGTATTTATCTGTCCATATTTTTCTGGATAGGGAAAAAATCACCTTTGGGATCCTTAAGGGTTGTCCCCCATGTCAAAATTTGGTGAGAAACTTATTGTGAGAAAAACTTTTTAGAGTATGAACTATTTAGTGCCAATCCCTCTTGGGCCTCTTTTGTGGATTTCATGAAGGAACAATATTACCATGTTGGAATCTATGATGACAATACACGAGATGGACCACACCGTGTCAAGAGAGGGACCAAACAATTCCTAAGTTCACAAATACCTTCCATACCTTTCACACCAAGCTAGGTATCAAAGACTCAGAGTGTCATCTCATTGTAAAATATCATGGGGGATTATATAGGTACATATAAACCTAAATGGAGTTTCTGTACATCTCGTCACTAGGGTATGCTTATCGTTATGCTATCAAAATCTAGCAGAAATTTAAGAAAAGAATAAACTAAAGTTCAAGTGTACAAATCCTTTACAGCAAAAGCATCGCAAAGGAAACCCAAACTCCTATAACAAAGGGCAGGGAAAAGATAACCAACCCCAAGACAACCTTTCCAAGACACAAGAAAATAAGGGGAATGGGAAGACGAAGAACATTGGGAAGTGGTGCGAATTCCACAAAATCCCCTTGCACAACACTTATGAATGTCGCTCAAAGCAGTCATTGGTGGTCGAGCTCAAAGCCTCAAAGTATGATCTCAGTTTTGAATTTGATTCAAAACCTAGTGTCACAATCACAAACTAGGGAAAGCAGATCATTGATGCAGAATCTAGCACCATGGTCACTACCACAAATGCCCAACCAAGCGATCCTGAAGAGTCAAGGAATGTGAGTGACTCTTCCACTCACAGATGTGGGTGAAGGGATATTCACTACATTTCATTGTTTCAATGGAAGCTAAAAGAACCCGATGTCAGTGGAGGTCGTGAAAAGGTTGAATTTTCCAACAACACCACACCCATAGCCCTACAAAATTAGTTATCTAAGCTAGGGTTGTGACATCCACGTCAATCAACAATTTCACTTTCCATACGACATGAATCCCTTCAAAGATGAGGTACTGTGGGATATTTCCCTTCTCAAAGTTTGTGATGTTCTTTTAAGACAACCATATATGTGTAAACGTCATGTTGCATACAACTCTTGACCATGTAGTGTCATTGTTTCTTTGGTAAAACAACTCTATAGGATACCTGAGGTCATTCCAACTACGATAGTCTCCTTGATCTCAACCAAGCAGTGCAGAAAGGTGATCTCCCAAAATAGGAAATTCATCCTCTTCATGATTCGCTTGAGAAGAAAACAAAAGGTTAATGCAACATCTATGACCTCCACCTAGGATCATTCTCTACATCAGAAGAAAGTGGAATGAGTATTGGAAGAATACAAAGATATCTTCACCTCATTGTCCGGGGGGACTCTACACTGCCAGGTCAAACATTAAATTGATTTGGCACCCAGTTCTCTTATACAAACTACTTAGTCTATTGGTGCTCCATTATGAAAATGAAGAAATGAAGAACCAAATTCATGAGTTACTCCAAAATGGGCACAATTGACCGAGGTCCTCACCTTGTGGAAGCCCAATTGTGTTGGTATAGAAGAAGAATGGTACATGGTGACTTTGCATTAACTACATAGCTCTCAACTAAATAACAATTCGGAATCAGAATCTAATTCCATGGATCGATGATCTTCTCGACCAACTCAAGGGGTCAAGTAGTTTAGTAAGATTGATTGGAAGTCCAAATACAAACAAGTCTCAATTGATAAAATCGATGTCTAGAAGATCGCCTTTGAGTCCAGATAAGGTCTTTTCGAGTGGCTAGTCATGCCTTTCGGCTTGACCAATGCTCCAACAACTGTTATGAGGACGATGGATGAAATTTTGTGGTCATTCATTAATTATTTGTGGACGTATATCTATATGACATACTCATCTTTAGTAAGAATTGGGATGAGCATTTGTAGTACATTCAACATGTCCTTAGCACCCTGCGACAGTACAAGTTATATGCTAATTTAGAGAAATGTTATTTTGGCATGTAGAGAATCCAATATTTAGGGTAAATCGTGGATGAGCATGGTTTGCATGTGGATCCAACTAATATCCAAGTTATTCATGATTGGTTGGCCCCAATAACCATAACCGATCTCCATATTTTCTTGGACCTCATTAACTTCTATTGCAGGTTCGTATTGGGTTTCTCACATATTGCTTGGCCCCTCATCCAAGTGAAAAAGGGAAGCTCTAAAGCCAATTTTGTTTGGGACAAGCCCCAGTATAAATCATTTGAGGATTTGAAACACCTTTTATGTTCAACACCATTACTCACTTTACTATATCTGCCACAAACATTTGATATTGAGACCTATGCTTCAAATTATGTTGTTGGCGCAGTCCTCACTCAGCATGGCCATCCAGTGGCATACCATAGTGAGACACTCTCAAATGCAGTCTGTAAATACGTATTTCATCATCCAATCTTTTCGTTAATGAAAGCATTACATTATAGGAAAAGAGATGGTCATCCACACTAATCACAAGCCCCTATAATTCATACAAACACAAGGGAAATTACAAAATTATTGCCACCAAAAGTGGTCCACATCCTTACAAAAATGCCACTTGAACTCAAATATGAAAAGGGAAGCACTAATTGAAAAACCAGTCACCTGAGTCAACCTCTAGTTGTAGCCTTAACAATGGTGCTCAACTCTTGTTGCCATGATAAGTTGGGATGGTACGGACTATATGATAATGATCTCAATTTTTCTACCACCTATCAAGCAATATGTGTAGGCACACCAGCTTCTGAATTTCATCTTCAAGATGGACTATTATTCCATCTGGTCTATCTGTATGTTCCTTCAAGTGAGTGTGTGAAGCTGATTTGGGAAGCTCATTACAATTGAGTGGCAGGGAAATTTTGTATAGAAAAGGCAGTAGTAGTACTGCAAATGTATTTTTATTGGATGAAGTTCCGACAAGATTTCAGCAAGTATATACAATCATACACTTCCTGTTCCATTACCAAACCTGCCATTAAAAAGAAAGTGTTGTACACCCCTCTTCCTACTCCCAATAGGCCTTGGGAATACATATCCATGGATTACATGTTACTACTACCTTAAACCAATCATGGTAATGATTGTGTATTTGTGTTCGTTCATCTATTCTCTAATATGTCTATTTGGATAGCCTTCAATAAGAGTATCAAAGACGATGCCATTGGTAATATCTTCTTCGAATGTATTTGGGTTCATTTCAGGATACCACAAACTATCATTTCATATCAAGAAAGTAGGTTCTTGAGCACTTTTTGGTCCATCCTATGGTCACTGATGGACACCAAGCTCACTAAATCGACTTCCTTCCACCACCAAACAGATGGCCATATAAAGCTGGTCATTAGTATGATTGTGTGTATTATAAGAATGTACAATTCTAAACATCCCTGCACATGGGATGAGAATATTCCATATGTTTACCAAATCTACAATAGATCCCTTCATAGATCTACTGGCCACATCCCTTTTCAAGTGTGCTTTGGGTTCCAACCATTGTCCCCAATTGGCATAGCTTTTACAATTCATTTCATCCACATAAGAGGAATACTCACATGATCAAATTGAGGTTGAAAAGGCTACCAGATTTATTGAATAGATTCAACACATCCACCAACAAGTCCATGAAATTTTAGAGAAATCTAATGCCAAGTACAAGCAACAATATGACCAACATCAAGTTCCGCACAAGTTTCAAGTGGGAGGCAAGGTTTGGTTGCATTTACAGAGGGAGTAGGCAGAAATCTAATGTCGTGCTAAACATAGATATATAGTAGTAGTTGATAAAAGGTGCACTTCAACGATTGTGTATAAATAAAAGTGCACTTCAACAATAGTGTATAACAGGAATATAACGAAGCTAGATAGAACTTGGATATATTGAGTTATATAATACTAAAATATTTACTATTAATGTGTTTATTATTATAAAATTTATTAAATAAAAGGGAATATAAATGAAGAAAGAATATGAACCAGATTTAAAACGAAAGATGATTTATATTGGTTATTTTAATTTTCGATTAAAAAAATATATAAATAAAGAAACAAAAATGAAAAAAAATCTATGTTATATTAAAATGAAGAATATATAATGTGTCTATGATTATAAAATTTATTAAATAAAAGAGAATATAAATAAAGAAAGATTTTGAACATATAACTATAAGGTGTAGGTCGATAAGTTTGTGTAGAATTCAATGTCATCAAATTATTAGTTCAAACTTTTTGGTGATAGTTCAAACTTTATGGTGAGAGTTGAGGGTGGGTTAAATTTAATATGATATTAACAAGGAATATGAATAAAAATACAATGATATATTAAAAAGAAAATTTATTCTCATTATAGTTTTCAAAGTAAAAAATAAAGAATAAAAACAAAATGGTATTAAGGGTTGAGTATGGGCCAGATTTAATATGATATTAACCAAGAATATGAATAAGAATACAATGATATATTAAAAATAGATGATATTCTTATTACAGTTTTCAAAGTAAAAGATAAAGAATAAGAATAAAGTGTGGTTGAGAAAGAACATGAATAAATAAGAATAAGATGGTATATTAAAAAAATATGTATTATTTTGAGAATATATTTTTTTATTATTTGAATTTTTAATAAATAAAAAATTAAGAAGAAGAAGGTGTTAGAGTGTTTAAAAGAAGTTTGGAATAATAATTATATTCTATATAAACTAAGTAAATATATAAATAATTTGAATATAAATTTAAAATAAATTATGTTATTAAGATAAATTGATTATATTAAATAGATAAAAGTAGAGTTTTAGAACACTAGTTGGGAAGCTCGACGATTCACAAAACAAGAGATTATCATTTAGAAACCTTAAGGTTATGCTATTTTTTTTTTTAAGGATCCTATCCAAAATTATTTTAAACATAATATTGCCAACAAACCAATAATATATAACTAGTTTGGAAAGAGGATTTGGTAATAGTAGATTGGAAAACAAACATTGATCCAAAGAAGACTAAGGACAAATCCCATCATAATTAGAAATTGATACTAAAGGAACCTCTTGAGCTGAAGCTAGCGCTTGATATTCTTTAGTTGTAGCTCTCTCTGCAAACTCAAATCATGTGGTTTCCTTTTCTATTAAATTGATTTGTTCACTCAATTCTTTTGTTTCGTTCTTGGAATTCATCAAGCTTAAGGAGGAATTCCTTGCGCTCCTCAACATTATCCAAGAGATCCTTCCCTAGTAAAGGTTTCGTATGCCAGTATAATAGAACCAACTTGAAGTATTTAGTATCTCTAATTTGGAAATCCCTTTATCTAGATGGACATCGGTGTCCACCCATCTAGTCTACTAGATCAAAACATAGTTTTCCAACTTGGTAGTCTTTTTACACTTTTTTCGAGCCCTGATCTTCCAGGGCCGTTTTGAGGCCCTAAACAACATTTTTTTGAATGGAAGCACCCAAATCATAGCAAGGGCATAGTATGGGCTGTTTGGAATGTGTACTTATTAGCCATACCTTTTTGATAGGATACCAAGAACCCCAAACAAAGATTGTATACAAAATTTACATCCCCGGGAAGTTGACGTATCAACTAACCACAACAGGGCCCACAAACCTTTTGGTGTTTCATCTTCTAGGGTTAAGGTTTTTGATGTTTAGAGTTTTATCATTGATGCTTTATGTTAAAAGGAACTTTTGGCCTCATTTGTACCCCAACTTATTACAGATGAGTGTACCCTCCATATCTCTTCTCATAGATCAACTACCACCATTCTAACTATTTTGTATTCTACAGTTAACAGTCTATTCTATTTCATTAAGCTATAGAGTTTGAGTTTATTGTATCACTATGTTCTTTGCAATATGTGTGTGTGTGTGTGTGTTCTATACACATTCTTTCATCTCTTCCTCACACAAACTCAGATCAATAACATCAAAGCAATCTACTCTTGTTGTTTCTTAGTGCATGTTCCCAATGAGGTTTGGATATGGAGAGTTGGGTATCGAACTAGTTGAGATTGGGGAAAACTACTTTGATTGAACCAAGAAGCCTCACATGGCAGGAGAAGAAAAGAGAGATGATGGAGCATGAAATCCTATTAATATGTTTCTCTAGAAATCCCTTGCGTGATAGAGGGATGATTTGATAGACATTTTTCCCCAAATCCTTCGATGGATGCCAATAACAACATACATCTCTTTGTCAAGTGGCCACTTCAGAGGCAATACCCCGTTCAAGGTACAACTTAATTTTGATATTATTGTATTTGAAGGTTAGATAGATGTCGATGCTTTAGAAAAATGGTTAAATATGCTAGAAAGGTATTTATCTATCCATATTTTTTTTGATAGGGAAAAAATCACCTTTGTTCTCCTTAAGGTTGTCCCCCATGCCAAAATTTGGTGAGAAACTTACTGTGAGAAAAAAATTGTAGAGGAGTCTAAACTGTTTGGTGCCAATCCCACTTGGTCCTCTTTTGTGGATTCCATGAAGGAACAATATTACCATGTTGGAAACTATGATGACCAATATGTGAGATGGACCACACTGCATCAAGAGAGGGACCAAACAGTTCCCGAGTTCACAAATACCTTCCATACCTTGCACACCAAGCTAGGTATCAAAGACTCCGAGTGACATCTCATTCTAAAATATCATGGGGTATTACATAGGTACATATAAACCTAAATGGAGTTTTTGGACATCTTGTCACTATGATATGCTTATCGTTATGCTATCAAAATCTAGCATAAATTTAAGAAAATAATAAACCAGAGTTTGAGTGTACAAATCCATCACAGCAAAATCATTGCAAAGGAAACACCAACACATAGAACAAAGGGAAAGAAAAATATAACCAACCTTGGGACAAAATTTCCAAGCCACAAGAAAATAAGGGGAATGGGAAGATGAAGAAAATTGCGAAGTGGTGCAAATTCCACAAAATCCCCTGGCACAACAATGATGAATGTCGCTCAAAGCAGTCATTGGTGATCAAGCTCAAAGCCTCAAAGTATGATCTCGGTTTTGGATCTGATTCAAAACCTAGTGTCACATTCACATACTAGGGAAAGTAGATCATTGATGCAGAACCTAGCACCATGGTCACTACCACAAAGTACCAACCAAGCGATCATGAAGAGTCAAGGAAGGTGAGCGACTCTTCCACTCACATATGTGGGTGAAGGGATATTCACTACATTTCATTGTTGATAGTGGCAGTTAAAAGAACCCGATATGAGTGGAGGTCGTGAAAAGGTCGAAATTTCCAACAACACCACACCCATAGCCCTACATCATTAGTTGTCTAAGCTAGGGTTGTGACATCCACATCAATCAACAATGTCACTTTCCCTACGACATGAATCCCTTAAAAAATGATGTACTGTGCGATATTTCCCTGATCAAAGTTTGTGATGTTATTTTAAGATAGCCATATATGTGTAAATGTCATGTTGTATACAACTCTTGATCGTGTAGTGTCATTGTTTATTTGGTAAAACAACTCTATAGGATACCGAAGGTCATTCCAACTACCATAGTCTCCTTGATCTCAACCAAGTAGTGCAGAAAGGTGATCTGCCAGACTAGGAAATTCATCCTCTTCATGATTCGCTCGAGAAGCAAATGAAAGGTTAGTGCAACATCTATGACCTCCACCTAGGATCATTCCCTACATCAAAATAAAGTGGAAAGAGTATTGGAAGAATACATAGATCTCTTCACCTCACTGTCCGAGGGGGCTCAACACTGCTAGGTCAAACATTCAATTGATTTAGCACTCGGTCCTCTTATACAAACTACCTAGTCTATTGGTGCTCCATTATGGAAATTAAGAAATCAAGAACCAAATTCATGAGTTACTCCAAAATGGGAAGAATTGGATGAGGTTCTTACCTTGTGGAATCCCAATTATGTTGGTACAGAAGAAGGATGCTACATGGTGACTTTGCATTAATTAAAGAGCTCTCAACAAAATCATAGTTAGGAATCGGTATCCAATTCCATGGATTGATGATCTTATCGACTAGCTCAAGGGGCCAAGTAGTTTAGTAAGATTGATTTGAAGTCTAAATACAACCAACTCCTGATTGATAAAATCGATGTCTAAAAGATCTCCTTCGAGTCTAGATAAGATCTTTTCGAGTGGTTAGTCATGAATTTCGGCTTGACCAATGCTCCAAAAAATGCTATGAGGATGATGGATGAAATTTTGTGGTCATTCATTAATTCTTTTGTGGTCATATATCTAGATGGAATCCTCATATTTAGCAAGAATTGGGATGAGCATTTGCAGTACATTCAACAGGTCCTTAGCACCCTGCGGTAGCACACGTTATATGCTAATTTAGAGAAATGTTATTTTGGCATGTTGAGAATCCTAGGGTACATCGTGGATGAGCATGGTATGCACGTGGATCCAACCAATATCCAAGTTATTCATGATTGGTTGGCCCCAATAACCATAACCGAGCTCCATAGTTTGTTGGGCCTCACTAACTTCTATTGCAGGTTCATATTGGGGTTCTCACATATTGCTTGGCCCCTCATTCAAGTGAACCAGGGAAGGTCCAGAGCCAAGTTTGTTCGAGATAAGCCCCAGTAGAAATCATTTGAGTATTTGAAACACGTTTTATGTTCAACACTAGTACTCACTTTACCATATCTTCCATAAACATTGCAGATTGAGATATATGCTTCAGATTATGTTGTTGGTGTAGTCCTCACTCAACATGATCATCCAATGGCATACCATAGTGAGACACTCTCAAATGCAGTCTACAAATACCCGCCTTATGAAAAATAAATGTATTTAATCATCCAAGCTTGTCGTCAATGGAAGCATCACATTCTAGGAAAAGATATGGTCATCCACACTGATCACAAGCCCCTAGAATTCATGCAAACACAAGGTAAATTACATAATGATCACCACCAAAAGTGGTTCACATACTTACAACAATTCCACTTGAACATCAACTATGAAAAGGGTTGCACCAATTGAATAACCATTTGCCTGAGTCAACCTCCAGTTGTATCCTTAACAATGGTGCTCATCTCTTGTTTCCATGAGACGTCGGGATGGTACCGACTATATGATAACAATCTCAATTTTTCTACCACATATCAAACACTATGTGTTGGCACAACAGCTTCTTACTTTCATCTATAGGATGGAATGTTATGCCATATGGTCCATCTGTGTGTTCCTTCAAGTGAGCGTGTGAAGCTGATTTGGGAAGCTCATTACAGTCGGGTGGCAGGGAACTTTGGCATAGAAAAGGAAGTAGTAGTATTGAAAATTTATTTTTATTTGATGAAGTTCCAACATGATTTCAACAAGTATATATATTCATGCACTTCTTGTGCCGTCACCAAACCCTCCATTAAAAATAAAGTGTTGTACACCCCTCTTCCTACTCCCAATAGGCCTTGGGAATCCATCTCCATGGATTACATGTTACGACTACCTTAAACCAATCATGGTAATGATTTTGTTTTTGTGGTAATTCATCTATTCTCTAAGATGTCTATTTGGATAGCCTGCATTAAGAGTATCAAAGCTGATGCCATTGGTAAGATATTCTTCAAATGTATTTGGGTTCATTTCAAGATACCACAAACTATCATTTCATAGCAGGGAAGTAGGTTCTTGAGCCCTTTCTAGTCCAGCCTATGGTAACTGATGGACAGCAAGATCACCGAATCGACTTCCTTCCACCACCAAACTAATGGCCAAACAAAGCTATTCATTAGTATGATTGTGTGTATTCTGAGAATGTAAAATTTTAAACATCACATGGTATGAGAATATTCCATATGTTTACCAAAGCTATAATAGATCCCTTCATAGATATATTGGCCACATCCCTTTTCAAGTGTGCTTGGGGTTCCAACCATTGTCCCCAATTGACGTAGCTTTTCCCATTTCATCCACATAAGAGGAATCTTCCCATGCTTAAATTGAGGTTGACAAGGCTACCAGATTTATTGAATAGATTCAACAAATCCACCAACAAGTCCATGAAATTTTGGAGAAATCCAATGCCAAGTACAAGCAACAATATGACCAACATCGGGTTCCGCACAATTTTCAAGTGGGATACAAGGTTTGGTCGCATTTACAGAAAGAGAGGCTCAAGGGACCCCATCTCAACTTTTTTCCACTTTGATATGGGCCCTACAGCATTACCAAGACGATAGGTGAGATTTCATTCAAGTTAAGAATTCCTCCATTCCTTGGCCTGCATCCGTTATTTAATGTGGATCTCCTTCGTCCATATTATCCACCTTTATTGGACACCTCAAAGGTGGCGGAGCAGTTGGAACCTACATGACAGAACCATGACTACCTAGAGAAGGCTATTGTTGATTTGATCATGGATACATAGGTGAAGGGAAATCACTGGTAATGCATTCAACTCTATCAGGTTGTCAAAGTAGGGCAACTTCTTCACCAACGCAAGTGGCTCACCAAGAGTCAAATTCAACAAATGTTTCCCCATTTGATGAGGGAACTTGATGAAATGGAGACAAATTATTCATGAGGGGGGAGTACTGATCTAGATGGACATCAGTGGCCACCTACCTATTCCACTATCTCAAAACACATTTCTCCAACTTGGCAATCTTTTTATAGTTTTTTTGGGTCCTTATATTTTAGGGCCATTTTGAGGCCCTAAACAACATTTTTTGGCACAACAGTTCCCAAATAATAAATGAAGGAATCATATGGGCCAATCAGAATGTGTACTGCTTGGATAGACCTTTTTGACGGGCTACCAATCACCCAAAATGGAGATTTTATGCACAAGTTACGCCACTGGGAAGTTGACATATCAACTAACAACAACGAGGCTCACAAACCTCTTGGTGTTTTATTTTATGGGGTTAGGGTTTTTTTTATGTTTAGGTTTTTTGAGCATCAATTCAATATACTCTAGGATCTTTATTGAGGGAATAACATGTACAACATATCAATCACAAGAAGCAAACACAAGAGACAATAGACACACAGAGTTTCCTTGGGGAAAACCAACAAGGTGAAAAACCCCAATAACTTCCTCAGAGATAGATAGAGAAATGATACAAAACCCAAGCATAAGAGATAGTCTCCTAGCAGCAGCTTCTCCTCCTCCACTAATGCACCACTCTCCAATGAGTGTATGAGTAAGAAAGTGAATGAACAAATAGAGTGCCTCCCGCACTCTATTTATACTTGACTTGACTTGCCTAATAACCTTTAATAGGTTGGCCTCAACTTAACCACTTAACATAATCCTGACGGGGCCGACCCCCAATAGGGTGGTCTAATAACCCTTTAAACCACATGAATTATACAGGGTCGACCCCATCAAGGAGGTCTAATAACCCATCAAGTATAAGTTACGACACTTACAATATAAATGACGAGACTTACGTATAGAGGAATAATAACATCTCTATAGGAATACAATATACATATATGAAATACATTCCGAAGTTACAAACACATCAACATGTACTACTTGGATAGACCTTTTCGACGGGCTACCAATCACCCAAAATGGAGATTGTATGCACAAGTTACGCCACTGGGAAGTTGACATATCAACTAACAACAATGGGGCTCACAAACCTCTTGGCGTTTTATCTTATGGGGTTAGGGTTTTTTTATGTTTAGGGTTTTCTCATCAATTCTTTATGTTAAAAATCCATTTTGGTCTCATTTGAAACTCAACTTATTATGTATGAGCATAGCTTCCACATCTCTTCTTAGAGATCCATTGCCACTGAGTCTAGCTATTTTGTATGTTGACACCTAGAGAGGATCATTGGACTACAATGACTATGCAATATGCTACGAAGGAAACCTAAAATCAACAAGAAAATATATATACATGGTTTTTTCGACTCTAACTGGGATGAAGATCTTGATCATATATGGTCAACTATATTTTCAAGTTATTCTGTGGAGCGTTCGGTTGGATGAGTAGTAGGAAGTTGGTCATTGCACTGTTGAATACTGAGGCTGAATACATGGGATCCATTCATGAAATCAAAGAGGTGCTTTAGTTTTAGATATTGGGTTTAAACAACAAGTTAGGTTGGGTTGTGATAGTCAAAGTGAAATCTTCTTGGAAAAGAATGCTACATACCATTCAAAGACAAAGCATATTGATGTGCACTATCACTTTGTGAGAGACATGGTGGAAAACCAGAAAGTGTTGTTGGAAAATGTGGACACTATGAAGGACATTGCAGACTCATTGACAAAGTCTATGAGCACTGAAAAGTTTAATTGGCATAGGGAATCAATGGGCCTGTAATCCCTACTTAAGTGAACTAAAGGTATGAAATAACATGTGTATGCAAAGAAGGAAACAAGTGGGATAATGTAGGGTGTTATATTCTTTACATGTATATCAATAGTAGAAGTCGATAGTCGACTAGTAGCAAGTGTTAGGATAATTAATACTCCACCATTGTCCTGCTTAGCATTATTTACCTTTTCCTAGTAGTTGATGATATTATTTTCTCGCTAATGGTGTGTGTTAGGTGAGTTATATGTCGTAATAATTACGTTGCAGTAAGTTGCCCAACTATTTACTTATCAATCCGGGGTACATAAACTGACGAAGCACGTGCACTGTTTGTGCAGGACTGAAGTAGATCTAATCTAACTTAATCTAATTTGCTGAAATCACATTAATCTAGGAAAGCATGGAAACACTAACTAAGAAAGCATTGAAATTGCGTAAGAGAAATAAAACATGTGAAGAGTTAACAACAACGACACAAGTGAGCTCACATCTATAAATCCATAATCAAATGGCAAACATGAAAGCATAACAATGGAAGCTTAAATCACATTAAGAATCTCAAATCAAAGATTAATCTAACAAGGACAAAATCCAATCCAATCCAATCTCATTACAACCCTCTTACAAGCTTAATCTAACCTAATTCCAACCTAATGGAATGGAGAGGGAGCACTCTCCTTTATACATGAGAGTCCTTAAGAAAAAGTTAAGAATGCATTAATTACAGATCCATTATTCTCTCAACTACTCTCAACCACTTTCCTATTATTACAAGATATGGTGCCTTCAAATCCTCCACATATCTCTCATGAATCCTAGATAAGATATGCCAACCAAATCTTCCATGATCTTCTCCTTAAGAATAGGCTTGAATAACTATCTCCTTTGGAATGGTGTAAGAGATATTTGAGAAGTCTCTTTGAATTAATCATTCACATATTCCTACACATTACAAAGCTCACACATATTTGAGATATATATGAAAAACATGTATATTTTCTAATATTTAATCATAAATTCACTTCTAATACTAAAATGAATAAAGTGGAAAATAATAATGTAAAACCCAAATGTATTTATGAAAATGATATGATGAAGTTTTAATAGGGCGATGAAATGTAAGGAATAGTGAAGGGAAAGGTGGATGAAAATATGACATTTCTGAGTCCTAACATCCTCCCCAACTGAAGGTGTTGCATGTCCTCATGCAACCATGCATGGATCTTCTGAAGAATCTTTGGCATCTTAAACTTTGGCTTTGATTGATGATGTATTTTTAATGATGGATGTTTCCAAGATATGTGGGAGATATGAGTAACAGCTGGCCTTTTTCTTTGGTTGGTTCTTGTGTAACAACCTTGAATACACGAATGTTGGTTCTTGTGTTAACAACATTTATTTATTTATTTATTTATTTTTTTCGCTTGCTGTTATGATAATAATTGTAACCACACACTTCACTGGAAATCATAAGCTATCAATGTGCATAAGAGAGCATTACTGAGTATAAGAAAGCCATTTCTCAATTTGGTATGAATCATGCCAATGTATATCAATGCATGAAGTAAAGTGCATTAGGGGATTGTTGGAAAAGAAATTTTTGGGAATAGTAAATGGGATGAAAATGGAATGATGATAAAGGGAAAATGTGGTGATTATGACAATAGTTCCCCCTCCCCAACTGAATCGGTTGCATGCCCTCATGCAACATAGTGTAGGTCATGGAAGGGAAAATGAAATGAAGTGTGGTGAGGGAATTTTCCAAAATATTCAAGTCAGCATAGAAGGAATTTTATGATCAAAGCTTAGAAAACAACATACCTCCACTCACCCAAAATGTAGATGAACTATGCGATAGAAATGTAGCTGGTGCGGCCGCTGGAGCAGAAAATCGTGACTAGTACTGTAGCTGCAACTACTGTAACGGCGGGCAGAAAGAATATGGGACTGCGACGGCTGGAAGATGGAAGGTGTCATTGCTGTAGGATCACGTGAAAGGAGACTGCTACTGTAACAACAAGTGCTGGAACGGCTAAAACAACAGCTGCCGGAACTGATGTAACTAATGGAACAGCAAATGCTATAACGATGCTGGTTGTAACAGCAACGGCTGGAACTGCAATGATGGTCACTACTGAATCAGAGCATATGAAGTGGAGAGATCTGAACTGGTGCTGATGAATCATGAAAATGTGGAACTGTCAAACTCTCATAGATGGATTCAAGCTGTTGGAACTGCTGAGGGAATCAGGAAAGAGTGTATAGTCTTCACCCGCTACAAACCCGATGGTACAATTCTAAGCATGCAAATGGATGTGTCGATGTCGAGCATGAAGAGAAATCACTGGATTACCGACCATTGATGAATGCCATTAACCAGTGCGAGGCAACTCACCATTGATGTCAATGAGTGCCAAGGTACCCGAGTACATCTTGCGAAGTGCGAATGGATGTGCTGAGGTCGAGCCACTTGCAAGATCTGATGATCAAGGGACATTGATGTATTCCCATGATCGTCAGCGAGAGAACTTGCCATTAAGGCATGCAAGCCTCTAGGTACTCAAAATGGACTCTAGTCTATATCCCAGATGAGGTGTTGAGGTCGATGGGGCAAGACTTGTTGAAAGGTAGGCCTTAAGGAATCCTACATCAGTCAACGCGAGTTTTTACAAAAAGATTGGTAGGACTAGAGGAAAGATCTCATTAGCAACAGTGCTTATGGAAAGGGGATGTAATTATGGAGAGGGAGCGGAATGGTTTTATTGGCGAGGAAAAAGATGAATTGAAAAATGGGGTAAACTGTATGCAATTCAGAAAAATAGGCATGTGTGAAGTCATGACAGATAAGGTAATGGAATATTGGACTCCAACAGGGATGACTAATGTGCTTTGAAGGAGAAATGTGGGTAAACAAATCATGATGCAATTGGTTTATGTGTAACTACAAATGTCATGAAATGTGCGATGAGAAGCACCTCCTTCAAGCTATCAACAAATCATGTTTTTTTTTTTTTTTTTTCACTGCAGCATTAAAAATGATCGTCTGTGAATCTGAAAAGAAACTTAGTACCAATTCTGCATGAAAACTGTCAGAGTTTCGAAAATATAATATGCAAAAATAAGTATTAATGCGGCAGATTAAAAATAAAAGACATTGTTACCTATTGCCGTTGCGCTTGCGCAGCTGTTCAACGCGCAGCCACACTCAAATTGCCGTTTAACGCGCATCTGTTCAATGCGCAGCTGTTCAATACACAGTTGTTCAATACGCAGCTGTTCAATACGCAGCCGTTCAATGCGCAGCTATACAATGCGCAGCTGTTCAATACGCAGTTGTTCAATGCGCAGCTATTCAATGCACAGTTGTTCAACGCGCAGCTGTTCAATACGCAGCTGTTCAATACGCAACCGTTCAATGCGCAGCTGTTCAATGCGCAGCTAAACAATGCGCAACTGTTCAATACGTAGCTGTTCAATGCGCAGCTGTTCAATGCGCAGCTGTTCAACGCGCAGCTGTTCAATACGCAGTTGTTCAACGCGCAGCTGTTCAATACGCAGCTGTTCAATACGCAGCTGTTTAATACACAGTCGTTCAATGCGCAGCTGTTTAACACGCAGCTGTTCAATGCGCAGCTGTTCAATACGCAGTCGTTTAATACGCAGCCGTTCAATGCGCAGCTGTTCAATACGCAGCCGTTTAATACGTAGCCGTTCAATGCGCAGCTATTCAACCAAAGAATGTGTCTTTGAATTTTTTTTTTGTGATTCTCGAAAATCATTTTGGCATGAAATGTGATTGTCTCCGAAACCTGAAAAATGTGAGTACTAATCCTGCTGCAAATTTTGTGTGAGAGCATCGAAAAATATAAAATGCAGGAAAAATATGTGTTTTAGGAAATCAAATTCAAAATAAAATGAAATGCATTTTTACCTGGCGGTCCTGGCGAATCTAGTTTCTTCGTCAAATCCTGTTTGAAGTGACTTGAGAAAAAAAAATTAGCGTGAAGCGTAAATAACCATGCATTTGTATTGTTTTCAGGAATGATGGAAATTTTTAATATTTTTGACAGAAAAAGATAGGCCATTATTGTCAAATTGCAAAGTGAAGCAGTAAAAATAACTATCGAAATCATGAAAATCATAACAAACCGTGCATTTCTTCTTCTTTTTCTCTTTGATAGTTTTATGATTTTTATTGTTTTTGTTCTTCACACCAAAAAAAAAAAAAAAATAAAAAAAATTTAAAAATGATGCAATATGTCAAAAATACTCAAAATCAAAGAACTGATCTGCAGATCTGCATGCCCTCATATCCTTAAAGCCTCCAACAATACTGCTTGTCTCAGCTTCATCAAATCTTCCCATGGGCATAAGTAACAATTTGTTGATTCTCCTAGCAATTATCTCATCCTTAAGCCTGTCAGTTTTGTGCATGTGAGTAATCGCCAAGATCGTGGGAGATTGGATCAGTCAACAAATATTTTGAGATCCTTCTTTCAACCTGCGGCCACATACCATTGTAAGAACAACAGGATAAACGAAATACTGTTTCCGATCATAAAAAAAACACACAAAACCAAAATGCAGAATGATAAAAATAGTTCATTAATACTCGTCTCCTTCATTTAATGGGTGTTTTGTGTTGCTGCAGACTTGGAAGAGTACACCTCTTATCCCTAATGGATGCATATATCAACTTGGCATTCCTTTGGCTGTTAAGTATTCGGAGCTCCTTCCTTGAAACTTTCATCGTGTGATTGTATCATCGCGTCAAAAACATTGTGTAATTCTCCCTGTGTATCGGTGGACGTGTATCAACATGTATTATTCCCCTGAGTAACTGAGTAGAAGGAACTTGTGATTGCTTCTATTCCAAAACGGTGGCGGTATTGGGATTTCATCCACAGCTTTCAGACTCCCCGTTGTTCTTGGAACTACGCCCCCGTAGTAACTGCTTCATCCGCACGAAACACTGCAAGCTTATACATTTTTCTTTTAATGAAATCGTCCTCATCTTCTTCATTCAATGTTTTTCGTTAATTCAAAGACACTTTAAAGAGGACAGATAAGCAAAATCAAACCTGTGCTTGAAGGTTTTCAATGGAAAGCTTTTACCTGTAAGAATCATTGTATCCTTCCGGTCAAAGTTCCTGACCACAAGACATACCTGTGCGTGATCTCATTGCTATAGCATTTCATGAATTAAGACTTTTACCTCGTCATTGCCACTTTCAAAAACTCGAAAAATAGGTGTACCCAAATAGTGCAGGAATCCAACATGTATCCTCATTGATCTTACCCTGAATCTTGTTTTCTGTGCATATAAACTTAGAATTCACTTGAAAATGGTTAGTTGCAGCTATTGTTTCGGTACTCGGCTCCTTCAAAAGAATTTTGTACTGTTCAGTACATTGAGAACCTCGTCGAGGACAGTGACCTGGAGTTCTTTGACTGTGTTCGTTCTACCTGCAGTGACATTGTCACGGATTCATACATACATAAATTCTCAGAAGCTCTCTTTGTAAGAAATATATTACATAACCATTTTTATATCTTTTGGCTCCCTCGTGATGCTGGCAGGTCCACGATTTGTCAAATCCAAGGAATCAATCTTTGTCACGTGAAAAGTTATGGGTATATCGCTTATGCCCTTGACCACAGCCAGAGTTCTTTGATCTTGGCAAGGGGAGATTAGATATGGAGAGGATACGATCAGTATCTATCCTTGATGCAAAAAGAAACATTCGCGATTTGAGCGACTAAGTAGCCATTATCGTGCCAATCATCCTGATGCAGGTGCTAAAATAGACTCAAATTATGGCTTAAATTTTTGTTGAACACCATCTTGCGACCATGGCAATCTCATGCCTCTACCATTTCATATTTTAGAGCTTTATTTGGACGGTGCTCCAGCTGCTCGATAATAATGTTCTTTGCTCATGTTTTTGTTTATTCTAATAATACACATCAAAAGAAATGCTGATACTGGTCAACTAAAGTTCTAGAATTTAAGTGAAAAGAGGATGGATTCAAGACTGTTGTCATTAATTTTCCTAACAGTTGTGCACAGTATAAGTTTTTCGACCAGACGTGTATGTGCATTTTTAGATATTCCACGAGTCAGATAACACACATGCATACGTCAATTAAAATGCATCACTGTACAAAAATTAATCAAGGCTTAGTGGAGGATAATTCTCTGATGGATAATCAATGGTGAGTCAGGGCTGGTTCGAGCCTTAAAGTGGACCTGCTTTCATGGTATGTGGCCTCCTGTGAAATGGAGAGAAATGAAAACAGTTGAAGCAATGGTTCTGGGTTTTAATGAGCTTACATCGACGATTGAATTTGCACCTACCGCACATACAGTTCTGCAAGATTCATTTCCCGAGCTAGTTCCTCAGCTGAAATAACTTTATGACCATCTGCCATCGCGAAGGACCTTGGTATTTGGTGCGAGACCTGCCATGAGGGCAGCTGCTGCATTTCCGGCATTATTTTCTTCTATGAAATTGATGGTGGAATTAATGACCAGCAGCACAACGATACCAAGGAAATATTGCCAATCTGGAGGCTTGTTATCTCCATTTGCCAAGGCAATAGCCATCTCCATCACCCATGACAGAGGATTCCACATAAACCCGAGAAATTTCAGAACCTTGCTCTCCTTTTTTTTTTTTCCTCTAATTTGTTGAATCCAAAAATCTGTAGACGATTCTCTCCTTCGGTGGAAGTCAAACCCTCCTTGGTACATCGTAGCTGTTCGAATACTTCCTCGATAGGAATCCGTTCAAGATCGACGGATTCGTTCTTGATGCCTTCGAGGCCACTAGTGGCCTTTTCGTCCGGCCTCATGGCTGCTCCTGGAGCAGAGGCTCCTCTTTGTGCCGCTGCAGGAGCTCAAAGATTTCCCTTCCTTGTTGGGTTCAAGCAGTTTAAACTGTGATCTGCGGTAAAATAATTCATTTTCTGTCAACGTCTTTGACACTGCCTTCAGAGCTTCCCGTTTCAATGGAGAAGATACTTTGCATTCTTTGTAAAAAAGATAGGCTGAAAGACTTACCGTCAGGAGCTCCAGGCACAGCGTTTCAAGGAGAAGATACTTTGCAATCTTTGTATTAAAAAGATAGGCTGAAAGGCTTACCGTCAGGGGCTCCAGGAGCAGCTGGGCTACCGTCTGATTTGGAAGAGCCCATTATATTTCTGTATATGTGAAGCCAAATGTCCTGAGGAAATTAAAATAAACCGTATTTTGATGCTAACACCTCAACCTCGCCAACACTAATAAAAGTGTCTTCGACACCTTGTACCACTAGCAAAAGATTACGCTCCATCTGTTCATGGAAAAGGTCATGGGTAAATCAATAATGTAAAACCAATAAAAACATGAATAGCATGATTCTTCCCTGGTCTCGGCTAGTCTGCAGGTTAGCTTTGTGCTTGACCTCATTTAACCATTATCTTCACCCGATCCTTCTTCTGGTGTGCTATCATTTTTCTTTCGTGTTATGTGCAGATGCCGTGGCTTGTCAATTTTCTCCTTGGTATGTAAAATAAATGTAGCAGGCCACCATAATGCTCTTTATAGATCAAACAATAGCACAATAACAGAACATGTCAACTAACATAGACGACACCTTCCCTGCGATCCAGCCTTGGCAGATGTCCCTAGTCTCAGCAATCACGGTAGTTTGACTATCACCCCTTTGTGACCAGCATGATTAATTGCATGCATATCAATTAAATTAAGCGGCCATTCTTTTTACAAAGAAAAGTCCCCCTAGCTGGGTAATCTCTCGACCTTGACGTTCCAAGGGTCTCAATTGGACCACTTTACTTTGCCAGCTCTTCATGTTCTCATTCACAAGATTGATACACAAAAACTGTCATCAGAATCCGTGTTTATCCATAGTAAACTTCATTCAAACCTAAGTGGAATGTATGGCAGTTTACACGGCTGAGAGGCGGTGATCAAAAGATACATGGATCAGCACTTTGTCGTTGATGACAGTCTGGATTTTGTTCATGCTTTGGTCATCATGATTCAGGATACAACGGTGGCGATGGATTTTAGGTTGTGATCGTGATCAAAAACCCAGAAGCAGACACGTTGCGTCAGATGGGAGCATACGGCGTTAAAAGAGCTGGCGTTGGCCTCGACTGCGTGAAGATAGAAGAGATCATTTTCAAGTAGGGCATAAGCTTTAAATAAATATTCTCCCGAACCCATGCCATCCGGAACAAAATTAATGAGATTACTTTGGTTCTCTCACATGGTATTCTTGCTCAGCAATATTTTTCTCTCCTACAGTCCTCCAACTGTGTGCAGATATCTCCGGTAACTGTTCTCCATGGTGGTCGGGCGGTTATTAGTGAGGCGTTGAAAACAACATAATTTCCATCTCTTAAGAAAAGCAAACTTCATCCAACCTGATGATTAGATTAAATCTATCCTCATATCGCTGAACACCCGGCAGAAAAATCACATAGGGATGGAAAGTAACATTCCCTCAACTCCCGACAGAAAAATCTCATCCCTCTCAACGTGCTTACCTTGTCTCTTCATTTTGGTTATCGATGAGTATCCTCTAAAAATGATTTACTAGAAAGTGGTTCCATATTTCTAGCTTTATCGTCGGGTCTTGATTTATGTGAGGATCCAACAGTCGAAACTGCCATAAAGGACGTGTCGCGCATGCAAGGTTCTCTTTTGAACAGAAATCCCATATGGTGGATTTTAATTTGCCAAACTTTTAGATAGATTTTGAGGATTTTTCTCCCAACTAAACTCAGCAACTGTGTGAAAGATGGCAGGCTCCAATTCCGAATTAACTAAGGAAAGTCACGCAGAGAGAGAGAGTTATGCGATATTTTCAACTTATTGCCTCTAGAAAGAAATGACAATTGCAAGTCATCATTCCACCACTAGAGCAATTGGATATAGATTGTTTTGTTTTGTTTTGTTTTTTTTTTTCTTTTTTTTCTTTTTGCAGGTTTTACTCCAGATCGAAAGGTTTTTCAAATACCGAAGGTGGAGAGAATATGAAAGGCAGAGATAGAGACAAGGTCGCAGACAAGAGGCTTTGGAGTGTTCTGCAGGTTTTAATTCAAGGGGTGTTGCGGCAACTTAAACCAGAAACTATTGCAGCAAGAAACACATTTTTGCACAATTAAATGGAATTCAATCAACCACATAGTTCCAGCATTCGTTTGTGCAGACCATTTATTTATTTATTTATTTTTATTTAAATTTTCGTTTTGTTTTTATTGTTCATCCTAACGAAACTAGTGTTTTATTGTTTTGCAGATCAGAGGAGGGGCACAAAAATGTCTATGCATAAAATCTTATTTATTTTTTTGATTTTTGATTTGATTTTATTTTTTAAAAAATTGACAGGAAAAAAAAACAAGAAGAATGCGACAGTGCTGCTCTTACAGCAGTTGTTCCAGCAGCACATTTTTTTATTCCTAATTTGTTTCATTTTGCAAATGGAGTTAAACTGTTTTACCAATCAAAGACGAAATCAACTAGGCATGTTGCAAAACAGTAATTTATTCATTTCTGCAAAATTTAAAGGCATCCTACTTTCTGATCCTCACGATCGCACGAAGCGCGGAGGAGAGCATACTTATTCAACACTAAAGAAAATATGAAAATGAAAACAGAAATTGAAAATGGAATCCTACCTACTCTATGCTAATTAGGATTTAGAAATATGCTACGTGTAGTCAAACTTCCAATGGAACCATGCACGTAAAAGTAACAGCAACATGTTCAGTGGTAATTTTTCAAGTGAAAGATGAAAATTTAGAAGAATGAGTGAATCTTCTTGCTGTAATGGCAAACTAACTAAATAAAAAGAAAAACTAAATTGATCTAATTGCGTACTTACCTGGAACCATCTTTCGATATGGCTTTCGTAAGCGCATTTTCCCTCACTCAGATCATGTTGCAGCTCCTTGTCATCTTCCTCAATCTTTTGTTCGAATGATTGTTCGTCATCAAATATGCAGGAGTCTTCAGATGCTGATTCCTCGTTCGTTTCTGAAGGAGTATTTAAACTTTCGGCTGCTGTCAGGATCTCCTCTTCAGAGAAGAGGAGACTCCGATTTTTGCAAGGATGTGAGCAAGTTGTTCCAAGCTGACACTCATAGTTAAATCATATTGTAAAAGGGGTTTTTACATGATCCAAATCAAAATCTGAAAACTGAAAATCACACTTGCAACAAAACACTCTTGTTAAAACACATGAAAACCTCTTCACAGTTGCAGAAATTGAAATTGCAAAAACATGCTTACAGAAATTGAAATTTACGCTAAATTGCAGAAATTGAAACACACTTGCAGAAATTGAAATTTACACTAATTTGCAGAAATTGAAACACACTTGCAGAAATTGAAATTTACACTAATTTGCAGAAATTGAAATTTATTCTAAATTGCAGAAATTGAAATTTACGCTAATTTGCAGAAATTGAAACACACCCTTCATGCCCTTACCCATATGTCACCTCAGAGTTAGGAGCATGAATAATCACACTTGCATGAAAAATAAATAAATTAATACCTCAATCCCTTATGCTTCCCCGGCAACGGCGCCAAAATGTTAGGTGAGTTATATGTCGTAATGATTACGTTGCAGTAAGTTGCCCAACTATTTACTTATCAATCCGGGGTACGTAAACTGACGAAGCACGTGCACTGTTTGTGCAGGACTGAAGTAGATCTAATCTAACTTAATCTAATTTGCTGAAATCACATTAATCTAGGAAAGCATGGAAACACTAACTAAGAAAGCATTGAAATTGCGTAAGAGAAATACAACATGTGAAGAGTTAACAACAACGACACAAGTGAGCTCACATCTATAAATCCATAATCAAATGGCAAACATGAAAGCATAACAATGGAAGCTTGAATCACATTAAGAATCTCAAATCAAAGATTAATCTAACAAGGACAAAATCCAATCCAATCCAATCTCATTACAACCCTCTTACAAGCTTAATCTAACCTAATTCCAACCTAATGGAATGGAGAGGGAGCACTCTCCTTTATACATGAGAGTCCTTAAGAAAAAGATAAGAATGCATTAATTACAGATCCATTATTCTCTCAACTACTCTCAACCACTTTCCTATTATTACAAGACATGGTGCCTTCAAATCCTCCACATATCTCTCATGAATCCTAGATAAGATATGCCAACCAAATCTTCCATGATCTTCTCCTTAAGAATAGGCTTGAATAACTATCTCCTTTGGAATGGTGTAAGAGATATTTGAGAAGTCTCTTTGAATTAATCATTCACATATTCCTACACATTAAAAAGCTCACACATATTTGAGATATATATGAAAAACATGTATATTTTCTAATATTTAATCATAAATTCACTTCTAATACTAAAATGAATAAAGTGGAAAATAATAATGTAAAACCCAAATGTATTTATGAAAATGATATGATGAAGTTTTAATAGGGCGATGAAATGTAAGGAATAGTGAAGGGAAAGGTGGATGAAAATATGACATTTCTGAGTCCTAACAGTGTGTAGATGTCATCTCATACCCATTAGTCACCTAATGCACATTGCATGCATGAATTTAGTCCCACCAGAGTCAGTTCCCTACATTTTAGGAGCTAACTCTACGTTCTAGTTTAGTCCACCTGAGTCCTCGAACTCTATCTAGTGAGGGTTTGAGCTCCAATCACCACTGATTGTGATCTAATGCACCCTTTTCTGATTGATTTGCATGAAAAACTGACAATTACGCCCTCCTTGGTCAGTTAAATGACAGTAGCTTCAGTCAACTAAGTTTTGGTTGAGTTGAGTTTAGTTTGGGACTTCCAGAGCACTCCAGTGGTGACAATTCCTATGCTAGACTGACAGGAATTCGAATTTTCCTAGGATAATCCAATTCTCTTGATCGTAACATATATGTTGACTACATTGATTAATGGATCATAACACATATTTTTGGTTCTGTCTGAGTTCCAATGCATGATTAATTTTACTGCTCATTTCACTACAATTTTTACTGTAATTCATCTTTTCTGCTCATTCTTTTCACTGTGAGGTATTCTTAGGTCTATGATATGTTGTGTTCTAGAATTTCACTTGGTATCAGAGCTCAAAGAGTGTAGGTTGAGAAGTAGCTTTTAGTAGTGCACGAGAAACCTATGAATTTCCACAACAAATCTCAGTGCCATTACAAATTGAATTCATTGGAGAAAATCCTTTGAGGTCTAGCAAAGTGTGAAGGATCCGGAGAAAAGTGTCTATTGTCCTAAATCAATGCTTAGTAGATGTGTATCTCCAAAATTGAGAGTTTTTGCAGGATTTTGAATTTTTTTCAGTGCAATAGTAGCAATAGTTTTAGTTTGTATTTGCTCCAGCAATTTAACATGGAGAATTCGAATGTTCCTTTGTCTCCAAGGATCTTGGCACCCTTCAATTATCTTGAATGGAGGGATGTTATGCAGATGGTGTTGTGTAACAAGAGTATATAAAAGGTCACAATGGGAAATGAGGCTGAACCTTAGGAAGCTATTGAGAAGGACAAGTAATTGAACAGATTAGATGAAGTGTTTGGTTTCATGTGTTTAATATTTCCAGATATTTTCTCTTCCACCTTGAAGGATTGGAGAATCCAAGAGAGGTTTGGTAGAATCTTGAGATTCTCTTCGGAAAGTAAGATGAGATGGGAGGCCATATTCTCGAGAATGAATTAATTTCTCTTCAACCCAACAATTTCGAAACCATACAATAGTTCTTTTCTAAATTCAAATCTTTGGTTATGCAGTGCAAAAAATGTGGCATTGTGAAGAAGGATGATCAGTTGGTGCTATCCATCCTAAGCAAGCTTGGTATGGAATTTTCAATATTTATTTCTACCTTCCATTTTGGGATATTTTCAATCCCCAACTGGAAAATTCATTCCTTATATGCATTCACTGAATCTCTCATCCAAGAACAAGACAAAATGTTTCAGATGGGCACCTTGAAGGCCTCCAAAAATCAAGCTCTTATGACTGGAGAGTCAAAAAGTGTGAATGCTAAAGGGAAGTAGAAAGGGAAAGAAAATAAGCAATTTGAATCCAAGCAGAAGGAGAATTCTAATCCATGGGAAGGATCCTCCAACTCAAGGAAGGATAAGAAAAATGGGTTTGAGAAGACCAAGTGTACCTATTGCAAGAAAGGAAACCATCGAGAGAGATCTTGCATGAATAAGAAGATATATCAAATGACCAAACTTCTTGAACATCACAATATTTCCCTCCCAAAAGGTGCAAGGAAGATAGATTCTGGAAATGAGATAGATGATCATGAGAGATTCCATGAACTGAAGGTTGGATTCTCACAATCACAATCCTTCCTCATTGATTCTAGAGGCTCCAACCAAATGGTTGCCTCCATAGAGTCATTCTCTTCTCTACATCTCACTGTTGGTCCTAGTATTCACATGGGAGATGATTCAAATATCTCTGCTGAAGGGAAGGGAACAGTACAACTAGAGCAGGGAAAGTTAAAAAATGTTATGTATGTGCCTTCTTTGAAAACAAACTTGTTATATGTTTATAAGATGACACCACGATGACACACACAGGTTCATCGAAGAAAGTTATTTTTAGGCCTGGCACAGTTGAGATTGCAGATATCTCATCTAGGAAGCTAATAGCAAAAGGGCTTGCAAACCATGCCTCCAAGGAATATAAATTCTGTCATTTCTTTCCATACTCTCTTCCCACTCCATTTGCATCTGATGAAGATTAGAATTATGTTTCTTCTGATGATTCAGTTTTAGATTCTGAAGATGAGGACTAAGATCTTGATGTTGAGTATGAAGTTCAAGAAGATCCAGATCCAGATCTAGCACCTGCTCCCAATCCATGGCCAAGGCCAATATGGGATCACGAAGTCCTTGAAGCTGCTGGGAACATAGTTGGGAATCCATCTGACCACAGAAGAACCAAATCTCAGTATCGAGATGAAAACCTTGCAATATGTCATACCGATCCACTTCTCTCAGAGAGGTGCTACATGATGGTGGGGTTTGATCCACAATCCTTCAAAGAGACTTTCCATGATTGATCTACAACTAAATACAAAGCTTGGTTGGCTTACAAAGGGTACTCAAAGGTTCATGGTTTGGACTACACTGAGTCATTCACTCTAGTAGAAAGAATGGATTCTGAAAGGCTTGTTTTCGAAAATGCAGCTTTGAAACAGTGGGAGGTACAATAGAGGAGAAGATCCAGATCCAACACATGCATTACTATCCTACATAGGACCAGATTGCCTACATTTTCACAAAGTCTTTCACTCATAAGAGATTTTCCTTCTATGCTTGGTGTGAAGTCTGTTTGAGTTTCTCGCAGTTCATTTTTGAGGGGGGGTATTTTTCCCCATTTCCTTTATTTCATGAACAAATATTTTTATCATTTATTTGATTGTATGAGTGAACTTTGGTCTCACTAACAAGGGCCTAGGATTTCCAAGTTTGGATTAAGGGGGGTTGTTAGGATAATTAATACTCCATCCTTGTCCTACTTAGCATTATTTAACTTTTCCTAGTAGTTGATGATGTTATTCCTCCCTACTGGTGTGAAGATGTCATCTAGGACCCATTAGCCACCTAATGCACCCTGCATGCATGTTTTTAGGGCCACCAGAGTTAGTTCCCTACATTTTAGGAGCTAACTCCGTGTTCTATTTCAGTCCACATGAGTCCCTGAACTCTAGTGGGGGTTTGATTTTTTATCACCACTGATTGTGATCTAATGCACCCTTTTCTGATTGATTTTCATGAAAAACTGAAAAATTGTGCCTTCCTTGGTCATTTAATTGACATTAGCTTTAGTTAACTAAGTTTTGGTTGAGTTGAGTTAAGTTTGGGGCTTTCAGAGCACTCCAGTGGTGACAATTCCTATGCTATACTGAAAGGGATTCAAATTATCCTAGGATAATCCAATTCTCTCCATTGTAACATCTCTGTTGACTATACTGATTAATGGATCATAACACATATTTCTGTTTCTATCTGAGTTCCAATGCATGATTAATTTTACTGCTCATTTCACTGCAATTTTCATTGTAATTCATCTTTTCTGCTCATTCTTTTCACAGTGAGGTATTCTCAACTCTATGAACGGTTGTGTTCTATAATTTCACAGCAAGTTGACTAGTATAAAAGTCAATATATGGTATAATTCTAGTCAACGGGCCAACTAGTATTGCCGACTAGTAGTCAATCACGACTAGTCGACAATCACAAAGAGGGAATGGATTCAACAAACACTTGGATGAAGATAATATCAACGAGTGGTAAACTATAGTTGACTCGGTCAATTCAACTGTAACACAATAACTGCATTCAATTACAAATTTATGGACCTCCATTAATGAGTAGTTAGCCATAACTAACTTGCGTACCACAAGCTAGTCTATGCATTGCATCTATAAATACAATGTAAGGTAGAAGGATAAGTATGAGGTATGGCACACAAGAGATGAGAAGTACTGTAGTGTTCTGACTCGACTATGTTGGTATAGTACAAGTGTAATGGATTTATGCTTGATCTATAGCAATCTTGTAAATCAAATTGTTGTAAACACTGGTTTAATAATGTCATTAATAGATGAGCGGTTAAGATCACCAGTTTGCTGGTTTTCCTAGTAAAGGAGTTGCTAGGGGAATTTCTATGTACTATACATGACTATGTTTTCTGTCATTGATAATATTTGTATATGTTTAACTATAAGAATCATCAT
Organism: Larix kaempferi; assembly: GCA_027924585.1. Taxonomy (NCBI): domain Eukaryota; kingdom Viridiplantae; phylum Streptophyta; class Pinopsida; order Pinales; family Pinaceae; genus Larix; species Larix kaempferi. The sequence continues at coordinate 2,692,724 of BSBM01000222.1, forward strand.
GCATTCTCATTGTAAAATGTACTAGAATCCAACAATAAATAGTTATAATAGAGACTACAAGATCTTATGTACCTTGAAGAATCTCAATTTCTCACATAATTTCACGAAACTGTTAAGAAGGAAACATAATCCATTAAATAATAAAAATTAGGAATAATACCTCTAAATAGGGGGACACTAATTTTTTTGTATGGATATACACATTTAAAACATCTATGAAAGCTATAGATGCATTCGGGTTTGGCCATTTCCTAGTTGCATAAGACAAACAATTTGGCAATGTATGACTGTATCAACTTGATGGTTGTAACACTCAGATTTTGACCCTATGGAAACTTTGGTTTTGATTGTGTATATATTTTAAATAAGTTTATCATTATTATGTTTTGTATTAGGCCATGAGATATATTTATCATGACAATTTTGAAAAAAAAACTCATTACATGACTATGTTTTAACAATTGCAAAAAAATAGTTCCAAGGGTGATTACTGGAGGAAAATTATGGGTATGGAGTTCAATAGTGAAGAAGACAAAGAGGAGGTCCATGGAGGGAATGGGATATTCCTTATGATGACTCATAACTTGACCCATATGCCTCCTTTAAAATAAAAAAATCATTATCCATATGCTATGGTAATCCTTGACTTAAGAACATGGTTTCATGAGAAGGGAATATGAGTGAAGAACTTAACAAACCTAAGACAAAGTTCCTAGATCCCATTTAGAAGGAACCACTTCCTTCACTTGAGGAATAAAGTATTGGAGGAAACACGCCCCCCACTCCTCATTTTCATTCATGCATTCAAGAAAAAAATGAATGGGAGAATGAGAGTGGAAAAAAAAAAAAAATAAGTGAGAGCTTTGGAGAAAAGAAAGGAAGCCCAAGTGATAAGTGATCTTTGCATGAATGAAACAATGGCTATGTATTAGAGTGGATTTATAATTTCATATCAACCATTGATGATTGTTGTCTTGATAAGTTTTCCACATGATCATTAAACTCTATCCAAGAAGTTTCTCATTGCTAGAAAATAAATCTGGAAGTCTAAGTAGATTCTGGTTGACTTATCTTAGACATAGTGAAGAGAAAAAAAGGTAGGGCATGCCTAAGGTTTGGATAACATAGAAAGGATGGATTCATATGTTGTATAGAACAAGGTAAAGTATGCCAAGAACTGTGATAGCTTATAGGTGGAATATATTCAAGTGGTGACCTCTTGGTGGATGTTGTGGATGCCTTAGTGGCTTGGAAACGTAACATTCCTTCTTCTGACTAGTTATATCATAGCAAAAAATGGGGAGGTTTTTTTTTTTAACAAAACAACCTATGGTTAGCAGGAAATTTGTGCCTCCATACACTACTGCAAGGTGAGGATGTTTAAGACGTTTTTTAAAGACAAATTTAACGTTTTATCTTAAATTCTATTTTAGATTGTTTTATATATTTTAACAATGATTAAGACAAAATTAGATTTTATCATTTGCTTTTCCTTGTAGTTACTATTTTCTTAACTCGAAATTTATTTTTATGAAAATGATTGATTTTTATGAAAGAGGGAAAATTAATTGGGTTTTTTCCAAGCCATCTTAGGTTCTTGCACACAACTATGAGGTGATTCTATTAAAGAGAGAGGTGACTGCATCAAATTTAAAGGAAGTTGAATGTGGTTGGGTCAAGATCCTTGTCACACCATGTTAGTTGGAGTCGACATCCAGCTGAGTTGATCATATCTGTAATGTATTTAGGTGCTTTCTTGATCTTGGCCGAGAGCATATTACTATTTATATATCTATTGTTGTAGTGTTTATCATCTCTTATGTTATTGTTATTCGATCTTTCTAGGTTTCTTTGTATATTGCATCTCCTATTAATCGTATGCATGCTTGCAACTCAAAGATCATTGAAATCTGCCTTAGTTGGAGGGCCCAAGGAAGGTATTAGAGATGCAGATCTATGAGCTTGCACACCGGTCACTTAGGCTTTCGTTTTGATATTATTGTCTATAAAAAAATGCTTTGTGGGATATGCCTTGTAATATCCAAATATAGCTCATTGAATTATATTGGGAAAATATGAAAACCAAGTTTAACAATTTAAGTTGAAATAAATGCTAGAACAATCTACCTTATTAGATATCATTAGGTTTTGATCCATTTTCTAATATAACTTTGAATTTTCATTTTCTTAAGGTTATGATAAGTGAGAACACTCACAAATAAGATCTGGCGGTCATCCAATAGCATATCGGATAAACCAACATGTAGCTCAGAGCAACCAACTAGCGAGGGGCAGGGCCCATGTACAATTCCTAGTCTGTACAATGATTTTAGAGTGTTTGAAATGAAAGTATTTGTTGCTGCAATAGAGTTAGAGATTTATGTATATGTTTCATGATTTTAATATTTTATAAAAAAACTGAGCGAGGGAGGTATAACCTTGAGTGATTTTATCGTTTTATAAAAATAATAAACCGGGGGGGGAGGTATAACCTTGTGTGGATGGCTGCTATAAGGGATTGAATGATAAATCCTTATTCATCGATCTTAGAATGGAATATTGGGGAGCTTGCTAGACCGACAGAGTGTTTCCTTATGACAAGTGTACATGCTTATATAATTTCTTGTTTTGATATTATTTTTTATATATTTCAAATAATGAATAGGTTTTGGGTTTTTAAGATTAATCTTTAAAAACATTCACCTCCTATTGTCCATGTATGAAAGCATTTATTCCATATAATTTATTCACGATCTTAAAAGAAAGTATACAAACTAGAATACATATATCTACCTCTTATCCCATCCATAACCTTAAAAAGTGAAACAAGTTATTTAGCATACTATTTTTGTATATCAAATTCATTAAAGTGCTCTGCATTTTTCTCAGTTTGAAGTTGCCAATTTTGTATACTCCGTTCTCAACTCCACCCAATTTTATTTTGTAGGTATGATCTCATTGAACTTGGAAATGTTTATTTGCAATGATTGATTAGATACAGTTCTCAACTAGATACAGTTCTCAACTAGTGACATACTTATTTCTTTTGTAAAATGATATCTTGTAATGTATATTCACAATCTTCTTTAAATAGAAGCAATGGCTCTCAATCCTAACTTTGAGGCAAGAAAATAACAAAAAACTACCTAAGTCGTACACAACACATTGTATTCAGGATACCCATGAACCACATCCAAGATCTCACTTGCAGCATCTGATTTTAACGAAAGATTTAATGAAAGTATATCCCTTACCCTAGTGTTGGGATAGAGATTAATGGGGGTAGTGGTGGATGGAGTTCCTATATAAATATTGACATATATAATGACAATTGCAATCATCATCATAACACGGTAACCATATATTAATGAGTTAGACATACATATATATTAATCATCATCATCATCATCAACTACAACTCCACAACACTAAATTCAAATAAATATTAATTAGTACTTTTAACACCGTAAGAATGGATTTAACAAGTTGTGTTTCAAACCTTTGTCGAGCTAAATTTCATCTTGTAAAGAAATAGTTGTGATATTTCAAATTATTCATCTTTCCAATCTAAAAACTTAATATATTTTAGTTTAATTTCTTATTAAATGTTTTATTTTTATTTTAAATTTATAATTTAAATTTATGATATTAAATTATATATATATATATTAATTTACATTGTAGATTAATTGTAAATTAAAAATGTTTATTCATCATTAAAGAAGACATTGTATGGTTTTAATTTATTTTATATTTTAAATTTACTCTTTATGTAATGTAAAAAAAATCCATGTACATAAGAGAAAGGTTGATTGTTTATGACTAACTACTCAATAACAATGTGTGGTGAGACGTTTTCAATTTTTTTGGGAGGAAATGCAACATTGATGTTAGTAATTAAAAAATAGTTGAACATTAAGAACATTAAGGCATTACAGCTTGTTGATGTTAGTAATTAAAAAATAGTTGAACATTAAGAACATTAAGGCATTACAGCTTGTTAGTGAAATATATCATTATGGATCAAAGGAAATTGAAGATAGACCTTTTTGTTTTTTATTTTATTGTTATTCTAATGTTGTGTAATCTAAAATTTAGTTAAGTATAATTGCTTTTTTCTGAATAACTTATTTATTTTTTTGGTTTCATGATAAAATAACTATTAGAGAATACAACATTTGAGACAATATCTTTTTGTCTCGGCATGAGAGACTATGGTCATTTAGAGACAATATGGTTATAATTGACTTATTTTATATTGTCTTTATAAAGAATTTTAAATGCATTATTTTTTCAATATACAACTAGATTAAAAACAATATTTAAGGCAATACACAAGATTTATTTTGTCTCAATTAAAGACCTATGTAGTAATGATAATTAATTGTTGTGAAACACATTTTAAAATTAGAGAACAAGTTCTTTATCCATTTCATTGCTCCAAAATTTGGCATACATGCTTGTAAATTTGTCATTCTGGCTACTGTAGTAATATGACGTGACTGACATGTGTAAGGAACCATGTTTTGGATTTGGTATGCATGGTTGTGGTTTTTTTTATACTAGTTGTTATGGCAACATGACTTGGTTGTAGTGGCAATTACTTTACAAACAGGTAGATAAGAGTTTACCAATGATTTGTGATTGAAAGAAACTTATGAATGCTCTTTGTACTTAATCATGTATCTTGGTATTGAACTTGAATTTATGGTAAGATTTGGATATGGACAACTGACCTCTATGCATTTGATTTTGATCTCTGTTATATGAAGAGTATTGTGGTTGTTGCTTATAGGAGGAATAATATTTCACTTGTAATATATCAGAAATATTGAATTTATTGTATTTTACCTATGTATAGCCTATGGAGGCAAATCCATATAAGTTTGGGATTATAGCCATACCTAGCTATAGACTGTGTAACATACCCCTAATTCCATGTGATTAATTAGGAAAATTTTCAAACTAATTAACTAACTTTACATTCAAATCTCCATAATTGAAATTCATTGGTAATAAGTTAGCCGCACTTACAAAAAGAATTATTTATCAGGCGTAACCCTTTCATCCCATATTATTTACAACCATTAAACAAAACGTAAATCAATTGTTACCGATTGAACATTAACGTCTTTACCTTACAAAGCTCAACTACATCTTATGTGATTCAAGGCATGGTCAACATGATCCCTTGGGACAAATAGATGTGAGGTAACATCACAAGCATACACTTTGTTAACTAATAGTGATTTGTTTCAACAACATTTGAGCTAGGTAAATTAAATAATTCATGTAACACATTTATTTATAATCGTAGATTACCATCTTTCCTTAAAACTCATTTCCATGATTTTCATACCCTTTTGTGCAAACCAAAACATTTAGTACACTCGTATGATTCTCCCTTTGAGAAACACCAATAATCATGAATTAAAACCATCATAACATCATGAATCATGAATTATTCACATAACAACAAAACCATCATAAACGACAAAATTTTACATAATGATCACATTCATAAACACATGTAAGACATAATGATCAAAATCATAATTAAACATAAGGGAAATCCATATGCACTTGGTTCACCCATATCCATGGGCTACGTCCACCAGAAGAGTCTCACATTAATTTATTAACTCAATAGAAGGATTACAACTTGCAGACTCGGTTATTGCAACTTTAAGCTTTCTCAATGCCTCTCTTATCGAGCGCATTCTCACAACTTCAACCCTAATATCAACATAAATATAGAGGTCTATTATCCATATAGGTAAATGTTAGCATTCATACTAACAACCACATAAATTGCAGAGATCTAAAGAACCATAATTATCTCTATCATATTAAAGGAACTTCCAATTTCCATTAATTTTCATTTTAATGTAGTCACATTTCCGGCCGAGCGATTAACATATTAGATGAATAAGGTTCCAACATTTACTATTTAGTTGTAATTACATCATGCAATCAACATATTACCTGAGATACCCTTTTAGTAATTACCTTATAACTATAGAGAAGATGCAGATACCAACAGTCAAAGTTTAAGACCACGATTAAACTAGTATTGCATAGATCGCAATATCCTATCGTTTCCATATACAAGGAAAGATAACAAGCGAATCTACGCCCTGAATACTCTGGCCTTGCAGATATTAGACTGTGCAGATGATCAATGAAGACCATAATTAATATAATACTGCAGAGATCACAAAACCCTATGATCTAGACACACGAAAGATAACAAGCGAAATTTACGCCACGATTACTCTTGCGTTGCAGAGATTAGTGAGGTATGGATCACTTCCGATCAAGTGACTGAAACTCCGTGGAATGTAAGTGATACCGAATCAAATACCAAACAAGTAAGAAACATACTCTATCAGCAAAGCATACAAATCGCATTTGTTTAGTTTTTAAAAGGTAAAGGGTGCAACTATGCCACTACTCACGGACCGCTTCTGATCAAGTGACAAGAAACTCCGTAGAAGGTAAGTGATATACGGTCAATACCAAACAAGTAAGCAACAAGACTCTACCAACAAAGCGTACATAGCAGAAGAAGTCGTCGATAAAATAGAGTATATGAAAATAGCGTTTGGGATTCGCCTTAACACAAAAAGATGCGATCTAAAAACATTGTTGTCAAAGTGATGGTAGAGACCATCTAAACTGACCAATCTGGACTGAGATCAATTAAAAAATGCAGAGTAGAAAAATAATTCTCTTCATCGATGGATCTGAGTGAGATCAGAAGGATAAGGCAGAGATAAATCCACTGAGCGATCTAGCTGCGATCGAAAAGAAAATGCAGAGATAAACCCTCAAGCGATCTCACTGAGATCAAAATGAAAAATGCAGAGATAACTTAAACGTTTATTCCAACTGGAATAGATAGGATAAAACCTAGATCGATTCTAGAGACAACTAAATTAGAGAAATCTAACTGACCAAATCCGGACGGTGTTTTGAATAAGAAAACGCAGAGTAGTAAAATATTCCTCTTCACCGAGGAATCTGAGTGAGATTAGAAGGATAAGGCAAAGATTGACTCCTATTCTAACTTTTTCTAAAAATGGTATGCTTTCTATATAAATCTCTATTATTAAAATTTTGACCTCTATCAAAACATTGTTTATTCAAACACAACAATAACATAACGATTTTCCATACCTTTGCACTAGCTCTGTCATGATCTATTGAATGGGTCACATAAACGGTATCCTTGCTTACACTTCCAACCATAAAATCTTGTTCCCCCACCCCTTACCATGATCTAGCCCCTCAAATATATAGACTTCTCTCTCCCCCATTGGAGGATCCGCCCATGGGCATTAGAGAAATGACTAAAATGACAAGTGGCAAATCAAAGCTTGAGCTAGGCTCTTGCTTCTACCCAATAGACAATAGATAGCTTCCAAGTGGTTTGTCTCTGTGTGATTTTCCTACACGGCATCAACAACCCCAACATATCTCTCTTTCGAGAAGAAACTTGTGGTGGTCCAAGGTTTTATTGATACGGAGGCCAGGTCATTAACCTAAATCCAAATGCCATTTCACTTACACACAACTAGCAGTGTTTCTTTAAGGTTAATCCAAATCCCTATTCTCAAGGAATGGGTTTTCCTTTTCATCTCCTTGGAAATAATATGGATCCCTTCTAAACTTTAAAGTTCAATAAGCTAACCAACTCTGCTCATACATACTAAAGCTTTCATCTTTAAAAAGTATTTAGGAGTGAAGTATCCAATCCTACCTTATAATGCGTCTTATAATGCGTAGTGAATGTATATCATTATCATCATAATTCCATATATGATAACATTTAGACCAGAGAATATATATATATATATGTATATAATAATAATAATAATAATAAGTTTTCTTTACATGTAAGTCTCCTATGTATATAAGTATAGAATGCCTTGTTTACCAATTTAGAGCATGATTATTTCATTGGGATTATAGTAAGAGTTCATATACTTAGGTCTAACCTTAATGTTTTTAGGGTGACACATAAATTCCTTTTAAATTAACGGGTGAATATTAGTTGTTCCCTCTCATCCCATGTCCCGGAAAGATTCCAGTCATCAATTCAAGGCTCTTTGTGTTTTCACACTCCCCACCCTAGTGGCTTTAATAGTCCATCGTTTAGTTGCATCACCATCCTTCTGTCTCGTAGGTTTTACAATGACATCTACAACTTTGGAAATAACATAACAATACTCTCATGGTCCACTGGTGGGGCCTTGGCCTTGATCTCCTCATCAAGGCCATTTACATCGATACAATTACAACAATTTATTTATATTAGGTGATAAATGAGGGGTGTTACATACTCCTCCCCTTTAGAATAACACCGTCCTCGGTGTTCAAACGTTTTTGCAAATAGCCTACTCTTCTGGATTCTTTGTTCACTTGTCGCCTCTCCTTTGGTATTCTTGATCATCTTTGAACCTTCATGATTTTTACAAGTCGTTATGGTTTGTATTTCCTTCACAACCTGCACATTATACAACTTTATACAAGGTCTCCTAACATTCTTCAACATAACATACTTACACCATTTTCAATTTCCATCATAAGATAAGCATAATCCTTTGCAACACCTTAGCATCACAAAAATTTCTAAAAGTAACAATTAACATTTTATCATTCATCCTCATCCTTGAGGAAAAAATTTTCTTACTCAAGCATTCATCGCATTCACACATAAATGCATCCAATAGTCTAGTTACAAGACAAATCATTAATATGTAGTTTTACTGTTATATCATAAAACCAATCTTTCAATCAACACTTTGTTGATTATCAAACTCTCCCATGAGTTTGGAACTTTAGCAACCCTCTACTGAACACATAATTCCTCCTCGAATTTTGTCATCAATTCCTGTGGACTTACGGGCTACACATTTGAGGTTACTCTCCTTTTTTATTGCTAGTCAAAAAAATTTCCTCCTCAAGACATCAAACAACGTCCTTTCTCCAGATGTCAATCTTTGTGCCTAGGTATTTGCCATTGATACCACAAAATATCTCAGAATTCCCCTCCAGCCTTCCTGCTTGAGTCCAGGAATTTCTTTTCCACCCAGCCTCCTGCTTGAGTCCAAAAAAAGTTGCTTTAGCAAAGCAGAGTTGGGTCAATTTTTGCCACCTCAAGCCTTCTACTTGAGTCCTGAAATATTCTTTTCCCCACAAACCTTCTCGTTTGAGTCCAGGAAATATTTCTTAGTAACATTCATTTATTATTTCTTGTATTCCATATGCAACATAATATTCACAGTAAAATATTAAAATATATTCACATCATCAGTCATAAATCTTACCCCAAATCATTACTTAATTTTGAGCAATTTAACTCAACTTATCTGTATAAGTGCTTTTATAATCAGCGTTATTCCTTGATCATGTCATCATTCGAAGTTAAGATCACTTCCTGAAATGTTAGTATAAATAAAATTTTATTTGCTTCAATTGCTCAACGATTGAACACATTAGTTCCATAACATTATACACATGCTCGTTCAATAAGATTGTGTATCCTTTTCAATTCACCCTTTAGTATGAATATAACTTCTTCAATATCCTTCTGAGGTCAAGTGTGCTAACAAACAAATATGTTAGTATCATAATTTACACAGTTGGTTGCATATGGATTCATTTCTATATTACCCAAAGATTCTTTTCTCTAAATTCAATCATAACAAGCTTTAGGATTCTTCTTTTCCTATGATCAAACACAATCCCTTAACTTGATACACATCAATCAACTTGCCACATGAATTCATTCACATTTTTAACTCGCAACCTAGTATGCCAAATTCATTCTCGCCATCAATATTCAAGAGTAACAATTACTTAGGTTATGTTTTACACGACACTTTCGTAACAACTATGCAATATCAAAAATAAAATGTAGCTTTATATTTTGAAGATGTTGAAGTGGCTTCACCTACTCAAACCATATACAACGGACCTAATCTTCTTTTCTTTCTCTTCCTGGACAACAATGAAGATATTAGTCTAAACATAGAAGGACATGATGCTTTGAAAACTTATTAAATAAAAGAGTAATTAGACATCACAATTATAGAATAATATAACACCTGGAAACCCAACAGCCTCTATGATTAGGTCCTAAAAGTGCACATAACAATCGAATAGTGTTCACTTGAACAAAGGCTATTTGACCTTTAAAATGTATAAATAATCTTAGCCAACTTTTAGTAAAATTGAAACTGATACTGATATTCACCTATGAGGCTATATTTCCTGATATATCTTTTCATGAAACTGTCGTAACCATTAAGCATTATCAACTACTATGTAATTTTTTAAAATAAAAAATATACAAGTGACCTTGCCTACTCTAACAAACTCTCTCTTCCTTGGAGTATACTAATAGTACTTCATTCTGAAACTTATAGGTAGTGTGCTTAATAATTCATAATAGAATACCAACAACTATGATGCACATCTATGCAATTTGGAAAACACTATTCAAAAATCTTTGTTTGATCAAGGTAATCACAAATTTAGCCAAAGTTTTCATATCTTTACTTTTTCTTAGAATAGTACTTACTGAATGATATAGAATTACAAATCAATCCAACATAAAATATTACGACGCTTCCTTTCTTTTTTAAAAAATTAATCAATCTTGATATAGAATTATTACATTACAAAAATTTCCGAAAGTCATAAAAACAACATCTATATCGCTGCATCATTCTTATGAGATAATTACATCCTAGTGTTCCTTTGCTCCTTTCAAAATTGTCATGTATTCATTTGTACATACCTCAACTAGTTTGATCTTTATAGCTATGTCCTAGAACGTGCTTTTCATGCTAACATTGATTATATCGTTTTGTAACAAAACCGATCGCTTCAATAATTAATGAATCATTCTTTTAGGCAAGGAAATCATTTTCTTCTACACATAGTATGTGATTTATGCATTATAGTAACTACTCACATGCTTGTATAAAATCAATCTAAATATAGGTAATTCATACTTCATGTAAATTTCATAACTCTTTGTACATATATTGAAATAATTTCAATCACTATACTACTTTCCATAGCAATACTATACAACCATGTATGTATTTATATCTTCTATGTATCAAGGGAGGACTCTCGACATACCTCACTTATAACAATGATGAAAAATACTTATCTTTACTCCTTTAGAGAAATTTGAAGTTTGAAATTTTGAATGACATTACCCCTTGTCCATTCCAGTTCCATGCATCCACAATGAAATAAAAACCATTGATTAGTAAACTTAACAACCTTCATACTTACTTATCTCATGTTGAGCTCATCAGGCTCTAGTGTTGTAACCTAATGCTCTGATACCATATGTAACATACCCCAAATTCCATGTGATTAATTAGGGAAAATTTCAAACTAATTAATTAAATTTACATTCAAATCTCCATAATTGAAATTCATTGGTAATAAGTTAGCCATACTTACAAAAAGGATTATTTATTAGGCATAACCCTTTCATCCAATATTATTTACAACCATTAAACAAAACGTAAATCAATTGTTATCGATTGAACATTAACGTCTTTACCTTACAAAGCTCAACTACATCTTATGTGATTAAAGGCATGGTCAACATGATCCCTTGGGACAAATATATGTGAGGTAACATCACAAGCATACACTTTGTTAACTAATAGTCATTTGTTTCAACAACATTTGAGCTATGTAAATTAAATTATTCATGTAACACATTAATTTATAATCATACATTACCATCTTTCCTTAAAACTCACTTCCATGATTTTCATACCCTTTTGTGCAAACCAAAACATTTAGTACACTCGTATGGTTCTCCCTTTGAGAAAAACCAATAATCATGAATTAAAACCATCATAACATCATGAATCATGAATTATTCACATAACGACAAAACCATCATAATCGACAAACTTTTACATAATGATCACATTTATAAACAGACGTAAGACATAATGATCACAATCATAAGAATGCATAAGGGAAATCCATATGCACATGGTTCACCCATATCCAAGGGCTACGTCCACCAAGAGAGTCTCAAATTAATTTATTAACTCAATACAAGGATTACAACTTCCAGACTCGGTTATTGCAACTTTCAGCTTTCTCAATGCCTCTCTTATCGAGCGCATTCTCACAACTTCAACCCTAATATCAACATAAATATAGAGGTCTATTATCCATATAGGTAAATGTTAGTATTCCTACTAACAACCACATAAATTACAGAGATCTAAAAAACCATAATTATTTCTATCATATTAAAGGAACTTCCAATTTCTAGTAATTTTCATTTTAATGTAGTCACATTTCTAGCTGAGCGATTAACATATTAGATGAATAAGGTTCCAACATTTACTATGTAGTTGTAATTACATCATGCAATCAACATATTACCTGAGATACCCTTTTAGTAATTACCTTATAACTATACAGAAGATGCAGATACCAAGAGTCAAAGTTTAAGACCACGATTAAACTAGTATTGCAGAGATCGCAATATCCTATCGTTTCCATATACAAGAAAAGATAAAAAGCGAATCTATGCCCTGAATACTCTGGCATTGAAGAGATTAGCATGTGCAGATGATCAATGAAGACCATAATTAATATAATACTGCAGAGATCACAAAACCCTATGACCTAGACACACAGAAAGATAACAAGCGAAATTTACGCCACGATTACTCTAGCGTTGCAGAGATTAGTGAGGTATGGATCACTTCCGATCAAGTGACTGAAAATACGTGGAATGTAAGTGATACCAAATCAAATACCAAACAAGTAAGAAACATACTCTATCAGCAAAGCGTACATATCGCATTTGTTTATTTTTTTAAAAGGTAAAGGATGCAACTATGCCACTACTCACGGACCGCTTCCGATCAAGTGACAGGAAACTCCGTAGAAGGTAAGTGATATACGGTCAATACCAAACAAGTAAGCAACAAGACTCTACCAAAAAAGCGTACATAGCAGAAGAAGTCGTCGATAAAATAGAGTATATGAAAATAACATTTGGGATTTGCCTTAACACACAGAGATGCGATCTAAAAACATTGTTGTCAAAGTGATGGTAGAGACCATCTAAACTGACCAATCTAGACTGAGATCAATTAAAAAATGCAGAGTAGAAAAATAATTCTCTTCACCGATGGATCTGAGTGAGATCAGAAGGATAAGGCAGAGATAAATCCACTGAGCGATCTAGCTGAGATCGAAAAGAAAATGCAGAGATAAACCCTCGAGTGATCTCGCTGAGATCGAAATGAAAAATACAGAGATAACTTAAACGTTTATTCCAACTGGAATAGATAGGATAAAACCTAGATCGATTCTAGAGACAACTAAATTAGAGAAATCTAACTGACCAAATCTGGACGGTGTTTTGAATAAGAAAACGCAGAGTGTTAAAATATTCCTCTTCACCGAGGAATCTGAGTGAGATCAGAAGGATAAGGCAGATATTGACACCTATTCCAAGTTTTTCTAAAAATGGTATGCTTTCTATATAAATCTCTATTATTAAAATTCTGACCTCTATCAAAACATTGTTTATTCAAACACAACAATAACATAACAATTTTCCATACCTTTGCGCTAGCTCTGTCATGATCTATTGAATGGGTCACATAAACGGTATCCTTGCTTACACTTCCAACCATAGAATCTTGTTCCCCCACCCCTTACCATGATCTAGCCCCTCAAATATATAGACTTCTCTCTCCCCCATTGGAGGATCCGCCCATGGGCATTAGAGAAACGACTAAAATGACAAATGGCAAATCAAAGCTTGAGCTAGGCTCTTGCTTCTACCCAATAGACAATAGATAGCTTCCAAGTGGTTTGTCTCTATGTGATTTTCCTACACGGCATCAACAACCCCAACATATCTCTCTTTCGAGAAGAAACTTGTGGTGGTCCAAGGTTTTAGTGATACGGAGGCCAGGTCATTAACCTAAATCCAAACGCCATTTCACTTACACACAACTAGCAGTGTTTCTTTAAGGTTAATCCAAATCCCTATTCTCAAGGAATGGGTTTTCCTTTTCATCTCCTTGGAAATAATATGGCTCCCTTCTAAACTTTAAAGTTCAATAAGCTAACCAACTCTGCTCATACATATTAAGGCTTTCATCTTTAAAAAGTATTTAGGAGTGAAGTATCCAATCCTACCTTATAATGCGTAGTGAATGTATATCATTATCATCATAATTCCATATATGATAACATTTAGACCAGAGAATATATATATATATATATAATAATAATAATAATAATAAGTTTTCTTTACATGTAAGTCTCCTATGTATATAAGTATAGAATGCCTTGTTTACCAATTTAGAGCATGATTATTTCATTGGGATTATAGTAAGAGTTCATATACTTAGGTCTAAGTAATTCATACTTCATGTAAATTTCATAACTCTTTGTACATATATTGAAATAATTTCAATCACTATACTACTTTCCATAACAATACTATACAACCATGTATGTATTTATATCTTCTATGTATCAAGGGAGGACTCTCGACATACCTCACTTATAACAATGATGAAAAATACTTATCTTTACTCCTTTGGAGAACTTTGAAGTTTGAAATTTTGAATGACATTACCCCTTGTCCATTCCAGTTCCATGCATCCACAATGAAATAAAAACCATTGATTAGTAAACTTAACAACCTTCATACTTACTTATCTCATGTTGAGCTCATCAGGCCCTAGTGTTGTAACCTAATGCTCTGATACCATATGTAACATACCCCAAATTCCATGTGATTAATTAGGGAAATTTTCAAACTAATTAATTAAATTTACATTCAAATCTCCATAATTGAAATTCATTGGTAATAAGTTAGCCATACTTACAAAAAGGATTATTTATTAGGCATAACCCTTTCATCCCATATTATTTACAACCATTAAACAAAACGTAAATAAATTGTTATCGATTGAACATTAACGTCTTTACCTTACAAAGCTCAACTACATCTTATGTGATTAAAGGCATGGTCAACATGATCCCTTGGGACAAATATATGTGAGGTAACATCACAAGCATACACTTCGTTAGCTAATAGTGATTTGTTTCAACAACATTTGAGCTATGTAAATTAAATTATTCATATAACACATTAATTTATAATCGTAGATTACCATCTTTCCTTAAAACTCATTTCCATGATTTTCATACCCTTTTGTGCAAACCAAAACATTTAGTACACTCGTATGGTTCTCCCTTTAGAAAAACCAATAATCATGAATTAAAACCATCATAACATCATGAATCATGAATTATTCACATAATGACAAAACCATCATAATCGACAAACTTTTACATAATGATCACATTCATAAACACACGTAAGACATAATGATCACAATCGTAAGAACGCATAAGGGAAATCCATATGCACATGGTTCACCCATATCCATGGGCTATGTCCACCAAAAGAGTCTCAAATTAATTTATTAACTCAATACAAGGATTACAACTTCCAGACTCGGTTATTGCAACTTTCAGCTTTCTCAATGCCTCTCTTATCGAGCGCATTCTCACAACTTCAACCCTAATATCAACATAAATATAGAGGTCTATTATCCATATAGGTAAATGTTAGCATTCTTACTAACAACCACATAAATTACAGAGATCTAAAAAACCATAATTATTTCTATCATATTAAAGGAACTTCCAATTTCCAGTAATTTTCATTTTAATGTAGTCACATTTCTGGCCGAGCCATTAACATATTAGATGAATAAGGTTCCAACATTTACTATGTAGTTGTAATTACATCATGCAATCAACATATCACCTGAGATACCCTTTTAGTAATTACCTTATAACTATAGAGAATATGCAGATACCAACAGTCAAAGTTTAAGACCACGATTAAACTAGTATTGCAGAGATCGCAATATCCTATCGTTTCCATATACAAGAAAAGATAACAAGCAAATCTATGCCCTGAATACTCTGGCATTGAAGAGATTAGCATGTGCAGATGATCAATGAAGACCATAATTAATATAATACTGCAGAGATCACAAAACCCTATGATCTAGACACACAGAAAGATAACAAGCAAAATTTACGCCACGATTACTCTAGCGTTGCAGAGATTAGAGATTAGTGAGGTATGGATCACTTCCGATCAAGTGACTGAAAATACGTGGAATGTAAGTGATACCAAATCAAATACCAAACAAGTAAGCAACATACTCTATCAGCAAAGCGTACATATCGCATTTGTTTATTTTTTTAAAAGGTAATGGATGCAACTATGCCACTACTCACGGACCGATTCCGATCAAGTGACAGGAAAATCCGTAGAAGGTAAGTGATATATGGTCAATACCAAACAAGTAAGCAACAAGACTCTACCAAAAAAGTGTATATAGCAGAAGAAGCCGTTGATAAAATAGAGTATACGAAAAATAACGTTTGGGATTCTCCTTAACACGCAGAGATGCTATCTAAAAATATTGCTTTCAAAATGATGGTAGAGACCATCTAAACTGACCAATCTGGACTGACATCAATTAAAAAATGCATAGTAGCAAAATAATTCTCTTCACCGAGGGATCTGAGTGAGATCAGAAGGATAAGGCAGAGATAAATCCACCGAGCAATCTGGCTGAGATCGAAAGGAAAATGTAGAGATAAACACTCGAGCGATCTCGCTGAGATCGAAATGAAAAATGTAGAGATAACTTAAACGTTTATTCCAACTGGAATAGATAGGATAAAACCTAGATTGATTCCAGAGACAGCTAAATTAGAGAAATCTAACTGACCAAAGAGGGACTGTGTTTTGAATAAGAAAACACAGAGTAGCAAAATATTCCTCTTAACCGAGGAATCTGAGTGAGATCAGAAGGATAAGGCAGAGATCGACTCCTATTCTAACTTCTGCTAAAAATGGTATACTTTCTATGTAAAGCTCTATTATTAAAATTCATACCTCTATCAAAACGTTGTTTATTCAAACACAACAATAACATAACGATTTTCCATACCTCTACGCTAGCTCTGTCATGATCTACTGAATGGGTCACATGAGCAGTATCCCTGCTTACGCTTCCAACCATCGAATCTTGTTTTTTTCCCCCTTACCATGAGCTACCCCCTCAAATATATAGACTTCTCTCCCCCCCATTGGAGAATCCACCCATGGGCGTTAGAGAAACGACTAAACTGACAAATGGAAAATCGAAGCTTGAGTTGAACTCTCTCTTCTACCCAACAGACAATAGATAGTTGCCAAGTGGCTTGTCTCTATGTGCTTTTCCTACACGGCACCAACAACCCCAACATATCTATCTTTCGAGAAGACAAGTGGTGGTCGAAGGTTTTATTGCTACGGAGGCCAGGTCATTAACCTAAATCCAAACACCATTTCACTTACACACAACTAGAAGTGTTTCTTTAAGGTTAATCCAAATCCCTATTCTCAAGGAATGGGATTTCCTTTTCATCTCCTTGGAAATAATATGTTTCCCTTTTAAGCTTTAAAGTGCAACAAGCAAGGAGGTTCAATAAGCTAACCAACTCCGCTCATACATACATAAGCTTTCATCTTTAAAAAGTATTTAGGAGTGAAGTATCCAATCCTACCTTATAATGCATAGTGAATGTATATCGTTATCATCATAATTCCATATATGATAACATTTAGACCATATAATATATATATAAAATAAGTTTTCTTTAAATGTACAGTCTCATATGTATATAAGTATAGAATGCTTTGTTTACCAATTTAAAGCATGATTATTTCCTTGGGGTTATAGTAAGAGTTCATATGCGTAGGTCTAACCTTAATGTTTTTAGGGTGACACCTAAATTCCTTTTATATTAACGGGTGAATATTAGTTGTTCCCTCTCATCCCATGTCTCGGAAAGATGCCAGTCATCAATTCAAGGCTCTGTGCCTTTTCACACTCCCCTCCCTAGTGGCTTTAATAATCCATCATTTAGTTGCATCACCATCCTTCAGTCTCCTAGGTTTTACAATGACATCTACAACTTTGGAAATAACATAACAATACTCTCATGGTCCACTGGTGGGGCCTTGGCCTTGAGCTCCTCACCAGGGCCATTTACATAGATACAATTACAACAATTTATTTATATTAGGTTGATAAAGGAGGGGTGTTATAGACTAAAAAATTGAAAATAGAGGCCTTTGAAAGGAAGTAGGATTTGTAATAGTAGCATCATAGCCATGAATTGGATTTCAATGGCTAGCCGTTGTAATCCATGTAAACCTGTTCTGTATCTAATCTGGATTTACTTTTCATAACTGGAAACTATCTGCATACTTCTCTATTCCTTGTGTAAAATTTGGGTAGAGTGTTCATAATTGTATTTCTGTCTCAACTATAGAAAGAAAACCAATGTTTGACCATATTCGTTACTGTATTCACTATGTATTCACTATGCATGGAATGTTTGTGGTGATTGAACTTATCATTACACTAAAAATGAGTAGTTGCAAACGGTCTATTTACACCAAAAAGGATCGTGCGAGCTTAGCATTGCAGGTTATTTGAGAATTGAGGTTTTCACTAATGTATATAGTTAGTCAACTTTGCTAGAATGACTGGAAACTATATGGATCAAAACATAGCTTCCACTTCACTTCAAAAACACAAGATTGTGATAAAACCTCTTATAGCACATAAACCCACAGTTGATTGTAATTGATTTCATGATTTCAAGGGCAGCATATACTAGAAAATTAAAGCAATAGATAGTGTATAAACATCACAATTATTCCAACACAATAAGAGTGAGGATCCTCTTTGTCATCTCTATTGAGGAACATCATTTTCTTCCTAATCTAAATAGTTTTATCATATATTAATAAGTGATTGTTAACCTATCTTACAAAATAGCCAAAATAGAGAGAATGATCCTCCTAGAATTTTTTACATACCTTCTAGGATAACGAGGTTTGTAAAATACTTTTATATGTAATTAAAACTTTAAGAGAAACTAAAGAAACAGTTCACTAACAACAAAGTTGGGTTTAAAGTCAACATGTAGCTAGAAATTGGTTATCTCAACTAATATTTGAATGCTTACCTGTAGCTTCCTCCATTTTTGTCTACTAAATTTTGCATGAGGGACACACTTGTAGTTTTCTAGGTATCAAAGAAATAAAAAATACTCACCTGAAACCCTTTAGGTGCAGCACTAGGTAATTATAATCCTTGACAACATTTGACCATTTTAATCACTCTATAATGGATGCACTCAACGCTTATATCACTAATGAATCTGCTACATCGTGTGAGAACAAATTTTCACCATAGATAGATAGAAGTTAGCTAAGTGTTAAGTCTTTTTCCTCAATATCCAATAGAATAGGACCAGGTTCATTTGAAGTTATAGATTTCACCTATCTTGAGATCCAGAAACTACCTCCAATCAAAATGCAAGCTTGGTTGACATTTCAACTTGATATATATGGACAAAGTTACCCATTATTATTTCCTGGTCTGGCCAATATAACATTTTATTGGTATAGCATATATCATTTCTTGGAAGTTTTAGTATTATTGTTGTCTAGTTCTTACAATAGTTCCCCTTAAACCGTAACAAGTTTTGCATATACATGTGATAAACACTCACTCAATTACCTTGTGAGTGATGGCTTTGGCAAACTTATTCCGAGAAGCACTACTTTGCAGTAACAATTTGCTTTGGCATATTACTCACTTATTATTCCGAGAAGCACTACTTTGCAGTAACAATTTGCTTTGGTTTCATTTGGTAAACTTTATATAAAAAATGTGTCAACATTATTAATTGTCTAGATGCTGGGTGTTAACATGTTTGTCGGGTAGAATGGGCTTTGCATTGATTGGCAAAATCATATTACCATTGATTTTTCTCAAGATCCAAAGAAGAATGGAGAATTAACATAATAAAAAAGCTTGAAATGGCTTTGATGATATGGATGCCTGGTCTAACTTTAAAAGAAAACAATTTTTAAGTGTTCTTATATGTTACCCAGCAATGACTGACCATAGTGATGAATTCAAGATATTTGAGTGTTTGTGATTATTGAAGTTGGTATTTATATGCTACTAAGCAATGTCTAACCATAGTGATGAATTCAAGATTTTTCAATGTTTGTGATTGTTGGAGTTGTTATTTGTCTCATTGTATATGAGTTTGATTCTCATTCTTGAACCTTTCTATACCTAAATAAAAAGTTTGGCATGCATTATAACGAAGTATGGGACCTTGTTTTGTCCCACTTCTTTTGCATTTATAAATTCATGAACATCATGCCTATGTGAGAATTATCTGAATATGAATTTAAATCTGAACTTATTTTTTAATGTTTAAGTTTGTATTTTTGTTTAATACATGGGCATGTTACAATGCCACACTTAGGTTGGGGTCGCCTAGTGGTGCTTGGTTGAAATATTTTATCTCAACACAATGATGGATATTTGTACACACCTAAACCATATTAGGTTAGGTTTGCTCTTTTTTCATTTCTATTTGTTTGCATCATGTTTTTACATTTTTCAATTTTTGGTTTTAAAAATTATTTTTCAATGCAAATATTTTTTTTTAAATATTTTTTCTAAATACAGCACACTTAAAACTAGTAGTTTAATTGTTTTGTTGTCTAAGATGATTTGGAATGTCTTGAGAAGGATTGTAGGATATGACAGGTCTTTATTAGAGTCATTTTAATGTGTATGTAAGTTGTTTATGAATGAAAATATGTACTAAGTCAATACTAGTGATAAGCTACATACAAAGTTGGGTTATGTCATGGGAATAAGTTAATAGCAATGGGTTAGATGGTATAACTAATGTGACAAAAAATTTCCATGGATTATTATATTTAAATTTTCTTTACGATGAATAAGATTCAATTTAAGTAATTTGTATTCTAATGTCCCATACATGAGATAGATAATGGGACTTAGATTTGTAACGTTTTTTATAGAAAGAATTATAATTTTGTAAGTCATCTTATTCCAAGGAGTTTTGTTTTTCTCCATCACTCTATTAGTAACATAGTTGGATTACGAGGAAGTTCCACATTGTGGTTGCATGTCATTTCATGTAAAGAAAAATAACATGTGTAAAAAAACTAGTTTCTGTGTGAATATATATACAGAATATGAAGGGTATTGCACAAGTTGAGCTAGTATGGTGGTGTTTTATACTGAAAACATTTGAAACTGGAAACAATGGAGCAAACCAAATATTTGACAATAATACACACACCAACTCAAAATATTTCATTAACAAACCACATATTTATAAATTATGAATAGATATAGCTCATGTATCAAAAAAATTACTACAATCTCTCAATAGTTTCTCCTTAAATCACTTAGCAAATATGATATGAATCCCAATGTTATGCTACAAAATCCTCAAAAGAGTATAAGATAACCAATAACAAGTAGTTCATGCCTTAATAATGAAGAAAATAGATGAATAGAAAGCCTCTTTGAGGGAACAACCTCCTTATGCAATGTACTAAATACAAACAACGAGATGAGATGAGATGATTCCAAACTAAATCTCCTTGGTGTGTGTGTAAGAGAGAGAGAGGGAGAGAGTGAGTGAGTGAGAGAGAGAGCGAGAGAGAGAGATAAACAGTACCATTACCATTCAAGAGTCTACATAATTAGGGTCCTAGCTGACTAATACTAATATGATAATAGAAATGTAATGTTAGAATATATAGGGCTTAACATGCCCCGACTCCCCTTCAAACAAGTGTTGTCCTCAACATTTGAGTAATTCTAGGCATTTTTACATAAAGAAATCATCTTCCCATGTTGTCTCTTATATTGGCAAGTTCATCCACATGATGAGGTACTCAGTAATTGCTTGATTTCATAGTTTCTTGATCCTTCTTTCAATGATTGTTTTGGGTTCAATTAGAAGAAATTTGCTAAAAAAAAATGACATCATAAGAAAAATGCCACATAATAGCTAGATATGCTACATCATATTGCCATGTAACGTAAACTAATCTAGGATTACGAGATGAGAATTAAAAATAATAATGAATTACTTAATTAGCTAATGAATTAGTTAGTATAGAATAATAAATTGATAGTATGTTATATATTATGTTATTAATTATCATATATAGTTTGTTATTATATATATATATATATTCCTATACTTTTATATTATATTTATGTTATATAAATAGTACTAGGAATGCCCGCCACCATAATATGATATTCTATTTGAGTACATATTATATTAATAAAAAAAATGCACTCATTTTTCATCCGAAAAAAAATCAATTTATTGAAGAAAGAGATGTGTCAAATACATGATCCAGCATTACAGATAAGTTGAGGAAACTTCTTTAGTGCACAGTCCAAACAAGAGCTTCTACAATCGAAAAATATGAAAATAGACGGGTTCACTAATACTATCATCACAAGTGCCATAAAGTGGAAAATAACGGTCTTACTACTGTCGAGAGGATGCAAAAAATCACAGGTGCAGCAACTATCTTCGGTAAACTACTAAAAAGCTGATGCAGCAAACGGTCTTCAGACAACAAAGATTCAATGAGGCAACTCCAAATCAGGTAAATCTAGCCCCAAAACAACCACCCGTAGTGGAAACAAAACAACCACCCGTAGTGGAAACAAGTGTATGTACAAAACCATATCTAAATCACAGGCCATATTACAGATCTTCCAGAGCTAAAGACCCCTCAGAAGACAAATCATTTCCCCAGAATTATTTGTAAACTAACTGACCAGGAGTTAAATCTAATGCCGATTTAGATAGGCCATCGGCCACAGAATTATGGCATCGGTAAATATGCTTTAAATCAATGCCGGAAAATGAAGAGATCAAAGCCCGGATCCTCATGCACCAGTGCTGCAAGATAAGAGAATGTAAAGCAGACCGATCCCCTGCCCAATGAATAATGACACGGGAATCGCCCAGTACACAGATCTCTTGAAGATTAATATGTCTGGAAAAGCATAAAAGTCCCCATAAACACATTTAATTCAGCTCTTGTGTTCGTGCCTGTGCTGGCTGAGAAATTCACATGATAATATTGCAAGGCCGAAATTTTAATAACACAACTAGCACCACACTGTCCACCCTGTGCTGCTCCATCGAAAAATCCAAGGGGATGTGAGTAAAAGCTCTCCACAAATGGTTCGCAAGCTATGTCAAACTTTCTCTTAACTGTCTAATGCGAGCTATAGCCAACCAGTATGTTGCCAACAGTCAGTGTAACAGAAGGCTTCAGGTTTTCAAAAATAATTCTGTTTCGAATGAGCCAGATCTCCCAAAGGGTGTGAAGAACAAAAGATACCGTCTTCATAGGCAATGTGAGTATAAAATCTAAATTTTCCACCAGACTAAATCGGTCCCATAGAGGAAGCACCTGAACCTTAGCCCTTAAGAGATTCCAAATATCTTGAAAGAAACTGCAACTGCCAAAAAGATGATCTCTATCCTCCAAAGCCCTTCAGCAGAAATGACAAATCCCAGGTCCCTCAAAACCTTGTTTTGAAGGTTCTCCCAAGTAAGTATTTTTTTTTATGCCAACAGAGCCATATAAAACAGCTTATCTTCTTAGGAACCAACTCATTCCAGAGTTTTTTATACCACCGCCCACACGTCGAGGTCTGAGCAGTCCCCAACACCAACTGATATGCCAGCCAAGCAGTCACAACACCATCTACAGGATTTACCTCCCATGCCAGGGTATCGGGCTCCTCATTAATAATAATTCCCAGCATGTTGAGTTTATTAACATAGTTGTCCCATTCCTCATGGAAAAACTAAGGAAGCTGTAATTCCTTCGAGGTAAGCCACTGCGAACAGAGATCACCAAAATATTTCATAATCTAAGAAAGTGTCGTAATGCCCCGATGATGAAGCTCTTTCATAAGGCCGCCTGATAAAAAAAAGACATTACCCATGCCAGCAATAGTATCCACCCAATAAACATCTGAAAGACCCTCCCCACCTTCCAATAGATAGCAGCATTTATAACAGGGAATACCTTGAGGAAGCTTCTCCAAATCTCCGAGGACCTAGTAGTGAACTTATTGGTCCTCCGGAACCACTGAACAGGTTCCAGACCACACAGGTACTTGGCTTTGATCAACTTTCCCCAAAGCTCAATGTCAAATAGACAATGCCAAAAATTCTTAGCACACAGTGCCTGATTGAAAACATCAAGTCGCTTGATACCCTAGCCCCCTGAGCTAAGAGGGAGAAATATATGATCCCATGAGCAAAGGTGAATTTTTAAATGTCCCTACCTGCCTCCCCATAGGAATATGTAAATCTTGGAGCAGATCAAATTCAAAACTCCTTGAGGAATAATATACAGAGAGAACCAATAAACAAGGGTGTTGTGGAGTACAGAGTTTACCAGGGTCATCCTTCCACTGAGAGTCAGCCAATGATGGTTCCACGAGTTGATCTTGCGAGTAATTTTTTGAATCAGCCAGCACCAGTCCAAGATCCCATAACAATTCAACTTGAGAAAAAATCCAAGATACTTGAAGCCCAAGTTCAGGTCCATAATAGAATAACTAAACAGGTCAGTAATAAGTTCTTTTGTGTCCCCATCAAGGTTGCAGCCGAAAAATCCGAACTTAGCCGAATTAATCACCATTCTCGAAGCCTCGCAAAAGAGATCAATGATAGCCTTGTAACTAGTCCACTCACCAAGGGACCCGACACCAAATTAAAGAACATCATCGACAAAAAACAAATGAGTAATAGACAGAGTTCAGGCCACATTGATTCCAGAGATGTTCCCATAAGACTTTGACTTAGAAATAAGAAGACTAAGCCCTTCAATAGCCAGGATAAACAAGTAACGTGATAATGGACACCCCTTCCGTAAGCGCCGGGATCCCCCAAATGAAGAATATGGCACCCCATTGATCAAAACAGTGAAGTTAGCAGTGGTAACACAACTCATAATCCATTTTATGAGTTCCACAGTCATACCAACATGAATGAGAATAAAGTGGAGGTATGACCAATCGACACGATCATAGGCCTTTTGAAGGTCGATCTTAAGTATGAGAGATTCCAAATTTTTATCCTTAATGGAGTGAATGGCCTCCTCAGCAGTCCCCACAGCATCCATTATCTGGCGATTTGGAAGGAAACCAAACTGTTCTACAGAAATCCAGCGACCCAGGATGGGCTTAATCCTATCTGCAATGATTTCGCTGATAATTTTGTAAATGAGATTGCATAATGAAATCGGTCGGTAGTCATCGAAAACTGTCGGTCTATCCACCTTTGGAATAAGTGTAATATAAGTCGAATTCAAACAAGCTGGCACCACCTCCATATGCCTGGATTCTTCAATAGCAATAGTGAGTTCAGTGCCCAGAAGGTCAAAGAAATGCACATAAAACTACATGGTCCAGCCATCAGGGCCAGGACTCTTGTGCTTAGCAAAATGTTTAAGCGTGGAAAGTACCTCCTCAATAGTAACAGGTTTACCAACTAAATGACAATCCTCATTAGAAAAATATCGGGGAAAGTTCTTGATAGTCTCAAGTTGGCTTATAAGAGAAACTTGCCGCCTAGCAGAATAAATGTCTTTGAAGTGCTCCACCGCTGCGCTCTTCATAGAGTGGCTATCAAAAACAGTCCTGTCAGGTACCACCCGAATGTCCCAAATGGAATTCATTAATCTTCTATTATTGGCAAAGCGGTGGAAATATTTAGTATTTTTATCGCCTGCCGCAAGCCAAATGGCCTTACTTTTCTGGCACCACTCCTCCTCCTGCTACAGGAGTATGCGTTCCTTTTCTTTACAAAGTTGCAGTACTCGGGCTCTCCTTTCCATAGTGAAATAAGACTCGTCCAAATCAGCAGATAAAGATTGAAGTTCTGATTCGATGGCTTCTAAACTTATCAGGTTTTCATTTTTCTTTGTAATAGACCAATTCCTGACTGACTCTTTCAGCTGAGCAAGTTTTCTGGTCAAGCCGTCCAGAGCAGAAGAAATGTTAGTAAATGACAATCATTGCCACTCCTTATGCACCATTTCACCAAATGAGTAATCAAGTAAAATCCCAGGATTAAACTTGAACGGATAAGCTTGGTAAGACCGACCAAAGGCCAGTTCCAAAATAATAGCCTTATGGTTCGATACCCCCATCGAGTAAGTCCAGGAGCAATATTTGCCAATATCCCCACTGAGATTTTCGTCCATTAGAAATCTATCCAAACGCTTAGCTATTCCAGCACGACCACACCGACCATTTGTCCAAGTAGGGTAAAGGACGTTAGGTACCACATCAATTAAATGAGAATTCTCAAATAGTTCAGAAAAATACCCAGCCATCTGATCCAAAAGATGCTCAGCCCACTCAACTTCAATCATACGAATATCATAATATAAATATAATATATACTCAATTAAATATATAATTGAGTACATATTATATTAATAAAGACAATTTGCACTCATCCTACTAAACTTAAATCATATAATTATCATATTATATTATGGTGGCTATATATAATTGAGTACATATTATATTAATAAAGACAATGTACTCATCCCCACTTAACTTAAATCATATGAATATCATATTATATTATGGTGGGGGCAATTCAAGTATTATGTATATAATATAAAAGTATAGGCTTTAATTATCTTCTTAAGAAAAAATCCATAGAACTATATATATATATATATTCCCAAAAACACATTGGGAGTTCTTGTTTTGAGTATAGATATATATATATAGTTGGACAATTCAAGTAATTCAAGTACTATATATATAATATAAAAGTATATATTTTAATTTTCTTCATAAAAAAACCATAGAACAAAAAAAGTTACATTTCTCATATGCTACAATTTGCCAAAACACATTAGTAGTTCTGGTTTTGAGTGTGTATATATATATATATCCAAAACACATTAGGAGTTCTGGTTTTGAGTATATATATATATATATATATATATATATATATATATATATATATATATATATATAGTTTTGAGTATATATTAATTAATAAAGACAATGCACTCATCCCCACTTAACTTAAATCATATGAATATCATATTATATTATGGTGGTGAGGCATTCCGAGTACTATTTATATAATATAAAAGTATAAGCCCTAATTTTTTTCATAAGAAAAAATCCATAATTTTATTAGAACAAAAAAAGTTACATTTTTCATATGTCATAATTTGCCAAAACAAATTGGCACTTCTGGTTTTAAGCACAAACTCCTCCAAAAACGAACAAAAAAAATCAACCAAATATTACATTTCTTATAAGTCACAGTTGCACGCAACAATAATCTTTTCTAAGCAAATTGCTTCAAAAAACTAGCCAAAAAATCTCAACATAATTACCATAGAACACCTAGCTACTAAGCTCGGTTGATTAGCTCGAGTGTTTGTGAGTTGTGAATTGCAAGCAGAAGGTCCCGGGGTCAAATCTTTAGATGGCTATACATATGACTGTGAAAGGGCCTCACTTGATCTCGAGTGTTTGTGAGTCGTGAATTGCAAGCAGAAGGTCTCGGGGTCAAATCCTTAGATGGCTATACATATGACTGTGAAAGGGCCTCACTTGATGTCCTCATCAGGTTAGGCTCTCTAATCAAAGTTGATGGTTTACCTCGTCTACCATCCAATACAAAGAAAGAAATGTTGGTATTTAGGTCTGTAATAAAAATAATAAATAGAACAATGCACTAATAAAATACATTTAAAGACAGAGATTTGAACGTGGTAAAACCCCAACTTGGGGAAACATCCACCCGACAAAGTATTGACATCTTATTCCTTTCAATAACGGAGATTACACATAAGGCATTTCTCTATCGATACATTCTCCTCAGTTACATTTACTCCTCTCCAAAACTACATATAAATACATGGGAGAAGGAGTTACGTACATGAGTGAACTGCCACCAGTTAGAGAAACTTCCAACCAACCAACAGTTACAAGAAACCACCTTAGTTATGGTTAATTGTTAATTAGTTGTCACACTTTTTAACAATCTCCACCTTGAAAACAAATTATCTAATACTTTGTCAGAGACTATTCATCACTTCTTTTTCAAACCAAGAGAAGCCACACACCACCGTAGCTTCTCTAATAACACTGGTTTTGTAAACATATCTGCAGAATTTTCTTGAGTACGAACTTTTTTCAGATCTACTCCACCTTCACTAATGTCTTGTCTTACAAAATGATACTTTACATCAATATGTTTAGTCTTATTATGGTAAACAAGCTTTGTAGCCAAATGTATAGCACTTTGGCTATCACAGAAAATAGGCACACTATTATGCAATCTTCCAATTTCTTCAAGTAGACCTTTCAGCCAAATTGCCTCTTTGCAAGCATGTGAGGCATCAATGTATTCAACCTCCGTAGTGGATAAAGCAATTGTTTCCTGAAGCTTTGACATCCAACTTATAGCTCCACCTGCAAGAGTAAAAACATATCCAGAAGTGGACCTTCTCTTGTCCAAATCACCTGCAAAATTTGAATCAACAAAACCACATATAGAATCACTGTTGTTATTAAAAGTGATACAATAGTCACTTGTGCCTATTAAATAACGAAGCACCCATTTCATTGCATTCCAATTTTCTTTTCCTAGATTTTCCATGTATTTACTAACAACACCTACTGCATGTGAAATATCTGGTCTAGCACACACCATCACATACATTAAACATCCTACTTCATTGACATATGGAATACGAGACATAATATCCTTTTCTTCATCATCACTAGGGCATAAACCTGAAGAAAGCTTAAAATGGGAAGCCAATGGAACATTCATAGGTTTTACCTTATTCATTCCGAATCTTACAAGTATTTTCTCAACATACTTCTCCTGTGAAAAACTAAGCTTACAATTTCTTCTGTCTCTGAGTATTTCAATACCCAAAATTTGTTTTACAGCTCCAAGATATTTCATATCAAATGCCCTAGCCATCCGAGCCTTCAACCTGTCAATCTCATCCATGATTTTACTCACAATAAGCATATCATCAACAAACAATACTAAGATAATTAATATGTCATCCAACCTTTTGAAGTACAAACAATGATCATACTCACTTCTAGTATAATCGTTGCTCATCATGAAGGAATTAAAATTCTTGTACCATTTCCTGGGTGACTATTTCAGGCCATACAATGATTTTTTGAGCTTGCAAACTAATTTTCCTTTACGATGCTGCACAAAACCCTCTGGTCGTTCCATAAAAATCTCCTCATCTAAATCTCCATGTAAAAATGCAGTTTTTGTTATATTTTCAACATTTAATTAAATAAATCTAGAATCTTAACTGAACGAATAAGATGTACAGCATATCAAGCATAAGAGACTAGAGACAAGAGACACAAAACATTTCACCGGGGAAAACCAAGAAGGTAAAAAAACCCGCAACTTCCTCGATGATAGAATAAGCATCAATACAAGGATCACCATGATCAAACCCAAGAGATAGATATCTTCAACAGCATGCTCCTCCTCCACTTGTGCGCACTCTCCTCTTCTCTCACTAATGCAAAGTGAGTGAATAATAGAATGTGTAAAATGAGAGACACTCTCTCTATTTATACACTACTTCACTTGTCTTTTAACTTTAACTAGGTCGACCCCAACTTAACCACTTAACATAATGTTGACTGGGCCGACCACTAGGGTGGTCTAATAACCCTTTGACCCACATGACTCATACAGGGCTGACCCCATCAAGGTGGTTTGATAACCCATCAAGTATAAGTTACCACACTTACAATATAACTTGCGACACTTGCAAGTACAGCTGACGACACTTCCAATCGGAGGAATAATACATCTCTATTGGGGATACAATAAAGTACAAATAGAATATACAAGTGAATATCTTCCAAAGTTACAAATACATCAACACTCCCTCTTAACTAGGAAGTTATTATCTTGACACAAGTCATCAATACATATCGGCACAAGTCTTTAATTCTGGAGCTGGATCATCGTCACTGGATCACGAAGCATCATCATCATCACTGCTGCTGTACTCGACATCTCGATCACAGGGCTATCTCTGAATTCTTCTCATCATAGGAAGTTCTAGAGAGCCAACCCTTTTTCATGCTGGATGTAGGCTTAGCCTCCTGTAGGTCTTCATCATCACTGGCCATTATGTGGAATCCTCAGGACATATTACGTGCATCAACAAAACCTCGAAAGAGCATCCCAGGACTAATTTACAAGCTTACCGCTCGACCCATCGGATCTCCCATGATATTTTACATGTTGACTGTCACAAAAACTTAAAAGAGTGTCTTGCTTCCCACAAGAACTCTAAAGAGTATCCCAGGACTGATTTACGAGCTTACCGCTCAACCTATCGGATCTCCAAGACTGATTACATGTGACCCCCACCAAAAAACCTTAAAAGAGTGTCTTTCTTCCCACAAGAACTCTAACGAGCATCCCAGGAATGATTTACAAGCTTACCGCTCAACCTATTGGATCTCCAGGATTGATTACATGTGGTTAGGAAAAACCTTTAAAGAGTGTCTTGCTTCCCACAAGAACTCTAAAGAGCATCCCAGGACTGATTACAAGCTTACTGCTCAACCTGTCGGATCTCCAGGACTGATTACATGCCTTTAGTAGCAAAACCTCGAAAGAGCATCCCAGGACTGATTTACGAGCTTACCACTCAACCTATCGGATCTCATAGGATCTTTTCTATGCTACATGCACAACCTAACCACGGCCACGGAGTATCAAATTGATACTCATGATCATACCGATCATCATCATATAGTACATCATCCTGATGCACATCATCATCGCATGATCATCCTGATCATCATCACAACATCATCCTGATGCATATCATCTAGAGTATCGTCCTGATACTCATCACATATGATCATCCTGATCATCATCATAGCATCATCCTGATGCATATCATCTGGAGTATCATCCTGATACTCATCACATATGATCATCCTAATCATCATCATAACATCGTCTTGATGCACATCATCACACATGATTCAACTAATCATGTAAAGCATCTACCCAATGCACATCATCACACATGATCCACCTAATCATGTAAAGCATCCACCTGATGCATATCATCACACATGATCCACCTGATCATGTAAAGCATCCACCTGATGCATATGATCATCCTGATCAATATCATGCAGAACATTATCTAGAGCATCGTCCTGATGCTCATCACACAACGTTTACATCCATAGCCATGGGAAGTATCCTCCTATCACCATGCTTGGAATGGCTCTTGCAAATGTGTCCCATCACTTCTTCCTTGAAATATCCTCTATCTAAAGAACACCAAGCCTCTCTCTGAAGTACTCAAACTTCACTCTGGCTAGTGGTTTAGTCAACACATCTGCAACCTGCTCATCCATCGCAACATACAGGAGCTTCACTACTCCTCTCTGCACCATATCCCTAATATAGTGATATTTGATCTCATTGTGCTTCGAACTATCATGGAACATCGGGTTCTCAGACAGCTTCACACAACTCTGGTTGTCACAAAAGATACCAGTAGCATCCAACAGGAGATCAAATAACTTAGACAGTAGCTTCCTAAGCCATACTGCCTCACAACTAGGCGAACAAGCTGCGACATACTCTGCTTCGGCTATACTTAGTGCTACGCGGGACTGCTTCCTGCTAAACCAAGAGATCACACCTGATCCCATACTGAAGCAGCACCCAAAAGTGCTCTTCCTATCTGCAGCACTGCCTTCCCAATCTGAATCAACATAACCCTCCAGGTTAAACTTTTGATTCGCATCATACTTGAGCCCATAATCAATTGTACCCTTCAGGTACCTCAGAATATGCTTTACAACAATCAGGTGAACATGTCTGGGATCCGTCAGGAACTGGCTCAATGTGTTCATGGAAAAGAAAATATTTGGTCTCATGTTCGTCAGGTACATCAAGGACCCAATCATCTGACGATACAACGTGACATCAACCAGCTTAGATGAAGCATCACACAGAAGCTTCAGGTTCGATGCCATAGGTGTGGCCATGGCGTTGCATTCCATCATCCTGAACCGCTTCAGGATCTTTACTGCATACTTCCCTTGTCCAAGGAAGATTCCATCTGCACTCTGCGACACTTCCATACCTAGAAAGTAATGCATCATACCCAAGTCCTAGGAGCTTGCTTCAAGCCATAAAAGGATTTCTTCAACCTGCACACATATGACTCCCTGTCATGTGTCTCAAAACCAAGTGGCTGCTCCACATACACTTCCTCTTCGACTACACCATTCAAGAAAGTTGTCTTGACATCCATCTAGTGTATCTTCCACTTCATCACTACATCCAAAGCAAGTACTGTTCTAATGGAAGTGTATCTAGCTACAAGTGCAAAATTATCTTCATAATCTATTCCCTCTTTCTAGGAGAAGCCAAGAGCTACAAACCTCGCCTTGTCTTTCTCTATGCTACCATCTACAGCATGCCCACTTGGAAGTCACAACAGACTTCCCTTCTGATCTTGGGACCACATCCCAAACATCATTCTTCATGATCGATTGGTATTCCTCGATCATGGCATTCTTCCATTACTGCATCTCGGATCCTAGGAACTTCAGATTCTTCAATATCTTCAATAGGTAGTTTTCTTTGAACTTCGTTGCTGGAACAAATGTTGTTGTCCTTCTTTTGTAGGTGATTGTACACGATCTTTCCTACAAGTCAAATTCAATTGCATGATTAGAAAATTCTCATATTTTTCAAAACAAAATCTTACAGATAAGGACATATGTTATATAGTCATGCAATTATCTTAGCCAATGCTTCAATACAACATTTATCCATATCTCATAACTTTCTAGATGCCTTCCTTCTCTACCAGAACATTGTTAAGAGTGTGCACAACTCCCAACATGTCAGCAAATAGGTTTCATTCTAAATAAGTAGCAATGTAATGTTGTACAGTACCATAGGCCACTTACCCATTACTTGCATATTAGTAGTATCTTGTTCATTAATACAACTTTTTTTTTCTAAAATGCATAATATACATCCTAAATATAGGAACATGTACATGACTGAACAACATCATTTAAGTAATAAGAAATGACAATTCAAATACTTATCTTTGTTTGCTTGTTGGGTGGACTCCCTCTCAATCTTTGCTTCCTTGCAGGAACTACTGGAGTGTGCTCCCACTTGATCTTTGCTTCTTGGATTATCTGTCCTTGAACTTATATCCATCCTGGACCACTATGCGTGCTTAAGTGTGCACTAGTGTCACCATTGTGTTATTCTCAAGATATCATACATAACCATACATATATTAGCATAATCTCAATACTATCAAAATATTATGATTCTAAATAATCTTATGTATGGTCATGATCATTTCATATATAGGTAATAAGCGTTAGTATTCAAGGTTTTAGGGAAGACTTCTTTTACTCATGCATATTCTTATTTGACCATAGGACTCTTCTGGTTAGTCATGTCATCAATCAAAGTAAGAAACATAATATGCATAAACCCTTGATTACTTAAACTTCTAACTTCAAGAATAATCATTATCATTCATACAAAAGTATAAGATCCTAACACAAGGTAGGATTCTAACTTGATATATGAAAAACATACTTAGTTATCATATTTGCTAGTTATGTCTAACATACCCAAACAATGTCTTCTTGTTCTCTTCAATGACCTGTGCTAGTAACATGCATAACTCATAAGTTAACCACTGTAGAACCAAAATATACATACCTCGTAAGTAGAGCTTCTATAATGGCTATGGATGAGTCTTTGTCTTCATGCCACCATGGTCAAATGTTCTTGATCTAGAACTTGATCTGTCTTTCTTGATGTACCTTTTATGTTAACGGACAACATCCACCTCATACAACACCATAGTGCATTAGTACAATCATATAACCCTAATTAATGAATGTCTTCTGTCACTCACATGCATTCATACTTTTACTAGGTTGATAAGACAAGTCTAAGATTAATCAAATTGTACTAACCTCAATAATATGAAGACAAACATATCATAAACTTAATCATGAAAAGATTTCAACACATACCTGTATCTCCTCAAGTCATACCTGTCGATATTGCTTGTAGCCTTCTTATGTAAGGCCTTAGCCTCATCTCCCTCTAGAACTGGAACTTCTTCACTTATGCAGGTGTCTAATTCATTCTCTTCTAGGATTAACCCAATCCACTTTGATTTGCTGAGACTGGATCTAGAGTTGGATTAGGGTTTGTCAGAGAATCCCTAAAAATTCAAATTTTGAATTTCAAACTTCTGAATGGATGGAAAGATGTGCCTTGTTGAGCTGATCAAGCTGGTATACTTCAATTTTGAAATCTCCAAAATTTCACCCCTCAAAATTGCCTTTGAAACTTTCGGATCTTTTGGACAGGATCCTGAACTAG
The DNA here is from genome assembly GCA_027924585.1 of Larix kaempferi. Taxonomy (NCBI): domain Eukaryota; kingdom Viridiplantae; phylum Streptophyta; class Pinopsida; order Pinales; family Pinaceae; genus Larix; species Larix kaempferi. The sequence continues at coordinate 2,727,251 of BSBM01000222.1, forward strand.
GCTTTGATAAAGCCCGATCTTCTGCCCATCCAAAAGGTTCGATCTTGTGTTCTAAACTTCGATTTTTCTAAGGAGCTTCCAGCCGTGGTCACAGATTTCAAAAATTCCAACTTTTGCAGAAGCCCTAATTTTCCACCTTTCCGATCAAAATCCCGAACTAGGGTTTGATCAAGCCCGACCTTTTGCCCAACCAAAAAATTCAATCTTGGTCTTTAAATTTTGATTTTGATGAGGAGAATTCAGTTGTGGTCTCTAATTTAAAAAATTCCAACTTTCTTTGAATCCCTAAATTCCCGCAGTAGTGACAAGCCAAGAATGAAGGTGCTCAGAATCAAATTATGTTTTGACAGAAATATGTGCCTTATTGTTTCTGGTACATATCTGAAATTACAAATCCACGGGATCTGAAACTTCAGCTTGTGGTATCTTGACCTATCAACTTTCCAACTCCACAGGTCTGACCTCAATTGGATTCTCTGAGAGAGAGTTATTCCAAGTGTCGCAACACGACCTATTTATGGGATAAAACAGGAGAGCAAACTTGTATGGCATTCTACGTGTCATTGGTTGAAATTCAGCCTCTGAAAAACTTACCTGAGAAACTTCAGTTTGTTCTCTTACTGCCACTTTTTACAGAATTTCATTTGGATCTTCCTAGCCCAAGTTGTGACCTTTTTTCCTAGGTCACCTGTTTATGACTGAGATCTAGAAGAGGCAGAAACCCTAGATTGTACAGATCATATCTCACAAAGTACAATGAATCAGATGTTGTGATTTAGATACAAGGTACATGGGGATGTTACCTTCGACCTATAAAAGTTTTAGATCCTCAACCTTCGCCAAAATGGATTTATAGCGAAAGTGCTACGATGACTGGTTTTTTATATATCAAGCCCTAGCTTTTGATTTATGTAATTAAATGATGAAAACCCTGCAACTTCCTCAGAGATAGAATAAGCATCAATACAAGGATCACCATGATCAAACGCAAGAGATGGATATCTTCAGCAGCATGCTCCTCCTCCACTTGTGTGCACCCTCCTCTTCTCTCACTAATGCGAAGTGAGTGAATAATAAATAGAATGTGTAAAATGAGAGACACACTCTCTATTTATACACTACTTCACTTGTCTTTTAACTTTAACTAGGTCAGCCCCAACTTAACCACTTAACATAATGTTGACTAGGCTGACCCCCACTAGGGTGGTCTAATAACCCTTTGACCCACATGACTCATATAGGGCCGACCCCATCAAGGTGGTCTAATAACCCATCAAGTATAAGTTATGACACTTACAATATAACTTGTGACACTTGCAAGTACAACCGACGACACTTCCAATCAGAGGAATAATACATCTCCATTGGGGATACAATAAAGTACAAATACAATGTACAAGTGAATATCTTCCAAAGTTACAAATACATCAACAGTTTTAACATCTAGTTGCTCTAACTCCAAATCAAGCAATGCAACTAGTGCTAACACAATACGAATAGATACAAGCTTAACAACTGGTGAAAAAATATAATGATAATCAACACCTTCCATCTAAGAATACCCTTTTACGACCAATCTGGATTTGTATCTTTAAATCTTACCATCAATACCTTTCTTCAACTTGAAGACCCGCTTACATCCAACAACTTTTCTGTCTTTGGGGAGTTCAACCAAGTTCCATGTCTCGTTCTTGTTCATAGAATCCATTTCTTCTTTCATTGCCATCTTCCATTTAGCATTGTCAACACAATCAATGGCTTCCTGAAAACAAGAAGGTTCTCCGTCATCAGTAAATAAAGCAACAGACGAAACAAAATCAATATACCTTTTAGGAGGATTTCTCTCCCTCGTAGATCTTCTTGGTGTAGGTGGTGTAGGTTGTTGAGTTTCCACAATTTCTTCATCTTCTTTGACTTCTTTATCACCAGAAAATTCTTCTTGTTTCTTTGAGTCATTAGAAGATGGAAACTTCAATTGAACTAGTTGTTTTGATGGTACCTATTCCTATTCCACATCAAATTTTATATTTTTTGATTTAATGAGAGAAGACTCATCAAAAATTACATCTCTGCTAATGACAATTTTATGAGCAGTAGGATCCCACAACCGATAACCTTTCATTACATCATCATAACCTACAAAGATGCACTTCTTTGATCTGGTGTCTAACTCAGAACGTTGATTTTTAGGAGTGAGTGCATAAGCTTCACAACCAAAAATTTTCAAATTCGAATAACTACAAGGTTGACAGTCCATACCTCTTTGGGAATTTTACAATTTGTTGCAATTGAAGGTGACCTATTTATTAAATAACAAGCAATAGAAACTGCTTCTGCCCACAACTCTTGACCCAAATTAGTATGCTCCTTGCTCTCTCTAGAAGAGTCATGTTCATGCGTTCTGTAATGCCATTTTGCTGAGGAGTGTATACATTTGTTTTATGTCTTACGATCCCTTCTTCTTTGCAAAAATTTTCAAACTCTAAAGAAGTAAACTCACCTCCGTTATCTGTTCTTAAGCACTTGATCGTCCTGCCAGTTCTTTTTTCAACCATAATTTTAAAACGTTTGAAAGTATCAAACACATCAACCTTTCTTTTTAAAACATAGACCCAAACCTTTCTTGAAAAATCATCCACAAACAACAAAAAATATGTTGCTCCTCCATAGGAAATAGTAGGGGATGGACCCCATACATCATAATGTATGTAGTCAAGAACACCTTTACTTGCATGAATCCCTAATTTGAATTTTTGTCCACACTGTTTCCCAAATATACAATGTCTACAAAATATCAAATCTAAAGATTTCAGATTTGGAAGTAATTTACGATTCACTAATACATGTAGTCCTCTCTCACTCATATGACCAAGACTCTAATGCCATAATTGAGTGGATTCTGATGCCACTTCAGATATCAATGTCGTTTCATTAACTTGAGTTTTTCTAACTAGTTTGTAAAGGTTTCCTACTTTCAATGCCTTCATGACCAATAAAGAACCCTTAGATACTTTCAATACCCCATTTAAACCCGTAAACTTATCACCACAAGAATCCAACACTCCCAAAGATATTAAATTTTTCTTCAATTCAGGCACATGTCTAACATCTATTAGTGTCCTTATAGCTCCATCAAACATTTTAATTTTAATACTTCCAACCCCAACAGTCTTACATGAAAAATTATTTCCCAAAAGAACTACACCATCATTAACTGTCTGATAAGAAGTAAACCATTCTTTATGAGGACAAACATGGTGCGAAGCACCAGAATCTAACAACCATTCTTCATTGTATTCAAAAACATTACAAATGGACAAAACCTCAGCAATCATACCTGAATCAATTTCAACTGAATTTGCCTCAGATTTGGAGTATTCCTTTTTGGATTCTTGTCTTTTCCAACAGTCCTTCTTGAGATGACCATTCTTGTTGCAGTACCAACACTTGAGTTTTGTCTTTTTTCCCTTTGATTTAGATCTAGAAAAACCTCTTGATTTTTCTCCTCTTTCTTTGGATTGACCTCTAACAAACAAAGCTTCTGGTGTAGAGGACTCAATACTGACTTTATTTCTTAACTCCTTAGACAACAAAGCTCCAACCACAATGTCAAATTCTAAAGTTTCAGTTGTGCTAAGACTAATAGAAGACACTACATGACCCCAAGACTCAGGTAGAGTAACTAAAAGATTTACTGCTTTATCTTCATCATCAATCTTAACATCCATACTAATCAACTGGAAAATAAGAGTATTAAATACATTCAAATGTTCTGCAATCTTTGTACCTTCTTTCATCTTCATACCGTATAGCTGTCTCTTCAAGTAAATTATGTTTGTTAAAGACTTCGTCATATACAAGCTTTCCAATTTGCTCCATAAATTCGCTGTTGTCTTTTCTCCAGCGATATTAAATAAGACATCATCTGCAAGACATAATTGAATTGTGCTAACTGCTTTGACATATAGTTCTTCCCATTCACCATCTGTCATAGACAAGGGTCATTTTTTCTTGCCATCTATGGCCTTCTGAAACGCTTGCTGAATTAACAAATCTCGCATCTTAAGTTTCCACAATTCAAAGTTATTTTTGCCATTATACTTCTCAATCTTGAATTTAGAATTAGACATTTTTGCCATCATATTTTTTTAAAAATTTTACTACAGACTTCCCAAAAATGTAAATATATATATAACCAGAATCTTTTCTCAGAAGATCAATAACTCGAAAAATACCTATGGGTTCTTATCTTTGCACCAACACCATGATCAAGGTTTCTGACAGAAATAGGAGCGCTCTGTGCATGCATAAGCAAGAAATCGATTATGCTTTCTTTCATGAGGGGCTGCAAATCCGGCCTCGATTCTGCTCTCTTTCACGCAGGTCTTTCATGCACTCTGCTCTCTTTCAGGCTGCTCTCCGGGCTGCCTCCTCCATCACCACAGTCGGGTCTGAACTTGCAGGGACTTCTTCCACGGGACCAGCCTCCTTTACCACCGCATAGCCTCCTCCATGCAAAGGCTCCTCTACAGCGGACTGACTTGGCTAGCATGCGGGCTGGCTCCTTTACGCACAGACACAGCCTCCACGGGCTATCTTACTCCACGATCGGGCTCCGAACTGCTGCTTAACGCGGATCTTCTCTTCATGGATCTCCACCAAACCGAATGCAGACTTCGGGCTCTCTTTCAAGGGCTCTGGCTGACAACAGGAAAAACGACTCTCTCACGCTCACCACCACGGTCTCTTCCACAGATTCTCTCACTCCTCTGGCACTTAGCTCTGATACCACTTTTTGGTATTTGGGTCTGTAATAAAAATAATAAACAGAATAATGCACTAATAAAATACATTTAAAGACAGAGATTTTAACGTGGTAAAACCCCAACTTGTGGAAACATCCACCCGACAAAGTATTGACATCTTATTCCTTTCAATAACAGAGATTACACATAAGGCATTTCTCTATCCATACATTCTCCTCAGTTACATTTACTCCTCTCCAAAACTACATATAAATACATGGGAGAAGGAGTTACGTACATGAGTGAACTGCCATCGGTTAGAGAAACTTCCAACCAACCAACGGTTACAAAAAACCACCTTCGTTATGATTAATTGTTAATTAGTAATCACAATTTTTGACAAGAAAGCTGCTCGGCAGCATCTCCTAGTTTTTGCTTCTGATACAAAGATTACAAAAACTATAGGACTCGGGGAAGAGGAGTTTCCTCAAGCTCCGTGGAGATTCCCCCCACTGTTACATTCTTCAATATCATTCCCCTTTGTACACAATGAAGTTTGTTTTAGTGTTTGATATTACGCCCTAAATTGTCCAACTCTCGTCTTCTTCTTTTGATGAATTGGTTTCAATTTAATGTGATGAATTCCCTTTTGAAATCCCGTCGTCTTCATATGCAGTCATCATCCTTATAGACTTGTGCATCAAAACCAATGTTAAATAAAAGAGCATATAGCATGAGAACTAAGCAAATCAATTGAGAAAAGAAAATGTAAATTATTGGGAAGCGTGAAAATGAGAAAGAAAGATTGACGTGGTATCATAATGTATCGAATGGAGTGACTACAGTGGCAAGTTGGCAACCGGCCTTTACGTAGATATTCTGCCCTAAGAGTCAGTGCTAATGGATGGCCCATTATTTATGAAGGCCTACATTTGAAGAAAGGAATGACTCTCAAAAACCCTTTAAACAAAATAATTCATTAACCATGAAAAGCAGTATGAAAACAATATACAAATATTTTTAAAAGTCAACAATTTCAATGTATGAGAATATTATTTAAATCAAAGTTCCTTAATAGTTGCACCTGGTAATCACTTTTTTGTATGCTCATATGGTAAATGTTAAGAATATTTAAATTGGCGGTCATTCTTTAAGCACTTTAAATTTAATATTTGGATGCATTGGACCCATAAAAATTATTACTCCAAATCTCTTGTTTGATATATATAAAATAAGTCGTTATATTTTAATGTGTAGCTCTTTTTTGGTTCTTTTAATATACATAAAGTCATAAATGTGTCTCCTTAGTTACAAAGTAGTTAATATGGCTCATTGGATGCATTGGACCCATAAAAATTATTACCCCAAATCTCTTGTTTGATATATATAAAATAAGTCGTTATATTTTAATGTGTAGCTCTTTTTTGGTTCTTTTAATACACATAAGGCATTAAGCACTTTAAATTTAATAATTGGATGCATTGGACCCATAAAAATTATTACCCCAAATCTCTTGTTTGATATATATAAAATACGTCATTATATTTTAATGTGTAGCTCTTTTTTGGTTCTTTTAATACACATAAAGTCGTAAATGTGTCTCCTTAGTTACAAAGTAGTTAATATGGCTCATTCCCCAAAAGATCTATTATTACTTATTTCTTACAATAGTGTAAGAATGAAAATTAAATATAAATCTATAAAGATTTACTTAATCCATAATTAATATAAATAGAAAATTTATTGTAAATTTTAAAACATCACATGTTAAATTCTTAATATTTTTACTTTCTATCCAATTTGTTTTTATGTAAAGTAATTATTAATTTATGTTAAAAATAAATAAATAAAACTTCATGAAACATGAGAGCCATCAAATAAACTTTAATGATTGAAGTATAATATGCATCATGTATTAAATATACACCAAACTAAAATAAAATATCATCAAGTATTCCCCCAAAAAAAGCTTTATGAAATATCATCAAATATTCTAAAATAAAAAAGCTTTATGAAGACCAAGTTATGGGAGAAAGGAGTTTCATCTTCATAGCATCTTTTAGCTTGGCAAAATTTACGAAGATAATGTAACTTTTAATGAAAAAATCAATGCTCACAAAAGATGATTGTGTCGAGAGATGCTTTATAGTCCAGTATGAGGGAGATCTTGTTAGTCGAGTGTTTGTTGATATTGTCGGCCATAAACAAAAAAGAATAATACAAAGTAAAAGGTAAATATGAGGGAGATCTTGTAACGTTTGTCGAGTTTGTCGATATTTTCGGCCATAAACAAAAAATAATAATACAAAGTAAAAAGTAATAAATATTATGTTGGCAATAAACAAAAAAGAATAATACAAAGTAAAAAGTAAATATGAGGGAGATCTTGTAACATTTGTCGAGTTTGTCGATATTGTCGGCCATAAAGAGAAAAGAATAATACAAAGTAAAAAGTAATAAATATTATGTCGGCCATGAACAAAAAAGAATAATACAAAGTAAAAAGTAAATATGAGGTTTGCACCTCGGGAGATTTGATCCCTCTCGGCGCTTGATAGAGCCTACGATTTGGATCTAGGCTTGTACTTTATTCAAAGTTGATGTTATTAGCTCGTCTATGTCTTCAAAGTATGATATTTCAAGGCATGGGATGATTAGCTTGAATTTGAATTATTCTAGTTCGTCGAAAGAATAGAAATTATGAAAAGGAAAAAGATTAAGACTTGTAAAAAAAATGTTTTGTTTAAAATGAAAAATTAGTGATTCTTTTTCATATTTTATATAATTTTCTAAGATGCAATTGAGTTACTTGAAAAGGAGTTTTAATTAAATTGCTTTAAATTTTCTGAAAATTATAAAATTACGAAAAGGAAATGTTTTTATCAAAATATTTGTTAGCAATAAAAATATGCGAAAAAAAATAAAACACAAATAACAGTAATCAACAATAACAACACTTTGGCATCAAATACAACTAACAAGAAACCATGGGATACCAAATAAGCCCACAATAAACCTTAATTAAATTACTTTAAATTTTTGAAAATGGTAAAATTATGAAAAGCAAATTTTTTTATCAAAAACTTTGTTAGCAATAAAAATACGCGAAAGGAAATAAAACACAAATAACACTAATCAACAATAGAAACACTTTGGCATATTACAATGGAAGAATCCAACCCTAAAATAGGGTTATTTACATGCAAATACAATTAGAAAGAAACCACAGGATACCAAAACCATTTGCCGAAACCACTTACATCCTTGCTCATGCCCGAGTCAAGGTTAACCCTAACAATCCCCCCTTTAAACTTGACTTGGTAAATTGCTTGGGATCTAACCCCCCCAAAACAACTAGAGTACTTATGAATCCCATTTACATGTACATAATACACATTATCATGTCCATTCTTATTTTTTGTTTTGCTATTACATCCAGAATCCTCTGGGATAACCATTGCTTCTTTCAACTCTAATTTCTCTCGCCTTGACTTTCCCTTCATGTGATGCACTTACACAAGACTTTTTTACATGCAAAGAATTCATCATTGATGTCCATATAAAAAGGAATACGTCCACCAGAATACATGGGCGCTAAACTGTTGTAACCGCGAGTTCTCTAGGAATCCTTTTCTCCTACGTGGTTCATCAATACGTTAAACTCTTCCTTGAGCATAACCTGGTCCCAACACTCTGAGATAAATCCATCTCACATTCCCCCCTTTAATCGAAGACTCGTCCTCTCTGATTCCACATCAAGATATCCTACGAGTACACCTGCCACCCTCGTAGCTACCCAAGTGGTTCATTCCACAACTTGATGCCACATCCTCTTCTACACATAAGAGGGATACAACTACTCCAATACATGTAGGCCTATAAACATGGGGAGTCAACTCTAACATGGAACCAAAAACTTTGGGTCGTCGGGTACCACCGATCATGCACCCCTTACAACACATGCTCAATAATTTCAACATAGGTACAAAGACATTCAATGTTTTTTCTGGAAACTGTGTTTTTCAAATCTCCAGCTTCCTTTTCACTATAATAAATAGCTTCTGGCTCCTTCTTTTAAATATACACATCAATCCCATCAATCCTTGTATTGATGCTTTCTTAACTGCCATTTAATGATGCCTGTCTAATTACCATTACTATTTGAAAATTCACAATCTTCATCATCTTTCCAATACCAAATACCATACGCATTCATCCACTTAGCCACTTTTAATAAAACCTTTTAAAAATTTACTTTGGGTAAAAACATGGATTTAAAAATTCTTCCATAAAACCTTGATTTTTTTTTCAAAAAACTCTCTCGTAACTTCTTTAATTAACATGTTCACTTTGCACATGTTTTAATGAAAAAAAAATTAACACCATATTTTACTAGGGTCATTTTACAGATCTACACTTGAACCTGTTGATCTGCATTTTCTCCTTGCAGATCCAAGTGTCCAAGCAATAGATCTGATCTCTCTCATCCACTGTACACACACCTGTAGGAAGTCTCTTATACACACAAGGAAATAACAATACATGATGTCGGGCTCTGATTTGACAGATTTGTGAGATTGAAATTCTTAATGAACAGATCTACACTTAAACCCAATGATCTACATTTTCTCCTTGCAAATCCAAGTGTCCAAGAAATAGATCTGACCATATTTCATCATGCATTGCAGACAATATCATTTACACACACCAATCTTTGATACCACTGTTAGCAATAAAAATACGTGAGAGAAAATAAAACAAAAATAACAACAATCAACAATAACAACACCATATTTATCTTGGAAAACCCCGTAGGGAAAAAATAGCCATCAATAATAGATCTATTATTGGTCCCTGGCTAAACTAGGCCAATGAACCCAAGAGCATCTCTGCTACTCACTTTGACATCTTACAATGGAGGAATCCAACCCTAACCTATAAATAGGGTTCTTTACATGCAAATAAAACTAGCAAGAAACCACAGGCTACCAAAACCGTGTGCCCAAAACCACCTACATCCTTGCTCATTCCTTAGTCAAGGTTAACCCTAACAAATTTCAGGATTAAAAACTTCGATAAATCATTTAAAAATCATAAATACAAGCCCAATTCCATTCTTTAATAAATACTCTTTCAAGATGTGAATCGAAATCATTAACAATAAGTAATTAATCAATTAATTTCGATCTTCCAAACTGCTCATTTAATTCATTAATGATTTCAAGATTGAAACTTTGTGATATCATCTCAACATGTAATTAATTCAATTCAAATCAACCAAAGCATGAAGTGGCTCAAATCAGATAAAGTGAGATTAAGTAGGCATTATCGAGCATCCAGGAATCCAAAGAGATCAAACGACACAATAATAACTTATGCGGAAAAAGAGGACCATTAAAATATCGACTACATCAAGCTAGGCAACACCAAAAGCAATGTGAAAGCAATATTTACAAAATTTAGATGGAGACCCTTTAATTTTTGCAAAATTTAGGGGAAGTTGTTGGAGGCCCAACATGTCGGTACAATTAAAACTCAAAACCAAACCCCAAATCAAAAAGTGGTGCTACTACTAGCACCCTTTTCTTCCATCAGATTACACTTACATTTACTTCCAAACCATGCATAAAATAGAAACAGAAATTTATTTTAAATAACTTAAAAAAAAAGAGATATTCCAATTTTAATTACAAAAATAAATTTGTTTTCTCTAAGAAAATCGATGAATATGAAAAAAAAAGATATTTAAAAAAGTTAAAATGTCCATTTTTTAAAAATAAATTTTAAATTTATAAAAAATAAAAAATACATAAATATTAAAAACTTAAAAAGGAAAGAGAAAATAATATTAAAAGAAAATATAAAAAAACAAAAAGATATAAAACAATTAAAAATAAAAATAAAAAACACATTAAAAAAAAAAAAAAAAAAAAACCTTTCCAAAACCGTATAATAATAGTAAAAAAAAATTAATCGAAAAAATTAAATATAAAATCAAAATAAATAAATAAACAATTAAAATTTAAAAAATATAATAATTTAAAAAAAAATTGAACTTAAAAAGTAAAAGTATAAAAAATTTAAAAAATATAAAATTTAAATAAAAATTAAAAAATTTAAATGAAAACAATTTTAAAAAATACCTACCCATTCCCCCTCCCCTCTCCTCCCATATGCCCACCTATCCCTACCCTCCCATCCCTTCCCCTACCCCTCTCCCCTCAGTCCCCAGCCCATGCCCCCTCTCCTCTCCCCTCCCCCATCCGCTCCCCTCCCACTCCCCCTCCCTTGCCCCCTCTGCCCCCTCCCCTCCACTCGCTCAACACTCCTATTCTAGCAAATGGGAGAATACTTGATTTTCGAATCGATTCTTGATTCCAGAATCAAGTCTTTTCCCATTTGCGGGTGTGGGAGGGCGGGGAGAGCGTTGAGCAGGCGAATGGGAGGGGGCATAGGGGGATGCGAGTGAAGGGGAGGGGCCAAAGGGGAAAGGGGATGGGGTGGGTGGGGAAATGGGGAGGGGATGGGTGGGGAAATGGGGAGGGGGCATGGGGGAAGGGATGAGAGGGTATGGATAACACGCCTATGGGAGGAGAGGGTAGGGGGAACAAGTAGGTTAGTTTTTAATTTTTTTTAATTGTTTTCATTTTCATTTTAATTTTTTAAAAATTGTTTACAATTTAAAAAAATAAAAAATTAAAGGATTTGCTAACTATGTGAGTCCATGAGTGTTGAGGATGAATGACATTTTCTCTTAGAGTTCCCTACATACACCCACATTCAATCACAGTTTCATAATCTTTGCTACAATACTAACCTCCATGATCTTCTAACATGCCAAAACTATGACAACCTAGGAATGCTTCTTTCTAAGCTTTTTGATCATAGGAATAAAATTGTACAACAATCCAAATAGTCTCTTAAGGTCTGATAGACCAAGTGGGTCTCACTAGACGTTCACCACCACCACCGCCACCATCACCATCATTTTATTTTAGTTGATTTTTTATTATTTTGGTTTTAATTTATTATTAATTTTTTTTTAAATTGTTATGGTTTTGGAAAGATTTTAATATTTTTATTATTGTATTTTTTATTGTTTTCTTTATTTTTTATTTTTTTCTATAGTTATTATTGTTATTTTAATTTTATTTTGTGGTATTTTTTTTATAAATTTTTGGTTTTTTTTAATGTTATTTATATTTTATTTTTTTGGTTTTTTCATTCCTTTTTAATTTTAATTTTAATTTTATTAATATTTCTATAGGTGTTTTTTGAATATTTCAAATTTATTTTTAAAAAATTGGACATTTTAAATTTCTGTTGTTGCCCATGGGGTGTAGAATAGATAGTGAATGGGTGCATTGTTAAGGAACTCCTTGCGTTAGGTCACTGGTTCGAAACATTGTGGGTACTAGCTTACAAAAGAATTGTCCTTTTCTCTTTTTTTTTCGTATTCATCGAATTTTTGGGAGAAAATTTTATTTTTATAATTAAAAGCAGGATATCTCTTTTTTTTAAGTTATTTAAAGGAAAAAAAATTCTTTTTACACCATACATGGTTTCGAAGTGGATGCAAGTGTAACCTAGTGGAAGAAAAGGGTGCCACCGGTAGCACCGTGTTTCTATTTAGGGGTTTGTTTTGAGTTTTGATTGTACTGGTAGGTTTTTAAAAAAGTCTCAATTTTAGCCTAAAAAAAAAGAGGGTGCTACTGGCAGCACCACTTTTCAATTCAAGGGTGGATTTAGGGTTTTGAGTGCATCAACACCTATTGGGGTTTCCAAAAAGTCATAATTTTAGTCTTGAAAAAAATTGGTGCTATCAGTAGCATCACTGTTCGATTAGGGGTTTGATTTATTGAAAAAATATGATTGTTTATGGAAAGAGTTCTCATTTTGAGTATAAATTTCTCGTCAAGTTGTATAATGTGTTAATTGTTTTTCAATTGTCAATATGTGATTAGTACAATTCCCTCTTGTTCTCCTTCTTCTCTTCTTTAAGATTTGAATTATGAGGAATTTCAATCCTCATTGCATTCAAAATTTCATTTGCATAACATCGATATCATCTTTTCTATCCATCTCCCTGAGATCCTATTTGTTGGCCAATCTCTTTGAGATCCTCTTTGCTAGCCATCTCCCTGGTCATTTCTTTGAGATCCTCTTTGCTATCCATATCCTTGAGATCCTCTTTATTATTAAAATATTGAGAATGTGCAAAAAAATACAACAATGCATTTAAACTAACATGTAAATCAATAGCAAAGATCTAATAGTCTATCCTTCTATCATACAAGAAACAATTAATTATGTAAGAATGAGATTCAAGAGGACAAGAGAACAATACACCATATATATATGTGGTAAAACCCCAAATGGGGAAACATCCATGGAATGCTTGGTCTTCATTATTCTACAAAAATCTCCATCTTACAATACAAGGCATCTCCATGTATGCATCACTCTCCATCTTCACATCATATCACAATCATGTGTGTACAAATGACATACACAACATGTGATGTGTGATTTCACATCACAACATACCTAAAAGGGTCTCCTTGTTGGCTTTCCTTGGGAAGACCTGGGTTCGGCGAAGTTAATGCAACAACAACAAAACCCCTTTCACTGGCCCTTTCAGCATCACCCTGTAAACAGGATGAAGTCTCACCTGAAGTGAATATGGGGGGTTACAGAATCAAGCTCCTGTAACCATGGAGATGTGCAAATGTGGTTGACAACCTGGCTAAAATCCCTATTTAATATTGACTAGCAGAATAGAATGAACAGATCACTTCTCACTTCGCAACTAATCAACTGCATACATAACTGCACCGAGTATCTAATGTATTAACTAGTTAGCTATGCATTCATCATTATAAGTGTTCCTCCATAGTTGTTACAACTTATTTTTCCACCCTGCGAGGATTTATACTCTTTGGCTTCCCTTGCTTATTTATAGACTCAAAACCATACTTTTGGTTCCCATTGAACCCCTTTTTTCCCTATTTTTCCTCATGTACGCGAGCTACTTGATTACACGTCGTGTATATGCAGGTTGAATCACAACAGCCAACATACATCGAAGTTTTGGTAAATAATAGTAAAAAACTCTATTTTTCACTCCAAAAAGTGGCCATTGTGACCTTTGGCCTTCCATGTATCCCGAAACCACTCGATTCGACCTTTCACCTACCTTTGGAGGGTTATATATTGATCTCTTATGGTGCATGGAAGGAGGAGAAGGAGAGAGCATCGAAACTCTATTGGATTTTTTCCATAGCTTGAGTCTACATCCATTGATCCTAGTTGTTGTGAACCCTTTATTTTCACCTACCAAACTCTTCCATATCTTGTAAAGGACTCATTCCTTTACTCATGAATTTTCCATTGCATGGGGGATTGAAGTGGTGGAGACACAAGTGGAGGGACCTAGTTCTTGGTTTAGATGAGTTGTCAGCAAGAGTTTGTACCATGTACTTCTTGTTCATATTAATAGAAATACCCATTTTCTTGTCCAATTGCTGTTGTGAATGGTTTATTATCATTGGGTACATTTTCTTACATATATAATGGACTATGCTATTGTTTATGCTAACAAATTTCATATATCATATGCACTTGCTTGTGTTTATTGTTGAGACTAAGCTGCAGGTTCAAGTGTGGTGATTGGAAAGCTCAATGGGGATCTACATCAAAAATCCGGTTGAAGGTTGGTATTTTATTCCACTTCTTAGTATTTACATTTATATAGAATGCATTGGAAATTGAGTTGATTTCTGGTAGTCATCTGTCTGTTGTAGTCTACCCCAAGCCATAGGAAGTTTTTTTCCATAACAATATCATTCATACACATGTATTCCATTTACTCAGCATACAATTACCATTATAATACACATCAAAGCAAATACATAAACATACCATAAACTTGTATACAAAGCACGCCATAAACTCATATACATAAAAACATTGATTTACTTGGTTCACCCCCAGGAGGGAGCTACATCCACATGAACTATTCTTTTATTATCTTGGAAGGGTAACAATTCCAGTCTGTGCACTTAGCTGTAGACTCTTTTCTACAATCAGATATCTACGCACTCAGCTGTAGAGTCTATTCTCTCTTTGATCATTATTTCTCTATTACAATCAAAATATCCACCTCCCTCTTATCTATCTCTCTCTTCCTCATACAAAACAACCCTTATATATAGGTGTGTCCGAAGGTCACATATTACAATAACAATGGGAAACCCCGGTGGTTCTCCTGTAGACCACACTAAGATTTAACTCCATTGTCCCTTTGGCGTCGTTTCCTCTCACTCTGTTGCATTCTCTGACAACGCACCTCCGACTTCTGCAGTGGTGTGTCCTTTACAGAACCATTATGCTTCTTAACTTCTTGTTCCTGTACCAGTCAGGCTGCCGCTCAACCCTTAACTACACCAACCAACTCAGGTTGTCCTTAGTACTTTGTCTTTATTAAGGAAACAAGTCCTTTCTTCCCAACTAATCTTCACTACATACCCTCTGCCCGGTATTTGCGGAGACGCCTTTCTCCCAAAAATGGTCAATGTCAAGCCTCGCCTAACTGTAATTTCCTTCTTAACTTCCTCTTCTTGGGCCTCTCCCAAAAATCCCCTAACACTTACTTGTGGCTTTCCCTCGAGCCACTTTCATTGGGCTTTGCTTACTTTGCATCACTTGGGATCTTCATCTTTGCTACGAACTCTTGATATGTTGTACAAAACTTCATAACAACCTCCTTAGTTTCCTACTCATATTCTTTCACTGTGTCGACCAACATTGCAAATATCGGTTCCTACATCTGGTCCTTAACTAATTTTTCTGTTGTGCAAAGCTCTTGCAACTTCACCTCAATCTCTTCATAGAGCGCCAGTGTCTCTTCCTGCATTGGTTGCAACTTTGCCATAGTTTCTTCTTCCTTGGTCCTTAATGCCTCTATCTCTTTCTAGAGCTCCTTTGTTTCTGCGAACTTCTGTATTCTCTGCCTCAGCGGAAAGTCCTTCATCGCTATGTTCAATGAGTCAAGGTCCTTATGCTTCTTTTGTACTTCACCCTAGGTTTTATGTAAGTCTGGGTCTTCTTGGAGTATGTCCCATGACTTGGTCACTTCTTCTAACAAGTCTTGCCACCTCGCAACTTCCGCGGAGATTCTCTCTGTCGAAGTTCTTAACTCTTCAACTCTTGTTGTCTTTACTTCTGGTGGAGTGCTATGTTGTTGTCTAGCATCCAAGTCTACAATCTTCTCTTTGTATCTGATTTCCATGTTCTCCATCTTTTCTTTAAGATTGTCGGTTGTAGTACCAATCTTGACTATAGTCGCTTCTACTTCGGGTTCTTCGTCGAAGTTTGGGATCTTCAAACAAACTTCCTCTACTACCCTCTTTAGCTTCTTCTGCTTTCCACGAGTGTCTACTAGCTCATCCGTCTTCAGTCAACATTCATTCTTCAACTCATTATAGCTTTGTTCAAGATTCAGATATTGGTTGTATGCTATCATGTCTCTATCCTTGATATCTTATATGACCTGCAAGTGTAGATCATGCAGTCCTTCTATAGGTAACATTCCCACATTAATGTCTAAGTGCCCAAGATGCTTCGCACCTTCAATGACTTTTTCTGATGGGAATATAACATTTGTTGGCTCGATGCACACCAGCCGAGGTCGTATCGTTAGTGCGGGTGATTTCATTTTTCTCTGGCTTGTTTCCTCTGATCTATCCTCATATTCTGATCCTTTCATTATATCCCTCTGTACCTTCTCTACTCTTTCCATCATATTCTTCAGTAGGGATAATTTTAAGGACCCATACTTATTTAAAAGTGTATAAACCTTGGTGAATCTTACCAATTCTTAAAATTTCAACTATAAAATATTTGGTGATATTTTTCTAAAATTATTTCAATTTCTAAGGATCTTATATAGTTTATATAATAATTTGGCACTTTTTAGAGTGAAAAAAGTTTACCCCATCAAAATTGGGTGAAATGGGGTTTAAAAAAATGAAAATTAGCGAATCGTTTTTGGAAAAAAACATGGAAAAATAGCCAATGAGCTAAATTTCGCCCCTAAAATTATCCTTGTTCTTCAACTCGACGATCCTTTCTTCCATGCTTGTTTGAAGTTTCTCCTGCTTCTTGTCTTTTTCTATGAGTGTTTATTCAATATGGGCGTGGACACTAGCTATGATGCAATCATAGTCATCATCTTCCAACTTCACATCCAATGGAGTCTTAATCGCTTTTTGTTTCTTTCTTTTTGACCCCTCTGACACATTTGTGGCGGGGTTCTTCCTCTTTTCTGCTTCTGGTGGATTGCCAGTCTGCTGATGTTCGTGTTCTTTCTCTTCTTCCTGTTGATCATTGCCTCGTCCAACACCATCTTTCTCTTGCTTGTCACTGTCATTGGCACTATCATCAAATGTCTTAAGTAGTGCCTCTGGTGCATCAACTTTCCATTCTGGTGGCCAATCCTTAATAATGAGATCAATATTCTGCACATCCAACTGATATTGACCTATTGTAGATGCAACCTGATCCCCAAAAGATTTGTAAATTTGTAGGGCCCCTCCTTTATTTTGAATTTACTCAGAGTTTTTTTTCATCTTTATCTGCTTGTTTTTCTTGACACTTAGATTTTTTTTAAACCAAACGAAAATTGTTTTTTCAGTCAGAAGAGTTATCCGTTCTCCATTGAAACGTTTGGAAGAGTTATCTTTTCTCCATCGAAATGGTCGATAGAGTTATCAGTTCTCCTCTGAGACAGTCGGTGAGTATTATGGTGTTTTGCATTTTTTGAAGAAGAAAACCTGTTTCGGAGCACATTGATTGTATTTTGCGTCGAAACAGTTGGATATGGTCGAGCTTGCAATTGATCGAATAAAAATGAAAACTTACACCAAAACGGTTAAACAAAAGGCTAAATCAGAACAAAAATTATTTTTACGCCGAAACGGTCGGAGCAAAACCACGTTTGCTTCCGAAACATTTCGATGCATTAATCATTTTTACCTAATATTCACCAGTTTGGTGTTCCGTCAAACTTTGGAAAGAAATCGACCATGGACCGAACTGGTTCGGTGATGATAAGAAGGATTGATACCAAATGAAAAATGATCCAAAATGAATTGGTGCCCAATGGAAAACTTGAAAATACGAAACGAGGTTTGGTGCCGAATCAAAAGAGTCACTCTGAAACATGATTGATGACAAACAATAAAGTGCTCTGAAACATGATCGATGAAAAATGGTAAAGTGCTCTAAAACAAAATCGATGACAAAAGGAGTTCTGCTCCGAAATCTTGATCCGAACAGCTTCAGGGTGAAATAAGAAAACACCCGAAATGATTGGTGGACCCCGTTCACAGGTGTATCGAGACACATTTAATGTGAGGGCCATCCTTGTTTATATATATATGGTTTTTCAAATTTTTTTGGTATTATTTTGTAACAGCGTTTCTTTTGGAACCTATCATCGGATGATAGAAATCACTTAACTCTGTTGAACATTTCATTTGGACCAATCTCGCACCTCAAGGTAGGTTTTTCATCCTTTTATTTTTATTTTTATGAAAATGGTGTTTTTCTGCATTGTTAAAAGGAATTTACAAACCTTTGATTGGTGCCCTACTTATGTTAAATTTGTGAAAATCGATAGGGTATGAAGGAAGAATTAGATTCTTTTTATAAGCATTAGATTGAAAACCCTAGGGCGCCATTTGTTGGTTGGGAATAGAAAATAAGGGCTTTGTTTTGATAGCCTCTGGTGGCATTGAATGTAGAGTATCCTTAATCAGAACATTTTAGGGATTTCCCTTAAGAAGACCGCCACGGGCTATCTCTATCTCCATAACTCATGTCCTTTATAGAGACATTACTTCTTGGCTTCAGCAATGGGAAGATCCTAATCTGAAATAGGCACCAGACATCGGAGGGAGATTTACATCTGGGATGGAATCCGATTTATCGACGAATCGAGAAGACGAGGGCTTAAATACCAATTTATTTAGGGTTGTGGCTAGTTTCTGAAAATATGGAGCATCCGCTGTAAGGGGATACCTTACAATCAACCCAACTCCAACCCAACAAGATGCAAGGTTTTTTGAAGTTGGACCTCTGGGAAATGAAATAAAGGGGTTTATTTTCTTTTTTCTTACACTTACCAAGAAAATACAAGTTAATAAGTAACTGGGGTAGTTCCTCAAGCCTTTTGAAACCTTGGATCCTGGCGTTAGATACATTTCTTGGGCTACTTATATAAGTGAAATATACAGTTTCAATTGAAGAGAGAGAGAGAAACTCGGTCTTGCACACTATATCATTAATACACCCCGCCAATAAAATATTTTCCATGAAACCTTAATTAAAGTGATTTTATGTTTGGAATCCTAATAGCTACCGAGTCTTGTTCTTGAGTGCAAGCTAATGGGTAATATGATGCTGAGGCTGTCCATGTTTTTGTATAGAAATTGAAGGCACGACTGCGATTTTTTTTAAAATTTGTTCTCTCTTTTGGCTAATGGTGCATTGGAGAATAAGGATTACCTTGCATAAAGACCCATTGATACATTGTTTATTGCATATGGGCCTTCACTTTGGAACTAGGATCTCAGTTTCCAATGTTGTGATAAACCATAACTAGCAGAGAAGAAGAATTCATTGTACACCATATTTTAGGGAGTCATCAAGACAATCATTCAGAACCAAACACATTTGACATTATGGAAGTATGAATATCCTGTTTTAAGTTCTTTTTGTAAACAATACCGACAAATCATACATCTGCAATTTATTTTCAGAATATTATGCCCATTATCATTTTTGCTTGAAATTATTGCATTCACATTTGATTTATGTACATTAACTTAATTTTCACCTTATGACTAAAAAATGCAAAGAAGAGCTTCTAAGCATAAGGCCAAGGTAGAAGAGTCTGATTCTGATATTGATATCGTTGCAAAAACCATGATGGAAACCCAATACGAGGACACCAGAGCAGTAACATGAATCGTTCTCGAATATAAATGGGGTGAACTATATCACCTCATCTGAGACTTAAACATGCTAGATGCATCCATTGAAGTGATGATGGTGTATCAAAATATCAAAAAATCAGGTCTTCATAAATCTGCCACCCATCTAGATATTTTTCCATGTTCATAAGTGATTGGGTGGATTTTACCTCATTGTGATGTTGGTACATGAATTATAGCTAGTATGAATGGAGAAGGATTCGCATCTTTTCATCCCGGTCATATCAATGCATCATATAAGTTACCCTCTCCAAAATTTATGATGACATAAGACTGGATAAAGGGAGTCAACATAGATTACTCTGACTATGCTAAGAAAATGTTGATTCCTGGAAAGCAGTTGAGGCAAAGAGAAAGCAGGGAACACGACACCCAGAATTTGAAAACACCATTCAGGATCATAGCTTTAATGTTAAGTATAATATTCGTTAGGGAAAACACGAATATCTACAAGGTTAGCTAGGTTCCCCTCATGTATCATATCGCCTCCCATGGTATCATATTCAATTGGGTGGACATTATCTCCGAGAGTATGGCCTCAACAATAGCAACAGCCCAAGGAGGGAGGACCCAGAAGAAAGTAGAATTATTTATGTATTCCTACCTTATCGACTGCATCTTAATCAGACACACATTCCACAAGTTGGGATGGTATTGGGTCCCGGATGAGACCCCTCTATATGTGTCTTAACAGATAATGTGGGCTCATAAATATACAAGCTTCTACAAGCTTATCTGCGAGGAATTCATAATTCCTCTGTATTGGATGATATTTAATGAAAAACCCAATTGCTTGTCGGACAACACAATCACAGTCATCAATGAATATGGAGACTTCTACTTTACCCCAAAACGCATGTATATTCGAATGTATGGGGGAACCAAAGCTTCGTCTCTAATGTCAAAGTATGCTACATATTATGTAGTACACAAAGAGGTCATACGGAAAGTTTTTATTAACGGGGCCGGGAACTTTCTAAATGAGAATAAGAAGGATTCCTATCCACCACTTCCCTTTGTCATCAGAGAATATAAATTCCCTAAGGTGAAAGGAGCATAAGATTTCATAAAATAATTGGAATCTTTCTACTTTGGAGAGAATATTTTTACAAGAAATGACAAACTACAAAAGGCCACCCAACGCTATGCATCATGTAAGATCCATTTCAATTATACAGATCACTTCTTAATAGATGAAGAGGTATACCGAAGAGCAAATAACATGACATATTTGAACAAACTATTTGGTTGAAAAAGTGGCACAGGTTCCAGTCTCACTAAGGATATGGCTAAAGATGCAGAACTGCAAAATTCTAGAGAGGAGGCTATAGAAGCAGAAGAAGCAAGGATGAAGCAAGAGGAAGAATAAAAGCAGAAGGAAGAAGCAGAAAGAAAACAGAAAGAAGATAAAGATAAAAGGAAAGAAGAATAAGCAATACAAAAGAAGGAGGAAGAAAAGAAGAATAAAGAAGAGCAAGAAGCAGCAGATAAAGAAGCAAAGTTGGAGAAAAGAAAGGAGGAAGAGGATAAGCTCAAGAAAATTGTGGAAGACAAAGAAGTTCAAGAAGATGACCATAGTCTTCAAGACATGGACATAGATCCACACAACATCTCCAGACTCCCTCTTACAGGAGGACATCTTCCATTGGTTGAGCTTGGGCTCACACCTCTTACCCCTTCGAAGAAGCATTCAGTAGCAAATCTAGACATGATAGTTTTTTACCCCAAGCAGAAAACAATTTTAAGGAGAACAGAGAAAAGGATGAAAATGGGCACACAACCATATTTGGTGACTATTCAAGAAAGCACCTTTGTAAAAGGTACTCACAAGGATCCCAAGTTCACTGCTTCAATAAACATAGCAGCTGCTCAAGCAAATTTCGACAATGTTGATAAATTGATGAATGAATTGGATCGAAGGAAAGAAAAAATGTTGAAGCTAAAGGATAACTTGGTAAAAGAAAGAGGTGAAGGAATTGAGTTGAAGAGGAAACATGATGCAGTAGAATCTGAAAAGAATAAACTACTATTGGATTATCAAAATTTGGAAAATGAAAAGGATGCTTTGAATGTGCAACTTTTGATTATGGAAGGCAAGCGAAGTGATTTCTACACTTGCATAAATGAGTTAGAAGAAAACGAAATGAAGTCAAACCAACAGGTGGAATCTTTAATGAGTGAAAAGGAATATTTACAAGTGCACATAGATGAAATGATAATTGAGAAAGAATCTTTGCAATCCTAGATGGACGAGTTGGTCAGAGAAAATGAATCTTTGTTGGAATAGGTCAACATGGCTCAAAATAAAATGCAGGATATGACCCCATTTTATGAGCATGCTTGTAGAACAGGGATAATTTTAAGAACACCCCCGAAATTTATATGTATAATAAATGGGAAAATCTTCCTAATGTGTAGGAAAATTTGAAGGTTATTTTATCGATCATATAATATATATATATACATGTTTTTATCTAATCTTTCATTCTGATATAGAATCTTGTAAAATCTTGGTTAATCTTTCACTAATTTATACGATATTGTAAAATATTGGTGAATATTTCACTGAATTATAAAATATTGTAAAACATTGGTGAATCTTTCATCAAATTCTAAAACCTTGTAATGTCTTGGTGAATCTTTTGCTAGGAAGACTCGACTTTGATTCTGTAGATTACTAAGGTAGTGCAATAGAAGAGCATATATGAGAGCTCAACTCTCTCGACTCCTAGACCCTCAAATGAACAAATGCATGAATGAGGAGAGGAGGGATTTATTTATACATTTCACAAGTAGTATTCGGTCACTCACAACTAGAGGTGTTGGTGAAACACAACTACACTAACTAGATTTAGGGAAAGTGGGGATTCCACTTTTTATCTCGTCCCTTAATGGTCCAATGGAAATGTGGGGACCCAAATCTTTACATACCAACAAACTGATAGAATTGAACACTTTAAACTGTGGAGTGATTATGGAACCCACGAACCATTATTACAATGTGAAGTATTATCGAGACCCACAACCTTAATATAGTGTATGAATTCCCAATGAACTTATTTTCCAAAAATCTCATTTTTAAGCTACCCTTTAAGAAAAAAATAACATGCTTAATTGTTTATAGATACAAATGCCACCTTTTCCTTTCTTTTGTTGACAATCAAAATATGAATTATGTCATTTGATTTAGAATTTTTAAAGTTAGTTAGAAACTTGAAATGGTTATTAGAAATAAGAACATACACTAACAAGAATAGAAATCACATTAATGCATCATCACACATATCATTAGAACTACTTTGTTAAAGACTATTTTTTCTCAGATAAACTGAGTAGGTGTTTGTATCCATGTCCTTGAAATTTTTGAAAGCATACAAAATGTGGTAAAATTGTTTTAGCACCCTCATTGAATGAAAAAGACTAGATATCAAATAGCATAATGTCTACATCTGAGGTCAAACATGCCCTATACATATTATATACAATCATGATGGAAATGAAGTATCGTGTTCCAACTAAATCATATATTTATCATAGATATCTAGATCCATTTCTAGATGATGATAGCAATTACACATAAAAAAAATCACCAAAAAATATTTTACTTTTGAAAGACCCTTACATAAAACAAAATATCGTAAACAAGTACCGAACCCAACAATTTTAGGTCACAAATAAAATTGACGAAGTTGGCAATATGAATTAAAAAATCTACCAGCCATGAACTTCTCAATACAAATAAAAGAATCTACCAGAACAATTTGGAAAACTCTACAAGAAGACAACCGAAATAATGACCATTCCACTATAGCCCCGCCATTATAATCAATGTGCATTAATTTATATTACAAACATCCCAAACATCAACAATAATAGACATAAAATATGAACATATACACTCCCATTAATGCCTTATATCCAATAATAATTGCAGACCAAGATCCTAACAAAAGCACATTTTAAACAACTGGGTCAAATTTAGTTTGAATATATAAAACCCATGTGGTGTCTCTCCATCAAGAGTAGCATCCACTAGCATCATAAAATGTCAGTCGATAGTTTAAACATGAAGGCATAAAATAAATCATATCTTTTGAGTTATATACCACTTTCATGGAACGAATACTCCTGGGATAGAATAAAAACTTAATTACACTGAATGAGCCCTACGAATCAAGAGTGCCCTAGAATTCAACAAGCCTCAAAAAGAATCTATGATAAAAAGCATGATAAAAGGTAAATTTGCAATATAATAATCTATTGTAACTGTGGATAAAAAATATAAAAAGCATACCACGTTAATTATTTGATAAAGAGCGTGATGCGAGTTTTTATTCTCTGATAAATTGTATGTGCGGCATGGCCCTTCAAGACCCAAGATTTCGGCAATGGAGATGTTATGCGAAGATTAAAATGTCGATAAAACTAAGAATGAAAAGTGGAATCGCATCAACCAGAACCTTAACCCTACAAGCACAATCCGATGTGAGTGAACCATGAATCACTGTAGCCCTTATATAGAACAGAACAACCCCTGATTTTCCCTCCAATACTGGAAATCAAGGGCTCAAAGAAGGTATCACATGAAATTGACTAAAAATATAGGCGAATGCAACCATATGCCTGAATTACAAGGAAAATGGAGGGTGAAATAACCCTTGGGAGCCTCCATTACTGAAAATTGGGGGCGAAGGAATGATTTCACTATAATTTATCTAGAAATTGGGGACGAAAGATAGATTGGAGGGAGATTTTGCTTGGGCAAAAATAGTTTTTTTCATTTTCCTCATTAATATACGGGAGGCTATTCATTTTGGATTTATTTTTTTTCTAATAAATATTGGGCAAATATATTTTAGTTGAAAAAACCCTTTCCATATAATAAAATAGCCCACCAAATTTTTGTAACCCCCTTAATATAGTCCATGGGATATATATAGCCCTAAAATTATCCATGTTGTAGAATACAAGAACAAATTTGCCACTCACAAGAATTGTTGATTGAATAAATTTATAAAATGAAACAGATGATATATAGGATGAAGGATATTTCTGCATACGCTTTTTCTGTAAGACAGAAATTAGTCAATGCTTTAAAAAAATTGAAAAGGTTGATGGCATGGAAGGGACAAAATAAAAAATTCCCTTATCACCTTCCAAACAAGACAGCTGCAGAACTCAAGTTAGACATATCTCTTCTAGACAGTTGTAGGAGAGATTCCAGGAAGATACAGGCAGAAGTACCAAAGTCCATCACAAAGTGTGAAGAAATCTACAAATAAATCTGTCAATTACATGATAAATTCCATATCTTGATGGTTCCAGACATGTACGGGTTTCCTACCAAAGATCAGCGTCTAATGGAATTAAAAGATGGCTTGAAAGAAGACCTGTAATGTTGGTGCCCCAATCTTGTCACAATTTTGATATCAATCGTGGCCATGATTACTACATAGTGTCATTTGCAATGTATCAATTTCATACATTTTCATCCCTATGACACTATTTTTGCCTCAGATATATATATTTTTTAATTTAACGTCATTTCCATATGATTATCAATGATTTATTGTTTATATATGTTGGATTAATGATTTTAAACATCTTCGACCCATGGTTTTGATGACATGGGCTATGGTTCTCATGCAGACGACCATTCAGACTATCATTCGCATATAGATGGTCATTCGACCCATCATTCGCACCTAAAGATTCATTTGTTTGCCTACCTGGACGCATTGAAGACACCAATGGGAACATGGGTTTTGTTACTTGATCATGCTACATGGACACTCTTCTTTGGCTTGCACTAATTTGATTCCCACACCTACCAGATCGATGATTCTTTAACTCAAGTAAAACCCATATGTTTAGCAGTGAATATTTATGAGCTACCATATTGCACCTTGATTTGCGTGCACGTGGAAGCATATATCTCCAAACAATCTAACTAGTTTAAGGAAAATCCATCCAGCTACAAAACCCAGAAATCGTTTCGCAAAATTCGCAACCACCAGAGAGATATTGATGGGGCATTTTTCCAATTCTTGCTAAATCTGTGTTTTTTGAGTTTGTGGAACGAATTTCTGAGTTTGTTCAAAGTTATTTGAGCTTGATTTGAATGTATAAATAGAGGGATAGGGATTATCAAGTTTGCTCATGTAATGGAAGGATTGCTCATGTAATTGAAGGATAGAGAGATGATAATAAAACTCTGCATTTTGTATTGTTTCATGATATTTTTATGGATGAATAATTGAAGCACAGGATTGAATGTTTTAGAGAGATGATCTGAATGTTATTGATGTTCTGAATACTGCGTTTGCATTGAGGCATCTTTAGGCTATCTACCTCGAGTGGTAAAGGCCCATCGCACGAGGTAGTATAGTCTTACAATTTCAATTCTGTAGGTTACGATTTTGTTCTTATTCATTTTAGATTGTTGAAGCAGTATATTTCATTGCAATATAATTTTTGAATTTAGCTAGAAAGTTGTAAACTTATTCTTTAATAGATTAATGAGTTTCAAAAAGTAGTTGGTAGATTAGGATCTGTGCACATAATTTGTTTAAGTATATAGATGTTTGATTTTTGTTTTTAGATTGTTGTAGATTAAACCAAATCTCTTGTGATTCCAGATTTGCATAAAGACTTCAATAGATTTGTTGAAATCCTGTAGATTTCAATTGCATAGAGAGATTAGATTAGATGTTTGGATAGATTAGTTATATTAAATCAAATCAAATAGATTTTGTGGAAATTGATTAAGAGATTAAATAGATCATATGTTTGGTTTCATTTCATAAGAAGTTTCATAGGATTGCTTCTTGATTAACTAGTGTTTCTCATAGTTTTATGGAATCTTGTTTAGATTAAATGGAGTTTAATTTCAATCCTGTAGAAGTCTAAATCACAGAGTATTTGTTTTGAATTGCATAGAATTTCCCTATAAGTAAAGTTGATGACTTTTTTGTTATGATCTTAAGTAAAGTCTTTTAAAACAAATATTAGATTTGGATTTTCTTTGATAGGATTTATTTTCTAAATTAGTGTTGTAGATGAATAGATAGATGAAGACATAGTGATTGTTTCATAGAATAAAAGATTGGATGATTAGAAGTTCACAAATAGTATTAATATCAATTCATGTAATGAATTGGTATACCCTGCACAAATCGAATCAATTTAAAACAGTTCAATGACATTGATAAGCAAAAGAACGAGGACATAATGGACTTGATTTTAATTGAAATACAAGCATAATACATGGTACATAATTTGATCTGAATTTGACAAATCATTCAGAATAATAGACTTAGAATAGGATTTTGATTAATGCAATGTCGTTTGTAGGTCTATTTGACAAGTCGATTGATAATTCAAAACCCTTAGTTCCCTTCAGTTGATTTCTTTAATTTTTGCACTTTTGATTTCTAGATTTTAACTTTCAATTGACCACCAATGGATAGATTAGGGATCTAACTCGTGAGATACGATCACCCCATGATGGGATTCTTCCTTAGGTTCTAAGCTATCTCATTTTTCTTGTTTTGCTTCCAAGTATATATTATTAGCTTTAGGTTAGGATTAGCCTAGATTAGTTTAAACCTTCAATCCTGCACATACTGTGTTGACACATCTAAGCTTACGAGCCCCGGGTTGACAATTAAGTGTTGAATTAGATAGTGCATATTTTACTCGACATGGAATACATCAGGAAACTAGATGTGCTTAATGAAGAAGATCTCAAGCAGCACATAGGGAAAGCATCTGTAAATGCTTATTTCCTGGAGGAAAGTTATAAAGTAGCCACTAAAGGAGTAATAAGTGTGGAAAATGAATGATTCGTTCAAGAAATATCTTTAAAATTATTGGAACATGTACAGTGTGATATAATATTTCATGAAGATGACTTGTGGGACAATTTTATTTCCATCATAGAGGTTTCACTAGAAGGATAATTTAATTTGTAAATAATTATCTATTTTTAGTTGTGCAAGCACAAAAGACAAATTGTAGCAATCCAAGGGTCAGAGGGTACACTAGTACAAAATGAGAAATTAGCGACTAAAAAAATGACTAGAATTCACATATAAACGAGTATTTTTTAGTTGGCGACTAATAGTAGCTAATTTCCACTATCTTATAGCTTGACTAACTTAGTTGTATTTATTTTAGTCATTAATAGTTGCCTTATTTAGTCGTATATTTGGTGATTGATTTAGTCATTGATTTCCACAATTAATGACTAAATCAATGACCAAATATACTACTAACTAAGGAAACTATTAATGACTAAAATAAATACGACAAAGTTAGTTAATATATAAGATAGTGGAAATTAGCTACTAATAGTCGTTTATATGTGTATTTTAGTCATTTTGTTAGTCACAAATTTATCATTTGTAGTAGTCATTTATTGGTATGAATTGGTCATTTATTTAGTAGTTGATTGTGGTTAACTAGCCATTAACTGTAGTTAACTAGACATTTTTGTAGTCATTGATTGTTGTTAAATGACTATTTATTTAGTCATTGATTGTTGTTAACTAGTCATTTAATTAGTCATTGATTTTTGTATATACGGCACGGAGGAATAGAACCACCAACCTCTTTCTTTTAAGGCAAGTGCTTTGCCATTGAGCTAGCACCCTTAAATAGAAGAAACGAATTTAATGGACCAAGACGCAAAATCATGTGAGTTATTCAAACATTACGTAGAAAAAAAAAGGATAAATTGCTCCATGTTGAAATGCCAGGACTCTTAAGAAACATTACAATCCTGTGGAAACATTACAATCCTGAAATCCTGAAAACTGTTAAGTCTGTTGAATTCTAAATGGGATCTAAATTCTACTTTTTTCATATGAAGTCCGATGAGGTTGGAACCACTCTCAAACATCCTGAAACAATTAATGGTAATGTTAAAAGTTTAAGTAAAAGGATAGAAAATGAAATATAAGGAGAATGTCACTTTTAAGAATTAAGAATTAATAATTTAACATTACCAATTAATATTACTGACTTGAATGTAACTTGTACAAAATCGATCGAGTCCATACAAAACTGGTCCCATGCATGAAAATATGAAAATAGGGGGGTGCATATGGGCATCCCTTAAAATACGTTGTTTTGTAATTTAAAATAATTTGAAAGTAAAAGGAAATTTGTCTAATAGTACCTAATAGGAAGCCAATTAAAATCCACAAAGAAATAGGCCTTATCAGGTCTTGTTCTTCTGTTAAGGTTGTGTAATATTATATCTTTATAATGTAACTTTAATCAGTATGGATAGATTTTCCCCAATGTTGGAGATGGAATGCTTGTGATTTATGGTGATTTCTATAGGTGTTCGAATAAATATGGAATTTGGTAAAGCTACCCTTCTAATGGATGATATAATTATAATGAATTTTTTAAATCATTTCCTTAGTAATCAATCTGCCTGTTATAAAAAAAAAACATTATTTATAAAATGACTTGCAGTATATTTCAGTCAGTTTATTAAACACAATATTATTTTGAAATTTTAATCGTAGACTAATTTTCAAAGCTTAAAAGCTCTACCGAAACAAAATCTTGCTTTAGCGTGTTGAAGCCTTTATAAATCTTTTTGAATTTCCAGCACAGGGATCCAAAAAGTTGGTCTGATCTTACCCATCAAATTGAGAAAAAGCAGCCTTTTGTAACCCAAACAAATTCTCATTACTTGTTGATTCGAGATTATAACTACACTACTACAAATTTTAATCTACGCAGAGAAATAACTGAGAATATATCACTGCCTGAAAAACTTAGTCACAAGCATAATTATCAGTGTTGACGTTCAAAGGAAAGTTTTGGAATTTATGTCCACAAAACCATCAAAAGAAAAATCCATAATACATACAGGACATGATTTTTTTCATTTGAGATGAAATCTGCATCCTTCACTTGTCAGGTGAAAGTAGTAGGTTGCTCTTGAAAATATCTAAATAATGCAAGTCAGCAAGTCATTTGCAATAGCCATGCAACCTACAACAATGATACCAACAAATCGAATATGCTATCATGCAGATGCATCATTGCCCGTAATTCCTCTAAATGATTAGCACAAAAACTATGCATGGTTTAAGTTATGATTGATTTCTATAGGCGTTATTTGAGAACTTTAAGGTGTGACTATTAAAAAAGGGGAAATTACCATTAGCAGATGAGCTAGCACAAAATGAAGAATTCCCTCCAACATATTTTGCAATGAGTTTACTAAACTCTATTCATCTATGAATATTAGACAAAGAAGGAAGTAATAGAAGAAAACTAAGGAACACAACAAAGAGAATGCGTCTATAATTCCCTGTCCATCAAGGTTTGTGCCCCAAGAAGACTTTCTTAGGATGCAAAGACGATATCAAAAATTCATACTTCCTTGAAGCTTCAATGACGGTGGCTAATACATCTCTCAAGTTGAAAAATTATTACAGTTGCTGCAAACGGAAATCTACCAATAGCCCCTTCCCCTGCCATGTTCACCTCACCAACCACCCCTTCCACTTCCCCTCCCAAAACCTCTTCCTCCTCGAGATAAGCTTGCTAATTCCCTGTCTACAAGTTGGGTTGGTGACATGCCATCCCCGTGGCCCTTCTTTGCTAGAGGGCCACCTGCAGTACCATTGGTTACTGGTCATTTTTCCCTACCCTTGATAGCTAAATTAATAAGTAAAATGCATATGAAATATCATGTTATAAATTTAATTCCAACATTTATCTTCACAACAAGTTATTTTCCAAATAATCTAGAGAGATGAAATAATACATACCCAACACTAGAAGCTGGCGCAACAGGATTTGAAGCTTCCTTCCATCAAAGGTTTATTTTCTTTTCCCCTAGGAAAGTAAGGGACTTTGAATGTAGTGGCTACCATTATATTAAAACAAGTGGTTTAAGAACAATTACAAAAGTTAAAACACACTTTAAGTAGGTGGTCATCTCAATAATGGTGAATGAACATCCTTTCAAACCTAAAATATTTAAACTACCTCAGTCATTTCCAATATGTTATTGTAGGTTTCCAGTTGTAGTATTCTGTTTTTTCACTTTCTGTCAAAAACACACAAGAAATACATCAGACCTTAAACCTTTAATATACTAAAGCCTAAAGGTCATCAAAAGCATGCGCAAAAGGGAAAATATCTTACTACTTTAGCTTTTGCAGCATCACCTTTGGCAACATCCATGGCTTTATTATGCTCTAACATTCCTTGGGTTAAATTTTTCATGGTAGCCCGAGCTAGATCCTCAAATATCGTCAATCTACAAGAGCATAACAATTAATAAGGACATTTGATAAACACATCTCGAACTTTTCAGCTTCTACATGTGTGAAGTAAAATATGCCATGCCTGATTCGTAGTCTTTGTTATATGTAATTTTGTACAAAATATCCCTTGACATGGCATTCAAATATTGCATAGGAAAGTAAGGATTGCTGCTCTAGGAGAATATTTCAGCCAAGCCAAATCTAATGAGCACATAACAGAAAATGAAAACAACATCCAGACTTAAAGACTTGGAATTCCCATGTAACTTTTACTGCCCCTAAATATAATGTCAGTGACCCAAAATTTTCTGGGCATATGCATTAGCTATATTGTAGCTTTTCAAAAAACCGCAAGCATACGGTTACAAACAAGATGCAACACTAATGATCATTTCAGTTCTGAAATTTAATGTCAAACTTAGGCAACTCGCAATATGGAAACTCTCAAGTCTCAATAATATGGAAACATGGAAGAGTGTCCACTTCCTCTACAAAGCAACAAAAGGAGTTATAAACAAAAGGAATATTTATTGAACTTCCTTGCAATGAATATCCTCACATAAAGATATTGTTTGACATAACTTATAATCCATGTTTTGATCACAATATCCCAGAGGCTAAGTAATCCATGTCATCATATAAAACCTCTATAAAGCCACATCTTGGATACTAGAAAACCAAAATAGTGATAAACAATCTCAGAAAGAGGTGGAATTTTTTAATTATGAGTTACTCATCTTCTTGAGAAATCCAAGTGAAAACAAATTTTTGTAAAGTAATTCCAAGCTTGAAGCGTTATATGCATTTTTGGATTTTAGGCTACCATTGTGAAAATTGAAGAGTTAGTGTGCTCTAAGTAGAGATTCTCCTTTTTCATCACTTAGTTCTATTCTAATTGAAAGAGACACAAAGAAAATGCTTTGATTTGGTTTGATATGTTCTCATTTTTTATGTTTTGCTTGAAAAATGGAAAAGAGTGCTTTCATCATCATTTTTGGTAGATTGGGAGTTTTGTTGAAATTTATTGTTTTGTGAGACCATTGGAAAAATATTTCTCCTTCCCTTACATAGATTTCATCAAAAGAAAAGTGCATTTTCATGTAGTTAGGTTTGCATTATGTTTACATTTATGTACTCACCTCATGCATTCACCTAACTATCCAGATAAAATTTACCGATAGAACTAGGTTAAAATTTACTAGTAACTTGTGTGTTAAGTTAGAGACGTATTCCGGCATCGTAAAATGTGGTAGTTGTCGTTACTTGCCTACACTGCATCCCGGGGGCACTGTAGTTCTTCCACGTACCAACCGGTATATCGAAGTCTCTTTCATGTACCTTAGGGTATATCGAAAGGAACTTCACGTACTCGGTAGTATATATGAAAGCTCTTGTCGTACAATTGTGCATTAGACAGTACCACTATGGATTCGAGCTCCCACGTACCTTGAGTATATCGAGAGACACTCCTAAGATTCCTAAGACCAACTGAGCTAACCATTTGGCCATCTTGGTAGAGAAATACATTGAGAACAACACTCATGGAGCTACTACACACATACTATCAGGTAGTTGGGTTATATGGTCAGGGGTATGGTCCTAATCCTCCCTGGTTAGTGCTATGAAATATTGGGCTGAGTATAAATGTTGGACCCTGGAGTATATCGCGAGTTGCGAAGCCTTGAAAATCCTGTGAGGTTCTAGACTTCTAAATCCATACCTATCACATAATTTTTCTTGCGTCCTTAGTTTGTGTATATTTTTCTGGATTGCTTTTCTTTTGTTTAGAATACACTTAGGATAAATTCTGGTTCGGTCATTTTGGCTAAACAACCTTTGAGAAGGTCCCGCATAATTTTAAACATACCACCCGAATATCCCCTTAATCAGGAGGTAATTTCGAGGGTAAGCATGGATCCACAAGTTACGGTCATGTCACTTGAAGCAGAAAACTCCACTATGGAGTCCAGAGCGAATTTATTTCTTCCTAGTTCACCAACCTCTAACCCCCCAAGGGCTGAGGAGGTGGAACCATCCACTTCATGAGACACATCCTTCCACCATTCATTGGAAGGAGAACCTGGGGCTCTAGATTGGCTAAATCCATCCCAGGATCCCCTGTATCCACAGCATTTGGTCCATCCCCATCCTTTTGGGACACCTCTCTCGGGCAACAATGGGCCCATCTGGATTTACATCTGGAGGAAAAACACACCCCTTTTCGTTGGGCTCTCCATGCTTAGTGGTTGGCTCTAGTATATGAACTCTTGGACCAGTCACGACAATGTGTTAATGAACTTCGGTGCCAAAGACTCTCACCGAGAAGAAACATCTCGGAAACAGCCATGTTTCAATATACCCCATTTCGTTCATTATCTCTTGTTTCACCAGAAACACCCACACATAATGTGACCACTTACCAACCTTGTCAACCCTCGTTTCCTGTGAGTACACCCCTTAATCAAGAGACCAGTTCCATACCCCAAAACTCACCGGGAGGATACTCTTTACCCCCTAATTTTATCATGAGTAAGTTCCTCCAATAGTAAGTAGTCAACAACCCATTACAATTCAACCATCCATCAGTGGTCAAAACGTTTTTACTGGGGGGAAACCCCTATTTTATAGCCATAGTACGAGTGGAGGACTTCCAATTGGTCATTCCCTTGGCGGTTCCTTACCCATTGTGGACTCCACCATGGGATTACCTCATGGCGGGGGATCATCCAACCCAACTCAACCACCATGGATTCAAGCGTATCCATCCTATTTTAACCCTGTGTCGAGACATTTCAACCCTGGAAACGTACTCCAGGGGATACCTTATCCTAGAAAACCATACATTCCATGGGGAAAATTTAACGTCACACCAATTGGACCCCCACCAAATTTTCCTCATGCCCCACCACCCCCACCATCATTCATTCCACCACTTTCTAGAGGGGCCAGACCTCCACCTTCAGGAGGAGGTGGAGGCCCTCCCCATTTCGGCGGTGGAGGTCCACCCCATTCTGGCAGGGGTGGAGGCGTACCCCCACCTTATGGAGGAGGCCCACCTCATTCTGTAGGCGGTGGCCCACCCTATTCCGACGGTAGAGGTAGTGGCCCACCCTATTCCAGCGGCAGAGGCAGCGGACCCCCTTATTCCGGTGGTGGAGGCAATGGCTCACCCTATTCCGGCGGTGGAGGCAGAGGATCCCCTTATTTCGGTGGTGGAAGAGGACCACCACCTTCTGGTGGAGATCCACCTTATTCCAATAGTGGAGGACCCCCACCTTCTAGCGACGGACCACCTTATTATGGCAGCGGACCTACATATGGTCCACCACCCAACCCAGGCGTCCCACCCCCTTATGGACAATTCCTGACGGGAACACTTTACAATCAGTCGATTCAAGGTCCTACTAGTCCATATATGCCATATCAATACTATCAGTATCCACAGCCAAACCAACAACTGCCATTCTTGGATACTCTGGACCTACCCGGCCTGTCTCGTCTGAGCAATGACCCCATCCTACATGGTTATAATTGGACACCCAATCCGATCAAGCTACCCTTTGATATTCCCAAATTTGATGTAAAACCCAGTGAGGACCCAAAAAACCATGTGATGACTTACCATCTCTGGTGCTCGTCCAATTCCTTGATGGAAAAATTGATTCGTCTAAGGTTGTTTCAGAGGACCTCACCGACCCAGCTGCCAAGTGGTATATTGAATTACCACTGCACTCATTTCTCGATTTCTGCTCTCTTGCTATGTCCTTCTTGACTCATTTTCAGTTACCCATACACTAAAAAACTAGTATGGACCTACTAAATTCGCTCCATCAAACCACTGCAACTCATATCTCTAATCATATCCATGAGTGGCAGAGGAGACAATATCTCATTAAGGCTCCCATTCCAGACCAACTCTTAGCTGACTAGTTCACGAAGTCCCTTTTACCCACCATAGCTCGAGACGTGGCTATGGTAGGAGTCATCACTCAGTAATAGGCTATCACTCATGCCCACTACTTAGACCTCATCTATGCACAATCCGGCACGTTATATGACATTGTTCTTGATGCGCCCCTCCCTACATACGATCTTGCAAAACCACCCAAGGGACCTATGGCCGATGGTATTATCGGTTCCCTTAACTCTCAGCCTTCTACTCAAATTGGTGGATCGTCGAACCTCCATGGTTCTTCCTCACCCCCACCATAGGCTGGTAGCAGCACCACCAAGTCACCCACTCCTGCTTCCACTAAGAAGGTGAATTATGTTCAATCACCTTTGCCTCAAAAATCCGATGGCAAGAATAAAAACAAAGGTAAACCCAAGAAATCTTCCAACCAGTAGGATCACAAGAACTCCCCTGAAGACACAAAACAAAAATGGAAGCTAAAGTATCCTTGTTTACTATGTGGTGGTGACCATTTATCCAAAGAGTGTCCCCACCAAGACGAAGTGCATATGTTTCTTAAGGGAAAATCCACACCCGCAGTTCTCAATGATCCCTTCCCCACCCAGAATCAACAAATGATTGCTCAACCCTCTCCTTCTCAAGGAGACACATCTTCCACCACACATGTTCTCATGATCTGTAGCGAGATGGTTAACCTAAACAAATGATCACATTCATATGACTCAGTCCCTCCAAAGGAATCCGTTGGAAGTAATACTGAAAAAATATTCCACCTCTATTCCAGATATTACCGTACCACAGGCTCCTCTCACCATTGAGAAGCCTTCTTTAGAGTCAATGTTGTGTCCGCCTAAGAGCATGATTCGAAAGGTAGTTTTCAATCCCAATGCTCGAGCAGCTCAGAAATACAACATTGTAGAGGACTTGGCGCAATCCACTTGTGCCATGTCGACACTAGAGGTCTTGAATAATTGTCCCAATCAACACAATACTCTTCTTGTTGCCATTGGCACAGTAGATCCGGATTCCTCGAATATTATCATGTTTTGACTTGAGTACTTTAAACCGAGGATTTCCCACTAGCTGGCATTCCAGGTTGCTACGAAGTTTGTTGGGATGATAGTCCATCGTACTGTACTAGAAGAAGGCGCTTCCACCTCGGTCATGTCGCTATCTTGTTGGAGAGCCATTGGTTCTCCCGAGTTGAACCGTTCTCCCACTACCCTGAAAGCATTCGACGGTCATGGATTTCAACCCCATGGGCTATTACAAGCCTTAGCAGTAGAGTTGGGGGGTAATACTACAACCATTAACGTGGAATTAGTCACATCCCCTTTGGATTATAATCTCTTACTTGGTCGTAATTGGTTTTACGCCATGACTACGGTCACATCATCTATCTTCCACATAGTGCAATTCCCCCACCAAGGTCGAATTGTCATCATTGACCAATTTGACTTCTATACACCAGACATTGCTACTCACCCTGGGGATAATGTCCTGTTACTCAAACAATCTTCGTAGCCATATGAGAGTGTGGGTGTCGGCCTCATAAAATATTCATCTCTTATGGGTGTCTTTCCAACCCCAGATCCCCCTAACCATGTTTCCACGATGAACATGATATCCTTCATGATGCCATATTTTCCCAACCCTACCGATTAATGGCTTGTACCCAACGAATCCACCATGCATTTAATTGGAAACATAATGCCTCTTTCTCCCACTGAATCTATTTATAAGTCTATCCAGTCAGCACCTGAGGACCACTTGACTATGGCCTCTACATCCCGTTCTCTACAGTGGACGTCATCCTTACTAGATCCTCTGCCTCAGAATTTTTATTCCGACGAGTCCATTATGGAGAATATGAGTGCGGACAACCCCCTGTGGTAAGACCTCCATCATCGATCATCTTTCCTACCCCCATTGGATTCTATGGAGAACAACATCACCACCATTTTCACACCAGATGTCTATCCTTTCCCCCCAATCACCAATCCTCACTTGTCATATAGTCACTGAGGGAAACTTGGCAAATATCGAACCTACCATTCCGGTTGACATCTTGGTTACCCATGGTGTCGTGGAACATATTCGTTTAGGCCAGAATTGTTCTCCTGAAGAGATCACTACGTATACGGCCTTATTCAATCAATTCCACGATGTATTTGCTTAGACCTACGACAAGATTCCTACGATAGATCCTACGATTGTTTCAAATGAGATTAAAACCTATCCCGACACTAAACAAGTCCGTCAAAAGTTACAACCAGTGCACCCTCGAAAAACTACGGTGATTAACGATGATATTGGAAATCTCTTGAAGGTTGGGTTTATCTATCCCGTTCCTTTAACAAAATGGGTCTCCAATGTCGTCCCTGTGGCTAAGAAGCAGGGCACCATCCTAATCTGTGTCGATTATAGGGATCTGAACAAGGCTTGTCCTAAGGACAACTACCCTACACCCTTCATCGATCAGATCATTGACAACTATGCCAGAAGTGTCATCTTTTCTTTTATGGACAGCTTTTCCGGTTACAACCAGATTGAGATCCACACGAACGACCAATATAAGACTGCTTTCATCTGGACTTGGGGTACGTTTTCTTATCGCAAACTCCCTTTTGGAATTAAAAATGTTGGTGCTACATTCCAGCGGGCCATGTCGTATGCTTTTCATGATGTGAAGGACTTTGTGGAGCCCTATCTTGAGATTCTACACACCCATTCGCAGTGTCGCGAGCTCCACATTAATCATCTGATGGCCGTATTCCTCAGATGTAGGAGGTATAACATCCATCTAAATCCTCACAAGTGCATTTTCTGCGTCGAGTCTGGACACCTCCTAAGTTTTATCATTTCAAAAGAAGGGATCCACATTGATCCCTTGAAGGTGGAAGCCATTGTCGCTCCCGCACCTCCTACTGACATTACGGAACTACAAAGTTTGCAAGGGAAGGAAACTTACCTACGATGTTTTATCTGTAATTTCACTCAGAATACATAGGGCTATATGCGATTGGTGAAGAAGGACGTCCCTTTCATATGGTATGACCAAGCACAACAATCCTTCGATAGTTTGAAACGTGCCCTTGTGCTCCAACCGCCCAATTGCTACTAGGATTACATCCTTTATCTTGTCGCTTATGCTACCACGATCGCCATGGTCTTGGTTCAGGAGGACAACAACACCCAGGAACATGTGATCTATTACCTCAGTAAGGGTCTTATTGACTCCAAAACTCGTTACTCACATGTCGAGAATATCGCTCTCGCGACAGTCATTGTCATCCAAACATTCCATCATTATATACTACTCCGCACCACCACCATTAGTGCCGGCTCGAAACCCATGTACCACATCCTTACACGTCAAGTACTTGGGGGCAAGTATTCACGCTAGATTGTGATACTTCAGGAATTTGATCTCCTCTTTGAGAAGGCCAAGTCAAAGAAATATTTGGTGTTTGTTAAGCTCATTTGTGATCTTCCCTGTGTTGATTCAGGCTTTGATCCCAACGATTCTCTTCTAGATTAGTCATTGTTCCTCATCAACACATCAGACCCATGGTATGGAGATATCATCTTATATCTTCAAACCCAACGGTTCAACTGAAAATCGTCTCGTGACGATCGTCGTCGTATACACCACCATGCCAATTATTACTTGATCATCAGTGATACCTTTTATCGTCATGGTGTTGATTATGTTCTTCGCTGTTGTCTAGCACACGAAGAGGATGAACACGTTTTGAATGACTGTCATGCTAGGGCTTGTGGAGGTCATCTCTCTAGGATGGCTACGACCCAGAAGATACTACACACGGGATATTACTGGTCATCCATCTTCAAAGATTGCATTGAGGCCATTAAGAAATGTCCCCCATGCCAGCACTTTCAATCAAAAAAGCGCCCCCACCCAGCCCCTTAAACCAGTTATTTGCATGGGCCCCTTTGCCAAAGGGGGCATTGATTTCATGCACTGTAAGCCTACCTCGGTCGGGGGCATGGTTACGTCATAGTAGCCGTGGATTATTTTACTAAATGGGCCGAGGCTATTGTTAGGTTATACAAGCATACACATAATAACTTGTGAGAGAAATTAACAATAAACAAGCAATCACATAATAGACACATAATTACCCTGGAAACCCCATGCGGAGAAAACCAGCACCCAATGAAGATCTTCATTACATGGCCAAATCGGCCATCCGTTCCAAGTGACCTAGCCATCGCTCACCTCTAGACCACTTTACAATGGATCCTCCTCAAGCCTTATAAAGGCTTCCTTACATGCAATACCATGTGGCAATACCATGGGCTACAACAAACCATGCGCCCAAAAAACATGTGCTAGACCTAACCAACTTTGACTCAATCCTGAGTCAAGGTTAACCCTAACAATCCCCCCTTTAAACTTGACTTGGAGTAATCACCAACCCCCCTAAAAGTTTTAACCGAGGAATCTCACATACATCCCCCTATCACCAAGGTTTTTACCGGTGAGTTACCAGGGGTATGCATGCCTTACTAGGTCTTACAGCCATATGCCCTTTTACATGCAAACTGCTCCATTACTATTTTTTTTTTCATGTGTCTTCATGGTGACTACATGATCACCATCCATTGCTTCATCGTCTCGCTTTTCCATGCTCATCTACTTGCTCATTTTTTTTTCATGCCTTTCCATTTTATCCATGGTTGTTTTTTTTTTCTACAATGTTGTCTATGCAAATCCAAAGCTCACCAGCCAAAAGTTTCTTGTCTTTGGCTCTCTCTTGAGTTGTCGTGCCTTGGCATTTATGTGTAGGCCTTTGCTTACAGCCCCATTCAGATAGACTTTGCAAACTCCACCTTTTCAGTAATCTAAGACTCCTGTAGCTTCACGCAAGCAACCACATCCTCTTTAAAGTGGATTGTGTACATGGCTTAGGGAACAGACAGAAAAAAATCCATTATTTCAAAACATACCCACATTTCTTTGACATGGTATCGATCAAAAACTTTGGGCCATTTCCTCCAAATCCATATATACTTATTCTCATACTTGTTGCACACAATCTTAATTAGAAACCAACAATAATTTCATCCTTCCACTTGCGGTCACAAACTCTCTACGTCCCCAATTTGGCAGCCAAAGATTCGCATTTATAGATCTCTTCCCACTTCAATGGCACGCCTAGAACAACCATCGCTCTTGAGACACAATGTACATAATCTGTCACAAAAAAAAACAAAAACCTTCCCCAAATCGCCAATACACTGGAATTTAAACACTTACTATAGCTGCAATACTCGTATTGGGACCTGGGTATTGAAAACAGCCTCATGGACACTTGACTGCAAGGGTTTCCCACACTTGGTTGCGGCTCCATCCAATGCACAAGATGATAGGGTTTCTCCTCCAACACGCACATGATCTACATCCTGCACTATTGATAGGTTCGCGTTCTTTCACGTCCAGCTCCCACGCGATCACCATGAACTCTATGCACTGGTCTACACCTACCGGTGGTTTGTTCACTTCACACTAATGATCGTAGCTTCCAGCTCGGCCCTGAGTCTGCTTCCTCTACAACATCCTTCGCATCCATCCACAATTCATAGCACAGCCTGAAACTTATAACAATAGCGCCACTGCTGCCGTTGACCACATGCAATAATATACCAATGGATCCACCATAGCAACTTCAACACAGAACTTAGAGTAGTGATCGTCCTAATGCTCCATGGAATTCTCCTTCACGCGGCTAGGGTTTATCTATACGACCAAATGGAGGGCGATCTCTTCCTTTCATTCGCAGCCTCCAAATTCCTTCACTCGTGGGCTACGGGATACAATAGTGTGGGCTCCTCTGCCTGCTCTCTCTCTGAGCAACTTCCTCCACCACCACATAGCCTTCACGGTTGGCTCTTCTCCATGTCCGGCTTCACCACTGGTTTACGCGGGCTCTCCACTGCTCCACGGAACCAGGCTTCAATCTCCTTCACGAACTTCTCCAGTGCTCCACGGGACACCAGCAACAGCGTGACTTCTCTGCAGT
Organism: Larix kaempferi; assembly: GCA_027924585.1. Taxonomy (NCBI): domain Eukaryota; kingdom Viridiplantae; phylum Streptophyta; class Pinopsida; order Pinales; family Pinaceae; genus Larix; species Larix kaempferi. The sequence continues at coordinate 2,768,312 of BSBM01000222.1, forward strand.
AGGTTTCACGAGGGCAGTCGGGCTCAGCGGCTCTTCCACATTGCAGATCTCTGATGGCTAGGCAGTTTTTCTCTACAGTTGCTTCCCTTGAGTTCTCACAGCCCAGATTTAAAAACACGGGACAAAAAAAAATTTCTCGGGGGCTCCCACCCCCGAACCCCCATGAACCTTCAAGTCAAGGGCTGTAATACCCCCAATTCGACCCTTAGGATATATTAGCCTTTAATGTAAATAATGTGTACATATGATGTATGTTTTCCTAGCGTGGAGCTCAAGGCCAAGGCCCCGCTAGTGAAAGCCGAATTTTATTTAAAGGGCAAGTATTTGATATTTTGATACCATGTGCTCTTACGCCATGGAAATTGTAATAGGATGTAAATAAACATCAGGAAATATAAAAATCCAAGACTGGCTATGGAGGCAACGAATGAGAATGGGCCACGTGTATCCACTAGGGAGTGGTGAGGGGGCTATGGGAGTAAACCATAGGTTTCCATATGTCTTTATGAGAACCATTTGACCTTTCTAGATGACATTTATTCCTGTTGTAAGAGAGTGGTTGAAGAATTAAGTCAATGACTTTGATGGAGTATGGGCAGCCCTGAAATTCGTATGGGAAGGTATGGGCTCTTTTGGACTTGTCCCACAAGTCACTCTACATCTTGGGGGTTGCTCCATCCTTATCCCCATTCCATTGTTGAAGTATGGGACATCTTTCTCCACCCAAAAACGAGCTCCCAACAGTGAGAAAACCGAAAATCGCGACTGTGAGAGAACCCACGTTTTGGGAAGCCAAAAACGTCCCGATTTGGTATTGGACAGAAAAATCCAATGGGGGATCCATTGGTAGGAACCTTGGGGCGAATTTGGGAGCAATAGCTACCCCAAAAGCCATGGGAAAACCCAGTTTTAACGGCCCAGAAAATCAGTGACGGATTTGGGGTTATTTGCTGAACAAAGCTGTGAGAAATCCGATTGTGGATGTATGAATAGAGGAGGGGATTGCTGAGTCTAGTTGGAAGGGTATGTGGCTCTGGGTTTGAGCTCAGTGGACTAGCATCCTCCTCCATCTCCTATTACATGCTTGAGAAACCCAACCGTGTGTTGGCTTAGCATGGCTGTTTGAGTGAAACCCTGACTGTGAGTGAGCCATCTAGTTCCTCCTTAGTGGATACACAGCCCATCTCAGGGGTGATCTCTCAGCTGAAAGAATACAGGCTGGACACAGATCTATGGTTGGGTGGAACGTTGCTCTCACGTAGCCAGTCGTTGGACATCAACTTCTCAAGATAAGTGTTCTGTGGATTATAAATTATTCCTTTTTGTATTCTGCAATATGTTAAATTGCCCATGTTTAATGAAATGAATTAATATAGAATCCATGCATGGCATACGAATGAGATTGGGTCTCTGTATGTTGAATCATTCTTTGCTGTGATTGATATGATTGCAATTGCTGTCTGTTTGAGTGCTTGTTAGCATGTTCATTCCGCTGTGTTTATATTGAAACGAATCTGCATATAGAAGTTTTAAAATGTTAGGAATTTATGTGCAAAAATATTGGGGCTAAGTTTACCAAAAGCCCGGTATGTTGTTAATGTTTCCTTCCCTGTTGTTTGATGGAGAAGGGGACATTACAAGAGCCTCCACGAGGCCCTCGGACCGCCCTTATGTTCGCTAGATGGGACTCCAAACACCATGGCTCTGATACCACTTGTTAGGTTATACAAGCATACACATAATAACTTGTGAGAGAAATTAACAATAAACAAGCAATCACATAATAGACACATAATTATCCTGGAAACCCCATGCGGGGAAAACTAGCACCCAATGAAGATCTTCATTACATGGCCAAACCAGCCATCCAGGCCAAGTGAGCTAGCCATCGCTCACCTCTAGGCCACTTTACAATGGATCCTCCTCAAGCCTTATAAAGGATTCCTTACATGCAATACCATGGGGCAATACCATGGGCTACAACAAACCATCCACCCAAAAAACATGTGCTATACCTAACCAACTTTGACTCAATCCCAAGTCAAGGTTAACCCTAACAGTTATGCCTACATACAACGAACACGGAAAAACCGCTGTACTCTTCATGTTCAACCATGTTATTACACAGTTTGTAGTTCAACAAGCCATAGTCACCGATCATGGATCTCATTTCCAGAACCATATGGTAAACGAATTGAGCGCCATACTGGTTTTCGGCACAAAAACTCAACCCCTTAATACCCACAATCCAACGGGCAAGTAGAGGCCATCAATAAGGTCTTGAAAACCAAGATTCAACGCATGGTGGGTACACATAAATCAAACTGGAACAACATGCTCTTTTCCGCACTATGGGCGTACCGAACCTTTGTCAAGGCTGCCACCGGATTCAGACCGTTCCAATTAGATTACGGTTTGGAGGTAGTCCTACCAATAGAGTGCGAGATTCCATCTCTCAGAATCGCGGTTGCGCTTCTCCTGAACACCACTGCCAAGGAAGAACGCTTCCTTCACCTAACAAAACTCGATGAGACCCGCCACGATGTTGCTCTTGCCAACGAGGCACATAAGAAACACATAAAATCTTAGTATGATAGGTCGTTTAAACCTCGTGTCTTCAACGAGGGTGACTTGGTCCTTACGTACGACCAAAAGCATGATAAGCTGGGGGAAGGTAAGTTTGATTCCATGTGGCAAGGGCCATACATCGTAAAATGTGTTTTGTTGAAGGGAGCATACGATCTAGAGGATTATGATGGAATATCTTTGGGAGAGCCCCGCAATGGGATCTACCTGAAGAGGTACTATGCCTGATATTTTCATGCATAAGTATCTTGTATATACTGTACATGGCGTGTGTTTTGTGTGGTGTGACGCTTTTTTTTAGTGTGTTAGGATCTTGTTTCCCTACTTATACCATGTTCTGTATGCATGTGCAGATGGCACCCTGCTATGGATTTGTGAGCGGCGCTAGCCAGCATACCCGTAACCTTGCTTCGGCAGCCTGGGTACTCTTTTCCTCTACAGGAGAGATTATTATCTCAGGAGGAAATTGTCTAGGATACGCAACCAATAATGACACAGAATATCAAGCCATGATTGGAACCCTAACCGATGCTCTTTCCTTGGGTATGAGCAACGTTGTTATCCACCTGGATTCACAACTAGTGGTTTCTCGTCTTAACCAGATCTACGCTATCTGCGACCCCACTTTTCTCTATATTTTTTTACGAGTTCGTCTCCTAGAAAGGTCCTTTGAATCTGTTCAATACATGCACATTCCATGAGACATGAACATGGTTGTTGACTCGATGGCCAATTTCATTCTAGATTGGTACATTGCACACACATAAGACATCCATAAAATATAAAAATAGACATAACATGTCATTTATCCATTGTATAAGCAAAACATGTAAACAAGATCCCATTAATCACCAATAGAACGCAATATGTATAAAAACCGCCAATAGTGTCTGTATATATAAATTGGTACAAAGTACAAAAATGGTAGTGTTGATACAAAATATGAAGCATGCTAGCTTTTAGTAAGATTCCTCTCTACAAAATCTGAAGCTTACAAGATTTTAGTATATATGTATAAGACATGAGACTAATCCCTAGGACACTCATGGTAGCATACTATGGCCCTTTCCACTTTCCGGAGTAGCATGCCAAAACGCAAAGATACCTTGACCATCAACTTTGGGTAGCGATAGGGTAGGTCATGGACACCTGGATTTGGAATATCCAAATTCATCCTGTGGAGGTTCTCCTTGATCTCATCCATCTCCTCGATGGAAAATCAGGCTGCGAGGCCCAGCTCTAGTACCACCCCTCTCCGCACAAGAGGAGAGACTCCAAGCGGTCGCACCGGACCCACATCTGCAAGAAAACATGTAGAAGTCATCAGCACTACCCCCAAAAAATAATAAATGCATAAAATGAAAAACATAAGCAATAGTTGTTCTCATCGATATCACCCCACTGCACTCCCTCGGGAAGCACCAGGTCTAGGTCCCCTCTGAAGTCTGTCCCATCATACGAGTAGTCCTCCACCATGAGGAGATATCCCCTCATCCATGTGAAGAAACCTGTGTTGAAGCTAATGATAGGACCCCCACCACCATGGCGGCCCATCACCTCAGACCACCCAGTCATGTGAGGATCTCGAGCATCCCGATCCTCAAGGACTACTTGCGGGTGTAAGTGTGGTACTCGCTCCAGCATGAAAGATACCACCATTGAACCATAACCAGATTGCTTCAATGCGCCGCACTAGAATTTAGTCAACTGATCCTGTAGACTAGTGAGGAGCCCCTCACACCAGTTGAACACAGTAGGAGCCATGCACTCCTTAGCATACATCATCTGCGACTTGCTCGCCAGATGAGAAGATCGGCTACCAGCCACCCTCAGGATGGTGAAGAGTACAGTACGGAGGTCCCAGTCCCGGACATCCTTGATGAGAATATTCCCACCAGTCATCTGAGTACTTGGAGGTACACCACTGCTCGATCATGTCGTCCACAGTGAGATCACCACCTCATGATCTAGTCAGGAACATAGGGTTTCCCCATCGGGACAGGCCTGTCAAAAAATAGATGTCCTCGACATCTATGCTCAACGTGTGCTCACCAATCTGAAAATGTTGTTGTACCGGGTCCCAGTGTTGGACTAGATATGACAACAAGGGTACTTGGGACCTCATGCTCGACACTCGGAAGTACTTGAGCAAACCAAATTTCCTTAATGTGGCAATACATTGCGGGCCATTTTCCACTTGAGCATCATCGAGCTCATGCTCGCGTTCTCGCCACTCAAGGACCATTTTGGTCATTGCAAACCTATCAAAAAGGCCATTTACACATCATTAGGACCTTCCTCAATCATCAAAAGACTTTTTCTTTGGTTGGATTTTGGGTTTGATATGTGGGTTTGCATTGGCACAGATCGTCCTTTCGGACAGGGCACCGTCGACGCATAACACCCTTTCGAGTTCTGTGCCGATGTAGTTCCCAAAAGGGTGTATTGCGTCGGCCCATGAGTGCAAATCCTCCCACATAACAAGCCAAAAACTCAATAAAATGAGAAAAAACAAAATTGTAATCCACTGGAAAGTTAAAAGGCTAAGTTTAGGGTTACATATCGCTGACAGCACTTGAAACAGTCGATCACAACTCCTGGAATCAGCATAAGAAAAATGGCTCCAAACGACACTTCTCACCTCTCCAATTTGGTAAAAAATAAATAGAAATTGTTTTTACTATTTACCCCTTTTTATATAAAAAAAAAGAGCATGTTCTTTTTTTTAATTTATTTCATTGTGGGTTATTTTGCTATAGTTGGAATCATTTATACTCAGTTAATCATTTTGACCTAGTTTCGAAACTTGCAGGTGAATTTAAGTACCTCATTGATACTATTTTTCGTAGTCGTGGTCATTTCACACGTATTTTCAGGTATGAACAACTCGTTGAGCGTCTTTTTGTCATTATTTCGCTCATTAAATTCAATTATTAATGACACCGAGCTAACTCTTTGTTCTTTTTCATACTCGTAAAACAATGAGAATAAGTCACCGAGTTATAGTTATCACTTTTTTGGACTCGTTAAACTCCCACGAAAAAGGAACCCCTCGAAGTCTCTCTTTAAGCTCTTTTCACGCTCTCCAAATACGAAAAATATCACCAAGCGAACTTGATGTGTTCACGCTTGTAAAAGTATTTGAATGATCATCTTTCTGGTGATAGTTTACCCCTTTTTTGGACCAGGAGGTACTATTTACGGAAAAGCAATACTCTAGCCAATCATGACTGGAAGAGTCCCCTCTCGCGTTGTTTGACTCTTTTCCCGATGAAAAGGCTAACTTATGAAAAAGGACATTTGGAGTCTTCTTTAGTTCTTTTCAGAATCTCTAAACATGAAATGACACCGAGCTTACCTTCTTTGAACTCGTTAAAATTCAACATTGAAGGGCCCATCATGGCATGAACCCCTCCCTTCCTAGGTTTGTAAAACATTTGGGATTGGACTCATCCATGTGATGAGCTATACCGAGCATCAATTTACCCTTCTCAAGCTCATTAAAAAACACATGAGGCACTCATCAGTCATGATGGGGAAAAATGAAATATTTTGTGTTACACTATAATTCACAGTAGTACATAGTTACTCTTGAACATGGAACTCATTTGCATTCGCATTGAGTACTTGGGTAATCTATTTGTCTTCGAGTCCTGCTGACTCCATGAGTAATGTCACTCCTTTGGGTCATCCAAATAATTTTTCCATCATCAGTTGCAATGGGTTCAGTGTCTTTCTCGTCATGTCAATACTTCCAAGTCATGCCATGCCCATGTTCAAGAGATGTTTATTGTTCATCATCTACAGTTAGTACACCTTCCATCATGTTGGTCTACCTTGAGTCATTCTTGCACATTACTCTACCATCTAATTCACTCCAAACATTTGTTATCGAGTTTCCTGTCGTTGATGGGGGATTCATCATGGCCCTTCTTCGATGGATTCATCCTTGTCGACTTCAACACATCATCCGAGGATTGAATCTAGAAACCAATCAAGTACCTTGGGCCTGCATGCCTTTATGGCAGGTTACCTTGCTTTCAACATGAGTTTACATCATTGGCTCTTGATTGAAATATTTCATCGAGTGTTCGACCTCAACTCATTTATTCACGCTCAGTGATATGTACTATGATACCTTGGGGATCATTGACATCGATGGTGATTTCCCTCTCACTTGTTAATGGTATACATCAATGACCGGCAATCAAGTGGTTTCTACCATGTTCGACTCCAAAACATTGTAATCACATGGATAGATTTGTATCATTACGGGTTCAGCTTGAATACCCTAGGGAAAGTCATGTCTTACCCAGGTTACGATGGATATTGTTTGAGTCATATTATACAGATCCACTTTTGTATTGGTCACGGCTGTGTTACCATCTCATCATGGATCTACGATTGTGTCTAGTAGCCATGATTGTGTCTGGTCAGTCTTTACTACCATGGATCTGCCATGTATTGGTAGGAAGCCATGTTGTGTGTCATACGAGACTTGTATCTCATATTCATTTGTACTGCAGCAGCATCTTCCAGCCAACAAGTCCTTTCCATCCATCTTTCAAAGCATTTCACCTATCTTGTTTTGCTAGCTTCATGCTTTGGGGGTCATTATGTTACACCTAAATCTCATCATCATCATACCCATGTCAATTCAGTGCCTCAATCCCTGATTTTTTCCCTGATCAAGAAGTCATTTAGAGTAAGTTGATGCCCTTTGTCCACAGTTTGTAGTTAGGCCAGCGCGGGTTGTCTTTCAGCAAGAAGCACCCAACTAGGTCAGGCGCAGGATGTAGTCTGGTAGACTGCGCCGGTGGCTCAGGTTGCCTTTGTGCATCCTACGCTTCCCCTCTGAGGCGCAGCTTTTCCTCATCCAGCTAGCGCCGGGATTGGTTATTTTGGATAAAGGTGGATTTTGAGTAATTTCTAAAAGTTGGATGAGGTGGATCCCTATCCCTAACTCCTAGAAGAGTTGCCCTATGGTTCCATAACCTTAAGGGAGGATCCATTAGCCCTCTCCCCATGATCCTCAACCTACTCTATCCACTTGGTCCTATAAATACAAAGCTCCTCCCCATTCCAAAGGGAGGAAGTCTATAGCACTTACATGCTGGTGGAATTAGCCTAGGTGATCCCTATCCATCTCTTCGGAGGCATACATTTCCTTTGAAGGCATTGGCTTGGCTTGTTGGAGGAGGATTGCAGCATTAAGGCTTGGGTTGTAATCATATCTCTACTTTGTATTTCCCACTTTTTATATGGTAATATAAACTCTTTCCATAAATGTCTATTGTGTTGATGATGATTATAGTTTACTTCCTTAGTTGTTTACTTAGATCAGTTACTGTTTAGATATGTTTTACTGCTTGTTTTGTCTCTACATGTTTTGACAGGTCTTGCAGCTACGGATCTGACGACCGCGGAGCTTGGAGCAATAATGAGGAGAAAGATCTACAAATATGAAGGTAAGACATCTAATTACTCTATCTCTAATTGATCTAGGAAAGTAGTGTTGTATTTTGTTCCTATTTGTTCTAGATTCGCATTGAACTAGGGAGATTTGGCTCGCGTCTGCTCGAGTAGATTGTCCAATAACAACTAGACCTTATCGAGAGATGGTTCCAATGCAAACTAAGCCTACCACTTGTGTGGATTCCAAATGCCTCCTTAGGCTCACGAATTTCTCCTTTGGAGATGTATTATTTATGTACACATTCTACTGAATAATAGGTATAGTGGAAGTCTTTCCAATTGTTCTTCATTCTCATGTGTTGTAACATAGTTTTTCCTTCTCTATTTTTCCTGCTCAATTCTTTTGATCTGTTTTAGACTTAGTGTGAATTTTATCTTTGTCTCTATATATTTGTGAGAATATCACAAAATCTCACATGGTATCATATATTTGTTGAGCAAAGTAATCTTCGAGAAAGTTTTTTAGATATTTTTTGTGCAGGTATTCTACAACAGCTTCCATGAATTCGAAAGCAATTCCTCCTCTCTCTCTCCATTCAACTATGATGAGTGAAAACCAAAGATGATAGCATATATATATAGACAGGGTCTTTTTTATATGTGTATTGGTGTTATGAGAGATTTTGCTTCCTATGAAGCGTAGAATGAACTGCTAAATGAATGTGACAGAGCCTTTGGAGCAATGTGTATTTCTATGTCTCCTAGTATGCACTACCTCATGGAAACTGTTGAATATCCAAGTGATCTATGGGCCCAACTAGACAAAGCATTTGGAAAGTATAATGAAGAGATTGGTGCAAATCATTTGGAGAACAAGCCCATTGATACCTCCTCAAGTGTTCTCTCTGATTATATCTCGGACTCAATCATCTCTCATGATGAAGTTGTTCAATATGAAGATAAAGCTGCAAATTCAACACAAAAGGTTCTTGTTGAATACATTCCTTCCTCTGTTTCTCTAGAAGTTGAAGACAGTCTCGAATTGTCCCCTTCCCATGTAGCTGATGCAGATGAAAGTGATACAACAAATGAAGATGATCCTTTCGGAGAGATTATCCATTCCTCACTCATGTTCTCAATATCTTCTATTTCGAATTATGAGCAAGATAAGCCAGTACATGCTCTAGAATATGAAGAGGTTCTTAAATCCTCTCTTTCACATGATTCTGTTGGTGTGTAGAATGATGATCTACTGAATGTTTTGGAGGTTAAATCAGAGTTTGTAGGTGATGCTTCCTTGATCACATGCTTCCTATGAACTTCTATTTCATCATTGGCACATGTTCTCAGAGTTTCACTGAAGATGGAGGACACTACCATTCGCTTGGGTTCAAGTCTCAAGCATATTTTGGCGATTTGGTTTTGATCTCACCCCTGCTGGTTCAAAGGAGATACCAAAGAAACATCTACACATTCATGGAGTTGATCCTACCTCATCTAGTTTGAATTATAGGTTTTAGGATGATCTTCATATTTTTGGAATTATTCTCTGTTGGGCCCTGGAATTGTCCATTTTTCCATCATTTATTGACATAACTTTCATCCATTTTCTTACGATTATTTTTCATTTATCATTCCATTTTTTATCCATTTGTTGTAGCTACGTGTTGAACAACCTGCTACTTCCATTGATGTTTTAAGTGGTTAATAGTGATTATTTTCCTTTATCTTTGATGAATTAAAATACTATTATGCATAATTTTACTAATGATAGTTTGTGGAGTGAGTTGTCACGTACAGGACGCTCATAGCTAGCTATTACAGCTTTAACCAAAAACGCATGCCACATAAGAACACCCTAATTTGCGTCTTGATTTGCGGGCAGATGGAAACGAATCTCAAAAATCCAAGACATGGGTTTTGTGCATAACATCCTCATTTACCTGATCAGCAAAGAAATCACCAAACAAAGCTACAGTTTGCGATATGCAGGTGGTTCTTCGAGAGGGTATTTTCCATATTTGGTGTTGCGGCCGGTTCCAAAATTGCCAGCAGTGACGGCCGTGTTTCAGCTGTTGCAGATCACAAGTTGGGGGTTCAGTTCTTCATTTTCAGGAGATAATTTTATGTATAAATATGTAATCCATCTCATTGAGAGGGAGGATAGATTGATAGAGATTAAGCATGATAGATTAGGCAGGATAGGAGATGGATGATAGGAAATGCAAGATAGGAGAGAACACAATGTCATGATGTAGGATTTGATCCAGATCTGTTGTAATTTTTCTATTATGATAATACATGCTGGCAGTTTCTTAATTCTGAAGTTGTAGACTTTCATTGTGGAGATCCAGATCTGCTCAGTGGAGGAAGTGCCCTCTTCCCTGAGCAGATGCTGGTAGTGTTAATTGTAAGTGTTTTATTTTGTAGATCTGTTAATTGTTAACTCATGCTTTCATTCATTAGATTTATCATAGTTGTTTTATTATTTAGTTCATGTTTTATTCATTTGATTTATCATAGTGTTCTTCTGTTAATTCATTTTGATAGATCATTGGCCAACTTAGCATTGCTTTCAGGTTTATGTAATTAGATCTTATTTCATGATAATTTATTTTGTTAAAGTGTGATTAGATTTACAGTGTGATTTTATGAATAGGCTGAGGATTGATTTACTTTCAAGCATGTGTGATCTAGTCTACAAACAATCATGATTGCATACCAATAGATAACAATGTGAGGTAGAAATTGTACTCGCATATATTTTGCACGATAGCTTTGAAATAAAAGACTTCCTTGGGTTGATAATTTATGTTTAGCATTCTGCATGTTAAGTTTTAATTAACTGGCATATAGTGGACACGACATTTTGGCGCCGTTGCCGGGGAAGTTATCAATTGTGCAATAGTACATCTGACATTGTTTTGTAGATGCATTGTTAAAATAGGGCATGTAGGTTGCATGATTAGATTTCAGTTTATTGAATTTATTTTGAGTGTTAATTTTCTGTCTTTACATTCAGTTTTATTTCATTTTCAATCTTGGCAGCATAAATCTTATCATTCCCCTTAGTGGTGTTGTAAGCACCACCCATTCTACTAACAAGTTGACAGGAACATTCGAAGGAGGAGCCTCAAGATAGCGCACAAAGAATCTAATGAAGAGATGGAAGGTAAAAAAGATGGAGAAGTTGTTACCTTCGAATTTACCATCAGAGATTCGAGAGGAGTGGCACCAACGAAAAGAATTCCCTCACATGTTCTACCAAATTTTCACGGTTTGGAAAACGAAGACCCTGATGTATTTTTATTTCAATTTGAAGTACTTTGTAGAGGATATGGTTATTCTACTAATGATCAAAAGTTGAATTTATTTCCCCTTACTCTAAAAGGAACAGCCCTCCGATGGTTCATGAGCCTCGGTGGGAATTGTATACAAACTTGGGAAGACATGAAACATGTGTTCTTGAAAAGATACCAAGATTATTGCAGGGTCAATGAAGACATCTTCGAAATGACACAAGGAGAAGAAGAGAGTCTGGAGGAATACATAGAACGATTTCAATATAATCTCCAAAGATCCAAACAAAGGGAACCGGGGAAGGAAATCTTAAAAACACTTCTACTCAACAGAATCCAAGCTGAATGTTAAGAAATATTGAATCTGATGGGAACAGGTGATGTATTTCAGTTAGCATATGATGATATTTGTGAGTTATGTAGAAGGTATTCAAGAGGAAACTTCAAGACTGGTAAGAATTCTAAGAAACTTTTATCTCCATTTTTGACATCTGCTGCAAAAACAAGAGTTTTACGAGCTGAAATTAGTAATTTATTTGAAAATTCCAATGGTGATATCAATGATTCACTAAATTCAGAATTGGTTATTTTGCAGGATAAGAAAAAGCAGGAGGAAATAAGAGAAGCAAGGGATTTACCTTTGGATAGTCTTGAAAGTTGTGGTATATGTGACTTGAATCACTCCACATATCATTGTCCCTCCTTACCAAGGATGAAAGAAACATATCAAAGAGATCTGGAAGTTGCATCCAACTCATTGCAACAGTCATGTCAACCATGGCCTACATCTATGGTTCAAAATTCTATCCCTCCATTTTCTTACTCTCATACTCAATCATTGAATACTTTTCCACCATGGCAGCTATTGCAGCCTCAATTTAACTCTTACCTACCTTACCCACAAGGTTGGAATGGCCTATCTTATGATCATATGGCCACTCTCCCTCATGTTGCAACACAAGTTGCTCCTTCAATATTAACCTGACAAATCAATCATCTACATCAGCCACATCTATCTTCTCATCAAACTCCTTGGTACCCAACAAAATTTCCTGTCCAATCCACCCTCCACCCTAACCATAATAAAGCAGTACAGTATGCTTACAGTGTTGAACTACAAAATGTTCCTACATTTCCCTCTTGTTCTACCTCATCTACACCGCTGCAAAAAGGTTGTGCGTTGTTGCAGCAAATCCATATGAGGCCTGAACATGTTTTAAATCCAAGTTTTGCAGATGGAGTTTCTTCTAGTCCTCATAAGCAAGCAGACAAGATCAACAATACACACATAATATTTTATGGAGAACAACCATTGGAACCAAAAGCATCATTCACATCATTAGATCCGAAACCCTTATGCATTGAGGAAGATCAGTTTACTAAGGAGCTTCACGGTGTCACATCCATGAGAAATCAAGTGAACAAAGACTATATTGAAGCTTGGTTTCAATCTGTCATCGGTCTGCAGCATCATTTCATACTTCACCAATTCTTCGCACAATCATTTCAAGGGAAGTTGATCTCTCATATCCTAGAATTCATAAAGTTATATTTTTCTATTGAGAGTATGAGTATACTTGAGTCACTTTTTCGAAAATGGCTCCATTGGAAATATGCATACACTTGAAAATTTTTTTAATTCCGAGTAGAATAGGGTAGGATAGAGTAACAGAATAAAACCATGCTTTTGTTTGTTTAAGTTTTTTTTTATATTTTTGAATAAGTATGCTCTCTTCCTGCGCCTTGTTGCGATCTGGAAGATCAGAAAGTAGAAAGATAAGGAATGGGTATGAGATGTTTTCATGAATGTTTTGGAATTGTTGACTATTTGAACAAAAATGCTTAAGTCCTTTTTGTCATCAATTTCCCAATTTCAATTTGTCTCTATTTGTTACAAATAAAAATAAAAATATCATGAAAACAAAATTACAGTAATTCGAGAAAGTGAATGAAAGATCCACAGGAAAATGAGCCCATGATTATGGAACCCTTCAAGCTTGAAATTTGACATAAAGTTGTTAGCTGCAACACCCATCTACAACAGTGAGCTGCAACACTAGCTGTGACACGGAGCTGCAACACCCAGCTGTGGCTGTGCTACAGGTAAAAATTTATGAGTTTGAGATATTTGTGTGTTGCACATCATGATATGTCTTTAGTTTTTTATTTTCCATAAAAGTTCACATGTTTTATTTCAACATTATGTCATTTTTTAAGAGTTGCAGCTGTGGCTGCAACAAACCGTGTAAGTCAATCCAGGTGCTCAATGCTTGAAATTTTTGGTATGGATGTGTGTTATATTTAAATTTACATCATTAAAATCATTCACACCTATTTCGATCACTTTTTGGGGGTTAAATTTAATTTATTGGATTTTTGTGACATTTTGGCTTGAAAATGTTACTAAAACATAGATGGGACAGTCCATTTTTGGGAGACCAAATGAACTTATTTTTAAAACCTGTTTATACCCCAAGTATCCATTTGAATCTAGTTTCCAAAACAATTTGAATTTTTACAATTGGGTGTCAAACAAAAATTTTATGGCCAAAATACTAACAGGGTGTCAAGCTGGCAGCTTAGGAACAGAGCTGGGACAGACCATTTTTGGATGCCTTATTGGACATATTTTGCAAACCTATTTCATTGGTATATTTCCCTATGAATCTAGTTTACAATGCAATTTGAATCACTCCATTCTGATGTCATACGCAAATTTTATGACCAAAATACTGACTGCCTGTCCCAAATCTGCATTCCTAAAACTCTATTTTCTAGACTGTTCATTGGCTTATTTGACCCATCAATTCTTGTTGGATTCAAAACATGTTTCTAATGGAGATACCTACATGAATCTAGTTTCATCTCCAATTGGAATCACATCAATCCGTTATCAAACGAAAAAGTTAAGCCTAAAACCGTGACTGTTGGTTTAGTTCATAATTCGAAAAAACACCTTGTCATGCAGGTTGTTACTGAGTGATTTGGAAGATCATTGTATAGAATTTTAAAAACCTGTTTCTAATGGAAATAGACCTATGAATTTACTTTCATTTGGATTTGGAATCACTCAAATTGGACAAGGAACGAAGAAGCTATGATTAGAATACCATTGGTGAGTCTAGATGGACATTGCTCTCCTGCAGGTATAAAATGGATTTTGCTTTGTTCATTTTTCTTTGGATTTGTTTTATAAGTAATTGCTTTTTTTTTTTTCATAAGTGTTGGGTGAAGAGAGACCAATCATCTCTCTTCTTCCATCATCTCATGTTTTATTGCAGGCAAATGCTAGGTTTTGCAGGTCCTTGGAAGAAGAAGGTCAATGCATGCACAAGTGACTCTTGAAGACTTTTTATCGATTTGCAGATGGATTGAGCACATAAAAAAACAAAAATGGAGAGATTGATGTGCAAACCATACAGAGTCCAATGTTTCCGAAGTCAAGTCCCATTGCTACATGCCAAGAATCATTTTTAGACACCTATCATCCCACTTGTTGCTGAAAGAAACCCCTCAAGAAGCCAATTTCCCTATGGTAGATTCATTCACCCTCCTCATTTCAAAACCCCAAAAATCCATTCATGTCGAAGTCCCATTTTCCACTGCTTATGTAGTCACCATAACCATTTTATTTCCCATCACTACTACATCATGACTTCACATATACTTTCCGCTTCTGAGTTTCATGTTGGTCCTATTTTTCACTATGATTCTTCACAATCATTTATTTTGTACTCGTATTGGATGATGTGGAATGCATTAAGGTCCACCTTCCAATGGTCTTGTCCCATCGACTCCAACACATCATCTAGGATCAAGATTAGAGTTTTTATAGTGCCCTGGTATCTGCATGAATCAATGGCAGATTTCCTTGTTGTTAATCATGGGGATTCATCAATGCCCCTTGATTGACAAATCTTGCAGGTGACTCGACTCCAGCACATCCATTCGTACCTGTCAAGATGCACTAAGGTACTTTAGAGCTCATTGTCATCAATGGTGAGTTTCTTCACATTGGTTAACGGCATACATTAATGGCTAGTAATCCAATGATTTCTTTCAATGCTCGACTTTAGCACATTCATTCGCATGGTAAGAATTGTACCTCGGGTTTGTAGCAGCTGAAGATTATGTGATCTAATGGTTTCAACAATGATTTGCAGCATCATTTGTTCAGTAATTTTGCAATTCCTTTCCATTTTCAGTTCAACAGTTGATTTTCAGAATAAGAGAAAGGACTTTCCGCTTCTATGGTAGAATTTCTGCTCATCAATTGTGTCAACAGTTAGTTTTACATGCAACCAGCACAACATCATGGATCAAATTCAGTCTCATCCAGTTCCAGCTCTCATATACATATGTCTCAGCATCAGATCAGCCTACATAGCTCCAGCATACACTAGTCCATTCATGTCAACCAAGGCTTCTATGGAGGTAAAACTTGAGGTAAAATAGCATGAGTTTTTGATTTATTAAAGATTTAGGGAAATGTCATGAAGAACCACTAAGCATTAGCCATTTCCATTGTCTATATAGCATATTATGTCCATCCATTTCCATCATTTCCCACTCAATTCTAACACTTCATCATTCATGCACATCCCTTTCAGATTCCAACCCAACATCTTACCCACCCAACTGGCCAAGCATAAAAAAAAGGGGATACCTTATTGTTGTCACACAAGAACCAACAATAGGAAGTTTTGCTGCTGCCACACAAGAACCAGCAGTAAGAAAAAAACAAAGTCTTGCTGTTGCCACACAAAAACCAGCAGTAAGAAACGATGCTCTGTTGCCATATACAAAATAATGAGGAGAAATAAAGCAGCTGATACACATCTTGAAGGAGAAGGATAGGCTGGACACAAGAACCTAAAACATGAAAAGTTGATGGAGAATTCATTCCTTCTCAAGAGTATACTATCACTCAAGCACGATAGAAAACAAATGCATGATTCCTTTGATTTGTTTGCTTTGTTCAGTGGTGCACATAATGGTTCACATCTTCATAAGTCTTGAGCATGAGCATGAGCATGATACATGCACAATGGAAATCCTGTAGCAACCTTTTTAAGGTCTGATGTGAAGTGTATCTCAGCAGCATAAGATTACTCTCAACATTGGTCATTTGTCAAAGTTGACAGAATTTCTGAATTGAGTTTGATTGTTGTGGAATGTGCAAAAGAATGTTTGGCATTATTTGAAGTGTTACAAAGCACTCCACGATAAGGGCATAACCAAAGAAAATTCTAGTAGCCTTCATTCAACCATGAGAATGGATGAAATTTACTGTGGTTTATTGCAATAAAATTTGCCATGAATTTGATGAGAAAATGGTTCTAGAACTCTTTTATTTCCCATGAATGATAATTCCTGTAGTGAGTTTGGCTTGTGAAGATCACTGGTATTTTTTTGGCACTTGTGACATATGGAGGGTCTACAAATTCTATGATTATCAGATGATATTTGAGCAGCTTGGGTCATCATAAAAGGAAATTAGTAAATGCGATCTCTTGCTGGTATGAAGATTTCCTGTGCATTGTCATTTTATTTTATTTTTACAATACATTATGAGCACTTAACTACAACCATGGGGAATAAAAAAAATTGAGCTCACACAGTCAATTTCAAATGGCATACAGTCACTTTTCAAGCAGCCTACAGTCATTTTTTATAATTCAAGGATGTGTTTCCAACTAGCACATATACAAAAATTGGATGTTGACAGTGATAGTGCAGATACAAGAAAACAACAGTCCCAAAGTTCACTTGATTTCATGAATGGAAGGTAAAATACTTAGTTTGGGGGAAATGGTTGTTCACAACTAAGATGACAACTCCTCTTTTGCATGAGGACATGCAACATATTCAGTTTGGGGGAGTGGTTTTTGACATTTTGTGCATACTGATTTTATTCATTCACAGTTGGCAAAAATGAAGAATTTGATTTAAGGATATCTTACAAACCATGAATTGGATCCTCATGAAATTTGGACAGGGAATACATAACAACATGATGAACAATCGTGGTAAGTTTCAGCTCAATCCAATGCACGGTTTTCGAGAAAATGACCATCATCACCTACAGCCAATTCGCATTTTTCTCAAAATCCGTGATGTGGGTTCATCTAATTTTTGGTGAGGAGATGCACTATAATGGTATTTAGATGCTTGAAAAATTTCAGCCCAACCCAGTTTGTAGTTTTTGAAATATTGGCTCTGGAAGTTCAGTTGTAATACATTTTTATTCATGTTCAAAAGTGCAGAATTTGATTTCGGCATATCTTTCAATTGGAAAGTTAGATTCTCATGAAATTTGGGCAGGGAATGCATAATAGCATGATGAACAACCATGGCAAGTTTCAGCTCAATCCAGTGCGCGGTTTTCGAGAAAATGGCCATAATCACCTATAGCCAATTCGCATTTTTCTCAAAATCCGTGATGTGGGTTTGTCTAATTTTTGGCGTGGAGATGCATTAGAGTGGTAGCTACTTGCCTGCAAAATTTCAGCCCAACCCAGTTCGTCGTTTGGGAGAAAATGGCTTTAGAAGTTTCCTGTTCAAAAAAGGCTAAAACGCTGTAAAATATTGCCGTTTCCCGTTTTCCGGCAGCTGCGACATCTTTTCCGGTAGCTGCAACATATTTTCTGGCGACCGCTTTCCGGCAGCTATTACATCTTTTCCAGCGGCTGCAACATATTTTCCGGCGACCGTTTTCCGGCAGCTGCAACATCTTTTCCGGCAACTGCAACATATTTTCTGGCGACCGCTTTCCGGCAGCTGCGACATCTTTTCTGGCGGTTGCGACATATTTTCCGGCGACCGTTTTCCGGTAGCTACCCATTTTCCGGCAGCTGTGACATCTTTTCCGGCAGCTGCAACATATTTTCTGGCGACCGCTTTCCGGTAGCTGCGACATCTTTTCCGGCGGCTGCGACATATTTTTGGGCGACCGTTTTCTGGCA
The DNA here is from genome assembly GCA_027924585.1 of Larix kaempferi. Classification (NCBI taxonomy): domain Eukaryota; kingdom Viridiplantae; phylum Streptophyta; class Pinopsida; order Pinales; family Pinaceae; genus Larix; species Larix kaempferi. The sequence continues at coordinate 2,786,577 of BSBM01000222.1, forward strand.
GCTGCCCATTTTCGGGCAGTTGCGACATCTTTTCCGGCAGCTGCGAGTTCGCCAAATATGCTGCTAAATTTAGCGCTATTCCGCCAAATTCGCCGCTAAAACCTTCTCCAACTTCTTTGCTAACATAAGCTGACTCCGCCAAATTTGCCGCTATATTTAGCGCTGTTACGTCAAAACCTTTGCCAACTTCTCTACTAAAATAAGCTGACTCCGCCAAATTTGCTGTTACATTTAGTGTTGTCCCGCCAAAATCTTCGCTAAAACCTTCGCCAAATTCTCTGCTAAAATAAGCTGTGACTTTGCCAAATTTCTACTAAAGAGCTGCGAATCTGCCAAATTTTCTGCTAAATCCTCCGCTAAGTGACTCTGCCAATTGGTGTTAAACTCTCTATTTCTTCTAGCTGCAGCTGTGCAAATGGTAAAATGAATGAACAAGTGAATGAGTTTTTTTTTTTTCAAGTTGGATGCTACACAGATATTGGGTTGCATGAGGACATGCAACAAGTTCAGTTTGGGGGAGATGTTGGGCCCTGGAATTGTCCATTTTTCCATCATTTATCGACATACGTTTCATCCATTTTCTTACCATTATTTCTCATTTATCATTCCATTTTTTATCCATTTGTTGTAGCTGCGTGTTGAACAACCTGCTACTTCCATTGATGTTTTAAGTGGTTAATAGTGATTATTTTCCTTTATCTTTGATGAATTAAAAGACTATTATGCATAATTTTACTAATGATAGTTTGTGGAGTGAGTTGTCACGTATAGGACGCTCATAGTTAGCTGTTACAGCTTTAACCAAAAACGCGTGCCACATAAAAACACCCTGATTCGCGTCTTGATTTGCAAGTAGATGCAAACGAATCTCAAAACTCCGAGACATGGGTTTTGTGCGTAACATCCTCATTTACCTAACTCACGAAGAAATCGCCAAACAAAGCTACAGTTTGCGATATGCAGGTGGTTCTTCGAGAGGGTATTTTCTAGATTTGGTGTTGCGGCCGGTTCCAAAATTGCCAGCAGTTACGACCGTGTTTCAGCTGTTGCAGATCACAAGTTGGGGGTTCAGTTCTTCATTTTCAGGAGATAATTTTATGTATAAATATGTAATCCATCTCATTGAGAGGGAGGATAGATTGATAGAGATTAAGCATGATAGATTGGGCAGGATAGGAGATGGATGATAGGAAATGCAAGATAGGAGAGAACACATTGTTATGATGTAGGATTTGATCCAGATCTGTTGTAATTTTTCCATTATGATAATACATGCTGGTAGTTTCTTAATTCTGAAGTTGTACACTTTCATTGTTGAGATCCAGATCTGCTCAGTGGAGGAAGGGCCCTCTTCCCTGAGCAGATGCTGGTAGTGTTAATTGTAAGTGTTTTATTTTGTAGATCTGTTAATTGTTAACTCATGCTTTCATTCATTAGATTTATCATAGTTGTTTTATTATTCAGTTCATGTTTTATTCATTTGATTTATCATAGTGTTCTTCTGTTAATTCATTTTGATAGATCATTGGCCAACTTAGCATTGCTTTCAGGTTTATGTAATTAGATCTTATTTCATGATAATTTATTTTGTTAAAGTTTGATTAGATTTACAGTGTGATTTTATGAATAGGCTGAGGATTGATTTACTTTCAAGCATGTGTGATCTAGTCTACAAACAATCACAATTGCATACCAATAGATAACAATGTCAGGTAGAAATTGTACTCGCATATATTTTGCACGATAGCTTTGAAATAAAAGACTTCCTTGGGTTGATAATTTATGTTTAGCACTCTGCATGTTAAGTTTTAATTAACTGGCATATAGTGGACACGACATTCTCACCATGTTTGGTCTGAAGGACAAGTTCAAAGAGATTCCATATTTGATTTCTTCCATTGATGGAGAATTAAAGCACATGCCTTGGGAGTATGATCATCTTATACCAAGGAGGAATATATGTCCAGATCTCTTCAGCTCTGGAGAGAATCATTAAAAATTTTGGTATGTTTCATGTCCATGTTGAGGGAGGGTTTTGTTCCCACAATATTTTCCCTCTTTCCTATCTTAAATGGACTAAAACATTTGTAAAGGGTGTTGGTCTCAGTTACTAGGGCCCTATTTCTGATCTTTCCTCACATAGTTAGGCTTAAGGGGGGGTGTTGGAATATTCTAACCATCTTATCTTGTTTTTTCATGCATGCATTCCATGTAGTGGTAGGTGAGTCTCCTAGCACCTAGTCCTTATTCCCCCCCCTAGAGCTTAACTTTGGCCATCATTATCCCTCTTATCCACTTAGAGTTCCTTGGTTACATCACTAAAGTCCAAAGGCTCACTCATGCATGATTTTAGGAGTTAGCATAGTCATTTCCATGATTTAGGGTGACTTGTCCCCTTGATTGACTAGTTAACTAACTGTTACACCTAGTTTCATTGCCACTGAGTGTAGGAGCACCTATTTTGACCACTACAAGCCATTATAACGCCTCCTTGAAGTCTCCTTCCCCAATTTATAGCCCCAGTGGCTCAGTCATGCTCCAATCCACCTTAGTTGACTACCCATTCATCATCGGTGGTGTTATAGGTCAAATTTGCACTTCTCCGTCCTGTGATCACCTTGCCTTGTAGATCACACAAAAGGACACAAAGGATTGAAGAGCTAGATTTCCTTGGATGACTTGTTGCCAGAAATACACTCCACCTGTAAAAATTTCATTTTTCCCTGATTTTGCCACATGTACGCCCCTCTCTTCACTGTAGACTAGCATACACCTTAAGAAATACCCTACTTTCCTCAAGGACAACCATCGTACATCTCCCAAAAAGTTGTAAACGCTTGTTGTAAAGCTCAAAAGTTGCTTCCTGTACGCTACTCCTGTGGTATGAAACCCGCGTACATCTTAAGATGAAATAAAAAATATATTAATTTGACGAATTGGGATTAGTTGAAGTTGGTTCTACAACTTCCCCAACCTCCCAATTCAACCACCTCTCGATCTAAACTGCCTACTTTGTCCTATAAATACAAGGAGGATCCATGAGAGAGGGACCTAGAAGAAAGGCTTTAAGCACTGTTACGCTGGAGGAAAGTCCCAAGTTAGAGTGAAGAGCAGGAGCCCAGGATCCGGTTGCAGACACATCTCTACACGTCAGGTATATTGTACTGATTTCATGTTTCTTTGACAATAAAAAGGTCAAAACACCCTTCTTGTCCCAAATCAGATATCTATTGGATTGCATGTCTATTTGGCTTAATTCTTGATTATAGTTGATGTTAAATTGTTTTATAATTTCATCATATGTTAAATGTTCAAGATACACTGAGTAAGGTATCTTTTGTGTTGTTGGTTTGCCATGCAGAAGAACAAATAGGAGACCAAGCGAGAGACCAAGTGAAATCTAGGATCAACCGTACAAAAGAGGTATTACTCTCAATCCAAATCTCTTTCTTTTGTAGTAACTAAATGCAGCATAATCAATGTGTTTACCTGTCAACCCCACCCAATTGATAGTGTCCATCTCCTCACTATAGGGTAGAAATCCTGAACAATAGACTAGCGACTCCGCTGGGGAACGAACCCATAATACAAATGGAAAAGAGAAAAAGTTTTTATGAGTTTGAAAGCTTTGCTTTACATGCAGTTTACTTTTATACAAACCATTCCAAACACCACACTACCACCCTTGAGTAACAAGTATCCCTTAAAAAGATTATTAATAAAATTTATTAGCAACATTTTTCTTTTTAGGTATACACAACATCAACTAGCTCAGGCTAGAGTTTCGAGTTTAAATCAACTTAAACTGCTCGGAACTGGCTTCATTACTCAACAATCGTAGTACAAATTTCATTTAGGTAAATCCATCTATATCAATTAGTCTTGGGAAAATCTACTTAAACTAGATCTAAGCACGAGGCCATGGGAAATTGGAACTGTTGAGGATATCCCCTCACTTTCCTCTCAACCATAAACCAGAGTTGACTCATGTACGGGGGTCCTTTCGGACTTCGGGCTTTGCTACCCTGCCCATGCATTTTGACTAGGCTGATGACTGTCCCCCTAGGTTATTTCGTATTGATGGTAGCCTTAGTATCAGACCTCTAGGATTATACATAGGTATAGTGGCGGTTATTCCCACTTCACCTCAGACAGACGTGGAAGGTAACCCTTTGGCAGTAATCCCAGGAAAGCGATTTGGTGATTCAAATGCTTGCACCCATTAGACCTCTGGAGGATGCCACATAACTGACCGTCGATACTTTGTTAGTATGTTCTGGGCCCTGATCATCCCAAACTTGCTTCCGAGAGTATTTTCCATTGTTTTCTTGGTTTGATTACCTAGGACCTTTTTCAGTGGTGTGCTCTTTGTGTCATTTGTTTCTAGTTGGCCTTAGATATTTATGGCTCGTTGAGTTGAAAACTATGGAAAGCATCCCGATTAGCACCAATCAAGGAACCCCTATTGAAGGGGCTCCTTATCATTTTCCATTCATTGGGAACATTGGTACTCCCTTAATGGCTACTTTAAATCTTCCAAAATTCACTATAGGGCTACCGGTTTGGTTGTTTTCCACTCTGAACGCTTTGCATGCTCCTGATGCATCTCAAGTAAGCACCTCACATCAAGAGCTTCAGAACCCTATGCCTGCTTCGCCAGTAACATCTTCTCCTCCTCCTTCTACCTCATGTGGTGAAAGTAGTAATACTAGTAACCAATAGTCATAAGGAATAGACGAAGGAAGAATAGGAAGAAGATGCCAAAGCAAGGGGGCAGCCACCCAGCCTCTGGAAGTCATGCTAGGGGAACCCACCCAACCTCTGGAAGTCATGTTGGGGGAAAACTCTCAGTCACTGGAAATCATATTGAACCTCCTCACCCAGCCTCTGAAGGTCATGCTGGGGGAACCTACCCAAACTTTGGTGGTCATGATGGGAGAACCCGCTCAGTCACTGGAAATCATACTGAACCTCGCCACCCAGCCTCTGAAGGTCATACTGGGGGCAGCCACCCAGCCTCTAAAGGTCATGCTGGGGGCCCCCACCCAGCCTTTGGAAGTCATGCTGGGGGAACCCACCCAACCTCTGGAGGTCATGCTGGGAGAAAACTTTTAGTCACAGCAAATCATACTGAAAGCATGTCTTCAACCACTGTTGCTCATGTTGAGGACACATCATTAATCACTGCTGGTCATATTAATGACAAGTCACCAGTTCCTGTGAGTCGTACTGGAGACAGTGAATCATCCACTGCAAGTCATGCTGAGAAAGTTGACATTGTCGACAAACCTAACAAACAGAAGCTTAAGTTCCCTTGTAAGTTTTGAGAGGGAGACCACCTGACCTATTTGTGCCCTGTACTTCTAGAAGTGTAAAGACTGTTGTCCATAGTTCAAAACTCTTCTGCTTCTCAGCAACCAGCCACTGCAAAGCAGAAGACTGTTCTCAGCAACCAGTCATGCTGGGGGAAAGTTGTCAGCCAATGCTAGTCATGCTGAGAGTACTATTGTTGTAAAGGAGAATAAGCTTATAGGACGGAAGCCAAAGTTTCCTTGTAAACTTTGTAAGGGAGATCACCTTACTCACCGGTGCCCTGCTATTCCAGAGGTGCGGAGAGTGTGTTCCATGTCTGATGGATCCTCTGCTCTTGAATTGTCTATAGATTCCCAATAGTTGAATCAACCTTTGGTTGATGAAGTGGTTGAACCAATGCAATATTTCGTCAACCCCACTCTTCCTTTGGAGAGTGAAGTGATCGAATCGATGAAATCTTCGATCGATCCCATTAGTCCTTCAGAGACTGATGCACCTGTCCCTGAAGTCTTATGCATTACTAGTTCAGATGTCTCTAAAATTGGGGGCACTTCATCTGTGCCGAGTGAACCCCTACCAAGCTCTGGGATCATTTCCTTTAATTGGAATAGTCTAACTGGGCCTCGCCTTCCTTCTTCTTCACCTTTCCAGATAAAGGTTGATATTGGCAACCATGTGGTTCACCGATGTATTGTAGATGAAGGAGCCTCTGTTAGTATCTTATCCCCTTATGGTTGGAGATATTTCGGTTTCCCTAACCTTGTTACAGCTGTTAATTGGCCATTGACCTTCGATAAAAGACGTAGTGAACCGTTGGGATTCCTCCCTCAGGTACATGTTACTTTGAGTGGAAAAATAGTCTTAGTTGATTTTATGGTTTTAAAGGACCCTATGGATTTTGATATGATCCTCGGGCATGATTATGTATATGCTATGCAAGCTGTGGTGTCTACGCTCTTTCATGTGATGCATTTTCCTCACAACGAACGCATTGTCACTATCGATTAGCTTACATTTGTTGATCCCTCTTATTACCTGACTATAGACCAAGTATGTTCCCCGTCAATAGGAACTACCATGTCACAATCAAATATTGTGCCATATTGTTCCTTGAGTCCAATTTCTACTAAGAAGAAGCCTCTGAATTCATGTTTACCTTCTCGGGATTGGGTCCCGACGATTGACCAAGTGATGACTCCATCTGAATGTTTAAATATGTGTTCCATTTGGGACGATATACTTCCATCTGATGAAGTTTTACTAGAGTCTATAATGCAGTCTGCCATTCATTTGGACATTGATCCACCTTCGAGCATTCTTTGACTTTCACTTCAAGCTCGTTAAAGATAGTAAGGAAGTTACGAGCATTTCTTCCATCTTCACTTTGAGCTCGTTAAAAACAGTAAGGAAGTTACAGGCATTTCTTCCATCTTCACTTCAAGCTTGTTAAAAACAGTAAGGAAGTTACGAGCATTCCTTCCATCTTCACTTCGAGATTGTTAAAAACAGTAAGTTACGAGCATTCTTCCACCTTCACTTCAAGCTTGTTAAAAACAGTAAGGAGGCTATGAGTATTTCTTTCATCTTCAATTCGAGTTCGTTAAAAACAGTAAGGAAGTTATGAGGATTTTTCTGTATCTCCTTTGAGCTCGTTAAAAACAATGAGGTCATGAGTTTACTTTTTCGGTCTCCTTAAAACTTTACGAAAAAGATCTTTATAGAGTTCTTTCATGCTCTTGTTAGACTCTTTAAATATGACAAGATTTTCGAGTATAGTTGTCATTTCAGACTCGTTAAAGGATTTGAAGCAACATCCTCTTAAGTATAAGTTTAACCCTTTTTCCAACTTTTGTGGATTACTTACTAAAAAAGAATACTCTAGTCATACGTGGCTAGAAGAGTTCTCCTCTCATTGATTTATATTTTTTCGGGGTAGGGGACTAACGATATGAAAATAGCCTTTTGGAGCCTCTCTTTAGGGTTTTCAGGCTCTCTAAATATGAAAACACCAAGCGAGCATTCACCTACTCGGGCTTGATGTGAAATCCACGAGAGGGTAAATGGAGGATTGTTTAAGTTTTTCAAACTCTATAAACAGTAAAACACCAGCGAGCATTAACCTACTTGGGCTCAATATTAAAATCCACGAGTAGGTGTACGGAGTTTTTGTTTAAGTTTTTCAGACTCCTTAAAATTGAAAACACTGACGAGAAAGAACAAATCTCGACTCGATATTAAAATCCAGAGATCAGTATTATAGAGTATTCTTCTATCTCTTCTTAAAACTTTGTAAAAAATCAAGAAGGTCCTAAGTCTTCCTCCCATGGGCTCGTTAAACTCTTTACATGGTTGGACCTATTGAGTTTTCTTTTCTTCTTGGACTCATTAAAATAACAAGAAGGATATTCTTTTATCAAAAAGAATAAAGGATAAGAAGGGTGTATCGCATCTCTTTCAGTTTCAAAGGAAGTTATGTCAGTCATGTCCTTTAACACAGCACCTACTTCAGTCTTTCATGTTAGTTGGGTTTTAGTTTTTGGCCTTAGGGTGAACCTGATCTCTGAGTTTTTACTCCCTCGGTTGGTTATTCTTCCAACCATATGGAGGGTCTGGTATGTCTCCTACATCGCAGAATTATATCATTTTCTCCTCATGTTGAAAACTACTTAAGTCACTTTGTGTCATGCTCACTGTTCAAAAATACAGCCTGTGTCGGCCATTCTGCAGTTTACCTTGACTTCATGTGTTGGACATCCCGGTGTCAGTTTGTTTCATCTTGTTACTCGTCCTACTCCACATCAGCTCATACCTGTGAGTGTTCCTCATGTTGGATGATGGAGGATGCATTAATGCCTCCCTTCTAGCGGACTTCTTCCCATCGAATTCAGCTCATTATGCTCTAGGAACAAAGTTTAGAGTTTCGGTTAGTACCTTGGAGATTGTAGTTATCAATGGCAGTTTCCCTCGCTGTTGAATAAATGGGAATACATCAATGTCTATTATTCGATAGATTTCTCAAGTGTTCAACTTCAAGTCCTCTTATTCACACTTGTTGGATCGTACTAGGTACCTTGGGCCCCATTATCATTATCGATGGAAGTCCCCGTGTTTGTTAACGGTATACATCAATGACCGGTAATCAAACGATACCCCCCATGTTAGACTTTCAGCTCATTTATTCGCATGGATAGGGTTTGTACCTTGGGTTGTTTTGGATGAAGACCTTAGGCCTATGATAGCATCACCATATTTATGTTATTGCCCAAGCTGTGCAAGATTGAGCCTCACTCATTTTGGCTCTTCATGAGACATAGATCCAGCTTGTTGTTATGGCTTTGATCTCTCATTTTGACATGGATCCACGCTTGTATTTCAGTGTCCATGCTCTATATATACATCTCCTAGTTATGTATCAAATATCATGTTGTATCATGCTACACATATATATGATGTCAAGATTGTAATTGCTCGCTAACCTTGATCGTTGTTTCAGGTGTTTTTGTGACTTGGTTCTGTGGTTTCTTACTCCTCCTCTGACTTGGACTTATAATGTATTTCGACCATCGTTTCCCTCTGACCTCACACATTAGGGGGCATCTGTTATAGGTCAAATATGCACTTCTCCATCCCGTGATCACCTTGCCTTGTAGATCACATAAAGGATTGAAGAGCTAGATTGCCTTGGATGACTTGTTGCCAGAAATACACTCCTCACCTGCAAAAATTGCATTTTCCCCTGATTTTGCAACATGTATGCCCCTCTTTGCACTGTGGACCAACATACACCTTGAGAAATACCCTACTCTCCTCAAGGACAACCATCGTACATCTCCCAAAAAGTTGTAAACGCTTGTTGTAAAGCTCAAAAGTTGCTTCCTATATGCTACACCTGTGGTATGAAACCCGCATACATCTTAAGATGAATCAAAAATATATTAATTTGACGAATTGGGATTAGTTGAAGTTGGTTCTACAACTTCCCCAACCTCCCAATTCAACCACCTCTCGATCTAAACTGCCTACCTTGTCCCATAAATACAAGGAGGATCCATGAGAGAGGGACCTAGAAGAAAGGCTTTAAGCACTGTTATGCTGGAGGAAAGTCCCAAGTTAGAGTGAAGAGCAGGAGCCAGGATCCGATTGCAGAAACATCTCTACACGTCAGGTATATTGTACTGATTTCATGTTTCTTTGATGATAAAAAGGTCGAAATACCCTTCCTGTCCCAAATCAAATATCTATTGGATTGCATTTCTATTTGGCTTAATTCTTGATTATAGTTGATGTTAAATTGTTTTATAATTTCATCATATGTTATATGGTCAAGATACGCTGAGGAAGGTATCTTTTGTGTTGCAGGTTCGCCAAGCAGAAGAGCAAATAGGAGACCAAGCGAGAGACCAAGCGAAAGCTAGGATCAACCGTCAAAAAGAGTTGCAGTACCTCACCCAATTGGTAGTGTCCATCTCCTCACTATAGGGTAGAAATCCCAAACAACAGATGGCCACTAGAACTTATCGAGAGATGGTTCCAATTCAAACTAAGCCTGCCACTTGTGTGGATTCCAACTACCTCTTTAGGTTCATGAATTTATCCTTTGGAGATGTATTATTTATGTACACATTATATTGAATAATAGATGTAATGGAAGTCTTTCCAATTGTTCTTCATTCTCATGTGTTGTAACACAATTTTTCCTTCTCTATTTTTCCTACTTGGTTCTTTTGATCTTTGTTAGAATTAGTGTGAATTTTCTCTTTTTCTCTAGATCTCTCTGAGAATCTCAGAAAAAATATCACATTTCCAACCAAAAAATTAGCCGCCATTCATAATCAATAAATTTTGAAGTTTTTAAGCATTCCAATAGAGCTTTTGAATGATGGGAAAATAAACAACCAGTGTCCCTCTATGATAGGATATGAGCAATTAGAGCCTAAAATGTTGCTCATCGCCAACTAGAAAGTGATGATAACACTTAAGGGTGGTATTTTTCCTTGTTAATGGATCGATCTATCGAATTATTATCATTTTCTACAAAGAAAACCATAAACCTCCACAACTATCAACTTTTGTGGTTTTGAACTTTAGCAAGTATCATTCCTCCATGGGATCCCAATAATCTGACTTTTCTTCCAATTTCACCTTAATACAAAGGGGGAGTTGTATTCAAATCCCACTTAAAATGGAATGTACATTAACAATACATAAATATCAAGGGATATCTCAAGGGATGGCATTCACAAAACTTACAATAGACATTGGTGTGGCTGAATAGAAAAATCTAAGATTCGGTACAATATCTTGAGTCCTTTCCTTGAAAGATATTCACATCTCCTCAACATTTACCTTCAAAATGTACAAAAGGATGAAGGAAAATCCCCATGTCATACAAAGGAAGCAAGAAAAGGCCTCTCTCCATTGCAAATGTTTTCCATTTTTCCTCATCTAACAAGTCCATTTTCATTTGTTAGCACCTCTTTTTTTTCTTTTTTTTTTGCACTCTTTAGTGGAACTCACATTCCCAAATTTCCTATGTAACTACTTCTCACATTTTCAAATCCATTTATCATTTCTTCCAGCATACAATTTATATTTCCTAGCCCAATTTTCTTCATTCAAATTGATACAAAACTCATGTTCATATATATTTTGAAATATTCAGCACAATAGTTCTCAACTATTCATACATATAAATCACATCTCAAACTTTAGCCATGGACATTAACAAAGGTACAATCATCCAAAAGAAATAAATTATTTATTTACGTCTAAAATTGTACTTATCCCATTGGTTTTTACATTCACATTACCATATCTTATGAATTATCATATATTTGTAGTTCATATATCCATATGGTTCGTGTATTTATTTCAAGTTCACTTTTCATTTGTATTTATGTTTTTCATCACCTTTCATATATTTCTTTCAATTCTCACATTTATTTTCTTTTCATATATGTATAGACCTTGTTTTCTTCTTCAAGCTACAAAGGTTCTCACCTCCCATGCAACCAACAACAAAGAACATTATATCTGTGTCTAGTCTATCGAATCTACTTTTCAAAACCGTCATAATTATAATCATCTTTTTTTTATATGTTTTAAGGCATCAATATCTCCCCAAGTCTACCGACTTTAGGCCCATCTTTTCAATTTTTTTGAACTTTCAAATATTTTGATTTGCTTCTTCCATTGACTATATTCTCTTGGTTTTAATCATTGATTGTTTGTTGCTTGAATGGGTGATTCTCATTTTGCTAACTATTTTTTTTTTCCACTTCATGTTGCAGTCATGATTTATTTTGGCAGTATTCTTAATTACATGTGTTTTTTATGGCACTTAGTTCTTTGAATAACCCTGACCTAGAAAATGCCATATAGCTTCACCTCATTGATTGTGGAATCCATAAGGCATAAGTGGGCACTAAATTGTTTTTCAGAAAGAATTAGCACTTCTACCAAATGCTTGGTATCAAATGCACTAGATGTGAGTGGATAGTTTTTATAGGTTAAAATATCATAGTTGATAGTTTAATCTTGCAACTTTGAAGATCGTATAACACAAATTTGAGAAGAGAACATAATTGAATTTGGGTAAATCAACGGCAAGAACACAGCCTAAACTTTTATTAAAATTGTTTTCATGCATAATTTTGAGTACTAGTCAAAGTGAATATTTTCAAATGGCGCATCATCCAAAATTTCAAAGGTTACGAATAAGACAACATGCTTTATGGAAATTATTAATTTGATAATTGATCAAAACTTGAAAATGCCTTATAAAATTTTTGAGTCATGAAATGTTTTATTTCTGCGACTTTGCACATCCAAAATAAATTATAACGTGACAAGTTGCATCATTTAAATTTTTACGGGTGAAATGTGGAGGTGATTCCATATCAATGCTACATATGAGCTCCTCTGCTACAACCAGAATCTCACTAAACATCTCTGCAAAATACCCTGCTTCTATTATTCTGTTCATTTTCTTTATATCTCTTTTAAAATCAAAGAATTTATATACGAACCAAAGCTACTGCTCTCTTCTCTTCCAAAGTCACTTTTGCCCAAATTTATAATTTGTTTAAGCTCTTTCACATCCTTTTTTCATAACTTAATTCAAAACTTCTTTTAAAAACTTTTTCGACTTTTCTAAAACTGCCTTTTCACCATGGAATACATTATTTCAAAAATTCTAAACTTCTGTAAAAAAAAACATGCTCAAACAGGTACTCTTTTCATAGCATGAAGTTTCATATATCTCATTTATTGAGTCAAAAAAGTACATTCTAAGTTCTTGGTAGATCCTCTTTGAGATAGTTCTATACTAATTTTATTAATATAATGTAAACCTAATTTTAAAGTGATTCCTGTAAAAGAAGAGGAAGACCGACATGCAAATAACTTCTTTTAAAAACCTTAACGTCTTCTCTTTTCTTGCAACCAAAAAAACCATCTTTTTATCAAAAACCTTTCATTTCATTGATATAGCGAGAGCTCCCTTACTTTTACAAAGAATTTTTAAGTTCTGTTCAATAGTTCAACTTACCGTTTTTGGAGCTTCACACGCGGGTGGGTATGTGAAGTCCTCAACGGTGATATTCTCATGCGCTTCAGTGGAGGCTAAAGGATTTCTCTAGAGGCCAAATATTTCTCCAGCGGATTGATTTTTTCTCGATCTCGGCTTGCTATGGTTTCTCTTCACATGGGCGGATCTTCTTCAATGGTGGGTTATTTTCAGGCTGGATTTCTCCCTCGGATTTCTTTTATCGGCTTCTCTGGCACCGATCTCTTCACCAATCTCTTTTCCTTACTCATTGGTTTATTCACATGAACTTTTTTACACCGATTTTTGTTAGGGTTAACCTTGATTTGGGAATGAGCAAAGCAGTAAGTGGTTTCGGGCATACCTATGGTTTCTTGATAGTTGTATTTGCATGTAAAGAACCCTATTTATAGGGTTGATTCCTTCATTGTAAGGTGCCAATGTGACCAGGGTTGATTCCTCCATTGTAAGGTGCCAATGTGAGCAGGAGAGATGTTCTTGGCGGCTTGGCCTAGTTCGACCAAGAACATCTCTCCCATTCACATTGATACCTTACAATAAAAGAATCCAACCCTATAAATAGGGTTCTTATAGGGTTCTTTACATGCAAATACAACTAGCAAGAAACCACCAACTACCAAAACTGTGTGCCAAAAACCTCATTCCCAAGCTACCAAAACAAACCTCATTCCTGACTTAAGGTTAACCCTAACAACAACTTTTAATCTTCCATTTGTTTCTTTGTCAAGAATCACCCTTTCTTCATAATGGCCACGGCATCTCCTTTATCAATGGAAGTCTCTGGCTGGCTGTCTCTCCTTTCACACTTTCTTTTGCAACAGTTCCTCTTCTCGGCTGCACACAGGCTGAGAAAAATTCTTGGACTGCAGATGTATTCCTGCGCTTTGATACCAATTTGAAGGGCAAAGCTGCTATAGAATGGAAGATTGTAACAGTTCCTCTTCTCGGCTACACACAGGCTGAGAAGATTCTTTGACTGCAGATGTCTTCCTGCGTTTTGATACCAATTTGAAGGGCAAAGCTGCTATAGAATGGAAGATTGCAACAGTTCCCCCAACAACTTTCTTGATTTCATACTTGTAAGAGTAATATATACATTTGGTTTAATATAACTGTCTAATTGATTCTTGTAACTAAAGTGTCTAACAGATTATTCTAACTAATTTTTAATTGAGAGTAATTATATTTCCAACATACAATCATAGAAAAAGTCGTACCTTCTCTCACACTCCTTGGCTTATCCTGCTATAAAGGTCGGACACTATATTTCTTCTTCCATTCAGCCTTTCCGCCCTCAGCCCATTTACTGCAATTTTCTATTAGTGCTTCTAAACCTGAACGGATAACACTAATTCATCGATTAATGTTACCTTCTCTGGCTCTCTCATGTTGTAATTCCCATGGGAAACGAATCTGTCACTACTCAAATGTTGGATTGTAGTTCGTGCCTCTCAACCTGACTATATCATGGCCAGGTCAGTTTTCAGTTCATATTGGCCGGATTGGGAGTCACAGTTTCCATGTTAACACAGGAATCACAGTAGAAACTGTGACTAGTGACTACTACCCCACCAATATGAACTGAAACTGAGCCATGATATCGCCAGGTTCAGAGACATGAACTACAATCCAATATCTGAATACGTGAACAACAACCCGATTGATTCACTCTCTGCTCAGCCACTCAATACCAAACCTCTAACATCGGTTCACATACAAGTATGGCGAGAACGGACCATACGCTGAAGCAAATAGCCTATGAATACACACATCATTAGCCTCCGGCAATCTGATAAAACAAATAAAGAAACAGACATTGAACCCAAAGACTAAGTTTAATTTATAGATTATATTACATAGAGAGGCCCTCTATCCAGATTTTTCTTGCTTATCCACTTTGTCCACTGACATTGCCTACGCTACAGTGCATTGCACTGCTCCTGGATATCTCTAATGTTGACATTATCTGAAAATCTGATCTGATTACTGCTGGCATTATCTAATAAACATTATAGCACTGACATTATCTGGATACCTTATCTCTAATGCTGACATTATTGCATTATCTAATAAACATTATCTGGATATCTCATCTAACTATTGCTGTCATCATGTGATAAACATTATAGCGCTGACATTATCTCGATATCTTATCTCTAGTGCTGACATTATGACATTATCAAATAAACATTATCTGGATATCTTATCTGACTATTGCTGTCATCATGTGATCAACTTTATAGTGCTGACATTATCTGGATATCTTATCTCTAATGCTGACATTATCTGACTATATTGCTGACATTATCTAATAAGCATTATAGCTCTTAGAACACAATCAACAAAACAGTCCACTTTGTCCATTCTTTAATGTCTCAGCAAAACGCCCACTTTGTCAATTACCAACTGGAAGAACCAACAACAGCGAGGGATGCCTTCACGATATTGGGCTTATCTGTAAGTTTTGAGATATTCGGCTAAAGTAGCAGTCAGGTGTGAAGTTGAGAAGAAAAGCTGACGAAATGAAACACTTTGGACCAAGGTGGCTATCACTGTAATTTAAATAAAATGGACCACTAACGTGCATCTCTAAGGGCAAATTTTATGTTTTATGTCAAACTAGTCATGATTGACTAAGGATTCTTCATGGTATTTGATTTTATTTTAGTAAATTAATCGATCTTGAATTCAAACTCATTAAACTTTATTTTACTTTAAAAACATATATCAAACTCATTACACTTTATTTTACTTTAAAAACATATATATTCCAAAGGAGACAGAGAGACCTCCAAGATTGGAACGATTCCAAACAAGGTGATACCTCGAAAGCGCCAAAAGGAAGGGAGCAAACCAATCCGAGATTGGAAAAGCGGAGGATTGAAGGGAAAAGGGACTAATGTAGAGACCTGCAAGTTTGGACTAATGTAGAGACCTGCCGAGGTACTTAAATTTATAATAATACAAATCTAATAGTTTGATAGTTATCAGTTTTTATTTCTACTAAGATGATTTCTTTGTGTTTTTGTAAAATTTATGTGCGAGGATAAATCAATAAAATGTTATTATATCTTATTTTTACAATTATTAGTGTTTTTTTTTCAGCAGAAAAAAACGTATTATTGTTATTCATGGTGAATCAAATAGTACAAAGATTGTTCTAGATCTTTTCACAAGATCTCAAAAGCTAAAATCAGAGACAAAACAGCCTATACAAAAGGATCAAGAAAGGATGTAACCCGCTGTCCAAAATTTTCAAAAAACAAAAACTCTTTCTCCTGACTATAAACAAAAGAGTCCATATAAAGAACTTTGTAAAAAAAGTAGCAAACCCCCATGTCCTGTATGTTTGCATTAAACCATTCTTCCCAAACTAAATGTCCTTCAACACCATCAAGAGCCTGCTTGGATAACTTATCTGCCAAAGAGTTATGTTCCCTATATATATCTTCAAAGGAAATGTACTCATGCATAGCAATCTCTTGCTTTGTACGCTGACACCAATAACGGAGAGTTGTAACATTCATCTAAAATTCCTCTACTGCCCATTTTATTGTAACACGCGAATCAGCAAATACCCTCAGGTCAACTAATCCAAAGATATTAACAATCCTCGGAACACACCAAAGAGCCATTAACTTTGCCTTCATATTTGTCCCTTTACCACAGTTCAAACGTAGAGTAAAGTAATGATCATCATTTAAGTACACTACTCCACCAGCCGCACATAAGCCATTTTTTGTAGCACCATCGAAGAAGAGGACAGGCTGTCTAACTATGAAGGAGAAATGAATGATTCTAGCTTCAGCCTGTGATCCCTTACCAATCTGATGAGTTTGAACCATCTTCAAAACAATCAATGCACTAGCCATAACCTCCGGTTTCTTGCACTTCCAATTAAAGTCTCTCAATGTAATAAGTATTGTATCCTATTATACATTTACAATATCTCTTACAACAACATATATATATATATATATATATATATATATATATATATATATATTCCAAATAATAAGTGAAAAATACCTGTAGGATAGTAGATTTTGGCCTTGGTAAGGTCATTTGTCCTTGCAAGCTCCTCATAACCAGAAACTCAACTGCCAAATAGATTTACCACCCATCCAGCTAGGAATAGCCTTGTCGGCTCCCTAGCTCCCAGAAACTGAGTTTTTTGGCCCTCGTGTCAAAAACCCGGGAGCAACAGTCCAACCAGTCCAAATGTCTATTTTCCAAATGTTTTCCCCAAATCAAAAATCAATCCTCCTTTGCTGAATTTCTCCAAAATATTTTCTCCAAAATATACCCCCCTCCTTCATCTGCATCTCTCTTCCTATATTCCCCCCCAAATCACAGCCTTTCCTCCCTTTTCCTTTACTACCCTTATTCTTGTATTAAATGTTTCAACTCCCTTCCCATCCACTCTGTTAGCCACGTTAATTCCCTTCAATTCCATGGATATGGGTGGTTATGAGGAAAATGGACTATTTTAATAAAGACCCACTACCTAACTTTACATTAATTTTGACATACATAACATAGTTTAATTAATATAATTCCAAGATAAATTTTGACATAACGTAATCATCATTCAATTAATACAACTTCCACATTAATTTCTTTTCCAAAATGAATGATTGAAGAAAAATGTTATTTATTTAACTATTACTATATGGGTGGGTGCACTGTTAGGAACCCACGTCTTCACTTTGTTAGTATATTGTTGTTGGACGCATATGCTTTGTAAGTCATCCTGTAGTATTTCTTGATCCATAGTTTGTGTTATTGTTGTTGGCGCATATGCTTTGTAAGTTGCCCATAGTATTGTTGATCCATCGTTTGTAGTGGCCCATGGTCTTGACCCATAGTATTGGCACCTAAACTTAGTATATAAGTGTGTGTTGAGGCCTATGAAGGCACCGTGAAGTTAATTGTATTGAGCTTGCTCAAAGGAGGTTACCCCCTCGAAGTGGCCTGTGATCAATATAAAAGTGATTCTGAGTTCTGTTATTTCTTATATCTCGTGTATTTGCATTAATTAATTATTACAGGTTCATCACATCTAGTATCAGAGCACTTTCTTGGGCTCGCTGGGTGAAATTTCTGCCAAATTTTTTTTCGCATCTGTTGCAGGTTCGGATTTGGGAATAATCCCTATCTGCTTAACTATGGGAAGTACTTGGGCATAACCCATAAAACTCATTGTGAGGAGTACCACAGGAGCCTCGAAGTAGCTGGCCCATTGAGAGGACCTGCCAGCGAAAAGGGAAACAACCCCTACCTGATTGACTAGTTCCCACCCGTGAGGTAAACCAAGAGTTGTCATTTGTGGCAAAGCGGTTATTAGTTTTACCCAAGCCGTGGAATGAGGGGTACTACCCCAATACGCAAGCCATCAGACAACATTGGTGGTTGAGTGAAACCTCTAAACTGTTAGGAAGCTGCACATACCTGGGGTCCATATCTATTTTTAGCTGAACTGTTGTCGATCACTACTGCACCATTCCAGATCCAGCCGTTTCAGATCTATTTCAGATCCAGCCGTTGCAAATCTATCTGTTTCAGATCCCTTCCGAGCCGTAGCCACTCCATTATGAAAAAAAAAATCATTTATTTCTCCATAACTCCCTTGTTTTCACTGAGTTTCCCTTGAAACTTCCTGGGAACCCCTATAATCCCATTCTGCATATTTCAATCCTGAGGACCCTATCCCCACTTCCACTTCCCAAAACCCGAAATCCCACATTTGTCTATTTTTAGGGTTTGCCATAACTTCCTCGGATTTCACCCAATCACCTTCAAATTTTACCACAAAGTTCCTTTCCTAATTCTGCTTCTTTGTCCCCCTCTGCCAAATTTTCCCATTTCTTCACCCCGCTTTTGAAATCCTCATTTTCTGCTTCCCTGTCTATTTGACAGTGTCCAAATCCTAGTCAAACCCCAATTACCCTTCAGATTTTTTCCCAAATCCAAATTTTCCTTTACTGAAACAGTTTCTGTTTTTGTTTTTCTACTCAATCCATGAAAAAAAAAAATCTCCTGGTTATGGTTGTCACCTACGCAGGAGCAAAAACCATGGAAGAAGCACTTGCAGCCATCCAAGCCAAACTCCAGGATCTGGATGAAAAATTTCTCGGCCTCCATCTTGAACATTCAGCCATGAATAACAAACAACAGTCCGAGTCTTCATCAGACAATGGGTTCTCTTCTTCTAGCAATTTCCGTGGTTCGAAGCTTGATTTTCCTCGCTTCAATGGTACTGATCCAACTGGATGGATCTATTGTGCAGAACAGTTTTTCAGTCTGCATAATACTTTTGATGTCAACAAAGTTCCGCTTGCATCCTTTCATTTGGAACAGGAAGCTCTTCAATGGTACCGTTGGTACATCAAGGCTCGTGAAGAACCAAAATAGCCAGACTTTTTTCAGCTCCTTTTGCAACGATTTGGTCCTAGTGCTTTTGATGACTTCACAGGATCCCTCACTAAACTTCACCAAATTGGCACTGTGAGAAAGTATCAAACCAAATTTGAGAAACTAGCAAACCACACTGAAGGATTGTCTGATGACTTTTACCGGAGTTGTTTTATCAGTGGTCTAAAGGATGCCATCCGCTCTGAGGTCAAAATGTTCTATCCCAACACAATGATGGAAGCCCTGGGGCTGGCTAAGTTGGCAGAAGACAAGATTGTAGCCCAACAGCGCTCCAAGCCCACTTTTGTTTCCTTCCGAAATATGGGTTCTCAACGACCATCCATACCGCAGGCTCCTCGACCACCTCCTATCAAGCATTTGTCTGAAACAGAGATGCAAGCACGCAGAGAAAAGGGGCTTTGATATAATTGTGATGAGAAATTCACTCGGGGACATAGATTTGTTCAGTAAAAGCTCTATCTCTTGGATGTGGATTCTCCCCCTGCCTCTGAAATTGGTGACGAAGATCCAGATACAATGGATGCTCAAGTCGACATTCAAGAACCGCTTATTGACCCTCCATCTCAGGATGACCAACCAGAGATATCTCTCCATGCTTTAGCTGGAATCACCACCCCCCAAACAATGCGGGTCAGGGGTTACTTCAAGAAGTTTCCTCTTACAATACTCATTGATTCTGGTAGCACTCATAATTTCTTTGACCCTCGGATCGCCAAACAAGCTGATTGTTTTATCCATCCTTGCTCCAACTTTGAAGTCATAGTTGCCAATGGGGGCATCTTACCTTGCAAAGAGAAGTGTCGAAATGTGCGTATCTCTATGGGAGATTATACCTTACCCTCTGACATGTTTGCCTTGACCTTAGGTGGATGTGATGTGGTTTTGGGCGTTCAATGGCTACGCACACTTGGCCCTATCTTATGGGATTTTGCTGAACTTTGGATGTAGTTTCCCTCAATGGAAAAAAACACACATTGACAGGATTACAACCAGGGTCTCTCGGCATCATCAGTTCACATCGCATGGAAAAACTCCTCAAGAAGAATTCACATGGTGTCATTGCTCAGATCCATTCCATTCAGATGCAACCATCAGCGGTCTCCACTACTCCTTTGGATCTACAACAAATTCTAGATCGATATACAGGTGTCTTTGCTGAACCAGTGGGATTGTCACCTTCAAGGCCAGAAGACCATCGTATTCAGCTCCTTCCTGACAGTGTTCCTCCCAACATCAGGCCCTATCGCTACCCATTTGACCAAAAAACGGAGATTGAAATGCTCGTTCAGGACTTATTGAAGCAAGATATTATTCGCCCAAGCACTAGTTCCTTTTCTTCTCCAGTTCTTCTTGTCCGCAAAAAAGATGGGTCATGGCGCCTCTGCATTGACTTCCGAGCACTTAATCACCTCACCATCAAGGATAAGTTTCCAATTCCTATTGTTGATGAGCTTCATGGGGCTCAATTTTACTCCAAGTTGGATCTTCGTTTTGGGTATCATCAAATTCAGGTTCATGAGGATGATATCCCTAAAACAGCTTTCCGCACACATGATGGCCATTATGAGTTTTTCGTCATGCCCTTTGGCCTCACTAATGCTCCTTTCACATTCCAGGCCTTAATGAATAAAATATTTCGGCCCTAATTGCGGAAATTCATTATGGTATTCTTTGATGATATCCTCATCTACAGTAAAACATGGGCTGAATATCTCCAACATCTGGATCTTGTCATGCAACTTTTCTCTGACCATCATCTCCACGCTAAATAGTCTAAATGTGTTTTTGGACAGAAGGAAGTTGAGTATCTTGGGCACATTATCTCAGCACAAGGGGTTTGAGTGGATCCTGCCAAAATCGATGCCATGAACAATTGGCCGCATCCTTAGACACTCAAGAGCCTTCGTGGTTTTTTGGGGTTGACTGGCTACTACCGCAAGTTTGTTAAGGATTATGGGAATATTGCAGCTCCATTAACTGCTCTATTGAAAAAGGATGCTTTTACATGGACACATGCTACTGAGTGTGCATTTGACAAACTGAAACAAGCTATGTGTACTACACTTGTTCTAGCTATGCCCGATTTTTCCAACCCTTCACTATTGAGAGTGATGCTTGCGGCAATGGACTTGGTGTTGTTCTCCTTTAAGATGAACACCCCATTGCGTTCACCAGCAAAGCCCTTTCAGGTAAGAATTTAGCTGCCTCTACATATGAGAAGGAAATGATGGCTATTTTTCATGCATTACAGAAGTGGCGACCATACCTATTAGGGAATCATTTCTGCATCAAGACTGATCACTAGAGTCTAAAATATTTCTTGGAACAGCATGTCTCCTCCCCAACACAATAGAAATGGGTTAGCAAACTCATGGGTTATGACTGTGAGATCACTTACAAGAAGGGTAAGGACAATATTGTGGCAGATGCTCTTTCTCGCACATTGGATGCCCAAGGTTCTCTTTCATCTATTTCTATGCCTGTTCCAAATTGGTTGCAATCTATTTAATATGGTTATGTCAATGACTCTTCCTTATATCAAATCATCCAACGCTTGACCAACAACCCTTCTGTTGTACCACATTGCTCTTGGGATGGTGATTCCCTATGATACAAGGGTCGTCTGGTGCTTCCCCAGAGCATAGATCTTCAACAGGTTGTCTTCTATGAACTCCATGCTTCTCCATCGGCAGGGCACTCCGAGTTCCTCAAAACGTATGAACGGGCACGACGTAACTTCTTTTGGCAGGGCATGAAGAGGACAATTCAACAGATGGTGGCTGAATGTGATACCTGCCAGCGCAATAAGGGTGAAACGACACTCATTCCAGGATTGCTCGAACCCTTTCCCATACCTACATGGATTTGGACAGATATTTCTATGGATTTCATTGAAGGGATCCCTAAATCTGGCGGGAAGATAGTGATTCTCGTTGTGGTTGATTGCCTCTCCAAATATAGTCATTTTTGTGCTCTCAGCCATCCCTATACAGCCTCCTCAGTCGCTCAAATTTTCCTGGACCAGATCTTTCGTCTTCATGGCATCCCTTCTTCCATTGTCTCGGATCGTGATGCGACTTTCACCAGTCGTTTTTGGACAGAACTATTTCGCTACACTGGCACCAAACTGAAGATGAGTTCAGGGTATCACCCACAAATAGATGGTTAGACTGAAATTATCAATAAATGCTTGGAAACTTATCTTTGTTGCTTCACCTCTGAACAACAACATCAGTGGGAAAAGTGGCTCCCTCTCGCTGAATGGTGGTACAATACCTCTTACCACACTGCCTCTAAAATGACCCCATATGAAGCAGTCTATGGTCAGGCACCTCCAGTTCTTCTTCCATACACCCCCAACAGTTCACCAGTTCAGGAAGTTGACATGGTCCTTCGAAACCGCGATCAGATTCTTCACATTTTGGGGGACAGTCTTCACATGGCAAGAAACCGCATTAAGCAACAAGCTGATCAACACTGTTCTGAGCGCACTTTTCAAGCAGGCGATATGGTTTTTCTTCGTCTCCAACCGTACAAGCAATCCTCCCTGAAACTCAAAGGGCATCATAAGCTTGCTCCAAAGTTCTATGGGCCATATCAGATTCTTCAGAAGATTGGGTCCGTTGCTTATAAATTAGAACTTCCTCCTTCTTCCCGCATTCATCCAGTATTTCATGTCTCTTGTCTGAAGAAATTTCTTGGCACCAACATCAGTGGAAAAACTATTTTACCCGAACTGGATAATGAAGGATCCATCCTTTTGGAACCGGAGGCCTTCCTTAAACGGTGCACTCGTCAGCTTTGCTCTCACTCTATCACAGAGGTCTTAATTCAATGGCACAGCATGCAACCCAAGGATGCTACATGGGAACCACTCCTTCAGATTCAACAACAATTTCCACATCTAAAGCTTTGAGGAAAAAGCTTTTTTTTAAGGGGGAGGGGATGTTAGGAACCTATGTCTTCACTTTGTTAGTATATTGTTGTTGGACACATATGCTTTGTAAGTTGTCCCGTAGTATTTGTTGATCCATAGTTTTTGTTATTGTTGTTGGCGCATATGCTTTGTAAGTCGCCTGTAGTATTGTTGATCCATAGTTTGTAGTGGCCAATGGTTTTGAACCATAGTATTGGCGCCTAGACTTAGTATATAAGTGTGTGTTGAGGCCTATAATGCTATGAATATTATATGTATGTTAATTAAAGTTATTAATTATTAAGTGAAAGGGTGTAACCCTTCACTATACACGCTCAAGCTTATAAAAGCGAGCCTCATTGTAAATTATTAAATCATCCTTTATCAATTATATATTATTATCTTATCAAATGGAGTTATTTTCCATTGGAGGATTATTCGCTTGAATAATCATTGAGTATATCCGGACACAGATATAGTATTGGTATCAGAGCCAGCCGTTCTCGGGCCTTGCTGATTCTGGCTTTTAGCCATCCATCTTGGAGCTTCTCCAAATCCGGCTTTTAGCCATAAATACCAGAGTTTCTCTGAATCGGGTTTTGACCTCCCTTCCATCCACTCGTCCTGCTCGCCCTCCCTGCCCCTCACATCACCACTTCTCACATGCTCACGCGCCGAAACCACGCTCCATTTTCACCCTACCCTCATCTTTCCCCTCACGCTAACACCACTCTGCACACATCCACAGCCACCAGGTCCACGCCTTCCCTCCATTCACTCCTCCTCCATCGCGTTCCCCCTCTCTGCAGCTCCCCATCTCCCTTCCCTCCTGCGCGCTCTCCTTCTTTCCCTTAATTCTGCCTGCAACCTCCTACATCATGCGCCTTGTCTTCTCCCTGCGCTCCCAACCCGCTCCCCCCTGCGCTCCTGCACACTCCCTCCGCCTGCCACGTCCAGCAGACCTCCACCTCACACGCCATTCATCCTACTCCACGCGCTTCCCGCTCTACACACTCCAACCCTACGTCCTCACCTCGTTGCACCGCCTTTCATCCTCATCAGCCCTCGTCGCCCCACACTGCTCCACACGCAGCCTCCCCTCAACTCCCTGCTCGCCTAATCTCCACGGCTCTCTCACGCGCCGACCTCCCTCCTCACTCTCCCGCCTCCCTGTTGCATCCTTCTCCTTCCACCACCCCTCCATCCCCACGCACCGTCCTTCGGCCTCCCCTCCATCCCCTCGCTCCTCCCTATGATCTTCTCCTCCACGCTCCTCCTCAACCGCGCCTGATCCTTGTCTGCTCCAGCGTTCCACCCCAGCCTCACGTTCCTGCACCATCTCCACGCCCAGCCCCACCTCTCTCTGCGCACACTCCCGCGACCACGCCCTCCTGCATCCAGCTCCCCTCGGCTCTCACCCCAACCACCACCTCCACGCCATCCGTCCACACAAACCCTAAAACCTGCAACCAAAAAAACAAAAAAATATTATAATAATATAGTTATTGTTATAATATTAGAACAAAAATATATATATATATATATATATTCGTGGACTATAAGAATTTTGAGAAAATATACTTTTATAAAAAAAATTGAAAAAGTGTTTAGCGCTATATCTAGAAAAGGAGATATAAGGGATATAAGATATTATATATATATAAAGAAATACCTTAAGGAAAGGGGTTTTAAAAAGTTATATAGAGACCTTCCTTTTACTAGCAAAAAATTACAAAGTCAAAAAGGTTAAAGTAAAATAATAATTATTATTTTATAATAATTATTTAAAAAAAAAAAAAAGTATTGAAGTCTAAAAAAAAAAAAGACAAAAAAGACAAATCGAAGAAAAACAAGAAGTGAAGATTTAGCAGAGACTATCCATCGTTGGATAAGTCAAGTCAAAGAAGGACGACCAAGTTTAAGAAAGACTCATCAAAGAAATCAAAGAAGATCATCCCACCGTCAAAGAAGACAGAAACCATGGAAGCCGATTTGCGAGAAAAATTAGAAGCCAAGTTAAAACGCTATCAAAAAGACAATGAAGAATTACGAGACATTAATAGACAATCAGAAATAAAGATTGAACTACATAAGATACAAAAACGGTTCAATGAACACACAATGTCCAGCCAGAAAAATCACATAGAAAAATTATGTGCGCAAATCAAGGAATTAAAAGATGAAAGTGATTTCAATCAAAGATTGAAAAATCAAGATATAAAGAAGGAAATAAATAATTACGAAGCAGAAATAATACGCTTGAACAAAATCGTTAGCGACAAAGATGAAGAACTAATGCAGTTACGACATAAATTAGAAAGTCAAGAATCAGAGGTCAGCCAGTGTCGACAACAGATAAAAGTTCTTCAACAACAAAATGACGACTCTAAAAAGACACATAAGTCAGAGATCGCGAAGAGTAATAAAACATTATCTAACAATGCTGAAGAAATTTTTAGACTAAGAAATCATAACAAGATACTAGTCACAAAAATTAAGAAGTTAAAAAATAGCCAGAAGATAGAACAATCTATGGACAACATTGAAGGGAAACTTCTAGCCAAGCAGGAAGAAAATAGTTGTATCAGAATTCATAATAAAGATCTTAAGGAACAACTTAAGACATCTGAAGATGACAGAAAATAGCAAGTCGAATTGATTAAGAAGTTTCAAAATGATAATAGGCAGTTAGAAAACAAGTTGGAAAAGATACAGAACAAAAACTTAAATCCTCAAGAGACGAAAATACAATTGCCAACTCAGATCAATGATCTAAAGGCGACATTCGTAAACGAAAATGACATCGTGAAAGTTCCTTATCGACACCCCAACCATAAAAACCGATATTTGAAAAAGTGGGAAATGTCGAAAGATAATGGTACTAATGTGATCAAATCTCCTGACGACACATCAGTAGGGAATCCCATCAGTCCACAACAAATCAATTTAGGATGGATTCATTCATCGACGTATCAAAAGTTATGCTCTACACTTAGCAGTTCGTATCGACATGTTTCATCAACCATGACATCGCAAAGTACAATGAGACAAAATTATAAGACTTTGAGGACAAAGCCTTTCTAAAGAGAGTGGCAATGCTATGAATATTATATGTATGTTAATTAAAGTTATTAATTATTAAGTGAAAGGGTGTAACCCTTCACTATACACGCTCAAGCTTATAAAAGCGAGCCTCATTGTAAATTATTAAATCATCCTTTATCAATTATATATTATTATCTTATCAAATGGAGTTATTTTCCATTGGAGGATTATTCGCTTGAATAATCATTGAGTATATCCGGACACGGATATAGTATATAAAGGCACCGTGAAGTTAATTGTATTGAGCTTGCTCAAAGGAGGTTTCCCCCTCGAAGTGGCCTGTGATCAATATAAAAGTGATTCTGAGTTCTGTTATTTCTGATATCTCGTGTATTTGCATTAATTAATTATTGTCGGTCCATCACATGCACAAAGATTCTCCCCAAAACCATTGCAATGGAGCCGTGCTAGCGGAAAAAACAAAGACACGCACACACCTAAGGAAGTGTGCACGCACCGCAAGGTTCGGTACTGAACTGGGGTGCATGTGCATTGTTGCGTGTGTGCAATGATGGCGCGTACATGCCCAAGGGCGCGCACGCGCTCCTATTAAACAAAATAAAAAATAAATCCAAGACAGTCGCATCCTATTTCATTTGGAAACGGTTGAGAGCTCATCTACTCGGCACATACGCCGACCACGGGACCACTCCACTCACCCATTGCACTCAAGATTTCCATCAAGCCATCCATTGAGTGATCATCCATTGCATTAGATATGTAAGATCATTTTTTTGTGATTTTATTGATTTTTTTATTGTTTATTAAAATTTTAAAAATTCCCAAATTAGTAAAATCATGGAATTTTTTTCAATTGTAGAGTATAAACCTATACAATGAATGAGAAAATGTTAACATGGATTCTGGTGGAACACAAGAAAACACAAATTTTGGAACCAATCAAAACCCTCAACAAAATCAAAACCCCCAACAAAATTTGGACCATGATGACTTGAACCATTATCTAAATGAAATGAGAGTGCACACCTGAGAATTAAGAAACATAGGGGAACCATCTCGATTGTCCCTTGCCACATCAATTGAATCCCTTATCCATGCACATCGTCAATTGATAGACATGACTAAATATAAAGCTAGGATGTGGGAGTATTATTCCACTTGCATTTCCAAGGAAGAAATAAAAGTATTAAATATTACGAAGGCCCAATTATACAGTATGTTCACCGATCCAAGAACACAACAACCACCAAACATTAGAAAGCCACATGTCTGCACGGATTGGTGTCATTTCCAACCATGGAGGAACAACTGGATGTAGAGTTGGTTTATGGTTTAGAATAACCTCTCTCCAATAATAGGGAGGTTCCAAAATACTTCCTTCAACAACTCTGGGTTGAGTTTGTGCTCGGTTTACATGTCAATTATTTGGACATAACCGAGTTCTAGGGCATTGGGATTGGATTTGTCCAAGATCATCATACTGCAAGAAGGAACCCGCTAAGAGGGCCACCATCTCCTATATATGATCCTAAACCCCCTCCCCAGCCACCTCAATTACCCCACAGACTTGACAAGATCGAGAGGGCGATGAGGAGCGTTGCACACGGACTCCTTATACACACCGCGTTTGTAGTAGTGACTACGATGGAGAGATAGGTTGACCCTGAGAGAGACTCGGGTGCAGGGCCTTCACGACAGAGTCAGGATAGACCTGTGATTGGTAGTAGCCATGACAGGCCTTCTAGTTCAACAGGGACAGTGCCACATATTTGTCCCCATTGCAGGCACACTTTCCCTAGCCCGATCAATGGCTGCTATATGGAGCAGGTTAGCACTTCTTTTAATGGGTTTTCAATGATCACTTGATAATTTGTAAAGTAATTTTAAAGCAATTGTTTATGACTTAAAATGTTATTTCAATGTACAGTTATTTAGATCCGAGACACCGACATGGGAGAACGTAGGATCTCCCAACCTGGACGTAGCAATGGAAGCTGCAATTGAAATTGTAGCACCTCACACGAAAGTATTTTCAGTACCGAACACAATTTTATTATTACTTGCTTACGTCATTTCTATTATTTATTTATTTATATGGCATACATGATGATAGTTCCTACAATATTTTTTAATATTTTGATTGCCTAAATAATTACTTGTTTAATATGTTCATAACGTACATGCATTTTGGTGTCCACGAGTATGTATTTTTTAATTTGATTTTTGTCTACTAAAATATGATATTACAAATGTATATGTAGGTGCCACCATCAGCTTCAGGTGCCACCATTCCACCTCCCCACTTCAGTCTTGTTTTTCCACCCTCTCCCATGAGTCGTCCACCCTGGCCTCCATCTAGACCCCTCCCTCCGTCCACCCCCTCCCTTCCATCCAGCTTCCCCCCTCTGTCCATATCCCCCCCTACGTCCATCCTCCCCCCTCCATCCAGCCTCCCCCATTTTTCCACACCCCCTCGTCCATCCATCCTCCCCCATTCGTCCACACCCGTCCATCCATCTAGCCTCCCCCCTTCATCCACAACCTCCCTTGGATCCATCCTCCTCCCTCTATTTAGGACAACCATCCCATCCACCATCCCTCGACATCCCCTTTATCTCTTTTAGGTCAATCCCCTCTATCGTACAACCGGTAGAGGTTCATCATCCACAACATCCTCCTCCACCCCAAACCACCATGCCTCATTCCACCTTACCTTCTTCAATTCCTGCCACTATTATGGAAACTACTCTTGCAGCATTGGTCCATACATCTATAGTGGTTTCACCTATAGTTGTTGCAACTACATCTCCCCCCCCCCCCATGACTGCATCAGAGGAGGTTGTCAAGCCAACTTCTCCACCTACTATCCTTGAAACCCAATCATCTCCATTTCCTGAGGTGTTCACAGTGAGAATTAAGTTAATTTATGAAAATGAAATGAGCAACTATTTTTTTCAATGAAATGATTGTCGTAAATGTTGCAGGGTGGCATTGCTGAGAAGCTCACTAGATTGAGGAGGACACCTACCTCATGTCTCCCACTCTCATCAACGGTGAGTTATTTAAGATTTGAATTCTACATTCATTTTATAAATGTGATAACTATTACAAATGCTTGAAAATGATGATATCTTATATCATTTGTTTCAGATCCCGGAGAGACGGTCTACTCCTAGATGGAAGAAGGACCGAGATTCCGCTAGCTCCAAGAAGAGGAAGATCGATTTCGGGGATGCGCCTAGGAGTGCCGAGGGTGGGAAGAATGCTTGGCAGACAATGTTATGCACATTAGCCATGATGTGGCATTTTTGGGCACTAGTTACCATGTACTTGGTATCTAGGGCATGAGTTGCCAAGTATTTTGGATCTAGGGCATGAGTTGTTAGAATTTTTATAGGGCACGAGTTTCCATCATGTGTACATTGGGAACCATGTTCCATTGTTTTCCAAAAAAATTATATGTTTGGATGAGTTTAGTAGCTTCAATGTACATGGATTTTCAGTTATGTGATTTATATTCATGTTGTCTCTATTTGCATCTTGTTGTCTCTTGTTGTGTCTAGTTGCCTAATAAACAACACTATGCTTTTAATACAGATGGTTGAGTTTGAATGGATTTTGATATGATTTCATTCATTTATGATGAAATAGATAAATGTTTATCTCTAGTGGCCTCATATAGTCATTGTTGAAAGGTTGATTGAAAAAAATATTGCGTTTGAACTCTAACAAAACATACTCACTTAACCATGTTCATAGCATTTGGAATCAATGTTAGAATTGTAAAAATAATTATTTCCACCAATGTTTAATATTTGATGATATACCAATCAACAAGGACTTGTTGATCATACTTAGGTGTGAAGACCTATGCTATCATCATTGTGTTCAAAGATGTGAAAAATATCTCCCCATCCCCTTCACTTGGAATGTTTCCTTATGAAGGGACCATCATCACTCTGCCACTCTGTTTTTTTTAGCATGGATGTTTTGTTAGTTTTAAGTTTGACTCTAGATTTAGAATTGACATAATGAATATTATTTCAATTATTTTGTATCATCAAAGGTATTTTGATCGTAAAATGTCATTCTAATAAGATCCAACTAGTTTGTATACATCGCAATGCAAGGATGAAAGTTTCATGGTAAAATTCAACACCTTGAATAGTTATTGGCGAAACTTTATGGGGCCCTTGATAGGATGACTAGGGAGATACTTGACCTTTTCCTATACCTTATTATTTTGATAATTTTTGCTAAAGAGTTGTCATTGGATATGGAATTGTTGTGTAAGTGATGAATGATAATTGCGAAGTTCCCAAATACCAAAAGGTTCCTTATGTTTGATGAAAAGGTGATCTCGATCTCTTAACGGAGAACATTTAAGTCTCTACTTTATTTGTTTGAAGCATTCCCTAGACCCAATGATATTTTTATTTATTGAGTTCTCTCTGGATCAATGAAGGATACCCCTTGTGTACCTACCACCCCTAGTCATTTACACACAAACACACACAAGTGATATGCACATAATTATATTTACGCACATATTAAAGATGTACATATACATATATATTTACACTACAACAACCTACACACATAAAAATATTTATGCATAAACATACAAAACATAAATGCACATAGGAAAATATCTATGCACATATAAAAAAATTACATGTTAGGAAAAACACACATAGACAAATATTTACACACACATTTGCACAAATAAAACCATACAAATATCAGTATAAAATAACAAACAACATCATCTTTTTAAACACAATTACACACCTAAATATTACTTTCAAATACTTTGAATTATTACAAACAATGTGCATTATTTAATTTGAAAAAATTATTTGCAAACACCAAATATATCAACATTTCCAACTTTTCATAGTGCACACAAAAATGCATGCACATTTCAACAAAAAATTACAAACAAAAAAATACATGGAAAAACGATGGGCTCATATACAAATATCTACACATACATACACACATAAGACCATGCACAGACACAATAAATAAACCCTACCTTGCAGAAGGCCATGCCAATTTTGTGCAAGGGGGTCAGTTTTGAAACGAAGGCTCGCGAGCGATCGTGGCCATCGTGAACACATACATAATGGCCATATCCATGTGTGGGTGCTGAAAGAACCCCATTCCACTCGTTGGTTTCAAGGGTTTCATGCCCTTGGAGAAAATTCTCAAAGTGTCCCTGAATGGCCATAGGGTGCCTGGAAAAAATACCCGTAGAACCAAAAAACTGACTCCATTATCAAATCTCTCGATTCCGATGGATTTAGGACACCGGGTTTCAACTAGGCCCCCCACCCAACCGTGACTCGATCGCCCGGAAACAATACTATTGTGCCATCTCCGGAACTAGGGTTTTGCTCAATGAAGGCCTTCACAATTTTGCACAAGGGGTCAATTTTGAATTGAAAGCCCCCAGGAGACCATCGCCATCATGAACACATCCACAATGGTCATATTCATGTGTGGGAGCTGATGGAACCCCATTCCGGTCGATGGTTTGGGTTACGTGCTCCTGGAGAAAATTCTCAAAATGTCCCTGAATGGCCACAGGGTGTCTGGAAAAAATACCCATAGAGCCAAAATTGTGACTTTGTTCATGAATCTGTCGATTCCAATGGATTCTAGATGCCTCGTTTTAGCTAGGGGACCCCCCCCACCATGACTCAATCGCCTAGAAATAGTGCTATTGTGTCATCTTCAGAACTAAGGTTTTGTTTAGTGAAGGCCATGCCAATTTTGCACAAGGGGGTTAATTTTGAACCGAAGGCTCCTGAGCGACTGTGGACATTGTGAACACATCCACAATGGACATATGCACATGTGGGAGTTGACGGAACCCCGTTCTGCTCACTGGTTTGGGTTCTGTGCCCCTGGAGAAAATCCTCAAAGTTTCCTTGAATGCCCACGGGGTTCCAATAAAAAATGCCCATACAAACAAAAACCTGACTCCAATTGAAAATCCATTGATTCAGGACACCGGTTTCTATCTGGGGGACCCCCCAAACCATGACTCAATCGCCCAGAAATGGTGTTATTTTTCCATCTCCAGAACTAGGGTTTTTCTTAGTGAAGGACATCATAATTTTTCACAAGGGGGTCAATTTTGAACCAAAGGCTCCCGAGCGACCCTGGCCATTGTGAACACATCCACAATGGCCATATGCACATGTAGGAGCTAAGGGACTCCCATTCCACTCACTGATTTGGGTTCTTTTCCCCCAGACAATATCCTCAAAGTGTCCTTGAGAAAGCTTAGGCCATACATGGTTATGTGAGGAAGCTTAGGCCTTATGACCTAAATAAATCTTCTAGACATTTAAGGCCAAAAAATATCACGCTTAACAACCACACATGTTCTCCTAAGGGTATCCTTGACCTCTAAGTAGGGATATCAAATGCAAATTAGGAATTAGGCTCTAAAGGAACCTTCTAGGGACCAAGGTTCATGAATGATTCCCTAAATCATTACAAATGACCCATCAAATTGATCATTGGTCCTAAGCCATAAATATATATTTCTAGCCTTGATATGTTGGTCTCCCTCCTCGAATCATATTTATGGATTTGAGGTCCACCCATAAAGCTCAAAACCTACTAATGGTGTCCATATTGGCATTCAAATATTTAAGATATAATAGACCAATCTTATGTGGTTGGTTAAGGCTTCACATTTTCCCTATCCCTACAAACTTCCTTTAGATCCTAAGGTGAAGGTTTCATCGTTTGACCATGTTTAGTGCCATAAAAGCCATACTCAGTGCTAAAATACTCCTAGTTGCACCCATATCATTTATTGGAGGCTTTACATATCCTTGTCATTTGAGGCCTCTTTCATGGTTGTGAACCTATGTAATTAATACAACTTTAAGGTCTAATCTTCAAGTTTCCCTTCCTAGCCATGTCCAAACCCTTCTCACGCATATATGGTTCTAAAACCTTATAATGGTTTCTATATCCCTAATGGAATTCCTAAGGACCCCTATAACAAACTTATATGGTTGTCAAAAACATGATTTATTCCCATTAATCAATAGAAGATTCATTTTTTGCCTAAGGCCAATGTTTCCTCCTCAAAAATGATGAAGGGGTCACAACCCATCTAAGTTGTTACTAAAATCATGCCATAAGGGTCTTGTTTTGAGGTACAAGATGTTTTTCAAGGGCCTTGAGCCCTACAAGCTACTTTTAGGGACTAAGTTTGGATTTTTCTCCCCTATCCATTTCCAAGGTCATTAAAGTTATACTTGGATTTCAAAACATATTAATGGCTTAAATATTTACACTAAGTTCCATACTTAATTATCATAACCTCTTAATGGCTCTCATATTGCCACTTAGAGGCCAGAGGTCCCCTGAGAGGTCATGTATGGTAATTCGAGGCAATATTCATGGCCCTTGAGCCTTAGAAGCTTTATTTTTATTAAGGTCTGTAGTCCTCCTCCCAACCATGTACAAGGCCCTAATATCCATAAATGGTTCTCAAAATCTCCTAATGGAGTATGTATCAACACTTGGAAGCCAAAGAACCCTAATACATGTCTTATATGGTGGTTTATAACCTCATTTCTTTCCCGTGAACCCTAAGTGTGTACATTTAGGCAATAACTACTAGGTTTCCTACATTTGCCATGTATCGATTCATGACTTGTATACGGAGCTAAAAAATTCCCAATGGTTATTTTATCCCTCTTGTATTCCCAAATAGAGAAAAAATGCACCTATTATATGCCAAGTGTTATGGTCCAAGACCTTGTTCATGGTCTTCAAGCCTTAGAAGCTTCTCTTAGGACCTATGGCCTAGGTTTCATCCTTTGACCACTTCCATATCCTAAGAATGAATTTTGGCGTTCAAAACCTTCAAATAGTGTCCATATCCTCACCAATAAGCTAAATATTCCTAGCCATATCTAGGCCCTCAACACCAACACTTGGTGTTCATAACCTCCTAATCATATTTGAATATGCTCATATGGAAGCCAAATATACCTCGATCCTAGATGTGTTGTGATTTGGCACATCATTCTTGGTCCTAAATGCATATAAGATTTGTTTAGGGCATAAGGCCTAGGTTTCCTCCCTTGAACATGTTCATGGTCGCAAGACCCATACCTAATGTCCACAACCTACTTATTGCATCAAGATCAACAATCAAAGGAAAAGGATACCCTTCAGAGGTCAACTGTTATTCTTTAAGGCATTATTCATGGCTCGGGATGCTTAGAATCATATCTTACAACCTAAGGCCCAAATTTTCTACCTTAATCATGTTCAAAGAACTCACATCCAAACTTAGTGCTTAAAAAATCCTAATGGCTCACATTTCCCCCCTTAAAAATAAGTATAACCTAGGGAGTTCATGTGGCTGTAAGAATTTTACCTACCATAAAAACTACATAATGCCATATATGTTGTCATAAGCATGTTTGCACCTTTGTAATGCATCTATCACGTTTATAATGCATACAAATTCTTGTTGTTATAAAAAAATAGGGAACCAACCTTATTTTATGAGAAACAAAAATGACTTGTCTCTTATAGAAACATCTCTCAGGAAACACTGTGGCTCCAATACAAATGTTTTAATGTTTTTTATGATTGGCTCTTCATGTTTTGTTGAGTTCTTATTGTATTTGGTCCTTCTAAAGATGGGTAATTGACGCAATCAAGCACAAATGTTTGATTGCATCAATTTGTACATAAACAACATGAACATATACAAATATATGCACATACATAAACACACAAGACCATGCACATACGCAATAAATAAACCCTAGCTTACAGAAGGCCATGAGAATTTTGCAAAAGGGATTCAATTTTAAATCGAAGGCTCTCGGGTGATTGTGGCCATCATGAACACATCCAAAATGGCCATATGCATGTGTGGGAGCTGACAGAATCCCATTCCGCTCGCCGGTTTGGGTTCCATGCCCCTGGAGCAAATCCTCAAAGTGTCCCTCAATGGCCAGGGGGTGCAAGGAAAAAATTCCCATAGAACCAAACCCATGACTCCGGTCACAAATCCGTCAATTCCAATGGATTCGGGACACCGGGTTTCAACTAGGGGACCCCCCCCATCATGCCTCAAACGCTCGAAAATAATGCTATTGTGCCATCTTTGGAACTAAGGTTTTGCTTAGTGAAGGCCATGCCAATTTTTCTCAAGGGGGTCAATTTTGAACTGAAGGCTCCTAGGAGACCGTGGGACATTGTGAACACATCCACAATGTCCATATGCACATGGGGGGGCTGACGAAACCCTATTCCGCTCACCGGTTTGGGTTACGTGCCCTTATAGCAAATCCTGAAAGTGTCCTTGAATGCTCATGGGGTGCCAGGAAAAAATGCCCATAGAAACAAAACCATGAATTTGGTCGTGAATCCATGGATTCCGGTGGATTTAGGACAATGATTTCTATTTGGGGGACTCCCCACACCGTGACTCAATCGCCCAGAAATGGTGTTATTGTGCCATCTATGGAACTAGGGTTTTGCTCAATGAAGTACATGCAAAATTTTGCACAAGGGGGTCAATTTCGAAGTCAAGGCTCCCGAGCGATAGTGGCCAACGTGAACACATCCACAAGGGCCATATGCACATGTGGGAGATGATGAAACCCCATTCCTCTCACTGGTTTGGGTTCCATTCCCCTAGAGGAAATTCTCAAAATGTCCCTCAATGACCGCAGGGTGCCTCGTAAAAAATTCCATAGAACCAAAACTATGACTCCGGTCATGAAGCTGTCAATTTTGATGGATTCAAGACATCAGGTTCTAGCTGGGGGACTCCCCCCATCACAGCTCAATCACCTAGAAATGGTGCTATTGTGCCATCTTCGAAACTAGGGTTTTCCTCAGTGAAGGCCATGCCAATTTTGCACAAGGGGATCAATTTTGAACTGAAGGCTCCCTGGTGACCGTGGCCATCGTGAACACATCCAAAATGGTCATGTGCAGGTGTGGTAGCTAACGAAACCCCCTTTATGTTCACTGGTTTTGGTTCCGTGCCCCCGGAGCAAATTCTCAAAGTATCCTTGAATGGCCACGGGGTGCAAGGGAAAAATCCCCATAGAACCAAAATCATGACTCCAGTCGCAAAGCCATCAATTCCAATGGATTCGGGATGTCGGGTTTCAGCTAAGGGACCCTTCTCACCATGCCTCAAACACTCGAAAATAGTGTTATTGTGCTATCTCCAGACTAGGGTTTTGCTCAAGGCCATGCCAACTTTGCACAAGGGGGTCAATTTGGAACTGAAGGCTCCCAAGAAACCATGGGTATTGTGAGCACATCCATAATGGCCATATGCACATGTGGGAATTGACAGAACCCCATTCTGCTCGCCGGTTTGGGTTATGTGCCCTCAGATCAAATCCTCAAAGTGTCCATGAATGGCCATGAGATGCCAAGAAAAAATGCCCATAGAACCAAAACCATGACTTCGGTTGCAAAGACAATTCCGATGGATTCAGGATGTCGGGTTTGAGTTGGGGGTCCCCCCCCACCGTGACTCAATTGCTTGGAAACGGTGCTATTGTGCCATCTTCGGAACTAGGGTTTTGCACAGTGAAGGCCATGCCAATTTTGCACAAGGGGGTCAATTTTGAACTGAAGGCTCTCGAGCGTCCATGGACATCATGAACACATCCACAATGGACATTTTCATGTGTGGGAGCTAATGGAACCCCATTCTACTCATCGGTTTGGGTTATGTGCCCTTGGAGAAAATTCTCAAAGTCTCCTTGAATGGCCATCAGGTGCCTGGAAAATATGACCATAGAACCAAAACCGTGACTCTGGTCACAAATCCGTCAATTCCAATGGATTCAGGACGCCGGGTTCTAATTAGGATATGCCCCCCACCGTGAATCAATCGCCCGGAAACAATGCTATTGTGCCATATCTGGAGCTAGGGTTTTTCTTAGTGAAGGCCATGCCAATTTTGTACAAGGGGGTCAATTTTGAACCGAAGGATCCCAAGCGATCGTGGCCATCGTGAACACAACCATAATGGCCATATGCATGTGTGGGATGTGACGAAACCCCATTTTGCTCGCCGGTTTGGGTTTCGTCACCCTCTGAGAAAATTCTTAAAATGTCCCTGAATGACTACAGGGTGCCAGGAAAAAATTCCCATAGAACCAAAATCATGAATCTGGTCACAAAGTTGTCGATTAAAATGGATTCGGAACGTCGGTTTCTAGTTGTGGGACCCCCCCCCCACCGTGACTCAATCGTTTGGAAATGGTGCTATTGTTCCATCTTCAAAACTAGGGTTTTTCTCAATGAAGGCCTTCATAATTTTTCACAAGGGGGTCAATTCTGAACCGAAGGATCCTGAGCGACCATCCTCATTGTGAACACATCCACGATGGCCATATGCACATGTGGGCGTTGAAGCAACCCGGTTTCGCTCGCCGGTTTGGGTTTTGTACCCCAAGAGCAAAGTCTCAAAGTGTCCCTAAATGGCCACCGGGTGCCTGGAAAAAATGTCCATAGAACCAAAATTGTGACTCTGGTCATAAAGCCATCGATCCTGATGGATTCAAGACTTCAGTTTCTAGTTGGGGGACCCCCCGCCCAACCATGACTCAATCACCCTGAAACAGTGATATTGTGCCATCTCTGTTACAATGTAATCTTCCACCTTGTGAGCATCAGCACCCTTTGGCCTATAAGATCCATTTCACTGACTTAGATCCACTTTATATCCTTCAGACACACTATTTCCTCATTTTTTCCCCTGTATGCTTGCTGCATCATTACAGCGGGCGTACCCGTGAGTTGCATCACTATAGCCTGTGGGTATCATGTAAAATGGTAAAAATCCCTAGTTAATTACTTTTTACTCCCAAAAAGTGGTCATAGTGTAAGACAAAGTGAAAGACAATACTCATAGAATGGTAAAACTCTCATTACTTTATTCACACAAAGAGTACCATTATATAGTACTTTGAAATATGCCACCTCAGTGAGAGATATTCTCTAGATCCTAACACCTTGCATGGTGACTAGGCTAGGAAATATTCTCCAAATCATTTAGACTTATCTAGGATAAATGACTATTATCCTAAATAATAATTACAATAATGGTGACATTTAAACTATGTGATTGCTAATGTAATCCATAAGGCTAGCATTCCCCCTCTCAATCACAAGTTTATGTATCTGTATCAACTAAGCAATAAACACTAATGTTGAAGTCGATATGATGGATCTTTCAGAAGCCTTCCTCTGTGCTTCAATGAAAAATTTGCCTGAGATCAAAATCTGGATCCTGAATGGTTCATCTGAAATGAACTTGAAGAGAGTTGAATTTCTAGAGTGAACAGCTGCCATGTCTAAACATTCCCTGTCTACCTGATAATTTCATCATTTACCAAGTGATTTAGCTAGAACATGCTGGTGTCTTCTGCTAATTGGTGAAGATCACCATGCTACAAACAATGAAGTGCTCTCTGAAATGAGCCATCAACATTGTTATGCATCGATTATCATCTCAATGCATCATGTATTTGAGTCTACCATCCATAGAATGTTGTTTTCATTAGTCTACTATCTAAAGACTATTTTGAGTTTGCCATCTGCAAACTGTAGTTCTTCATCTGCAATTTTGGAGTTCGCCACCTGCAAACTTTTGTTTCCTTCTAACATTTTGAAAATTTTGGAGTCTTCCATCTACAGACTATTTGAGTTTCCCATTTTGATATTTGGAGTCTACCATCTACAAACTTTTGTTTTGTTGTTCAAACTTGAAGTCTGACAACCATCATCAATATTCCCCCCTTTGTCATCTAAAAGGTGAGAAGCTATGGGTTTTCATGTGGTTTACCCTTAACCATTTCATCATTGTACCATATCTATTCCCCCTTTAAAAAGAAAGAGTATTTTGTAAATGTACCCCCCTTTTAAGATGCAAGAGAGTACCAATTAGATTTCAACTCAAAGTGGGCATGTGAAAACATCCACATGTTATCTCATCCCGTGAGGGCCATGCTCAAAATCTACACCATAAGGGGACCACTGGAGTTATATTCTATCAGGTACAAAAAGACTATGTGCTACAAGATGAGTCTTTACTCGAGATTGCATTCTTCGGTAAGACTTATACAATTTCTTTGTTGTTGATGTCCATTCCCAAGGATTGATCCACCCATAGTGAATCTTTAATCCTTGGAACATTTTTCTGATGAATGATTCTTCTTGCCACAATGTTGACAAGGATGGAGATCAAAAAAATTTGTCTCCAATTGACCAACTCGATGACAATGTTGGCATTCAGGAATTTCTTCCATGTGATTTTCATCAGCTTGTTGATTATCTTCTTCATGTAATTTTTTATTTGATTCTTCATTTATGAATCTTGCACTCACAAATTGAATTGGTTTGGAGTAGTCTGGTATATGAAAAGTCACATATTTTTCATATCCAAGTCCTTTTCTTTGCTTGTTGTTTCTGATTTCTTCCCAAGGTCTGACTATGGGCTCGGAAAGATCATTTTGAAGTTGTTTCTTTGAAATTATTGGAAGTTGATTCTCTGCATGTTGCTGCACCATTGAAATGTTTTCTTCATTGAACTCAAAAGAAAAAGCTTGAAAGATAGTTTCATCTTCATTGGATACTACTTTTTCATTTTTCCCACTGAATTTATGTTGCACTCTTTGTTGATATGAAACATCATCATCACCATTATCATTATATAGAGGGTTGTGATGAAGAAAGACTTGTTCAGATTGTTGTTGATGCTAGAGCTGATTGAAATCATTATCTTCAAATTTGTTTAACAAGTATTCCTTCTCATCACTAGATAAGGAATCATCAGTCACACTCTCTGTTTCACAAACTTGTATTAGGTTATCTGTATTGCAAGTAACATCATTCATTTGCTTTTCAAGAATTTGTAGTTGAAGAAGTTTAATCACTTGCTCCTTTATTTCAAGTTGGTCTTGAAATTCAACAACTTGATTTTCCAAATTTTCTAAGGATTCTTGAAGTTCTTTGATGTTTTGATGATCATTTTGAAGTTGCTTTCCTCCTTTACCCATTGTCACGCTCACTTGAACTCGCTCACTTGAATTTGCTTGTTTTCACGCTCGCTTGAGTTTATTTCACGCTCACTTGATTATATGTCAACTTTAGGGTGTCGTGTACAAATGATCATGCACCCCAAAATGTGTTTTTACAATGATTGATGTACACAGAGAATGAAGGGTGTCGGGTTCAACCGAAAATGCACCCAAAATTCAACTTTTCTTGATTTCAAAAAAGATAAGTAAACTTACAAAAGGATTATTGCAAGTATACTGTTCAACTAATGTTTTATTTCAAAGTTGATTTGATCTTCAAATTTGAAAGTTAGTTGCTTCTTAGATTGATGTGTCCATTTGACTTGTGTACCATAATTCCCTTTGTGGATGAGAGTTGATGGTGTGACAACAACTTGAATTATGTGAAGTGCTTGTTTGTCAAATTAAATGTGTCAAAACTAGACACATATTAGGATCTTCAGGCATCTATAAGGATCATGTGACAAACACAATCACCATCACACAGGAGCACTATGTGTACCTTTGATCCCCTTATTCAAATTTCAGGCAGATCAAGAACACATCCACCACCAAAAATTTTATCTTTTATTAAAAGTTTTGATACATTTACTCTCACTCTCAGTACTTGAGAGTTTCTACTTTGATTTCACACATGCTTTCAAAAATATTCAATCTCCTTTTACAAACTCAAAACTCCTCTTTTTGAAGTGAACTAAAAAAGTTCAAAAAACTTCAATAAATACTCCCTTATTGATATAAACTTATTACACTTGAAAGCTCTTTCAAAAAAATTTTACAGACATATCGTCACTTTTTATACTTTCATACCAATTTAGGTGCTCTTCATGTGCACATCACAAATCATGGTCCTTTTAAACTTTGTAACATTAAAAAAATGGATCTTAAAAACCCAATTGAAGATTACGCTGACCCAATTGCAAATAAGCTAAATGGATGAGGAGGTCGCTGCCCTGGATGAAGTGAAGGTCATTGCTACTACAATCAAACCTTTTTTACAAGAATGATATTGATGGATCGCTGCTTGGAGATCTCTGAATCGCTAGATTGAAATCTAGTGCACGATATATAGTATGTATCTGGATCGTTGTATCTTAAGATCACTTCTAAATGCGGAGCCACATCGAATGAGAAATGGGGAACCGGATGGATTCTACGCTCAGGAGAATTTTGCAGACCTCTACGATTCATGTGATTTTTTTATGAGCAAATGAGATTCTGTGAAACATTTCACCCAGACGATGCTTCATTCAAATTGGAAAATGAAAGAGATCAAGATATTACCAAAGGATTTAGGTACAGACGAAAGGGGCCCTGATTATGCATGATTGGGTAATAGAGGTGAATCCTCTCAAGGCAGAGATCGAGACAAGCTCGTGCCCTTCTCGAAAACCATTTTGAGGTGATTGTGTTTCCTGGCAGATGAGTAGATCTCTGTCACCAGATTTTGATTGCTAGCAGGAGGGGCACTCAAGCTACATGGAGAATTCAATTACTGAGTAGATCATTGATGTTGATCATTAAAACCAAAGTACACTACTTAGATTGGTTGTTGGTCGCTGGAGATGCTGGAGATCAATATTGTTAACATTGTTGATGGCTTACGCTAGCTCAGGCTGATTGATGATGGCTCACGTTGATCGGTGATGAAGGATCTGATGGATCGGTGGATTCCTCGCTCACACTAGATTGCTGGATCGATAGATCACTGAATGAATAACATTGCAAAAACATCTTCATGCTCTTCACAGAGAAGACATATTCTTTCTTTTGATTTTCGGGAATATCCAATCAAAGTTATCAAAGAAGATTTGGATGGCTATACACTTTTTGTAGGTATAGGATCTGGTGATTTGGCTTCCTTTGACATGAAGACAGGAAAATTACTAGACTCTTTCAAGGGAAAATGTTCTGGAAGTATTCGTTCTATAGAAAAACATCCAAGATCCCATATTGGTTTTTAAATAGACAGAAAGATATCAAGGATGGTCGAACCACTCAGGTGGTATCCAATGCTCTTGACACAAAACTTTCAGCCATAAAATACTCACAAATAATTTTCAACCAATAAAATAAAATACTCACAAATCATTTTCAGCCAATTTTCTTGAATGCCATTCGATTCTTTCTTCCATCCACCTCACACGTAGGATGAAGATAACAATACCAGATCGCAGAAACTGCCTATAAAAGGTTGCTCCTTGACCACAACCATATATATGTGGACCGATATCTGTAGAAAATGCTTCAATTTTTCCAACTGGACATGTGGACTATGGATGTAGGCTTCTTTTTCATTCTCCTTTTCAATCATACGTACCAGTTCCTAGATCCATGGGCTACTCACATCAAACCTCTCAACCTTTCATGAAAACTACCATGGAGAATTAAAACTACCAGGCCCTTAAGAACTATAGGAGCTCTGATACCAAATGTAAGACAAAATGAAAGACAATACTCATAGAATGGTAAAACTCTCATTACTTTATTCACACAAAGAGTACCATTATATAGTACTTTGAAATATGCCACCTCAGTGAGAGATATTCTCTAGATCCTAACACCTTGCATGGTGACTCGGCTAGGAAATATTCTCCAAATCATTTAGACTTATCTAGGATAAATGACTATTATCCTAAATAATAATTACAATAATGGTGACATTTAAGCTATGTGATTGCTAATGTAATCCATAAGGCTAACACATAGGGTGACCTTTGGCCCTCCATGTTCCCAATTAACGCCTCGATGTGTCCTTTAAATTACCTTTGGGAGGACTATATACTGAGCACATATGGCTTATGGATGGGAGGAGAAAGAAGAGCAAGAGAACTCTAGTGGATTTTTTCCCTATATTGAGTCTACACTCATTGATCCTTGTAGTTGTGAACCATTATGTTCACCTTCCAAACTCCTTTCATAGTCTCTGTTTGCCATTCATGGAGGATTGAAGTGGCGTAGGCACAAGTGGATTGATCTAGATCTTGGTTCAGATTGGTTGTCGGCAAGAGGTTGTATCACATTGTACTTCTTCTTGTTTATTAATAGAAATACTCATATTCTCGTCCATTAATGTTGTGAATGTTGTTTATTCTACATTGGGTTTCATTTTCTTATAATATCATGGACCATTGCTATTGATGATGTTAATGTCGTTTATATATATTATGTACTTGTTCTATATTGGCTGTCATGACTAATTTGCAAATTCAAGTGCACGGATTGAAAGCTCCAACGGGGATCTACATCAAACGTTTGGATCGAGGTTGGTTATATTCTTCATTATCTTAGCATTGTCATTTATATAGCATAATACTGAGAATAGAGTTAATTTCTGGTAGTCAGCTGTTTATTGTGGTCTACCCCACGCCATAGTGAGTTTTCTCCAACACAGAAATGGCGACTCCGCTGGGGAAAACATCCATGTTTGGGTATTTTTTGAGCATTAGTCTGTAATTAGAGTTGTTGTTTGTCGAAGCTCTGTGTCACTGATTGGCCGTTGAGATACACTATAAAAAACTTGCTTTTCATGAGCCATTGGAATCTTTATTTGCCAATTTGCTTTTCCCTACCCACGGGTTAGCTTAGCTCTACCCACATATACCCGCCTCTGTTTACTCTGTTGCTTGCAGGTACCCGCGGGTATTCCTTCGACAGTAGCGTATAACTCTGGCTTTGATTGTTTTATGACCTTTGGTTGTTGTTGGGTTGGTTTTGGTTGATCTTGAGTCTTTGTTGGCCTATTTCTTGACTGTTGCATGCCTTGGTTGTAT
Source organism: Larix kaempferi (assembly GCA_027924585.1). Taxonomy (NCBI): domain Eukaryota; kingdom Viridiplantae; phylum Streptophyta; class Pinopsida; order Pinales; family Pinaceae; genus Larix; species Larix kaempferi. Next base: position 2,830,755 of record BSBM01000222.1, read on the forward strand.
CTAGAACTCTTCTTTTTCTCTTGGCTGAGCCTTGTTGGTTTTTCGACCCATCTTTGGATTTAGCCTTGTTGGTTTTTTCCTTTTGAGCTCATTCCTTTGGTTGAGTCTTACTGTTTGGTATGTATCGGGTTTTCTTAGTGATCTCCTTGGCATATCAATGACTAGATAGTAGGATTTTTCTTGCATTTTTCATTTCCTTATACTGAAAAATACAAAAAAAAATACATATAGTTTTGCATTTTCCTTTTGCTTATAAGAGAAAATACAAAAAAAAATTACTTTCATGTACTGCATCTTGCATTGAGTGCTTGCTGCCTTCATTTAGGTTCTGCCTATGCATAGAAAATATAAAAGGATTGCATTTTTATTTCGAAACCGTTGGGTTGATTTTGCATGCTAGTGACATTGTTTTATTGGATAGATGAGTCTAGGATTTGACGATTTTGCATACTATTGAGTCATACACATCACTAGTTTCACGACCATATCCCTTGAGTAACCACAGCCACTAAAATTAACGCTTAATCTTAAAATTGATTAGATTGATTTTATTTATAGGGTACACCAACTAGCATAGGTTTAGAGTCTTGGAATAGATCATTGTGAGTTAACAATCCAAGACTACTAGACAAAACATTAGGTGTCTGACCAGGGAGTGGAGGAATCCATGGTATATATCAGTGTTCTCAGGAAGCTCTACTCAAACCAGAGTTAAGCACAAGGTCACGGCAGGTTGGTTGAAGGGATATCCCTCTGATACCGGCTGAATGTGGGAGATATTTCCAGGATTTGTTCGTATCTAGGGACTCTTGGGGGATTTGACCCTCAATGAGTTTTGGGCTCAGTTACCCTGCCCATACGACGGATCCCACCTGCAACTGTTCTCCTGAGCATTGGTTATATTGCGGTGACCATAGTTTCCTTACCTATGTATCGCATAGGGTACTTGCAGTGGTTATGTTGTTTGTGTCCTAAGTTAGATAGCGATCGGACAGCACAGTTGTGTTTGTGTAGTGGACTTGACCTTGTGCACGCAGTGAAGTCTGGGGGCCATTATAACTGATTCTGTTACCTCTAGCTATAGTTTGGGAGTCTCAAGCCTATCCTAGGAGAGACATACCGGCTCTAGTGTCGAGAGCTCATTTAGCCACTCTATTTGTCTGCTCTTGGCTATAGTGTGTGCTTTTGATTTACTGTTTTTGATCGATAGTTGGCCATAGGATATGTTGTGATTTGATATTCTCTCCAGAGATATCATGGCGCGGAGTCCTACTCTCCGCCGATCCTGTCGGTTAGCTGGTTTAGAACCGGCCGAACTTTCACGCCGTGTTGCTCTGGGACGCCAGCGGGCTCCCTCTGAGTCTTCAAATTATTATGAGACATATGTAGCCAACTTTATGACGGTTGCACATTCCAACACGGAGGAAATCCCCACGATTCCATCGGGTGGATTTGAACACACTTCAGACACCCCCAAACCTCGAGAGGCCTGGGGGCTATATCCACTTGAGACTCAACCTGGTTTGATTTGTCCGAACCCACTCGAGAATGATCCATTCGATCCTTCCAATCCGGATAATTATATTTATGGGATGCCAACCTTACCTGAAGACGAAGATCATGTGATCAACGTTAACCTATTCTCATATAGTATGCCCAGTTTCATCACAGTTGATCCTCCCACTGCTTTTGGCAGTCATGCTGGCACTAGTCATGGTGTTAGCAACACTGCACCCACTAGGGGCAATACCCTCGCCAGGGGCACCACGTTTTCCATTCACGCATATAATATGAGGACTGGTCATAATCCTCATAACAATGCTAATGTTGGAAGAAGACCACCTCCTAGGACTTCCCAACCTAGTAGGAACACTTTTTGAAACACAACTCGCCATCCACCACCTAACACACATATCGTTACTCATCAACCCAGGACCACTTTTGCGAATTTTAATGCTCCTCCCAACCATGGGGGCGGACATATACCGCACACTTTTGCGTCCACCACTGATACTAGTAATGCTAATGTAGGAGGTGGGAATATATCTTATCCTCATGGTCATAACGCCACCATTCCTGCTACTAGTAACACCAACGTTGGGGTTGGGAATACTTCTCATGCTTTTGGTCACCACACGACTACTCACGCTAATCCTAATGCTGGGGGTGGGAACATACCTTACCATTATGATCATTACAACTCGGTTCCCGGTACGAATAGTACGTATATGCCCCATACTTATGGTGGAAACCCTTACTACAACACAGTCGGTGCTGGCCACCAGTACAACCCACCTCAATATGGTGCACAAAATACTTATATGCCTGCTTACTCTCATACGGGTTAGGTCAGAGGAGGTTATCAACCCTATGGCCATGGTCAAGCTTATGGTCCGCCAAGTCCTCATTATCAGTAGTTTAATGCTCATGGTCAAGCTTTTGGTCCACCTTACAATTCGGTTCCGTTCAACAAACCTTTTATGGGAGCTTATAATCAAGCTTTCCAGCCACAGCTCCCATTCCTTTCATGCTTGAATCTTCTGGATCTTTTGAAGCTCATGAATGATCCAGTGTGTCACGACCCTAATTGGCCTCCAGTCCCTACCAAGCTCCCTTTCGACATTCCTAAGTTTGAGGAGAAAGGTGGTGAGGATCCGGGTGATCATGTCACAACATTTCACCTTTGGTGCTCTTCCAACTCATTGAATCACAATTCGATTAGATTATGACTATTTCAACGCACCCTCATGGGGGCAGCCCCAAAGTGGTATGTTTAGTTGCCTGGGAACACTTATAGGGGATTCAATGAGATCGCTTTGGTTTTCTTGGACCATTTCCAGTTGTCGGTTCGCTATGATACTGGTACTGAACTTTTGTCTACCTTTCGTCAAAATAAAGCCACACATATTTCTGACCACGTTCAAGAGTGGCATCGGTGGAAGAGATTATTGAAAGCCAACATTCCTCCAGAATTTCTGTTGGAATGGTTCCTCTAGTCCTTACTCCCATACATTGCTAAGGATGTTTTGATGTCCGACATTGTGACTGACGAACAAGCCATCTTGAAAGTCCAACAATTAGACCTACTATACTCTCAGTCTGGCATTTTATATGACATTATTCTTGACGCACCGAGAACACGCCATGAGCCCAAGTCAGTTCCTGTACCACATGTCGATGGCATCGTGGGATCCGAAAGTACTCACCCTGTAGATTTGGTGGCCAATCAAATGAAAAATTTGTCGCTAAACCAGTCTACTCCTGGACAGGTTCACACCTTGTCCACTTCCACCCCGTCGTCTGATGTACACAATGTGCAATCAACGAAACCGTTAGGTAACCAGCAACTTGGCGGTAAGAAAAAGGGGAGAAACAACCGTAGGGGTGGAAACAATGGGAATAACAATAACAACAATCACAATACTCCTTGTAAAGAGATTTCCAACCCTCCTCGGGAAGGCAAAAATGCTGGTGAGGACCATAAACCTAGGCATAAGGTGAAGTTTCCTTGCAATCTCTGTGGGGAAGACCATCTTACTCACTTATATCCTTGAATCGAAGAAGCATCGAAGCATTTGGCACAGAGCCCAGCTGTGTTAAAGGATCCCCTTCCTCATCATCAAAACATGGCTTCGCATGCCCCTACCACTGGCTATGGACCTACTAAGACAGCAATGTCTTCTTCCAATACTAGTGGTTATGGATGTGTGAATATGGTTCAATCGGAGGTTAGTGTTGCCACTCGTCAACACAACTATGATGCACCACAACCTAATATGGGGAGTGAGCCTCCCCCTCCTCCTGACAATTCCTTGCATATCGAGAAGCCCTCTAATATGCCGTGGAAACCAAAAGGTGTTCTTAAGTGCTCTATGCATAATCCTAATGCTCGAGCCGCCCATAACTCCTCAATTGTGGAAGATTTGGGCGAAAATCCGTGTGCCATGTCGGCTCTTGAAGTCTTGCAGGCCTATCCCTCTCAAAAGCATGCCCTTTTGAGTGTGTTAGGAGTTTAGGATGGGGGAATTCCCAGTGTTATCAAGTTTGATACTACTGATATTCAACCTTTCTTACCTTACCACGTGGCTTTTCAAACGTACTATGGTTGACTAAGGTGCTTCCACATCAGTAATGTCATTAACTTGTTGGAAATCTCTTGGCTCTCCTCCTCTTCTCACGTCTCGAACCACACTCACTGCATTTGATGGTCGGTCATTTAAGCCGCATGGAATTATCCCTTCCCTTGTTGTCTCCTTGAGAGGTAAGTCTATGCCTATTGAAGTTGAGGTGGTTGATGCGCCTATCGACTACAACCTTTTACTGGGTCGGAATTGGATGTACGCTATGAAGGCTGTCATGTCCACTGTATTCAAAGTTATCTGATTTCCCCATGAAGGAAAGATAGTGACCATCGATCAGCTGGATTTCATTAACACTCCTTCCACAACATCTGCGGGATCCATAGTCCCGCAAGTTACTTATTCTCAGCCGGCAACTGGGAACAGAGGTGTTGGTATGTATTTTTCATTGATGGGAACTTATAGTTTTCTTGCACCTGTGAATTTCATCGGAACCATTTTCGATGATGTGTCTCCTCCTTTGCATAGTATGCCATTCTGGACTGCCTATTTTTATGATCCATGGACTTTACCGTCCACAAGTTCTACGTCTGGAGATGTTACGCACATCGGGATGTCTATGCCATTGTCTGTAGCTGAGCTTGCTTACTAGCATATTCAACAAGCCACTGTAGAACCGAATCTCTCTTCTTCACAGACAGTCAGAGAAGATCCCATTACGCTTCCAGTTTGGGCAGCCAACTCATCTTGTTCACATGACTGCCTTGATGATACATTGCCTTTTGACGAAGCTATTATGGAGGTCATGTGTGGTTGTGAGAAGCCTTGGGAGGATATGCACCATTGCTCTTATTTCCTTCCCAACCTCGAGCTCGCCGAATAGGAAGAGTTTAGGATGACTCTAGCAGAGATGGTTGGTCACCCTGTGGCTCTTTTAGGGTCGCATGATGTTTTTATGGAGGGGAATATGGCCAACATTTCCCCAACTATGTCAATCAACATCTCTCGTACTCCCAGAAAAGTGGAAAATGTCTACATTGGTGCTGATTGAACTCCTTAGGAGATTTTTATTTACACTGATTTGTTTACAGAACTCCAAGAGGCTTTCGCCTGGTCATATGAGGAGATGCTAGGAATAGACCCCCGCATTGTTGAACATGAGATTAGAACGTATCCCAACGCTAAACCGGTTCAACAACGCCTACGTTCTGTGAACCCTAGGAAAGCAGCCGCTATCAAGGTAGAGGTGGAGAAACTGCTCAAAGTTGGTTTCATCTACCTCGTTCCCCTTACCGAATGGGTGTCAAATCCCATTCATGTGGATTAGAAGAAGGGAACGATCCATGTATGCACTGATTTTAGAGATTTGAACCGTGCATGTCCGAAAGACAATTTCCCTATGCCATTCATCGATCAGATCTTGGATGCTTATGCGGGAAGTGAGATTTTTCCATTTATGGATGGATTTTCAGGCTATAATCAGGTTCAAATCAAACCCAAGGACCATCATAAGACAACTTTCATTTGTCCTTGGGGGACGTTTGCATATCAGAAAATTCCCTTCAGCCTTAAAAACATCAAAGCTACATTTCAACGTGCCATGACCTACGCCTTTCACGATCTTAAAAATATTATGGAGGTTTTCTTGGATGATCTTTCCGGCCATTCTCGCAAGAGAGTGGACCACCCCAAGCACCTCCGCCTGATTCTTGAACGATGTATATGCTACAAAATTCGATTGAATCCTAATAAATGCATCTTTGCTATAAAGACTGGTCTCCTTCTGGGATTTATAGTTTCGAAAGAGGGTATTAGAGTCGATCCTCTCAAAGTTGAGGCAATACTTCAGTTGCCTCCTCTGCGCAATTTGTTACAACTTCAGACCCTCCAAGGGAGAGCTACTTTTCTACGTCGATTTGTGGTCAATTATGCTAATCTTACCAAAGGTTTCACATGCTTATTGAAGAAAGACACACCTTTTATCTGAGATGAGCGAGCCCAACAATCTTTTGACGCCCTTAAGAAAGATTTGGTATCAGCCCTTGTGCTTAGTCCACCAGACTTCGCGCAAGATTTTATCCTTTATGTGGTTGCATCTCAAGAGACGATTGGCATGGTCTTAGTTCAGGTTGATGACGCACTCGTTGAGCATGTTATCTATTACCTTAGTTGAAATATAGTAGACATTGAGCTGAGATATACTCACGTAGAAAAGCTGGCACTTGCGACTTTCCATGCAGTCCAGCGGTTATGGCATTACATTTTGCTTAGAACTACCATAGTTGTAGTCCATATCAATCCATTTCAGTTCATGCTATCATGATGCCTTATAGGGGGGAAGTACAATAAATGGATTGTTATCCTTCAGGAGTTCGAACTCGATTTTTCTTTAGCGAAATCGGTGAAATCATTGGTGTTTGCTGAGCTTATGTCGGACCTTCTGAGACTTGATGAGGATATCATTCATGAATATTCCTTTGTGGTTGAGCACTTATTTCTTATCTCGTCTGAGGACCCTTGGTATGGGGATGTCATTGTATATCTCCAAACTTTGAAGTTTCCTCCGCATTATTCACGAGACGAGCGACGGTGTGTGAAACATCACGCTAAAGATTATACTATCGTCAGTGACACTTTGTATCGCCGAGGAAAGGATTCTATCCTCTGTCGTTGCTTAACTCACGAAGAAGCGGAGCGGGTGTTTAATGATTGCCATGCAGGGGCGTGTGGCGGTCACTTATCCAAGCTTGCTACAGCCCAACGTATTATGCGAGCTGGTTATTTTTGGCCTTCCATCTTTAAGGATTGTGTTAATGTTGTGAAGAGATGTCACCCTTTCCAGGTGTTTTCTCGGAACGTACGCTCGCATCCAGCGCCCCTTCATCCGGTCGTCATTGTCGATCCCTTCACCAAGTGGGGGGTGGATTTCATGGATTGCAAACCAACCTCGGCTGGGGGGCATCACCATATCATAGTGGCCGTGGACTATTTTTCCAAATGGGTTGAGGCCATGCCTACCGTTAAAGCCGACAGTGCTACTGCAACCCATTTCATGTTCAATCAAATTATCACTCGGTTCGGTATCCCGAAAGAGATTTTCACTGACCATGGCAGTCACTTTCAGAACAAGATGATGGAGGATTTTTCTCTCAATCTTGGGTTTCGTCAAGAACACTCATCTTCTTATTATCCCCAAGCGAATGGTCAGGTTGAAGCAGTTAATAAGTCTTTGAAGACCATTCTCCAATGTACCATCCAACAAACCAAGAACAACTGGCACATCATGTTATATCCTGCTTTGTGGGCATATCGAACCGCAGTCAAGACTGCCACCGGGTTCTCACCTTTTCAGTTAGTACACGATGTGGAGTCGATTTTACCGGTTGAATGTGAAATCCCTCCACTCAAATTGGCCATAGATCTCCTCCCTGATACGATAGGTATTGAGCAACGATTGATCCACCTTGAGCAGCTTCACGAGCAACATCAAGATGTCGCTGTGGCTATAGATGCCAAAGAACGTCATGTTAAGGTTCAGTATGATAGGTCTGTCCATCCCTGACAGTATGCTGGAGGTGACTTGGTCCTCTTATATGACCAAGCTAAAGAACCCCTGGGGGCAAGCAAGTTTAACCCCATGTGGCATGGTCCTTACATCATGAGGTGAGTCCTAGAAAAAGGAGCCTATGAGTTGGAAGATTATGAGGGGACTATCTTGAAGGATCCTAGAAATGGGCTCTACCTCAAGAGGTATTACACTTGAACCTCTTGTTCAGGCTAGTACTTTTGTATACTACAGTATAGTTACTTCTGTACATAGTTTAGCTTTCTTTTGGTTTTCGAGTTTGCTTATTAGCTTTCGTTTGATTGACAGATGTCAGTAGAGTTTCCTACGTTCTTAAGGTTCGCGGATGGTGCTAACCGTCATATGCAGCAGCTTGCTTTTGCTGCCTGGGTTATTTTCTCACATGACCACCTAGTTGTGTCTTCAGGAGGTGCCTGTCTCGGTCCTACATCTAATAATGTGGCTAAGTATAGTGTCGTGATTGAGCTACTTCGTGATGTCATTTCACACGGTATCCAGTCTTTAGAAGTCCGCCTGGATTCACAACTAGTTGTGTCTCAGATGAATGGTCAGTACCATGTGAGGGATCCTACGTTACTACGGAAATTCCTAAGGGTAAGACTCTTGGAACGACATTTTGTTTCAATTACATACATACATGTTCCGAGAAGTGTTAATCATATATCTGATGCATACGCTAACTATGTATTAGATTGGCATTTGTCACATTCACCATGAAGCACACAAATAAAAGAGACATTCATACATTTGTACATACACACATATAGTAGAACCGGAGAACCAAAGTTTTTTATAAATATGTCCAAAAATGGTAGTGTCATACAAAACTGGAGCCCGTGGCCCTCAAAAATATACATATCGATACAAAAATGAGATCCTGGGATATCTACTCCCTATGAGGAGGCCTAGCTGCCGCCTCGACAGGATGTGTCTCATAGAAATAATGAACTGCATTCGCTACCCGCTGCAGTAGCCGCACCTAGTCACCCGGAACCCCCACTACTTGGCGCTACATGGCCTCAGGTAGTCGCGCCACCTCTATCTGTGGAACCATGGCAACCATTCGTGAAAGGTTGCGCCGTAAGGTCTGTAGAGTGCGCTCTACTGCAGCACCACCTGCCTCATCACCCCTGCCCCCGCGACCATGTCTCAGGAATCCATCGGATCTCACTGGGCCCTTGTCTATGAGCAAACAGTCAAACATTAGCATATGATACTACCACCAAAAATATTTTTGCATTCACATCTCTAATTAAAAATCCATAAAAATTTAATAACAAAAATTTTAAATGAGTACTCACCAATGTCTCTGAACGCTGCGTCTAGTGGGAGTGGCATGCCCCGATTTTGGTAGAAGTCTATCCCTACATAGGGATAGTCCTCTATGTAAATGACCTATCGGTTCCACCAGCGGAAGAACTCCTGAGTATATGGTGATCCCAGACAGCCACCACCCTATCGTGTCAAGATCTCGGCCCATCGGGTCAGGGCTGGATCGCGGAGACTATGAGGAGGGACATCCACCCTCAGACTAAGCCCCGAAACTCTCTCAAAGAAGAAGCTGCACAAGATACTGCCAGACCCAAAAATTTTTTCCTTCCCTTCTTTGCATTCTGTCAGTTGGGTCTTCATAGACCCTAGTAGTGTGGTACACCAATCGAATACTATAGGCTGCATGCATTGTGATGCATAGAACATCACTGGCCTGGATGCCTGGTGTAGAGCTTTTGAACCCGTTATCTGCACTAAGGTAGCCACAATGATCTTCATGCTAAGATTCACTATGGCATTGATGGGCACCTGACTCCCCACCGCTCGTGTATCTGCGAGACAATACCACGCTATGTAATCAAGGACGGTGATCCCACCACCCATAGTACGAGACCGAAGACTGGTCACCTCACCTCGATGGTACAAACCGGTAATGAAGTAGATGTCTTCCACTTCCAGCGTGAGGATTTTCCCATTGAGATTGAAGTTCTGTGCATCAACATCCCAATAATCTATCAAACGGAATAGTAGTAGGTTTTGGTCCCTCAAACCCCCTATACTCCAGAATTTGTACAACCCACATGCTTGCAATTCTTGTTGTGCTTGCACATCATTGCGCACGACCTCATCTACTTGGTCATGCTCCCTCTCCCTCCACTCTAGAACCATCCTGGAGTGAGGAAAAAACAAAGATTTTGGTCAAATTCTTTTGCAAAATCAACTTCACAGCCGTACCCATGGGAAAATTTGCATACAATGGCGGGTACCCGCGGTCAACCTGTGCGTTGACTGCGAGTATGTTGCCCTACCCGCGACCCGCATGGTAGTATCCCACGGGTATCGTCGAAGACATTTAGGGCTTGGCCAAACTAAAAATCCCACTGTTGAAAACTAAAATAAATGCAATGAAATTAAAGGTATGGATGAGACTACCAACCTACTCCGGACGGTTCGATGAACGGACACTTGTAGCTCCCAGAATCGGCAATTGAACTTTGAGGTGAAAACTAACCACAAAACTCCAAATGGGTGAATAGTAAAAATGAATTGTAAATTGTAAATTTTAGTTACTATTTATAATTTTCGAAACCCACTTGTCTATAGTTTTCATCCTTTTTTGCCGTTTTGGACTAATATAATGTCTTGGAGTAGTATTTTTTACCAAATCTCTTCGGCGGAAGTTGTTTCCAAGTATTTCACACCTACGGCAGGTACGTTTCACACCTAGCATATAGGTTAGATCTCATTTTCAGATGCATTATGCATTTGACCTTTTGACCACTTTCATAAACCCTAGGTGCGACCCTACTTCTTAACTGACACGGAACTTTCACACTGCTATAGAAGTGTCATTATGTGGCGGTAGGGCTTTTCCTAACATGGGTACCCTAGTTAGAACCCCTTTGTTCATTCCGGTGCCCATGCCGTTGTTTGTCCTTAGGATTGGGAGTCCTTTGTAGTTACGCCATGACATTGCAATAAAGACTCATACTCTACTTTGTCTTATGCTAGACATCTCCCTTAAGAATTCCCCTCAGTTATATCATGTTGTGATTGCATTGCATCATCCTACTTCCCGCTTGAGCCTTGGGCCGGCTCCCGCTTACTCAGTTGTTATCCTGGTACCTAAGCACTTTTCCCTGTCGAGCCTTGCAGAGATTCCATTTGTCCTTCACAATTTGATGATCTTTTGACCCTGAGGGAACACACCCTCAAGTGTCCACATCTTGTATGCACTTCCTTGAATTGATCATAGGTATGTTCCATTGCTTGGGACTATTCTGCTCGCTATTTGACACTCGTTCCCTCACTTGTTGTACTATAAGCAATTTTATTCTTTTTCAAGCTTTCCCAAAATATGAAAAAGACCAAAAAAATCAAATATTCCAAAAATCCGGACAGGATTATGGTTACTACTTCTAGTTGGCAGCTGTCGTGTTGCCTTTGAACAGAGCATTCATTCCACTCCGTACATTATGAGTCGGGACTATAGTTGGACCTTAGGAGTTGTACTTGTTTCTTAGTTTCTCCACCAATTGGTTAAGCTTTCAATCATTATGGAGCCCTTTGTGATGCCTCTTGTGTCACACATTTTATAGTGAGTCTCTGTTGCCTCAGTCTATCTATCTGCTCATGCTCTTGTTCAAAGGAAGTCCTAAAACCAGTGTCGTCCACTCCTCAGATCTCTTGACTATCGCATGTCGGCCATCCTTATTGAGTCAGTTCGTTTCACCTGAGCTCTTCCAAATCTTTCAGCATAGCTGGTACCTCCTGTTGGTTGATGGGGGATACATTAATGCCCTCCTTCCAGCGAATCTCATTCCGTCGACTTCAACCCATTTATTTCGGGACTTGAGGCTTAGAGTTCGGTTGAGTACCTTGAGGCTTGCAGTCATTAGTGGCAGGTTCTCTCACCATCGACAGTCTTGGGAATACATCAATGTCCCCTGATCGATGGATTCATCCTAGTGTTCGACTTCAACACATCTATTCACACTTTGATGATTGTACTCTGTTCCTTGATGCCCATTTTCATTATTGGTGGGTTATCTCGCGTCTGTTAACTGTATACATTATTGACCAGTAATCAGACGATGCCACATCAGGTTTGACTTCAACTCCTTTATTCACTTGATGGGACTTGCACTGTCGAAGACTTGTGTAGAAGACCCCAGGCAATAGTGGCATTCAGTATGCTACTTATGACTTTGACTTTACATCTGATATATCATCTCTCAGATATCAGTAGTGTGTACCTCCATTCTGCACTAGTTGTTTCCTTTTCAGCAGGAGACCATATCTTACTATAGAGGGGTCATGGCTATGATCACTTATGAAATGTATTGATTATGTACTGCCTATTCATGGCCATTGTATCAGATTGTTGTACTATACCGACATATATTCAAGGATACTATTGTATTATGACGAGTGAGTTGCTCCTTCCACTTGTGTCTCCATCACTCCACTTCTGAGTTTTATAATGTATTTTGGCCATCGTAGCATCAGTCTCTGACCTCACACATTAGGGGGCATCTACTACAACGTAATCTTCCACCTTGTGAGCATCATCACCCTTTGGCCTATAGGATCCATTTCACTGACTCAGATCCACTTTATATCCTTCAGACACACTATTTCCTCATTTTTTCCCCTATACGCTTGTTGCATCATTACAGCAGGCGTACCCGCGAGTTGCATCACTATAGCCCGTGCGTATCATGTAAAATGGTAAAAATCACTAGTTAATTACTTTTTACTCCCAAAAAGCGGTCATAGGGTGACCTTTGGACCTCCATTTTCCCAAGTAACACCTCGATGTGTCCTTTCACTTACCTTTGGGAGGACTATATATTGAACACATATGGCTTATGGACGGGAGGAGAAAGAAGAGCAAGAGAACTCTAGTGGATTTTTTCCCTATCTTGAGTCTACACTCATTGATCCTTGTAGTTGTGAACCATTATGTTCACCTTCCAAACTCCTTTCATAGTTTGAGTTTGTCATTCATGGAGGATTGAAGTGGTGGAGGCACAAGTGGATTGATCTAGATCTTGGTTCAGATTGGTTGTCGGCAAGAGGTCGTATCATATTGTACTTCTTCTTGTTTAATAGAAATAATCATATTCTCGTCCATTAATGTTGTGAATGTTGTTTATTCTACATTGGGTTGCATTTGCTTATAATATCATGGACCATTGCTATTGATGATGTTAATGTCATTTATATATATTATGTACTTGTTCTATATTGGTTGTCAAGACTAATTTGTAGATTCAAGTGCATGGATTGAAAGCTCCAACGGGGATCTACATCAAACGTTTGGATCGAGGTTGGTTATATTCTTCATTATCTTAGCATTTTCATTTATATAGAATAATATTGAGAATATAGTTAATTTCTGGTAGTCAGCTGTCTGTTGTGGTCTACCCCAAACCATAGTGAGTTTTCTCCAACACAATCTTTGTAACTAGAGTTTTGCTCAGTGAAGGCCTTCTGAATTTTACATAAGGGGATCAATTATGAATCGAAGGCTCCCAGGAGACAATGGCTATCATGAACACATCCACAATGTCCATATGCATGTGTGGGAGTTGACAAAACCCCGTTCTGCTCACCACTTTGGGTTACATGCCCCGAAGCAAATTATCAAAGTGTCCCTGAATCGCCACGGGATGCCAGGAAAAAATTCCCATAGAACGAAAAATGTGACTCCAGTCGTGGAGTTGTCAATTCCGATGGATTCAGGATGCTGGGTTCTAGTTGGGGAACCCCCCCCCCACTGTGACTCATTCTCCCGGAAATGGTGCTATGGTGCCATCTCTGGAACTAGGGCTTTTCTCAGTGAAGGCCTTTAGAATTTTGCACAAGGGGGTCAATTCTGAACCGAAGGCTCTCGAGAAACCATGACCTTCGTGAAGACATCCACAATGGCCATATGCATGTCTGGGATTTGACGGAACCCCATTCCGGTCATCGGTCTGGGTTCCATGCCCCCAAATCAATTCTCAAAGTGTCCTTGAATGGCCACAGGGTTCTAGGCAAAAATGCCCATAGAACCAAAACCGTGACTTCGGTCGCGAAGCTGTCAATTTCGATGGATTCAAGATGTCGGGTTCTAGCTGGGGGACCCTCCCCACCATGTCTCATTCTCTCGAAAATGGTGTTATTATGCCATCTCCGGAATTAGTGTTTTTCTAAGTGAAGGCCATGCCAATTTTGCACAAGGGGGTAAATTTTGAACCAAATGCTCCCAGGTGACCGGTCCCATCGTGAACACATCCACAATGGCCATATGCACATCTGGGAGCCGACGGAACCCCGTTTCGCTCACTGGTTCGGGTTTTGTGCCCACGAATTAAATTCCCAAAGTATCCCTGAACGGCCATAGGGTTCCAGGTGTCTCTAGATTTGTTTTTTCTGGTTTATAGGGTTATATCAGGGTCTATAAGCTAGATTAGGTTCTATATGTCTATACTAGGTCTCCAAGGCTAGCTTAGGTCTCTAGGGCTAGATAGGGATTCTAGATAAGGTCTCTAGGGTTCTAGGTCCACATTAGGGTTTCAAGGGCTAGATTTGTTTTTGTCTGGTTTCTCGAGCTAGATCATGGTCTACAAGCTAGATTAGGTCTCCAGAGATAGATTACATCTCTAGTTATAGATTATGTCTCTAGGGATAGATAAGTATTCTAGATCAGGTCTTTAAAGTTCTAGGTCCACATTAGGCTTTACAGGGCTAGATTTGTTTTTGTCTAGTTTCTAGGGCTAGATCAGGGTCTATAAGCTAGATTAGGTTCTATATGCCTAGATTAGGTCTCCGAGGATAGCTTAGGTCTCTAGGGCTAGATAATGATTCTAGATCAGGTCTCTAGGGTTCTAGGTCCACATTAGGCTTTCCAGGGATAGATGCTTTTTTGTATGGTTTCTAGGTCTATATCAGGGTCTATAAGCTAGATTAGGTTCTATATGTTTAGATTAGGTATCTAGGGCTAACTTAGGTCTCTAGGGATAGATAAGGATTCTAGATCAAGTCTCTAGGGTTCTAGGTCAACATTAGGATTTCCAGGGCTAGATTTGTTTTTGTCTGGTTTCTAGGGCTAGATCAGGGTCTCTAAGCTAGATTAGGTCTCCAGGGATAGATTACATCTCTAGGGCTAGATAAGTATTCTAGATTGGGTGTCTAGGGTTGTAGGTCCACATTAGTATTTCCAACACTAGATTTTTTTTGTCTGTTTTCTAGGGCTAGATCAGGGTCTATAAGCTAGATTAGGTTCTATATGGCTAGATTAGGCCTTCGGGTCTAGATTACCTCTCTAGGGGTAGATAAGTATTCTAGATCAGGTATCTAGGGTTCTAGGTGCACGTTAGGCTTTCCAGGGTTATATTTGTTTTTGTCTGATTTCTAGGGCTAGATCAAGGTCTATAAGCTAGATTAGGTTCTAAATGTATAGATTAGGTCTCTAGGTTTAGCTTAGGTCTCTAGGGCTTATTAGTGTCTATTTCATAGCAATGTAGGTGTCCTTTACAAGTTACTTATTGATCTAATAACACTCACGCTTCCCAATGATAGGTTAGTAGGGATTTCTATTTCTTATAAGGAACATGTAGATCTAGCTTCCAATCTGTATAGTGTAATTGTGAGATATTTCATTGTGTAAGGATCTCCTCTCGTGATCGGGGAGAATGTCAACATTTTTTATCTAGTGGCTTCGGAGCATGTATGGGGGGATTGTACCACCCAAGATATTTATATCATTTTTTTCTTCCATCCACGAGACTTCCAATTATATAACAGAGGAGAAGTGTGATGATGAGATTGAATTCATCCATGCACATTCTAGTTATTCATTAGAGAGGTGTGATGCCTTAATGGAGGACGTTGTTGAGGGTGATTCAAGAGTCGTAGATAATGTGAGTATTACAAACTATAGAGCCATGGATTATCCATTGAATGGTTTGAGATGGATTGCGGAGGAGGGACACAATCCCTAGATAGCATGTGGTGCCAGGTTTTCCTTTTTGGAGGATTGGATATTGATTTATGGTATTTCCTTACATATGTACATCACCTTGGGTCCCTATTGTGCAAGACATCATAATTGGATATTGAAACTTGTACTCTATACAAGTGGAGCACTTTGCTAGTGTGCAGATTACTAATGTTTAGTAAGCTTTATTTATAAGGATTAGTTGACTTGAGGTATATTGTTGTCCTTCCTTACCTTTCATATAGATAAAGGAAGGAGAGAGTATTTCCAAACATCACATTACAACACAACACACATTCATTTGTATATATTCCTTGGAGTGTTCTCTTCCATTATATATATTTTATATAACATGAGTTTTCAAATCTTGTTTATGCATGTGAAGTTTTCCTAAAGGGATGGAAACTTGCATTGGAGTGATTGGTGTAAAACATATAATGGTGTAAAATATCAATGTATTGTAATATTAACTTAAACATCAAATAAATGATATAAGATAACAAGATCTACATAGCATGAAATAAATTTAACTATCTAACATAACATGAAATAAACTATCTAACATGAATAACATTAGACATGCATGAATAAATAATCACATGACTATACTATGTACCTAAATAAATTAAGCCTTATGGATCCTCTCTGTTTTTTATTGTCTCAAACAACCTCTCATGCTCTACATGAGGTAGTAAGTAGCATACCTTGTCTGATGACTTCGTTGACATTGTTTGTCATTGGATGTTTGTACCAACGATCAAGTCTGTAAAGTGATACACCTGTGAACTTGGTCTATAATCCACATATGTGTAACATTTTATCTTTGGTGCCTTTCCATCTACTGTAAGATATTATCCCTGAACAAGCATCGATCCAGTTGGAAAGGTAATTCCTTCACTATTAGTTAATGATGCGAGGAGGGTTTTCTTCCCTTGGATGCATCATGCCAACCAATAATTCATGTCAATTGCACTGTCTCTTGAATTTACAACTATGTATATGTTGGAATATTCTCACCATCTTATTTTTGTCTTGCATGCATGCATTCCATGCAGCACTCCATGCATCCATGCATCAACATTTGAGTCTCCTAGCACCTAGTCCCTATTTTGGCCCCCCTAGAGCTTGTTTGTAGACATCATTATCCCTCCTAGCCACTCAGAGCGCCTTTTTTACATCAACAGAGTTCCAATGCTCCCTCATGCACATATTTAGGAGTTCTGACAGTTAGTTCCATGATTTAGGGAACCTTTTCCCTTTGATTGCTCAGTTAACTGACTATAGCTCCTAGTTTGACTGCTACTGTGTGTAGGAACGCCCTCATTGACCCATGGGGGCTTCACTAGAAGGAAATATAATATCACGTTCATTCATATTGCGGTATTAAATATTCATGAAAACCTAAAAATTATATTGGTTATATATTAAGGGGCAAAGGGTTTTTTTTATTTAATGTAACAATACAAAAATACTTTGGGGTCTTTTTTATATGGGTGGGATGACAAATATCTGCCAAATGGAGATGGCGGGATCACGGCCGGATGAGAAATCGGGTTGAAGCAAGGCTCGGGCTTACCAGTACCCTGGGAAATCGCGTCTTGAGGCATGCTTGAGGCCAAAGGTTTCATGGTGAAGTGGGTTTCCAGTCAATCATAGTCGAGAGATAGTGGTCATTGACAACCAATTGTTACCAATAGCACTCAGCCAGTTGTTACTAATAGCCTTGGGAGGCTCTAAGCCTCCAAGGCCTGTTATAGGCCCTCGATAGGCCTTGGGGGCTTGAATACCCAACCACTCGTGCCTATTACAGGTCTTGGGAGGTTTAGTCATCCTCCTAGAGCTTGTTAAAGGCCCTGGGGGCTTGGATACCTAGCCCACAATAGGCTTAGTCAGCGATTGGGGAACGAAAACATGCAATCTAAATGTTGTACTATGTGCATTGGCTCTAGTGACATACAAGAAGTGAAGTAATTGGACCATTAGATGTTGCAAATCATAATGATATGTGGTTGAGTAATTGCATTGTGGGTGAAGTAATGTGCATCCACAATATACATCGAAAGAAGCAAGGTGCATTGTAGAATGCATGTGGAGTCATAAGAGGGGTATCATATCAATATACCAGCTAGAAATATAAAGGGGTATAAAAAATGTTAATGAAAAAATTGATACATACAATATCTAGTGAAAATAAGGGTTTTTTTAAATTGGAAAGGCATATTGGGAGGGGGTTAAAAAAAATGATTTTGGAAGGTATTTTCCAATATTTAGTGAAATTAGGGGTATTGTTTCATATGCCATGAACGAACATGCTATGATAGCGGTTCATTGAGTGAAGCCCCCGTGCATTGACCACTAACAGCTAGTTATGCACCTCCTTGGAGTCTTCTCCCCTATTTTGGTGCCCACATGATTCAGTTATGCTTAGTACTACTCCAGTTGACTGATTATTCATCATCGGTGGCCACTAAACCTTATCGGGAGATGGTTCCAATGCAAACTAAGCCTAGACTTGAGGTGAATTCGAATCCTCCTTGATGTATTGAATTCATTCTATTGTAACATTATTTGATTGCCAACTTACACTTGATTAATGTATCAACAACAGTTTTTCATGTGTGTTTCACTTTTATGAGTGAATTGATCTATGCTCTTGTCTAATTATTTTCAATAATTACATTGTGAAATTGTGAGGTTTTTCCAGCTCAGTGATCTACCCATATGGAATTTCACAGTAGATGTGTCCTACAAAAATTCATTTTATGGTCAAATTCCAACAAGTAGTGGTTTGATAACATGGTTAATTAAAAAAACAAGAAGGGAACTGAGATATGAATGCAGAAATATTCACCTAGATATACAAGATCAAATATATGATCATAGTCATTCGAAATAGAAGACTGGCCTTCCTCTATCTAGATTGTTTCAACAACTGCATGTGGGTCTACTACAAGTGATATATGATCCCATTCATCAACCCAATCAGTTGATTCACACTCATCCCACTCGCTACTGCTACAAGGCCCACAAAAGCAAGCAATTTTTTGCATCCATATTTCAAATAAGGGGTTGTTTGAGCTTCGAATCGAATTAAATCCACGAGTCCCTTGTACAGTACTACAACTGTAAGAACGTGATTGATCTATATCAACCTCTTGCAAAAAAATTCTTACAACATGTCCTCTACCTGTTGGTGTGTGCTTCTTTGTGGTTCGATCTGAAATTTTTGCAAAGCACCATTGAACTATGGATTTTGCATCCTGGATATGAGGGTTTGTCATGCACCTCATTTCATCCCTTTGTAGGGTATTTTTGAGACATGCTCCAGCCCCATCGTGCTCTCCCTTTCCATTCCTGGTCTCAAAATAGTTCCATATATATAGCACATCATAAGTCTTGTGCAAAATACTCAACCACTGGAATAGAAGGTGGAACCAAAAACCCTGAGATGCCTAACGAAAGGAAGGTGGAAAAACCACATTTCATGTGGAGACTTATCTTCAAAAGCATGATATGGAATTCTATTTCTCAAATATGTTGTGCATACTATTGCATCACCCCAAAAAATCATTTTCACATTCTTGAAAAACATCATTGAACGTACCATATTCATTAAGGTTCTGTTCATTCTTTTTGCTACACCATTTTGTTGAGGATTGTAGGGAACTGAAGTTTGATGTGTAATCCCACATTTGCAAAGATAGTATTCAAAAGCATTAGAAGTATATTATTTATCGTTATCAGACCAAAATGTACCAATATGTGCTTGTGTTTGATTTTCTATCCATGCATGAAAGTTCTTGAAAGTTAGAAATGCTTCAGATTTTGTCTTCAACAAGTATACCCAACACATTATAGTATAGTCATCAACAAAGGTCATGAGGTACTTATTATCATTTGTAGAAGGAATTAGCATGGGGCCACATAAGTCAAAGTGAACTAGCTCTAACTTTCTACATGCTTTGAATTTATACTCTTGAAATGGATTCTTATTATGTTTTCCTAGTATGCATGCATCACATTTGTTCTTTTGCTTAAGAATGGTGGGAAAACCAAATACACCATTCTTTCTTAAGAAATGAAGACTGTTATAATTCATATGACCAAATCTAGCATGCCATAACACACTAGATGACATATTACCTTCTTCATGCTGAGAGAGATAGACAAAGTTTTGAACTCTTGCAGAAGAGCCCCTCAACTTCAACAACTTTCCATGTTCATAACCAGTCATGATGACCTTGTTCTTAGAGGACTTTCTTATCTCTACAATTCCATCGGACATGTGGGTGGAATTGCCTCGCTGTCGAATCTTTACTAAAGACAACGGGATTCTCTGCAACTTTGGAAGATAGAGAACATTCTTTAACACAAAATCAGGGAATCCAGGCAACTTGAGCTTGATTTAGCCAAATCCCTTTGGTTTTAGGCTAGATTTGTCTACAAAGTACATTATGCCATCTACAATGTCATTCAGCTCTTCAAAACAATCTTTCCTCAAATTCATATGAGATGTTGCACCAGTATCAAGCATACAACAATTTTTGTAAGATGAAAGAGAGGTTATTTCATTAATTCCAAGATTACAATGAGCAAAATCATGGGCTTTACTAGCCTCTTGGATTTTACTTTTTTCTTCTTTTTTATGGTTATGTATTCCTTTTATGGAGTCCTAAGAATCCTGAAACTGGTCTACTTCATGTCTAGTATTCCCACAGTGCTTGCACTTCAGATATAATCTTTTACTTGAGTTCTTTCTGCCTCCTTTGCCTCTGAAAATTTCTTCTTACTCTTCCTCTTTTGTTGTTTTATCCCTTGGAAGGGTCTTTGGGCTTGTTCTTTGCTTTCTGAGAAAAGCAAAGAGATTATCCAGTATGCTCACTTGTCTTCTTTCCAAATGCTTTCTCTATGTCTACAATATTCTCTACCAAGGTGTCCAAGGTGAGGTCTTTGAACTTGTCACTTGCTTGTAGAGATTCAAGATAGTTGGAGTGAGTAGTATAAATGGATTTTACAAATGCTACAAGTGGAAGGTCTAGTTTCATACCAGAGGATTGAATCTTGTGCATGATCTCTATGATCTAAGATGCAACCAACATAGAATCATTATCCTTTACATCCAAACTGAATATCTTTACATTAGCTAAATCACCTCATTTTCAGAATGTGAGTCATTCAAGTCTTTTAATGTCTTTAAAGCTTCAAAACAAGATTTTGCAGGCAATATATGTTAGTTCACCTCTTCATTGAAAGTAGCAGAGAACATGGCTAAATATTTCTTGTCTCTGGTCTGCCAAATAGCAAGTTCTTTCTCTGATGTTGGAGGTTTCAGATCATAACTTATGATTGGGCCTTCATCGGTGAGAATAGTTTTCCTTCACAAATTTCATCCCATAGATCATTGTAGATAAACGTAGACTTAATCTTCCTTGACCATTTTGGATAAGTGTCCTTGCCACTAAGGAAATGTAACATCCCGTTAATTTCATAAAAATTTAAATCAACAATAAATGTTAGTAATCGTAAGTGCGGAAATATTAAATGCTTGTAAATGCAACATTAATTAACAAAGTCATTAATGCAGTAAACAAATAATTATTGCGACTTTTAACTAAAGACAAATTATTGAATGTGATACGTCATAATACTTTTCATATGCTCACGGCATTGTTCTTCTTTGTGTTATCTGTAATTCATGATATTTTACGATAGAGTTTTTAAATGACAAGGTTCTGACAGTTGCTTTTGATGATGATGAAAGGGTGGTCCTACGAGGTACCCTGGAGCTTACTTATCTACGTTTAGCTAAGGCATTTGAGTCTTGTTTCCATGTGAAGACCACAGGTAAGAAAATTCTACGTCATAAGCGATAAGAGCACATGTGTCTTTCAATTCCTCGTCAAAGTATAATTAGAATGTTAAATACTTCATTGTGGAACAGCTTCACTGGAGGTATGATTATCTTGGTTCTCAACTTTGCCTACATGTTGACTTTCTGATTTTCCAATGTTATCAAAATCACGCCCTTAATTGCTTTTGCATGACTATAATTATCACCTACGAAAATCATCCAAAAGGCTAGTATTTATGACACCCAACAGTAATACCATTATCCCAATGTCTTATTTACTGAATTACTTGTGAATATGATACCGGTATTATGAATTATCATTATGGTTGTGCACCAGCTTGACCTAGGACTTGTCTAAGTATCACACATATCAATTGTTCTAGCAATACATGGTTAATGTATGAAGTATAAAACTATGCCCTATGCGCCTATTCATATATTATAGAGGAGAAAATATGAGCAATGAAAAGTAATTACCTAAGACTTATTCTAACACTTGAAGGCTTAACTAATGTCACAATATTATTGTAGTGCATACTATTACCGTAACGTTCATCAACTAAGGTGTGACAATAGGGTTCTGAATTACTAAGCATTCGCATAACATAAGGCATAAGAATACAGGTTGTTACGTTGGTTTATTAATCAAATATCGCATCCATATATATAAATTTTAAACTATGAAAACTAATGCTGCAAAGTGTTGATCGTGATAGGGTGGTGATTGTTAATGCTTCCAACTGTTGAATTTAAGGCTTAGCATACATTGCACATTCGTGAAGTGAAGTGGAGGTCCAGTTGGCTGGTGTCACGTAATCAAACTATTTGTAGTAACACACTAAGCCGAGCTGTGCTATGCTCTAACTCTCGTACTGTTGACTGGGCAACTTGTTAGAAGTGACAATCAATGCAATATTGATTGCAATCGTGGTTCAAATATCGATGGGCTTGAATGGGAAACTATCCACCATCGATCTCTGCGAGATCTGAGGCTGAGGATGATACCCAATTCTCGCATTGTAAATAGTGAAAGTTGGTTTTTCTGGCATTCATTGTTACGTTTTTGGAGGGAGGTCATAGAGCCGACAGGCTGTTGCGATTTTAGGGTTTCAGAGTGGGTTATGAGGACTCCTTCCTTGATCTCGAACCTTGGACTTCTGTGTAATAATGTCAAAATTTGCAGGTTCATTTTCTGGTGTCAAAGCACTACGTTTCGGAAATGGTGGTTGTAAGTGGTTTTTCTCCTCCCAAGTACTGAGGTCCACAGTTCAACCTCCAATAGTGATAAGGTTCTTAGTGCATATCTCGTCATTGTCTGTCGAAGCCATCCAAATCCATCATTCTTACCGGTGTGATGTGCCGAAGTTCAGGGTTCCAAACCTAGTGGTAAGTGTTCACAAGTGAAGCTCTTTTTTTTTTTTACAGTGTTACTATTTTTATAATACGTTTCTCCATTTGTAACCCTTCGACATTGTATCCATGGAAGGTACCTACTTTGGAAGGGGTTGATAGCAGAATTTATTTGGGATGGAGATGATACATCTAACTCCGGTAAGTTCCGGTGGTTCTCGAAGCCTCATAGTTGCCCTTTGCATGGTTCGATGGTGACTCACAAAGTGCCGAGAGTTGGGTCTAACCGGCCTTGTTTTGGTGATGGCTGAGTATCAAGTTTTTTTTTAAAGTTTCGCTTTGATGTATAGTGTACAGAGGGTAACCCTCGTTTGTTTGTTTTGTTGCTTGGCTCAGTAATGAATTTTTCTGTTTGCTAAGAGTAGATGCTTGTGTAGCTGTTGCTCCACGGTCGTATTATAATATGGTGGATTGATAGGGGGTAAACCCTGTGTACTATGGCACCGTAATGTAAACTCTGTTATATATTTTTAAGGATGGCTACGAAGCCTAAGAGTTGAGGTTTTCGCTCACTCCTTATGCACAGAGGCTCGTCGTGAATGACATATTTCCCTTTTGATTGAAGTGCGGTTTGATGATTGTTTGAACAAGTGTTGAGGTGGTGCCGAACCATGATGGTTGTCTGTAGATGGATTTATTTTCCTGTACTTCATCATCGTTGTTGTTTTTTTTTGTATTTGGAATAGTGAATAGATGAAGTTCGGCTATAATGTGGCTTGGGAAGAGTTATACCACAGTGTTCTATTGTGTTACGAAAAGAACCCTATCTGTAGCTTTCGTTTGCTATATGTCTGTACATTGTTTTTGTGTTCAAGCTCTAAGCTGGGCATCGAGTGGTTTCGAAATACTAGATAGGGTTTGGGAAAATAAATAATAATACCCTCGGCCTAGTGAAGTTACTTGATGTTTTAAATGTCTTGTTGTATTCTTAATATGAGGGATAGTAAATGAAAAAAAATGGACTGTTGTGTAGGGTTAGATGATAGGTCTGTTATGAAATAACTATCTGTGTTTTCCATGAGCAACTTGATAAGGAATTTATATACTATGAATCCAAATAGAGGCTTGGATTCTCGGTCTTGCGATAACTTAGGGTTTTTATATTACTGTGCAGATGTTTGGTAAATGAAATCATGATTGAAATTTTAGAGAAGGAAATAATAAGTTTACATATGATCACTCGATGCAGAGAATAGATTTTTGCAGATGCTAAAATTCTAGGTGATACCTTACTTGGAAACATTTAGGGGAAATAAATGTTTAATTGCATGATATTTCTATTTGAAAAAATTGTATTTGAAATGGAAATCATATAAATATGGTGTAGAATCAATTCTTGCAGCTGCTATTATTTTTGAAAATACAGTTACTATAAAGAAACCTAAAATGTATAATATTGATGTGTATTTGCTTACTATCTAAAATAAATATAGTTAAGAGAAATATATATATATATATATGGAACTATGCAGAAACATACTGTGTTTTTCTTTCAGGTATTAGCTAAATGAATGCTATGCTGCTGTTGATGTTATACTGTAATGTTTACTGTGTTTAAATAGAGGACAGAATCCTAACAAAAATCACTACTGTAATTATTAATCCAATCAATGGCATTCTGCCCCATTTCTAATCTTTCTTAATTTGGTTCTCTATACTAGAGTACTATGCAGAAAACAACATGGGGAAAAATATAGAGATGATTATCAAATCAAATGTTTCACACAACTTTTTCATTCAGAACATAAAATAAATTATTTTGCATGCCTGAGTTAATACTTCTATAATGCAGAATCCAGCATCTTTTAATGTAAAAACAAGGTTGACAGATATGAAGATAGAACCTAAACTAGTAGATAAGAGGACAATCACCCAGGAAGCCTGTTCCACCCAACCTGCTCCTGAAAATAGTCAATATGCCTATTTTAGGACCCTCGAGCCTGTTCACTGAACCACGAGGAGGAAGAAACTTAGAAGCTTAGGTCATCCACTTGCAGCAGCAAGTAATTTTTTCAGTCTTACAGACTCAGCAGTCAAAGAGACCTGCACCAGTGCCTCTGGTTTTCCTCTTCAGAAATCATTTGCAGAATTACAGTTGCACTCTCACATAGCCTCCCTAATTCGAATCTCTCAGTCATCACCTAATCCACATGAGGAATATTTCTGCAGAAAATATTGTAAGAGCTGCCTACTCAATTCGAATTGCCTTATATAGGCTGCCTAGGCCTTTTTAGTGATTAACTGGTCATTAAATGAGCTGCCTGCTCACTCCTCCACCCGGAGAATAATGCCATAATTTTACGGGGTAGTTGTCCCATACCAACAGCTAGTGGTGGAGTGCAAATGCTGCCATCTGTCCCATGGCTTCTAGCAACTTCCATTCCTCCTAGTGGGTCAGTGAACACTCTTGTAACAACTTTCTTGAGTGTTTATCTCCTATTTTAATTTATTAAATAATAATAATGAGTCATTAGAGTCATCTTTGACCAAATTTGGTCATAATTACAAAACTTTGTAATTATAATTTAACATAAAGTATTTTGCAAAATAAAGTAATTACTCTCAAAATTTGGGTAGGTGACAGGAAAGCACCAACTATTGATTCCAATGAATGCAACTTCTGCAATTTGATCTTAAACCTGTCTTGCAAATTTAGGCAGAGTATCTTGTAAGAGAAAATATGAAGGTACGGGTTTAAATTCATGCTTCCTTCTTTACAAAGTGCTTCTTGTTACAAATTAATTCTACAACATTCTCTACTTAATTCTGGAGTGCTTCCTACAATGCTATTATATACAGTTGCATTTGATGTGCAACTTATAGATCATTACATTCACTCTCTATTCTAGCTCAAATCTTCATTGGGACAAGTTTTTAACAAATACAATAATATAGTACCATTCACATCTTTTACATGTGTGAATACAAGAACTCAAATCTGACTCAAGAGATCATCAAGCAGGGGTGCATCTTCACACTAGAGAGCAGCAATCTTCACAAAACTGGGTTACAACTTTAGAATTGATTGAGATCAATGCACTCAAAAACAAGGGTGCAACATATATGTGATGGAGGTTGAGCCTCCCCACCACCAATTCGCAGCACGGGAGTACCACAAGTTTCTCATGCAAGAGGAATGACGTTCCTTAAGGTCGCAATTCACAAAATTAGGGTTAAAATTATGGTTTGCAATCTTCACAATAAATTTGCAGTAAAATTGGTTTACCTCCATGAGCAGTCACATTCATCCAATCAAATCTTCATTGGGTTCCACACAGATTGCAGTCTCCAAAGACAACGTGAGGATGGCTCTTGAGATTCCCAGCTCCTCTATGCATCACCAAGTGTACACTATTTCAATATTGCAACAGAATAAGACTGTAGCTTGGAGTTAGCTTGACG
The DNA here is from genome assembly GCA_027924585.1 of Larix kaempferi. Taxonomy (NCBI): domain Eukaryota; kingdom Viridiplantae; phylum Streptophyta; class Pinopsida; order Pinales; family Pinaceae; genus Larix; species Larix kaempferi. Next base: position 2,857,061 of record BSBM01000222.1, read on the forward strand.
AGATCAAGCAATCTCCCACAAGATTCAATGCAATGATGTTTGCAGCTCCAAACGAGAGGAAGATAACGCAACAGTTCACTTGGATGAGAGTAGGACCTGCTTCAGGAAGTTGAAACTCTTATTTGACACTCCACCCATAGTTCTAGGGCATAAATTAGCGTTTCTGTACCCAACGGTCACAAAAATTGCAGTACAAAAATTGTTTTACCTCCATGAGCAGTCTACGGGCCCATGTTCTACATCTCAAGCTTACTCTCCATTGAGCTCAAGCTTAAATGGGCTCTTAGTCTAGTCAAGTTCTACGCAGGTCACAGCAGCTTCAATGATGATATTGTAGCTCAAAGTTGGCTCCACGAGCTCAAGCAAGCACGTACAGGATTTAAAATTTTAATTTTGCAGCTCCACAGACTCAGCTCATAAATTAATATTTCCTCCACTCTTTTCACCACCAAGAACATGCTTTACAATATTGCGCAAAGAACATAATTTAATCAGTGGAGAAAGGGTGGTGAAAGAGAAAGCACGGTCTCTCAAAAACGTGGACGTAGCTCTAGAAAATTGATAAAATATTCAAAAAAAACATAGAAGGTATCCTGTGAACACAACCTCTCAACAATAGATGGAGAGAATTTTTTTTTTCTTTTGCAAATGAGAGAACGCAGCACTAGTCAATAGGGAGATAAAACACATCAGTCGTGTTAGGTTCATGAATGATACCACCATCGTATGAACACACGAAAGGAGAATTGTGGGGGTCAGAAAGCATTACTATGAAGAGGCAGAACGTTAACCTCTAGGCAGAGCAGGACTGAGGAAACAAGTAACCAAAAACGGATGAGACAAGAGAGTGCAGGAGTATGGCAGGAAGCCAGGAGCAGGAAGGCATCTAGGTAGAATGCCAGGACAGGAGTTATGGCAGACAGGAAACCACCCAGGAAACCACTTGACGGGTATAACTCTCAAATTCATTTATTCCATCCATCAAACTCTTTATTTATACATTGGCCAAGTATCTCTTGCTTGAGATTCAAATTTCAAAAGTGGAGACATCCCCGGGACCAAAATAGATTAGCAGAGAAAAAATGATGGATGTACACATTGTTAGACAACAAAAACAAATGCTTCGTTGACAAGATCGAGTATGGAAGTGTGTTACATTGCATGCATGGTGAAAAGTTGATAAGGTGACACATGAAATTGAAAAGCATAACTTTGACGAGTGTTTAGATAGTGGTAAACAAATGTTGGATGTCGAGAGTGGCAGTAAATTTGGGGAGCCTCAAGGAGCAAACTCCATCAATCACCAAGGCTCCATACATGGGGTCACAAACAACATAGTCTTATGGCACCACAACTTACATGGTTACCACAAATATATTCCAAGTGGACGCTCAAGAGGCAATAGGAAGGACACTAACTCCACTAATATACATCATATTCGCATGGGCCAAATCCAACTATACATTAAAATGCATATGACTCTACGCATGCACACTATGTACCGCGGACATTTTCCCACTATTTTGAAATTAGAAAATTAGTGGGAATGTTATTAGGTATTTAAATATATTTTTAATTGAGTTATGTTTATTAGGATAAATCAAATTAGTTTTTATTATTATTATATTATTTTTTAAAGTTTTTTATTTTTTAATATTATTGTTTCCATTATTACAATTTATCGGTGTATTAATTTAAGAGTGTTTATTAATAACAACTTCAAATGTTAGAGTCTAAATAGTGGGAAAAAACAATTATGAATCATAGTAGAAATATTCTAGTACAAATGTGGATAGAAATACTATTCTATATGAATTCTATTGGTTATAAAAAATTCAATACAAAAAATTATTTAAAGAAAAATTCAAATTTTTTGTTGCAATGGTTATCTATTGACTGTTTTTTTCTTTACTTTATGATGTTCAAATAAACAAACCAATGTCACAAGATTGTTTTTTATATAAAACAATGGATTCTTGACTTTTCTATTTACTCTTTTTTTAACTTTATCATGTTTAAACAAACAAACCAATAAATTTAAGGTCAACTAATGTTGGGGATTCAATGGTCAAAATGGGAACTGGAGAACTTGATTACCCAAATATTATTGGCCCAATAGGGAACGACAAGCTTTGTTGGGGATATAAAGGGAAAGGCAACTTCACTTTAAAAGAGGCTTACTCCATCTTGATGACCCCAATCAAGGCAAAAAGCAAAGAATTTGGAAACTAAATTTCTAGCCAAAGATTTCAATATTTCTTTGGTTGGAAAGATCCTCACATGGGACAACATAATTAAGCAAGTTTTTAAGGCCCCTCTCAATGCTATTTAATCCATTAGATGGAGGAGACCTAGGAACACATTCTTAATCAATGCATCTTTGTTGCCTCACTCGGGGATGATGGAGAAAAAATTTTAGACGGACAAATATAAATCAAAATTGTATCAAGAAAATTATAAAAAACTAGACTCAGTTAGCCTTTCAAAATCCCATTCTTAATTAGGTATAACAAATATACCACATCTTCCTCATATGGGAAACATGGAAACAATGCAATTGACAAATATTCAAAGATGCCTCTCAAAATCGAGAATAGTTATGGAACAAAATTTGAAAAGACATCCATGAAAAAATCCAATCCAATATATGGTCGCAAGAAGATTGGAATGACTTTGACATAGATAGAAGAATTATGCAAGAGTGGGGTCTCGAACCCCCAACTCCTTCTCAAGTCTTTATAATTTTGTAATCTCTCCATCTAACCCAACCTGTAGGTTTCCTCCTCCCCTAGGATTCATAAAGTTGAATTTTGATGAGGCCTCTAAAGGAAATCCAAGCCCAACTGGATATGGAGGAGGGCATGTGCAAGCTAATGAGGGTCACTTTTGGCGTGTTAAATGCAATAGAAAGCTGAAAAATCAGGCATCCCTCAACTTACTTGGTTTTTTTGAGATGTTTACACAAGATATCTTGCATCAAGTAAAAAAAATGAAACATAGGAAATTGAGTCACGTTTCCGAATATATAACTTTTAAGTATTGAAAATTGACATAACTATGTCAAATTTCATTTTTTCTAACAGTCACTTTTTATTTTTTTGGCAAATGATAAGGTATATGTTTTTGTGGGTGCACCCTTTCACTACCTAAATGACAGTTTTAGGCTACAAACTCTGGTATACATGTATAGAATCCGTAGCACTAGTGCAGCGCTATTTTTCTAAAATTAAATGTCTAATTTTTTATTTATTTTTAATTATGTAAGTGGGAAAACCTCGAGAATGGTACGTCAAATTTGGGTGCAACCTTTGAAGGTCTTAATGTAGTTATTTTGACTTGGATTTTTTACAGCATGTAGAGGTTGGTGTCCTTTAGTGTAGCATACAAGTTTTTTTAAAAATGGTTGTGAAATGAAAAAGTTACAGAATAAACACTAACAGTATTTTTTTTTACCAATGGAGTGATGACACAAGAAAATTAGGAAATACATAGAAAATATCAACATTTTTTTTTTAAATTACATATTTGGAATCTACATAAAAAATTCTATCTATCCCTAAAATTTTGTCACTAATGGTCAGGTGTGTCATGCTGTAAAGAGTAGTGGAAAATAGGCATACTCAGAAAAATACTGAAAATGTCAAATTAGCTATGGTCTAAAAATTCCTTAGCACAGGTTTGGTAAGTCCGAACCAGCCACATAGGACAGTGGCTGACACGCGGGCGCGGGAGGAGCGGGTGATTAGGCGTTAAGGAACGCACGCGCGTTATGTTTAAATTCAAATAACGAGTGCGTGTTATATTTAAATTCAAATTTTAGTGTTTTGGCGCTCAATGTTATAAGCAACGCGCTAGCGTTATGTGTGTACATAACACGCGTGCGTTATTGGATTAACTAACGCGCGCGCGTTATAATCTTCACAAATTTATGTTTTGAAGTGTTAGATTGGGTGAGATAAAGATACCGATAATGAGGATGATGAAGATGAGGATGGTGATGGTGATGAAAATGAAGATGATGACAGTGATGAAGATGATGAAGATGATGATGGTGATGATGATGATGATGATGATGAATATCATGATGAAGATGATGATGATGATGATGACGCAGATGATGATGAAGATGATGATGAGGATGACGCAGATGATGATGATGATGATGATGACGCAGATGATGGTGATGATGACAATGAAGATGATGGTGATGACGACCACAATGATGATGATGAAGATGACGATGAGGATGATGATGATGATGAAGATGGAGATGACGACGACGATGAGGATGATGATAATGATGATGAATATGGATATGACGACAACTATGATGATGACGTACTCTCTCTTTTATGGTTTTACACCTCTCTCTCTCTCTCTCTCTCTCTCTCTCTCACTATAAACCCCCTCTCCCTCTCCCTAACCTCTCCCCCATCCTAACCATCTTACTCTTTCTATCTCCCTATTACTCCCCCTATCCCAAAACCCCCTCCTCTCCCTAGCCCTTACTAACCCGGGCTCTCTCAGTCTCTCTCTCTTCCCTACACCTCCACCTACCTCTAACCACACCTTCCATCTCTCTTTCACAATCCCTACAACCAACACCCTCTCCTCTCTCGCTCTCTTTCTCCCTCCTCCCCCCCAACCATTACTAATGCCCTCTCAGTCTCTCTCTCTCTCTCTCTCTCTCTCTCTCCCCCTCGCTAACCCCCGTCCTAGCCCCTTACCCCTAACTAACCCCCCCTCTCTCACTCTCTCTTCCTTGCTTCTACACCTCTCTCTAATCCCCCTTCCCCTACCATGACATGATGATGATGATGATGATGATGATGAATATGATGATGATGATGATGGTCATCATCGTCCTTGTCATCTCCATCATCATCGTCATCTCCATCATCATCTTCATCCTCATCATCATCCTCACCACCATCTGCATCATGATTGATGATTGGCCATCATCATCATCATCATACTCTTCTTTATGATCACCATCATCATCATCATCATCATCATTGTCATCGTCGTCGCCGTCATCATCTCCATCGTCATCATCATCATCATCATCATCCTCATCATCGTCGTCGTCATCTCCATCTTCATCAGCATCATCATCATCCTCATCATCCTCATCGTCATCATCATCATCATCATCCTCATCATCCTCATCATCCTCATCACAACTTCATCTTCATCATGATTAATGATTGATCATCATCATCATTAGCATCATCATCATCATCATCGCCATTCTCTTCTTTATCATCACCATAATCATCCTCATCACCATCTTCATCATGATTGATTCATCATCATCATCGTCATCATCATCATCATCGTCGTCATCATCAGCAACAACAACATCATCATCATCATCATCATCATCATCATCATCCTCATCATCCTCATCATCCTCGTCGTAATATTCATCATCATCTTCATCATCGTCATCATCATCATCATCCTCATCACCATCTTCATCTTCATCATGATTGATGATTGATCATCATCATCAGCAGCATCAACATCATCATCCTCATCATCGCCATCCTCTTCTTTATCATCACCATCATCATCCTCTTCACCATCTTCATCGTGATTGATTATTGATCATCATCATCATCGTCATCATCATCCTCTTCTTGATCATCATCATCATCATCATCATCATCATCATCACGATCATCTTCATCATCCTCATCATCATATTCATCATCATCTTCATCATCATCTTCATCATCACCATCCTCTTCTCTATCATCACCATCATCATCGTCGTCGTCATCATCATCATCATCATCATCATCATCGTCATCGTCGTCGTCGTCATCTCCATCATCATATTCATCATCATCATCATCATCATCCTCATCGTTGTTGTCATCTCCATCATCATCTTCATCATCATCGTCATCCTCACCACCATCTTCATCATGATTGATGATTGATCATCATCATCATCCTCTTCTTTACGATCATCATCATCATCATCATCATCGTCATCGTCATATTCATCATTATCTTCATCATTATCATCATCATCCTCATCACCATCTTCATCTTCATCATGATTGATGATTGATCATCATCATCATCATCCTCTTCTTTATCATCACCACCACCACCATCATCATCGTCGTCATCGTCGTAATCATCTCCATCTTCATCATCATCATCATCATCATCCTCATCGTCATCGTCATCTCCATCTTCATCATCATCATCATCATCATCATCCTCATCACCATCTTCAACATCATCATAGTCGTCATCATCATCATCATCTTCATCGGCATCATCATCATCCTCATCATCCTTGTCATCATCATCATCATCATCATCATCATCATCATCCTCATCACCAACTTCATCTTCACCAACTTCATCTTCATCATCATCGTCATCATCATCATCATCATTATCGTCATCATTGTCATTGTCATCTCCATCATCATCATCATCCTCACCACCACCTTCATCATGATTGATGATTGATCATCATCATCATCCTCTTCTTTATGATCACCATCATCACCATCATCGTCATCATCATCATCACCATTCTCTTCTTTATCATGACCATCATCATCCTCATCACCATCTTCATCATGATTGGGTATTGATCATTATCATCATCATCCTAATATCCATCATCATCATGATATTCATCATCATCATCATCATCCTCATCATCGTCTTCATCTTCATCATCATCGTCTTCATCATCTGCTACTCCCCCTAGCCAAAACCCCCTCCTCTCTATTTCTCTCCCCTCCTCTCCCTAGCCCTTACTAACCCAGTCTCTCTCAGTCTCTCTCTCTTCCCTACACCTCCACCTACCTCTAACCATGCCTTCCATCTCTCTTTCGCAGTCCCTACAACCAACACCCTCTCCTCTCTCGCTTTCTCTCTCCCTCCTTCCCCCCCCCCCCAACCATCACTAACCCCCCCCTTCTCTCTCTCTCTCCCCTTCGTTAACCCCCCTCCTAGCCCCTTACCCCTAACTAACCCCCCCTCCCAGCCCCTTACCCCTACCTAACTACCCCCCATCTCTAATCCCTAAACCCCTAACACTAAATCCCTATTTAACCTCCTAACCCATAGAAACTATTAAATAAACTATTGAATAATGTTTTGTGATTATTTCAATAACGCTAGCACGTTTATGAATACAGAAACACGCGCACGTTCTGTGCAACCAAGTGTTATTTAGCCATGCACCAAACATATTAAATACCTAGTTTTTTTTTAAATTTTCAAGAAACGCGTGTGCATTTTGGGTGTGAATAACACTAGTGCATTATGTGTTTACACAACGCCAGTGCGTTATGTCTGTGCAAAAATATTAGCAAAATGCTTTTATCCTCTCGCGTTCTGCGTTTTCTCCCCCCGCCTTCCCTATTTTTATGTTTACCAGATGTTTTATACAAACAAAATGATGAAGCAAACAAATTAATAGGAACAGTCTTCGAAATGGCTTGATGACTCATTTCAATAGACACGTATTATCTAAATATCATAGCCATAGACAACAACTAATTCAAATAGTCAATTTGCTACAACTAAGATCAAACTTTAGATAATATAGTTTATATAGTGGTAAGTGGTTCTATTGCAACCTAGGTAAATATCATACAAATATTTCAAACAAATTTATGGGCATAAGCATTCCAGAAAAGATGACAAAGTTTCAAAACGATTGGTTGTACCAATAAAACTAGCGGCACCAAACTAAGGCTCAAATTGCGTTTATGGACACTTACCGATCGAAGGATGTCTGAGTGTAAATGCAAATGCAGCAGCCCCTCCGGGAAGCCTTCTTCTTCACTGACCTTCTCTTGGACTCAAGTGGCCTCAATGCCCAACCACCGAATAGTTGCAAGAGTTGTAGTTAAGAAACAATGGTCGAAATAGAGCAATTATAAATGATTTGATCAACAAAGCAAGTCACCCAATTCGTAGAGTTGTTAATTTGAAGAAACAAGCAAGTGTAGAACAAGCATGAAGGAGTTTCTTAACTAGTAGTGGTCGCTGATCAGATGAAGAAGGAGTTTGATGAATGGACAATGCATAACTACGATTCGTGAGAGACCAAGCCACTGTGTAGTGGTGATAACATGTTTACTGTCTATTGAGTCTGATACTACATCTAGGAGCCACTCAAAAAACTTTGAGATAGAAAGCTCTATAATTTTAGGATACTGATTCAACCACTCAACAAAGGAGTGTTTTGCAGGTGACTTGGAAATCCCTTCCAATTTTCAGCAATAAAACAAAGAAGTTCAACGTACAGATTTTTAGGAAATCTTGTCAACCAATCAGACAACCGAATATAGGGAGATAACCACGCCCAAAAAATTCAAGCTATTATAAAACTCTTGTTTATCAAGATAAGGATGGACTATGTGTACATTACGAGAATATAGATGAATGAAGTCGCTTTGATGAACTTGTCCTCTTCCTTTCTCCAGAATGCGTTTAAAAGCAAGGAGTATTGTTTGAGCTTCTGTTGGTTTACATAAATGTTTCGATGATAGAGGTGAATTACCACTTATCAGAGCACGAAATGCTGAACAAAAGGCTAATGGAACACAATGAAGGATTCCCTGGTTCCACTTGTTATTGAAAATGATACTTTCTCTTGACGAAACAAGTAAAAAAAATGCCTATATTATAAATGGAAATCCTGTTACAATTTTCGTCGGAAGAAAATCATAGATACCTACAACCGCCATATTTCCTTTTGTAAGCTGCTCACCCATCAGAAAAGCTAATGTAATATCCCATTCCCAACATCTTTCCTCTGCTCAACCCTACACTCATTTTCCACGGGAAACCGCTACCTCCACATGTAATAACTACATTGTTTTGTCAAAAATTGATCTTCTTCTGCTAACAAATGCAAAATGAAGGATTCATTATCATTGCTATGAGAAGTTCTAAGGTCAGTTTCTCGTAAAACAGAGATTGTATAAATCCTGTTAAGATCGATATGTTCCATCTCACGAACTGAGAGCTTCTTTATCTTAGACATAAACAAAAGAGCTTCAGGATGAATACTAGAGAGCTGTTGCTTTACAGCTTCAACCTTCTCAAGACGTAGGGGTATAGAACGAGCCATAGAATGACGACTGTGGCTCTGATAGACCAATTAAAATTTAATTGGACCCATTAAAATTCAATTGGAGGTGACATGAATGATTAAAATTAAACTCTAGATGCATACGCAAGCCACTTGGACGATGGCTGAACATCCGGTACGTTGATGCTTTAAATGATGAACTCTTTCCTTTATGGCATTATAGGGATGCTTACCCTACATTTAACATCGGCATTAATTAGTTAATGGCTTCCATGTTCGAAGCATAGAGAAAAACCTTCACATTACAAAATCCTTGCAACATCATACAAATATAGCATTTATTGCCCTCAACCTAGCTCATTTTACCTCTTCCTAGTTCAAATATGCTCATGATCCCCTCTTTAAAATCATATTAATTTTGGACCGAGATATCGATGATGTGCAAGCAAGCTCGACCAACTGGTTGGCCATGGGACCGATGGAGAGGGGCACTCCTAACACTATCCCAATGTCAGCTTGAATTCAACGGAGTTGACGGTTTGTCGATCCGAGCCACGATCATCATTTTATGGTTCATTCCGTCTGTTTTTTTTTATATTAACCAGAACGCGCGAGCGTTATGGTGATACATAACACACGTGCGTTATGTATCACCATAAAGCTCGCGCGTTTTGTAATCCTATCCTACATGTTAAATGACATGGTAGGTTTGGAGCCCGCCATTCCTAGTTTTACATAATGCACAAACGTTATTGATTTACACAATTCTTGCATGCTTCACATTTACCCATCGCATCTAAATGGTCCCTCAACTTCGTGCGAGGGCCCAGGATCATTCATGGATGAATTCAGGGAAATTGTAGGATTTTTTGCAAGCTTTTTAGGATGGGAAAAAGAAATTTCAATCGATATTCATGGACTATGGAAGGGTATACAAATCACCATCACATATAACTATCCAAAACTCATTGTTGAAGGATACTCTAAGATAATCCTTGTTATGTTCTCAAAACTCCGGAATGGCTCCTCAATTCACAAGATTGCCTCTAGCTGGAAATTAGAACATAAGTCGAAATGTTTGATGAGCCTCGTCCACCATCCAATCACCATTGTACCCTCCCATGTGTGACGTTCTTCTGACAAATTAGTCGATAAACTAGATAATGAAGATACTATAGGGGAACAAAAGGATATTGATTTTGACAAGCAACAACTCACTCTCCCCTACATTTGAGAGAATTGTAGGAAAATATCAGTCGAGGATTGGGTGCTCGATGTAGATGGAGGTGAGGAGAGAGGGCCCTCATCACGCGATGTGGAGGCTCCTTTTGAATCCAACAACCCCACTGATATGAAGAGGATAGTCAAAGCATGGGCTAGACACCCAACCATCGCTCTTCAAAATCACACTAATCCTTATGCATTTTCTCACCTGCAAGAGATCTAGGGATATACATGGAATTATGGAACCAATGGATGGTATGATGAATTGGCTATTTCCCTCGTCGTTGAAGGACAATCAAAGGTTAATGCATCTTTTTGCAGTCTCATCTCATGATTATCAATCCAGGCCCTTGGCCATTGCAAGATCTAAAATGGTGTTGGTTTGTTCATATTTAGAAATAGTAGATATAGTCTGATCCTTTTCTCCACTCCACAAATTTTGGCACAAGCAAAAAACAACAATTATCCTATGAGGGAAAAAATTAGAGCAACTTACAACACCTCTTTCAAAGAAGTAATTAACGGGACACAGTTGGTTCAAGGAACCATGGTCATACGCATCGAGATGTTGGAGGTAATGGGTGATGACAAGGTAGGGAATTCGCTCATCATCCCAAAATAATTAAGGAGTTCGAAGACTTTGCATCTTGTTGTCGTGGAAAAACTCCTTAGATGATTCAAAAGAAAATCAAGGAAATAGAGTCCTGGGTGAAAAGAAGAAACAATGGTAATGGACATGGTGGATATTCAACAAGACATGTCGTCCTGGTTTCCAAACACAAACAATTCAAGACCAGGGACACAGTATTTTCAGACTATATGACTATACTAGGATACCGAATCTTTGCTGGGAAAAATGCTTTTGGACGATAGAGAGGAAAATAATGAAATCCTTCTTCAACTAAATGAGCTCCAGGTCCAAGTGAAGGAGATGAACATAAAAAGCAATGAGCTCCAAGTCCAAGTGAAGGAGATGAACATAAAAAGCAATTTGATCTTCAGAGAAACCATAGGGTCTGAATTCAATGAGAAATTGATAGAGAATGAAAGTCACCCTCCCACCTTAGCTGAGTCAAGAAGTGCCTCTCATCTCAACAAAGAATGAAAGTCACCCTCCCACCTTAACTGAGTCAATAGGTGCCTCTCATATCTATCTCTGATGATGAAGATAGCTTTTGTTAGGCTTAACAACACTATACTTCTCTTTATCTATCATAGCCAGCATATTTATTACTCTAAATCTTATTTCAAACTCTTTTATAGTACCTTAGATAGTATTAGGGATTTCAAACTATGGTTTATCAGCTTTTTTGGCTTTAAAGTTTGGAGAACTCATGTTGACAAACTTATGCTTTGTGAGTTATCAGGTTATCTGTGTGGCCAATCAACCACACTGACTTTATAAATTTACTTTCTTTCTAATGCAAATAGTTAGTTTAAAAAAATATATTATCTTTTGGGTAGGTTATTTTTTTAGAATTAGTCAAGTTAAAATTGTGCAACAAAATTTTGCAATTTTATAAATTACTAGAAAATAAACTGATATTGTAATTTAACAATTAAAATTTATATTTTTAATAATTTGTAAAAATCATGTCATCACAAAGTCAAATTTTTTTAAAAATTACTTAACATACTCCCCAAAACAAAATGGAAGAAACCATGATATGAGGTGAATTAGAAATGCAAACATGTCAAGAAGTAGTCTAACAACTTGCATACATGTTCAATACAACTCATTAACATGAGCTTGAGACATGAACAAAAGCAGCCCTTCTCTTGCCCAATTATGAACAAAGATTGAAATATATCTTCCCAATATTTGTACTCCGGACTACATGGAATGAGCGCAACCACCGAATATCCAAAGTGAAAGAAAGAGAATATGGTCTACTATGGCCAACCATAGAGAAAAATATACAAGAATCGGTAGTCGCCATAAGAAACTCGAGTAGTTAAATGATGAAACTTGTAGAGTAAAATCATCAAATGAAAGTGTGCAATACATGAGGAAATGCACCAAAAAACACCTAGCAATCATCTGACACAAGAAGCATTAGTATAAAATCTTGAATAAAATGGTGGAGAGGTTGAGCTTTAAATAGACAGTGTTGGATCATGAGTTAAGGACGTGAGAATTGGTGGAATTAATGCACAGGGTTCACAGGGATCGAAGACCAATTAAAAAATATGTGACTATAATAGAATCAACAAAGTCTCAATGAGTCGCCAACAACACACAGTGGTTATTTGTAGACTATAACTACATATAAAACATGTGATCAAAGTATATTGTATAAATGAATTGAACCCTGTTGAGGCCAAACTCACACTAAGTACCATATTGAAACACAGAAAAACATATGAAAACTTTCCATAACTTTTTTCTTTCAAAGAACAATTACAATCAAAGTATCATGGACATGAACATTAAAAAATAATGAAATTCCAACTAAACAGAGACACTTGTCTATTAGCGTAACTAATTGTCAAACCCACCCACATATTTAATTTTCACTTATGAGCAACACCCAAGCTTTAGTTTTTTAATTGATTTCACAAACAATATGAACCCTAGGTTCTAGAAACACTATGTAACATCTTATAGTGTTCATTATAATGTGTTTTGGTCAAATTTGTTTTTCGGGAATATATCATTTTTAAAACTATATTAAAACCATATTAACTTGCTTAGAATAATGTTATTAGAGAAAATAGTTGCCTTTCTTAATATGTAATACATTAATATAAAGAAATTAGAAAAAAACATGCATGTAATGGAAGTTTCTTAAAATTGGACTATAAAGAAATTGGGGAAAAACATAAACAAGAATTAAGTATAAATTTCTGTTTTGGTTCTCCATGCAGTAGCCTGATGCTCAGCCTTGAAGTACTCTTTGGTGGAGCCCATCCTGTTGCTCTGTGGGAGCATGCTTCCTGTGGATTGGCATTACAGATCAAGAGTCTGGTTCTGGTTGTCACAAAAAATTGTACGTCAGTGTTATATTGTGCAAGATTGGTGTCAAAATCTGCATGCCTATTTTCCTTCTAGATGGGACTGGAAAATAGCAGCAAGATATGAGATTCAGCTTTACAAGGTGATAGAATCAGATCCGTGGACGGCAGGATTCGAACCTGCGCGGGCAAAGCCCACATGATTTCTAGTCATGCCCGATAACCACTCCGGCACGTCCACCACATGATATTTAGTCATATGCTCGATGACCACTCCAGCACGTCGACCTTAATGTTATATTTGATATGCAGATATCTTATTACATGCTATTTCACAATTTGTTATTTACCACTACGTGTAGTAAAAACAAAGGACTCAAATTTAATAAATCGGCGCCTGTAGCTCAGTGGATAGAGTGTCTGTTTCCTAAGCAGAAAGTCGTAGGTTCGACCCCTACCTGGCGCGTTGATTATTTTCGGGTGTCTACAGCTGATATAGAATGGTTACCAGAAACGACATTTTTCATCACGGTGTTCTTGTTTTGTTTTAATTTTGGAGTTGTGTGCGCGCAGTGATCTCCGTCACTAGCAAATTGGTTCCTGTTTTGTTCTTTTTTACTCATTTTAAGGGTGCAACAGTATGACTTCCTAGGAGGTCACTAGTTAAAGTGCATTTAACTGTGAAGTTTTGATGAAATTCGGTTATGTGTTCTTGTTTTGTTTTAATTTTGGAGTTGTACATGCACAATGATATCCCAATTGATTTGAGTAAATTGCAGCTTATTTATGGTTAATTATGGCTGGAAAACAATTTTTGGCTTTCTATTCACCTAGGAATGGTGATTTTTTCAGAGATAATGATCTGTATAAGGAAGCAACAAAAGAAGCTGTGTGGTTCTTGCATGTTCTTATTCGCCTAGGAATGGTGATTTTTTCAGAGATAATGATCTGTATAAGGAAGCAACAAAAGAAGCTGTGTGGTTCTTGCATGTATTGAGCTTAGACTATTTCAGGACAAACCCCTTAAGATGAACAAAGGTAAGAGACATATAAAATATACTTACAGTAAGTAGAGACCAAGGCACAAAGGAGAGGCCCTCTTTATGTGGATATTCTTTACAACAGGAAAAGAATTCTGTAGAAACGTTTGAAACTATCTCTATTAAACTCAGGAATGTTGAAAGCCACATTTTCAATTGATATGTTAATCATGAAGATACTGTTCCATTGGTTCGATCTAAAGCATGGAAGAAATGAAGCCTTGCCACTCAGATTTCAAGATTTTGTCCTGAACCTTGGAAATGAGTGTGTTGATAAAAGGTGAAACATTCCACCCAAGAAAATGCCAGCTATAGATGGATAGCTTCAAAATCTTATGAAATTACTAATTAATTATAAGCAGACTATAGCATGTATAGTGGACATAATTTCAACAAGTAGCTGCTGCTTTGTTGCACTACTAAATCCATATATGAGGTGATAATGCCCAACTTCACTTGTATCCAAATATATCAACCGATTGCACCTTAATCTGGAGTATTTCTTGGTTTACAAGAAAGCAGAAAGAAAGTCATCTTCATATCGGCTAAAATTGCCTTAGTGGAACATTGTTTTCCAGCCATTTCCTTTGATCTCTAAAGTTCATCTACCAATTGTAAGCAATTATATCACATACAATTACAAAATCTTGTGGAATCTAAATTTTAACCAAGTAGCCCAAGCCTATTACAATGGTAAAATTGTAAAAGTAATGAAGAAATTTCTTGATGTAGCCAGGGCCCAGATTGAGTGGCTGGCTATTTGCTTATAATTGTGAGATTGCTCTGGCATAGATAAAACCATGTTTATTTTGTTAGATGATTCACGAAGAAATAAAACTTAGTGGTACACAATATTGATATGCTTATATGTCAGCTGCTGAGGAGAGTTTGGGGACTTACCAACCTCAGCTGCTGAGGAGAGTTTGGGGACTTACCAACCTACATATGTTGAGCCATTAACATAATTGGTGATTTCTAGTATATATGAATTTCATTGGTTTTCAACAACAAACAACAAGATGCGTATTTGAGGTTTTGCCAACTTACAATGCTAGGTTGTTCTTCTGGTTTACTGAATCTTTTGTCTTTGTCATAGAGTGCACATCTTTACATCGGCTTATTTTCTATGTACATAATTTCTTTGAAGCTTCTTATGGTGATGAATACATATCAAACAAAGGACAAATCTATCTTTCAAAAGGTGCATGTAAATGTGTTCTTTTGTATCTAGAAAGATGGAAAATCCACCCTTTCCTTCTTCCTCGTATTATTCTACCATTTTTTTCTTTATTAGATGCTTCTTTGTTAAAATGTGGTTTATTTTGTGAAAATCCCACATCTATCAACTATGTAATAGATGTTGGGTGCGTGTTATATTCTTTTTTTTGGGTTGTACCAGTGTCAAATCTCTATCGACGGAGTCCTTCTTTTCATATGCGTCGGGCATGGTAAGAAGGGATTCCTAGCCCCACCATCCCAGGGGTTCAAAGAACCCTCCATGGAGTGGATATTGACTGGAATGAAGGGATGCCTAGCCCGACCATCTCGGTGGTTTGAAGAAACCTCCACGGAGTGGATATGATGGTGAATTGTTAAATTAATACAATGGGAAAGATAGTGATGCAACTCTTAAATTTTGTTGGTTTTCTCAGTTAAGGGTTTCCAAGGTAAATATATTTGGTGTGTGTGTGTGTGTTATTACCGCTCAAAATAGTACCCCCGGTCAAGGTCATGGATCTCGATGCAACAAGTAGTAAGCACAGGAGAAGCTAGTGCCCAATGTCACCACAATGTAACTATTTAACACTTTAGGTCAACTCCTAAGACCATGGGGGAGTCCCTAGATTTCGGTGAATGATATCTCCAATTTCTTAAACAAAAGACAAACACCTTTCCTAAGAAACCTCTCAGCAAAGATCAGTTCCTTGTGGAGTCAAAATATGAATGCGATAATAATACTACATGAGAGGTAGGAGTTATGTTACACTATCATGTATCCCTAGAGAGACAACTTCGATATGTTACTAATTTTATAGAATTTCCGCAGTTAATACACTTCAAAAAACTTGTTAAAAATCAGTGAAAACAATGTCAACCTTACCATATGAGTTCTGCCTTGTATAGTAGGGTAAGGGGGATGTGCAATAGGGTGAAGAAGAGGCCTTAAATCATGTCTAAAAAATGTAGAATTAGATTTGGTATATGCCTTAGGATAACCCTTAAGTTGATGGTGGTCCTCCTTATCACCTTCTCCAATGAACCTTCAACCCCCCAGGGATCAATATAGGCACACAAACCCACTTTTCAGGCCTTCAAACTTGGCAAAAGTGCTTGATACACCTATTGTACCTGAAATAACTGATCTGGAAAACCAAAACCTAGCATGTATAGGTTACCAAAACAACACAATACAGCCATAGAAAATGTGTGCCCTCAAGGATTGACCATTAACTTGCCTAGGGTGCACTTGTCTGTCTGAGCAGAATCTTCAAATTCCAATTATTTTTTGAGATGTGAATTTTATAATTTTTACGGTTTTTACAATATTATATAATTTTGGGGATTTTTTACAATAAAATATAAAAGAGAATTTTGATAAAAAAGAGTGAAAAAGAAGGGGTTATGACCTTAATCCTTCAACCCAAGGGAAATTATAGATCGATATCAACATCCCTACTCAATTTGGTTATTCAAGATTTACCAACTAAGGAAAAGGCTAGTAACCCAATACTAAGTCGAAGTAGCCAAACAATGAACTCCAAGGCCCATAGTGGAGAGCTCCTTCAAGAGTAAGGTCCTCTCAAACAAAATTGACAAGATGCTAATAAAACCTTAATTACCCTTGCTTAAGGTGCAAAAACGTCAAACAAGAAAATGGAGAGACCTTAACAAAATCAACCAAGAAAGAGAGCAAGAGATACTTTTTAGGTCCTTCCTTAACCATGAGTTATTACAACTATTCTTAGGATTAACCTTGCAAGATAACAAAACCCTAGAAAATCCACCATTCAACTTTCATCCCAAGAGAAACTTGCCAAAAAGAGAGATGTGCCTCACTCAATGCTCCAACAGACCAAGATAAAGAGAAAAAAGTCCATATTTAGAACCCTTTTAGTAAAATATCTATTGGTTTTGGGCTTTCTAGATTTCTATTACACCAATAAATTATTCACTTCTAAAATCATTTTGAACTTGTTCCTATTATCGTTTATGGTTTTGTTCTACTTTTACTAAGACACCAATGGGTAACCACAATTGTTCCTTCACCCATGGCTTATAAATTAGAGGTGAGGGGTTACTATGGCATGTAAATGTGGAAATTTGACCAAATCATGTTACATGTCATTTTGAATTGCCATGGTGATTCCTATATTATGTGAACAATTTGGTTTTAGGATATCATGGTTGAGAAGCCCTTTTTTATTTTGGTATAACTGTTTCTGTGGATTTAGGTTCTATTGTATCCCTCTACATGCCAAAGCTTCTCCCCTAAAATTCAATCAACTAGGGATCCAAAACCACTAATATCAAGGAGAATTCCAGAATCCCAATAGGATTTCCACCTAACATATGTTGAGATTCTCACCCCAGCTGATGCCAGAATGGGGATCTTCCTAAAACTAGTTTAGGGTTTCATTATAGTTTTACACCATAATTATGGCTAAATTAGAAAAACCCTGGGTCAATCACCATGCACCTACTTATTGATCTTTTGAATGAGAAGTTGATATTCAACCTCTGGTAGTGGTGACTATTCTACAGTAGAATCATAGTGACTATGTCAACGAAGAATATATATATATATATATATATATATATATATATATATATATATATATATATATATATAGCTTTTAATTGTTCTCCTAGGAAGTAATGGCACCACCACTTTCTTGTTTTCTATGGGATAGACAAGAAGGAACAAATTTTAGACAAGGAAAGAGATTGGAAATTTGTTACCAGTAGTCCCCACCTCAAAATTAGTCATTTATAAACAAATTTCAGTTGTTGTTTTTAGTAACAATTTTGTCATTTTGTGCTAGTGTATATTTTTGTTGTGCATGTGTGTGTGTCCGTGCACGAGCGCGCACATGTGTGTGTGTGTCCGCACACGAGCGCGCGCATGTGTGTGTGTGTGTGTGTGTGTGTTATGTTAAGACCATCATACCCACATGACCTTATAATTTCAAGGGTATAATGACTTTCGTAATTCTCAAAAGTCTAAAACTAACACTAAATTTTGAACAAATAATCGTGCACAAGAAAAATCTATTATCTACAATTGTACAAAAAATTGTAACGAAATTCCATCATTTAGGTACTCAACACCTACACTAACTTTGACATATGCATTATGTTTTGCATGAAAAATAACATATAATGTTAGAAAATTTTGAATTAAACATATTTATACAAAAAACCCATAAATAAAATTCATTTTGGAAGCTAACTCAATTTCATATATTTCATCTCCTTAAGCCATATTCAAATTCATTATCAAAGTACCTTAAATCATCCCTCCAAGTCAACAGATTGTTATTTTTCCATGTTTGCATTGCCACTAACATGTCATGAGAGACCATCATTAACTTGCACTCACCCCTTATATATATGTTGTAGTTATGATGGAGTGAAAGTAAAAATATGAAATTATGAGTTATCACCAATATTTTCTTTTAACGATAGGGGTAGTAGGTGTTGAGGGATGGGGGGAGTTATTTTTTACCTTGGAGCAAGCAAAGTAATCAGGTTCTCTTGGGATCCTGGATGCATCTCTAAATATTTTGATGATATTTATGTGTTGCTTGTTGGA
The DNA here is from genome assembly GCA_027924585.1 of Larix kaempferi. Classification (NCBI taxonomy): domain Eukaryota; kingdom Viridiplantae; phylum Streptophyta; class Pinopsida; order Pinales; family Pinaceae; genus Larix; species Larix kaempferi. The sequence continues at coordinate 2,876,175 of BSBM01000222.1, forward strand.
TTTGAACTCCTTCCAACCTTATCAGTCTCCCTCTTGATGATTTTCGGGGATTCCTTCTTGGTAATACATCAATTTCACAACAAGTTCACTCAATCTCAAAATATTCTGAATTGCTTTCTTCATAGGATTGAGTGAAATTTACACAACATTAGAGATCTCTCCTTATGGAACATTTATTTTCATAATAATTGTTTGGTTGATCATCTTGCCAATGAAGCAACGAAATTAGACAAAGGCATATTAGTGACACTTCTCCACAGTGGAAGTGGATTCCCTAGTTTACTATTAATGAGATTAAGAAATAGTATTAACTCCCTAATTGTCATTAAGCATTGATTTCAATAAATGTTGAATATTTCAGTGCTATGCATCTCAAGGATTGGGAGGGAAACATGTCATCTTAAGGATTTTTTTCTTTGTCTGACATTGTTTTCCATGTGTTGTCGATCTATTCTATTATTAGGCCAATATGTTAGAAGTAATAGAATATGGATAATGTTTTTGTTAGTTTTAGACCTACCTATATTGGGTTGAGGAAATTTTGAAGCCCTCGAGTTTTTCAAAGGCATTTTTTATGGGATTGTAATTACTCCTTTTAGGCTTCTCAAGTTTTCTCCTCAGCCTCTTTTAATATAATTTCAGTAATACTTTTTGTTTAAAAAAAGTTTATGACATTAAATCTACTTTAAAGAAATGTATATGACAAAAATATTTGCATCGACTAATGATTTTTTAAATAATTGCGCACAATAACAGAGTTGATGAACTCTTACTTGTCTGAGGACCCCAACTCTATTTGACCAATAAGGAATTGTAAGGAATTGTAACTCCGTTTCTACCATCCTATCCCTCTATAAAAAGGAGTATAAAGAGACCTAAACAATAGGGAGAAATAGTAGGGATGCCATTTTTATACTTTTGCAATACAAGATTCAAATTGCATTATTAATTGCTAGTGGGTTAATAGAAGCCTGCAATGGTAGGACGACTTGTAAATGAGGTCCACCATCAAGGTGAAAACAAATTTACTCTATTTTAAAGTTATATTTATGTATTTGCTTTCATGGATTATGTATCTATGTTCCATGAGTGAGATTAACTCAACCATGAATGTAGATTCATTTCATACACCTTACATGTTGAATCCTTTAAACAAATTTGTCATTGAGGCTTCTTCCATCATGATTTGTGTTAATTGCAAGAGGTATAAGGTTTCAAGAACATCCCATTTGTTTGTTTGGATTTTAAATAGTTCTTTTCCCAATTGAACTAAATTTGACTTTTTAGACATTTGTTTTATTTAATAAAATCGTATCCTTGGACATACTTGTTGATTCTCTATGTAATTTAGATGAAGTTTTTACTCTTACATTTGAAAGATTATTTATTTCATTCATTTTCTCTCATCATGACGCAGTAACTTGTTTCAAGAAGTTATTGTATAAAATGTTCACCTATGTTAAAATAATTTTACATGTATGTTTTACTTTATTGACACATTTCATTTCACTTTAGTGAATTCTACTCCCATGTTTTGTTTTCCTCATTATATTGAATGGTCATATGATTTATTTATGATGGTTTCAACTTGTACATAATAATTTTTAATTTTAACATATATCCTAATTCATAGCTTGGTGGAAATGTTCTTTCGAATCAATTTCATTTGTTTTTAACTTGATATTTCGAACTAAACAAATGTGTTCCATCGTAAAAAAGAAGAAACATAAAAAAAATGATGAATCAAATTTTGTGTATTAATGTGAATAAGTTAATTAGATTTATGTTATTAATGTTAACTACAAAAAGATTAATCATTTTAATAGGTTTTTATAGAAGCTAAAAATTTCAAAAAATATTTTTATTAATAATATTTTTAATATGTCAAATCTTATTAGCTTATTTAGTTAAGGTGAGGGTCTTGTCAGTAAGGAAACCCGGGTTCAATTCCCCTTAGGTGTGAGCTAGTTGGGAGGACACAACCAAAATCCAACTAGTTGAGGGTTGGTGTGGCCCAGGTCGAGCGCGATCCCCGGGTGATTTTGACGGCTTAGATGCCCCCGGGTCATGGTTTCTTAGACCAAAGGCTGCTCCTGCAATTAACAAAGATTCTAACAAACAATCAATATATATATAATATAATAATGTATTTACTAATTTGATTTATAAATATGGTAGTGTTAATATTAATACTATATCTAATTTACATCTTTGTATCTTCTTTATATTAATTTCAATACTCATTAAATATCATTTTTATGTTATTTGGTCCAACGGATGTAACTTAGGTAGTTGGGAGGAATGATTATTACTCTCCCCACCCAAGTTCAATTTTTTGTAAGTGATATGTTGGGGCCTTAATGGATCTATATGCTGCTCTTGTTGTTGATCCCTCAATGTTATGAAATTCTTGACCTCCCCATGTTCCCTTACAGATTTCAGGGAGGTATCTATGGACGTAGCGAGCACCAATATCTGATGTTGTAAACCACATGGAAAAGAAATCATTTTTATGTTGTTTTATTATAAAATTACGCCAATTTTGAATTTTACCATATAATCTTCTTCATCATTCAAATATACTAGGAAAAAATTTATTGCACAACCCCCCATTCTTCCTTTATATATAGAATTGATAATTTAATAAGGAACCTACTATTAATTTAAATATAAAATAATAGTTTTAATAGGTTATTTATTAATTAATGTAATAGTATTTTTAACATAGTATTCATATTGTTAAAATATTATCAATTTAAATATAGTATTAATAATATTAATAAATTATTTCAAGGAGGCAGGTGGGTGGGGGATCCTTCTTTATCTTGGAGGGAATACAGTACTAAAGTTTACGTGTGGCCTAGGGAGGGAAAGCTACCAGCAATCAAGCATTTGTTTTGCTCTATATATTTGACTTGAACAAACTATTTTCCTTGGAATTCAATCAATTGTTGTTATTGGGGATTTCCTCATGATCATCTCCCAAGATAGACAAAGAAATGATCTCATAGATAAAATTGTGGGAAGGTTGAAAAAGCGCATCAATGGGATTTTCCTTCGAATCTTAGATGTCCATCTCCTACATGTACAATGAGAAAACAACAAAATAATAGATAAATTAGTAAATGCAACTACTTTTTTACCACAAGGGAGCATGACAAGAAAAGAGGGCCAACTAACAACATGTTGGATCCCTTAAGGTTATCATATCAAGTTTGTATACTTAGTGTTCTCAAACAATAACGTTTCATCATCATTTAGTGCAAGAAACTATCAGTTCACAATCCAAATCCAAGGTTTAATGCACCACCTATAACACAGTATACAATAGAACGAGAACCCATACAAGTTCTCATTTTTTTGGAGGTCACATTTAGTAGTTGTTTTTACCTCCATTTTGAAAAGTGTTGATACTGTCACCGCTTTTGGGGGGAGTTAAAATTACAAGTTTTAGGTAACCACGAGTGGTGTGTTACAATCGAAACCCTAAATCAAGCCCCACATTGAAAAGTGGACCTCCTAAAATCACCCTCGTTTTATTCAAGGTTAAAATTTAAAAAACAATCTCTTTAAAAATATATATATATGAAAATTCAAATTTTCAAAATTTATTAAAAATAAAATAAAAAACAATTTACAAGATTATAAAATTTTATAAACAAAATTATTTTAAAAAAAATAAAAAACTGTAAAAAAAAATCAAAATGAAACCAAAATTTCAAAAGTAAAAAAACAAAAAAAACAAACAAACAAATTTTTAAACATTATAAAAGAAAATTGGAAAAACATGGGGAAAAAAGAGGAAAAACTAAAAAAACAACAAATTAATAAAAATTAATAATTTATAACTAATTTTTTTTCAAAACATTTAACAATTTGTATCAAATTTAAAAATTTAAAAAAAAAATGAAAAAACCCACCCAACACCCTCCCCCTCCTCCACACCTCTCCCTTCCCTCCCCCTCACCCTCCCTCCCCATCCTACTTCCCAACACGATTCTCAGAATCACGACATCGGTGCATGGGTGCAAGAGGGAGCGGTGCTGCTCCCTTTAGTGCCCACGCGTCAGTGGTGCAATTCTGACAATGAAGGGGAGGGGGAGGGGGAGGCAAGTGGCGAGGAAGGGGGAGTAGAGGGGGAGGGTGTTGGGTGGGTTTTTTTATTTATTTTTTTAATTTCAATTTTAAAAAAAAAAAATTGATATAAATCGTTAATTTAAAAAAAAAATATTATTTTTATTATTTTGTTTTTTCTTTAGTTTTTTTTATAATGTTTAAAAAATTGTAGTTTTCTTTTATTTTATTTTTTTTTCAAATTTTTTCAAAAAAAATTTAAATGTTAATTTTTTTTACAACTTGTATTGTTTTTAAATTTTTTTTTTAAATAAAATTTTGTAGTTTTTAAAATTCTTTTTTTGTAAGATTCAATATATGTTAAATTAGAAAATTGTACTTGGAAAAACCAGAGCTTCCAATAGCATGGTGTAACTCAATGTCAGAGATAGAACAGTTGTTCCAAAATTGGGAATGACTATGACGAGTTCCAGGTCGGTCGGACCCTCTCGTTTAACAATGACACACACCTACACAAGTGCTCACAACGCTGGTCGTGAACTGAATGCCAGAAGTTGGCTTCTTCTATTAAATTGAATCAAATTACAATGTGCAAATACAAAGTAAACTATGAAACTAGTCGGCCTTAGCCGGTTACAATATACATAACTCAAAATCTATCTCTTAGTGTGTTTCGGTTGTGTTCAATCTTCTCCCTCTCTTGGTTCTTTGCTGAACGATGAGCTATGGATCGGATCCTCAGTTTTGTGCCTTCACACTGCCCTTCTACTCTGTTGTTTCTCCTCCCGAGGTCACTCTGTTCTCTGAGACACTCTACCTCTGTCCGTCGAATTCTCCAGATCCTGCAGACCTGCAGTTGTCAGCACCCCCTGGCCGTGCTGCACAACCTCTGCGTGTGGTGACATATGTCATGATCCCAACCACCTTCATAACTGCTCATAAATTCCTCAACAACCTCCAACGACTGCCAAGTAATCCGCTTTGACTTCTACAAAACTCGGACTTTGTGATAGTTGTCAGCCCCATGTCTCGACCATATTGCACTTCATCACCCTTCGACCTTACCTGTAGGTTTCACTTTGCTCTATGGTTTCCAGTCCAAATCCGCCATGTCCTCCACACTTGACTTCCGACACAACCCGTCGGTGTCGTTGTTCGACTATGTGTCAACACCCGACCTCTTTCGCTGCAAACATGTCATCCGTCGACATCTGACTTGTCGACTTGAGACCTTCTCCTTCTTTTGACTGCACTTAGACATCTTTTGCTTGACTACTTGGCTTCGACAGCCAGTCTTCCTTCGCAACAGTGGTCGTTGATAATCCCCCTGGTTGGCTTCTCCTATCAATCAACTTCGACTTTTTTTTCCTAGGCCCTGATGCTCCTGCATCATAATGGGTATCATATACCTAAACTTCTATGACTAACTACGTCTGAAAATCATATATGATTTTAGAAATTAGTTTAATCAAAGGTTCCCCCACATGATGGAAGTTATGACAAACAAAATTGAGATTAAGGGAAGACACATAAACTTCCTACTAACCATGGAACCAGACAAAATAGAGCTAGAATTAATCTTCATCGGAAATGATAGCAAAGTATGGGCCTACACCTATGTTCTCCTGCTTAGCAGCTCACTTGACAACCTCTGGAAAATGGTGAAATACCATCTGCATGGTCGTGGGACAAGCGGGAGGTGTCTTTCTGAATCTCTTCCTCGTAAGCTCCCTAGACAAAGCGTCCAATTTACTTTTAACATGTTCATCGATGATGACTTGATTGTAGGCTAATCTGCACACCAAGATCGCAAATCTATCCTAAACAAAGGGGATTCTTGCGTCCTCCTAAAATTTTCCCTTCAAGTAATCATCTAGGGCCATACCAAACAAGGATTTCATGCTCTAGAATAGTGCAAGGGTCCACGTGTGTCTTGTCTCTCTAGTTCAAGTAGAACCAGAGTCCTCAACCGGGCCCCCAAATTTATAAACCAATTCTTGAGCTCCAAGGAACTTCTTTTCCTTGCCTAACCTTTTCTCCATATGCTTTGTGCACTCCCTATCTTGCTGATCAATCTTGGTTTCGAAGAAACCCTTTCATTTTTCATGTTCTTTAGAGCCCGCGCCATATGAGAGCACCTAGAACCATTCTATCTCCCACATATCCAAGAGGCCGAGATGAAGGCCACCATCCGTAAAGGATAAGAGGATAAATCTGCCACACAAGGGAAATTCTTGTCCAAGAATGACAATGTTTTCTAGTTCCAATTTCTTGGATGCGAGAAGAATGCCAGCAATGGCCCCTCGCAAATAGTAGTGGCATTCCCTCACAAGCCTCCCTCTCATCATACATTAATTTGTCCCAGATAGCCATGAAACCCCGCACACGTGAATGATTAGATACTCGTACCAAGAGCCAATCACAGAGCACGTGAACGTACATAACACTAAAGAGGTTTATCTTAGTGGGATCATGTTCATGGATGCAGATAAAATGAGGGTTGCCACCTAACCGCATGCATGCCCTCTCACACTTGGTGTTACTGTTGGAGCTCATGGCCTCATCACATGTCGTCGGCATGATGGCACCCATCGTGGGGGGCCTTTAAATTTTCTTTTATAATGTTTAAAAAATTGTTTTTCTTTTAATTTAATTTAGTTCCAATTTTTTATTTTTTTTTTAATGTTCAACTTTTATAGAAAGTTGTAGTGTTTTTTGAAATTTTCTTAATTTTTGTTTCATTTTGAATATTTTCTTACAATTTTTTTTATTCATTTTTTTTTGTTTATAAATTTTATAATTTTGTAAATTCTTTTCAATTTTTTCAATTTTTTTTTTTATAAATTTTGAATTTTTGAATATTCATTTTTGAATATTTTTTTTAAAGTGATTGTTATTTAAATTTTAACCTCGAATAAAAACGAGGATGATTCTAGGAGGTCCATTTTTCAATCTGGGGGTTTATTTAGGGTTTTGATTGCAACGATACTAACTGTGGTTACCAAAAAGTTGTAATTTTAGCCCCCCCCAAATGTTGTGATACTGATATCACCACTTTTCATTTTGGGGGTTATTTTTTGGTGTTTATGATACAAAAATATGAATTTTTATGGCTAGAGTTCTCGTTATTTGTATATAGTTCTCGTTCTATTGTATATTTTGTTTTTCCATCCCATGTGGAGGGCTCCATGGGAATCTTGGATACGAGGATGCTTCAACGTTCCTAATCTTATGAACCTTCTAATCTAAACATAGATGAAATAATTAATCAACTATTTGCACGATGGAAGTCTGGTATCGCTCTCAACCTGGGGATGGTTATTTTGTTCTCAGAGGAAGAAGACACCATTACCTTCACCCCGAGGGAGTGGCTATTCGTTGTTGTTACTACTGGGCTTGTGGAGGATGGTCTACAGGTGGTAAGCTTTGGCCACAAGCTTGGGAACGTGGAGGACCTTCAGTTGGTAACTCTTGAATACCACTTGAATATAGGTCTAGAAACACGATGAATACCCTACTCTATAAGGCACGAGACTTGGTTTTTTTGGTGAATACCCTACTCTAGGCATGGGACTCAGGTTTCTTCCTTCCTACGCCTAGAATGAAGGCTAAGGTGGATTGGGCTGCTAAATTACATGAGGTCTTAGAAGGAATTTGAGATGCTCAACCTTATATTTGAGACATTCAAACCAATCTGTGTTGGATGAATCCGTAGTTGGAGGGAGTGCTGGAAGCTATCAGATTAATCATTTCTCACACAAATGGTTTGGACCATACTCTAGATGATGTTGAGGGAAATATGAGATTCCATGGAGCACAACTATCTGGTTTGGATCATCGACGGGATGATGATGAAGGAAACATCGAGTCTTATGGAGCACAAGTGGACACAATCATGTTTACCCTGGACCATCATGAGGAGTTTCTAATTGCAAAGTATTCCAAGCTCACTGACCAAATTGGAAGCAAGGGAAATGAAGATATTAATATTCCAAGCTCAGAGGAGCACATCGACGACAATGAAGAAGCTCAGGTCATGGATAATGGTCATAGTACCACTAAATTTCTTTCTATTTTTAGTTGTCTATGAACTTTTTTTCCAACTATTATTAGGCCAATACGTAAAAGTCTATAGTAGTGTAGTTGTTAATAATCTTTTGCAAATAGTTTTAAGAATATGGACAAACTTTATATATAGGTCGGATACTACTCGAGAAACTTTAAAGGCATTTTTTGGATTGTTGTAACGTTTTGTTGTTGATTTTTTTCACGCTTTTATAATGCCAATATCCTTGTTCTAGTTTTAAAAAATATTAATAAATTATTTATTAATAGTATTTAAACATATAATATTAAAAAATTAATATTAATAAGTTATTAATTAATATTATTTATATTAAAAGTATTAAAAATGTTCACATTATTTATATAGTTTAAAAGCAAACATATTATGAATGAGAAAGTTATAATAACAAGAGCAAAGAATAGTTTAAAAAGGAAAAGGATAAACAAATAAGGGTTAAAGGCATGGTATAAGATAGTAACAAATAATGGTTCATGCCAATGTTAAAAAAATGCCTCAACGAGAGACGAGAACATGTATGAGAGTAATAAACATAAAAAATTAGGGGAGGAGAGAAAGATGTCATGTCCCCTCAACAATGAGTAGTGGAACAAGTTCCTAACCCAATCAATCCCTTGGGTTGAGGAGACAACTTCATGATCATGGGGTTAATTTTGGAATTTTCAAGCAATTAATTAATTAGACTATGCAATAAATGTTATCTTAAGTTTAATTATGTACATGGATTATTTTGTTTTATGCATTTAATATTTTTATGTGGAATAAATGAGGATAATGCTCCACTACGGTGCATTAGAGAATAAGGTTGACTTGGAGTTAGCTTGAGGAAGAAGCAAAGAAAAAGATTCCAAAGCTAGGAAAATCAGAGAAAATGAAAGAAAGTAGAGCAAATCAGAAAAGCACCATAAATCAGAAAAGCAGGCAAAGTTGAGAAAAGCAGAAAAGTCCAAAAAAGCCAGGAAAAGTAGGAAAAGCAAAGACACAAAGTGGAAAAGCAAGGAAAAGCAAACAAAAGCATAAAAAGAAGGAAAGTAAAGCAAAAGGAAAAAGAAGGAAAGCTAGCTTTCCTCATCCACTCAAGGAGGGTGCATTGGCTTGGGTTGCTTTCTCCTCAAGTCACCCACTCTCTATAAATGACCCAGTGCGCACCACATTAAAATATTTTGTTAGTTTGAGAATTGGTATGAGAGCAATATTGCCTCAGAGACTTGGGTGATGTTCCCCTGGTCAAGTTTGGGAGATGTTCCCCAGCTTTCTGTGAGAGGATGATGGAATTCAGCCATTGTCATTGAGTTTACTTGCAGGTATTGTATCTAAACCAAGTCTGGGGTGAATTTCAGAAATCTCCAACAAGTCTGTGGTTCGAATCTCAAAGCTCTTCATTGATTTCTAGTGCTATATTGTTCAGTATGAATGGAAAGAAACTTTTGTAATGATTTGATGAGTCTCTTGGATAATTTATGATGTATTAATAGTGAATGTAATCCTATTATATCATTCAGATCAATTAATATTACAGAAATCATATTTCTCCACCCCTTCTAGATTTAGCTAGAATTTGACTAGTTTCCAGTTTGCATTTAATAAATCAATGATTCTTTATCCAAATGAAATCATTCCTATTCATGTATTTGCTGAAGATGTCATATGTCACATTCCATGTCTCGGATAACAATTTAGTGAGCCTTTACTGACTTTTTGGGAGCCCTGAATTCGCACTACTTGAGTAATCCTAGAAGACAATTTTACTTGTATTTTTGTGAGACTTGCTCAGAACATCATATAACTTTCTGGAATGTTATTTTACTATGTAATTACTTTAATTGAATGTTATTTAACCTCTCTGAGTCATAAAAACCCATCCCCAACCTCCAGTCCAGGTTTGCGCCCATACTAATCTGCATATGCTAAGGAGCCCAGGAGCGTTGGAGTATATTGAAGATTGCTTCTCTTGAAACATAAATTGTCTTAGTACTTTGTGTAGAGGTATCAGAAAAACATTAGAGCCTTCCATCGTGCTTCCATCCATCCAGAGCCTTTGATCTTTCCCATCCTCGGTCATTCTAGCTTCCACAATCATTGTTTTAATTATTTCTGTGAAGCAAAGAGTTTTTGTATCACTAATATGAGTTGGTACATTACAAAATATAATAAATTAAAATAGAAAAGTAGAAAGAAAGAAAGAAATAAGTAATGAAAGAAAAAAAAAATATAGACATATTACCTTGAATCAAACCTAATTGACAATGTTGGGATCTAGTTTTGACTGATATTTTAGTATCATCTATGTTAAGATTATTCGTTTATTTCCCTATTTTAATAGCTTCCCTAAATTTTCTAATATAATCATGATCCACCTTAGCTAGAATTTTGCCATCCTCTAAGAATATGCAATGCTTCATCTTATCTGAGTGTTCAACTAGAGTGGAGGGACGAGTACAATTGTGCTTAATATCAATTGTATGTTCACAAAACCTAATCTTGAAATAGCATCTAGTTTTTTCCACAGAAGGTTTCACACATGAGCAAGGAAACATATGGACCCCTTTTTGGTAAGTGGGATCGATGGGGTTCTTAACAGACTTGAGAGAGTTATAATTATGGCTAGGGGATTGAAAGTGGCCCCAATGTTCTTCTTCTTCATAGTTGTAGCATCATTTAATGAATTAGGACAACAAATTTCATTTTTATTTAAAGTATGATTTGGCATTGATTAAGGATAAAGTAACCCTAAAATATGACTCATTCTAAAATAAACTTGATCACACTTAAGAATACCCAATAAGCTTAAGGTGGAAAGGATTCACTAACTTAGCTAAAATATTAACCTCCCTTCGAAGTAGTTGAGTTTAGGGATTAAAACCATAACCTAGGCTTCTATCCCTGATATTTTCTCATGACCAACCTTGTCGATTTTTTTTGCATACATTGTAGTTTGAATTATACATTTAAGCATCGACATAAACAAAGTCATATAAACATCATTCTTTAACCCCAAATGTAGTAGTGGGATGTATAAGATGATTGTTTAGTTTCCATATACTCAAGATTCTATGGCCTCTTGGAATTTGTAGATTCATCTTCTGTTGAACTCTACTCTACACCAACACTTATCAAATTTGGGCCACAACTCTAATTGCCATTTTTTTTGTTATACCACTACTCACAATATTATTAGATTCAAATGTTATTGGTTGACACTATTTAAAAATGGTCATGCCCATGTGCACAAGTGTTGTACTTGTGAATCCTTTCCTAAAAAGTAGAGAAATCCATCTGCTCCTCTAAACCTAGTTAATAATGATCATCTGTTTAATAAGTGGGGTATTGACTTCATTGATTGAATAAATCTCAATCCCTGTATGTGGCACAAGTACATTATGATGGAAACTTATTATTGCACTTGGTGGGTTGAAGTCATTCCTACTAAATTTACTTCATTGAAATCACTTATCCAATTCCTTAAGCAGAACACCGTCATACTTGTGAAGTTTTTGTTGGAAAGTAGAGAAATCTACCCACCCCTCTAAACCTAGCTAATATTCATAATCTTTTCAATAAGTGGGGCATTGACTTCATTAACCAAAAAAAAATTCAATTCCTCTATGTGGTACCCACAAGTACCTTTTGATGGTGACTTATTATTGCACTTGGTGGGTTGAAGTCATTTCTATTAAATCTACTCAATGAAAGTACTTATCCAATTCCTTAAGCATAACAATAAACCAGATCAACTTAGTGCCAGGGAAAATTTTAAGACCCCCCCCTAAATTTCGATATATAATAATTCGATGAATCCCCATGATATACAGGAAAATATGAAGGCTATTTTATCAATGTTATATTATTTATATGTAATTTTTTGGCGAATCTCTCATTGAATTATATAGTATTGTAAAATATTGGCAAATCTTTTACTAAATTATAAAGCCTTCTAAAGTCTTGGCGAATCTTTCACAAAATCATAAAACCCTATAAAGACTTGGCAAATATTTTACTAAATTATAAAATATTGTGAAGCCTTTACGAATTTTTTCGATAAAGTTTAAAACAATATATAGTAATAGGAAAACATTTAAAAAATACCAATAGGAGATAAATATTAATAAATCATCACATAGAAATCCCTCTTTTGGTGGTAGTTTGGTACCTCACTCTAACTATCATAGTACATAGAAATTCACCATACACGGGGAACATTCTTGAAAAACAACAATAGAACCACACTCCATTTGACAATGCAATTCACAAGTATCATACCCCAACTATATTATGACCATGCAATTTCCATTCAAATAGAAAGCACTTGCTAAAGAAATGCAAGGAGCCATACTCTACCCATCCCCTTTCTACAAAATGTCGATTTTCAGCCCTTTTGGCTGAAATACAATTCCTCTCATGTTTGTCATGCACACCATTCACTATGTAATTAAAGCACCCCTTTCAATAAGGGCTCATCTCCAAACAAAAACATCAAAAAATCGTTTTCTTTGGATTATTGGTCATATTTGTATCTAGTGCCCATAACCTGCAACAAAATCATATTCTGACTATTAGATCAAATTCATGGCTAAACCCATGTAATCCCTTCATTCGAAGAAATAATAATTGAAAAAATAGGCACAAAATCAAATGTTTCTTATGCTATGTAATGTACCCACCCTTGGACCCAATGCAAGGAAGGGAACATGATGCCATTCTATGGGGATTTTCATAAACTCAGCCAAATTCATTAGATTCACAGCCACAAAACAGATGTGTGCAGATGGAAAACAAGCAAACATGCACAGCGGAAATAAACTCATCCACACACATTTTTCATATGCATTCAATCACATCGATAATAGTCATGAAATTATACATTTGCAGAGGCAAAACACATAGATAGAAAACACTTATTTTTGTTGTGCAATTGTCCCAGACAACTAGCTATGTCGCTGCAACATTCCACTCAACCATAGGTCTCTGCTCAGCCTATACTCTTTCAGCACTCAGAGACCACCCCCGAGCTGGGCATGATATCTACAAGGAAATTAGGGACTCTCAAGCTCAACACAGCCCAAAGCAATGGATACCCAACTCAACCCCAGCATTTTCTTGCACCCAAAACTTAGATATGGGCTGGGAAACACAATTTCAGCAATGGGACTTAGAAGCTAGATGGACAAGGGTTTTCCCCAAAATGTAGGCACACCAAAACGGATTTGTGAGAGGGAAAATCGACCATAGGGAAGAAAACGATTTCTCCCACAAATATACAAGCAATCAGTGAGTCAAAACAGCCTCTATGGTCCCCAAATCGATTTCCCTTTCTTCCCCACTGTTACACAACAAAAAAATGCCCTTCTCAGCTAGGAGATTGAAGAAAGAAACAACAAAACCATGGAGAAAAATGCCCAGGTAGCTCCCAACTCGTGAGAGAGAAAACCTGATGGATGAATGATTTCTTGGGGGCAATTTCGTGGTTGCCCAAGAATCCAAACACAAAAATATAGGAAGGGTGGCTTGCCCGTACTCGAATTTGGACTGCCATACCCCTCCATTCCCATGGCATTAACTACCTCAAACAACTCTTGGGAGAGTAAATGATTGGGTACAAGGTCAACATGGGTAGTTGAGGGTTTGATGGGTTCTCTTATTGACACTTGGCTTGGCTTGATTGGGTCAAAGGTTTGAATATTTCCTTCCCAATCCCTTGTAATAATCATGCCCCCATCTCTTATTGCATTGCATAGCTCGTTGTGGTCATTTATATTAAAATGCATATTTACAATCCCCATGGTTCACTAGCACATGGGTAGCATAATATCCAATACTTGCCTCGTCAAGATCGAGTGTTCACTAGCGGGGCCTTGGCCTTGGGATCCATGCTAGGAATCATACATAATATGCATACAATATTTACATTATAGCCCAAAATATTACAAGGGTCAAAATGGGGGACATTACATTCCCCTCCCCTTGGAATAACACTGTCCTCGGTGTTCCAATACCTAGGAATACATACACACTATATACATGTCCAAAATTCATAAAATGTGGCAGGTATGTCCTGCATTTCACCCTTTACTTGGGTTTTCAGGACCAAGTCCTCTGGCCTTCACAAACTGCTCTTGTTGGCTTGGACCTTCTAGTTCTGCATGAGGGCATTGCTCCAAAACCATCCCTTCCCTTTCTTTACCTTCCAGTTGATCTACAAGTTTGGAAACTTTATGGAAGCTACCCTCTTGATGCTCTATTGTTGGGCAGTCGCGGCGGCAATGATTTCCTCCACATGCCCAACATTTCACTGGTTGCTTTACCTTTTCCTGCTCAAATTCCTTTGAGTCTTCCCACCTGGAACGTTTCTTAATCGGCTGATTGGATGAATGCTTCTTCATTGATCCACCTTCATTTACCTTACTGATTTCTCCCATAATACTTTTTACCTCTTTTTGCAGACGAATAGAGTCTTGCAAAACCTTGTGGTTCATCTCATTCTGTTGCCTCTATAGCTTGAGCATCTCTCCAATATTTTCTTGGGTCTTGGCAATTGTTTGAAGAAGACTTTCAGCTAAGTCCAATAGCCCTTGGTCTACTGCCATGGTCAATGTGCACAACTTTCCTTGCTTGCTTGCTAGCACCACTTGTTTGTTTGTAACGGATGCAACCAATTGCGTTCAATTTCTCACCTGTGAAATTCATTATTGCAATTCTTTGTTAGGCCAAGCATAACATAAACATTAAAATTAGTCAATTAATTTCCCAATTGACATGGAACGTCCATGCTTTATTCATGAGACTTCCACACTTTTCGTGCTTTCCCAACATACATATGAACTCATTCATGTTCATCCTTTCACAGGGAATTAGCTTTTTCAACATTCACAATTTATTCAAGAAAATAAACACAATCAACTTTCAGTCATGTCATGCATTCAACAATTCTCTGTTTTATAAATGCATCAATCAAAAGGAAAGAGAAGAGTAGGAGTTTCTCCCTCTTAATCTTGTTCTATTATGGAGTGACACCATCACTACGGTTTCATACCCCTTAGTCTCTTTCACTTTAATGTGATTACTTGACTTGCCCTTTCTTGGCTATGACACTTAGTGTCTAAGGTCTGTCTAAGGATTTTCAACTAAGCAACCATTCTCCATTGTTGCCTACATACCTTTGGCTGCTAGGACCCACTCATGTTTACTAGCACCATCTTTCGTTACTGCTCGTACTTAGCCCTTTAGGACAGTCACATGTCCATCTGCATCCCTATGATGCCTTCCTAGTCCTTGCTTCCAACGATACCTGCACTCAAACATTGAATCAATTCACATGTTTAGTTTATTTTCATAAGGTTTATCTCTAAACAAGAGTTTAGGAAATCATAACCAAATCATATACACACGTATTTTTATAAGCAAGAAGCTGCAAGGTAATCAAATACTTATCTGTATTGGATGTCTTCACTTTATTCCATGGGATCCTTCTTTGCTTTACAAGCCTTGGATTACCCGTGGAAACAATAATGAATGTTGGGCTGGCACACAGGCTATTCCACAATCATTCAAATAGGCAATGCCAGTCCAGTACGCCAACTGGTTTTATCAATTGTTTAAGGGGTGTTGGGCCAGCATACACGTTGCTTCACAATATCAAGTAGTTAATGCCCAACCAGTTACTCTCTGGATTTACCAATAATTTTATAATCGCCCACCCATTCACTCTCTAGATTTACCAGTAATTTTATGGTTCTTTCAGGGTCTTGCTTTCCTGCAACGACCAAGGTTTCCAACAAAGAAACAATAGGGTGTCAGCTTAGTTGTTAGAAGACTTATACCTGAAATATTCATTATTCCAAACGAGACATAAATGAAAACGAATACTTATCTGTATTGTGTGTTTCCCCTCTGGTCCACAGGGTCCTGATTTGCTTTGCAAGCCTTGGAATCGCCTATGGACTTGGATGTAATTAATGCTTAACCAGTACCCCTTCACGACGACTGGATTTACCAAGCATTTGGTGGTGCCCAACCAATCCCATACCTGATTGTCCCTCTCCATTGCCGAGCCATCACATTCGTTTGGGTCATCATCCAATGGAAGGAAACTGCACCACCGACCATTATAGGTCAAGGATCTACTACATAGCCATAGGCATCTCAGGGTTTTCAGTCAGTCTCGTCACCCCCTCTTACTGTTGACCCAATAGAGATTTTATGCCTTCACCAATTTCACCACACCTTCTCACACCACAACCCTTCACACACACATCAATTCTTCATTCATACAAGGACGCCACTCCTTCTCTTGTGTAAATCGGTGGTTCCTTTTAGGAACTTTATAGGTGAATTTCTTGACTGCAGGTTATCATGGCCCCACTCACACAAGGATGATACCCCTTTTCACTACACAACTCCTTGGACCTATCCATCCCTCCTAGTATTATTTAGTGTGAGCATAGAAAGGTTACCAATTCCTATACAGTCCTTCTGCCTACCCTTCTTCACTTTGCCTCATAATGTGCAATACCAATTTGCACCTCTGTAGGTTGACAACACAAGAAGGATAAGCAGGCTTATCAGTATTGCTGTTCAAAATTGTAACCACATTTCATAACATTCACTATCAAGTATTGAAACACCAGGAATGCGTTCATTCCCTTAGGGTGTAGTCAATATTGAAAACCCTATCATGACCCAGCACCAGAAAGGTGTGCACCCCCTTTCAGATGTGAGCCATGTAGGCCCTAATTATACTCAAGCAGTCTGAAATGATATAAATAAAATAGAGCATGATTTGCATATTAACCCTGATAATTTAGACATGCATGTTCTTATCTAGGGTCACAGAATACTCATTCATTTTCCAGATGTATCTTTTATTCATTTGCAAAGAATGGGGGCTCCCTTCTTTGAGTCAATAGTTCTTCGGTTTTCCACCCCAATCTTTCCACGTTCCATAATCCATACATGCCTTCTTAGCATAGTTTTACCATGTCACTCTCATGGTTTTCCAACATACAGCTCAGCTAAGATGTCATCCTTAAAATATGCAATGGTGTTTCTCCCGAAACCCATTTCCAAAGCATGGGGTCCTTCCCATGGAGTTTGGCTTCTGCAGGTCATCACACATGGTCTTCCTACAATGTGTCTTCCTGGCACATTTATCAAATAGCCAAACAGTCAACAGCATTTAACAATAAAATTCAAATCTGATTTCCCTAATCATTCAATGGCATTAATAATTAAATTCAAGTATGAATTTGCAATTATGTCCTCTACAGGAATTGATTTGCTTAGCCATGAGTCTGTTCTCATATCGTTTGGCTCTTGCTCATGGTAGATTCCAATCTTCATCATGGACTTACCCACATTTTCTATGCCCAAAACAATCTACCTGAAATCTGAAACTTCAATCATCCCAACGCTTTGTAAGTCTCTTATGTATATAATATTTCATTGCTGCCACAATCACTGAAGCATTTTCAGAATTATAACACTCCACAATTCAAACATTTCTAGTTGTTAACATCTCAATATCACCTAAAATCATCTACTTCATGTGAATCTTTACTATACTAGAGTTGCATGGTTCAATTACATCATTTTATGCAACTTATGTCCTTTCAACAGAGCACTCTTGGTAGCCCATCAACATGTCTACCTTCTATATGCAATCATTCTCCTGCATCCACAGCAGCTCATGAAATGGTCTCAAGATTAACAATAGTTCACCATTTCATCTATTATCATGCATTCGCACAATGCATCTCAACACGTGCACCTATACCTATGCATGCACATTTACATCACTTCACATAATCTTTTAATGTGCATTCACTCAATGCATAACCACAAGATTGTACATAATATTTTAATGCACATCTCCTCAATGCATCCTTGCATTAATTCATGAATACTATGCATTCAAACACTTCCATACATACCAATTTATGATTAAATATGGCTTAAGGGATTCTTACCCAATCCCCTTTCAACATTCATGCAATTAAGCACCAATAACTATTACCTGCATGGCTGTCATCGACATCTTTAAGGTTACCTGATCAGTTGGTCTCTTGCAAAGGATCACACCATCCTTCCACCCACCTCATGATCATGGATTTGTTGCTCTCAACCTTTCTTCATAAGACTTTTGGTCACATGCAACTTCATCATGTACATCTTTAGCCATGCTTTGGTTGTCTTTGGTCCTACAACCAATGCGAACACAACTAATTATTAGCAACCACAATGATTATCTTAGTGGCTCATTGCATACGTAAAACCTCACTATTTTACCAATATGCAATATCATATACACGCAAAAATATTCTCACATGCACTGTGCAATGTTTATTAATATGCTATCTAGTGCATATTCATCTTCTCTATCCAATCTCTTACATTTTCAATCATGCTTCTATGGTCTGATCAAAAACATTAATTGTCGTCAACCATAGGTAATACCTTTAATGGAATACTGCATGTGTAACTTCACTACCTTTTCACCCATATGCAACATCATGCTCATGCATAAACACCTTCATATGCACTATGCAATATCTATTATTGTGCCAACTAGTGCATGTTTACTTCATCTATATGATCCTTTGCATTTTCAGCATTCCTATGCCATAGTTTTTATGCCTATAAAACTTATAAAATACAAAAACAATAGCAAGAGAGGAGTTAAGGAATTCTCCCTTCCCAATTCCCCATCATGACATGGAGTTCCTCCTCCACATCATAGCTGATCTTTTTCTTGGCTTCCCTACCAAGCATTACAGGGATTCATTAGCTGTGATCTTCTAACCAAGTACCAATTCAATGCATATATACACGTGTATAATATTCATTCTTGCTACCTTCCAGAATAAAGTTATTATGTTATAAACATAACTAGTTTAAGGTGAGAGATTTCCCTTTATTAGCATTGCGATTTAATCCATTTCATATCCATACAGTGTCTTTTCAGGGTCCACCATATGTCCTTGTTCCTCATTCAACAAAGGGACTTGCTTTCCTTTACCATGGAAGTACTTTCCACAATTCCAAACCATCGAATTACCACATCAAGGTGCAAAATCTCCATTTCACCCCACAAAATTATTTCACAATACACGACTGTCTCAGGGGGATAACGGAGGTCAAGGGGGCTTACTCCCTTGTGGCTTTGGGTCGAGGGTAGTGCCCTCGTTTTTTTTTTGTAAATCCTTCTATTTTGCGCAATCTAGCGCATAAATTCCATGGCATTTTTCAACTTTTGGCACCTAAAAAATCTCCCTTGAAAACAGTTGAAATTCCCTATTTCGGAGGACTTATCATTTCTCCTCCGACCTGTTGCAGACCAACTCGTCGAGTTTCGCCGATCGGCGGACTCATCTGTCTTTTCCGACCTGTTGCGAAGCAACTCACCGAGTTCTTCTGCCATTTCGAACCAACTTGATGAGTTCTTCCGCTGAAAAACACTTAGAAAAAATTTGAAATTTTTCGGACCAACTCGTCGAGTTCTCCCGCCATTTCGGACCAACTCGCCGAGTTCTTCCGCTGAAAAACACTTAGAATAATTTTGAAAATTTTCGGACCAACTCATCGAGTTCTCCCATCGTTTCGGACCAACTCGCCGAGTTCTTCCGCCGTTTTGGACCAACTTTCCTAGTTCTTCCACTGAAAAACACTTAGAAAATTTTTGAAAATTTTCTTCCTTTCCTCGGGCACTTCCGCAACTTTGTCGATGCAACTCAGCCAGTTCCGCCGACCATGTCAGCTCCACTCAGCGAGTTTCGCCAACCCATTTCAGCTCCACTTAGAGAGTTTCACCGAACTTATTGATTTTCTGTCGGTTCATTGTGGAGCAACTCGCCAAGTTTCGCCACCAACTTCGGCGCAAACTCGACAGTTCTAGTCGACAACTTCGGCACAACTCAGCGAGGTTCGCCGAAACACATCGGCTCAACTCCACTCCACAAGACTCGCCGAAACAGTTAGGCAAAACACTTAGAAAATTTTTGAAATTTTTTGAAATTTTGAAACCTTTCTTAACGGTCTGTGCTGAGCAGGAATCATACTTACCTCTACAACTGTGATAGGTAGCCCATGAAGGCCCAATGTTGCAACCAGCAACTCTGATACCAAATGTAATGTACCCACCCTTGGACCCAATGCAAGGAAGGGAACATGATGCCATTCTATGGGGATTTTCATAAACTCAGCCAAATTCATTAGATTCACAGCCATAAAACAGATGTGTGCAGATGGAAAACAAGCAAACATGCACAACGAAAATAAACTCATCCACACACATTTTTCATATGCATTCAATCACATCGATAACAGTCATGAAATTATACATTTGCAAAGGCAAAACACATAGACAGAAAAACACTTATCTTTGTTGTGCAATTGTCCCAGACAACTAGCTATGTCGCTGCAATGTTCCACCCAACCATAGGTCTCTGCTCAGCCTATACTCTTTCAGCACTCAGAGACCACCCCCGAGTTGGGCATGATATCTACAAGGAAATTAGGGACTCTCAAGCTCAACACAACCCAAAGCAATGGATACCCAACTCAACCCTAGCATTCTCTTGCACCCAAACTCAAATATGGGCTGGGAAACACAATTTCATCAATGGGACTTAGAATCTAGATGGACAAGGGTTTTCCCCAAAACGTAGGCACACCAAAACGGATTTGTGAGAGGGAAAATCGACCATAGGGAAGAAAACGATTTCTCCCACAGATATACAAACAATCAATGAGTCAAAACAACCTCTATGGTCCCCAAATCGATTTCCCTTTCTTCCCCATTGTTACACAACACAAAAACGCCCTTCCTAGCTAGGAGATTGAAGAAAGACATAGCAAAACCATGGAGAAAAACACCCAGGTAGCTCCCAACTCATCAGAGAGCAAAAATAATGGATGAATGATGGCTTGGGGGCAATTTTGTGGCTCTTTTCTTGCCCAAGAAGCCAAACACGAAAATCTAGGAAGGGTGGCTTGCCCATACTCGAATTTGGACAGACATACCCCTCCATTCCCAAGACATTAACTACCTCAACCAACTCTTGGGAGAGTAAATGATTGGGTACAAGGTCAGCATGGGTAGTTGAGGGTTTGATGGGTTCTCTCATTGACACTTGACTTGGCTTGATTGGCTCAAAGGTTTGAATATTTCCCTCCCAATCCCTTGTAAATATCATGCCCCCATCTCTTGTGGCATTGCATATCTAGTTGTGGGCATTTATATTAAAATGCATATTTACAATTCCCATGGTTCACTAGCACATGGGTAGCATAATATCCAATACTTGCCTCTTCAAGATCGAGCGTTCACTAGTGGGGCCTTGGCCTTGAGCTCCATGCTAGGAATCATACATAATATGCATACAATATTTACATTATAGCCCAAAATATTACAAGGGTCAAAATGGGGGACATTACATGCTAGACCTGAGTTCTCCATGGGGTTTGGAGAAGTAGCAGGTTCTTGTTCCTTTATGTCAACCACAACAATATCCAATGTTAGGAAGGTATTTGCCATGGATTTTGCATGCTGAAAGCAACACCTAACCACCTTCTTTCAAGCACAACAATTGAGAATGTTTTGGAGCAAAGATACTACCGAATTTGGCATATATGTAGTTAACAACACACCAAAAAACAACATATAGCCATACCAAGTATAAAATACCAATAAATGGCCAAATAAAGAGAAATGATGGCCAACAACCTGCACCAAAAACAAATAATTATGCTTTTATGTGTGTTGAGGTTTAAGATCATGGTTAATTATGTTTATGTGCATCGTATTGCAACTAAAATTTGAACCGTTCACTTTCATAGAATCCATTTACGTTAAATTTCATATAAATCAGAAACACAAATTATTAAAAGACTAAAAAATTCAAAATAAACTCCACGAAATTCTAAAATCTAAATATAACCCAGACATCATGACAAATATATTTATGTAAATGCTAGTACAACTCCACATATTAGGAACAAAAAGGATCCAACATCTTACCTTAGTTGGATCAATTATTCCAACTTCCATCAAATATTCATACTTGCTTGTCTGTCATATGCTTTAAAACAAAATCTTAATCTCAACTTAATATTAATGATTGAGATTGAACCCTAATCTAAGTCATTAATATGCTAAATATATTAACTTCCAAGTCAGTGATGAATGATCTGCTGGTTTTTATAAGAGCTGATGTGGTTGTAATGGTATCCCTCCCCACCAACTGACCCTCTCCCCTACTTTATGTGGCGTGAATTTGGAAGAGTTGCTTTGCAGCTTTAGCTTTTACAAAAGGGAAATGTACTTTAAGCAGCATGATGCAAATAAGGAAAACTGTACATTGGTTGAGAACAACATCAAGCAATAATCGGGATGTTGACATAAAACAAATTGTCAAAAATAGTAATATGCATATCGTTTAAACTTTTTATATGTAAAGAAGATACAAAATGACCCCTAAAATTTGGATGAAGTCTTCTATCTAGTAAATAACCTGTGCAAACTGGGTGGTAAAAATTGGCTCCTACTCGGGGACGTGTGCTTGATATTTGGAAAGCGAATGAGAATCCAAAATTTTCAATCTGTGACCTTTCAAAACATTTCAATCTTGATAGGAAAACCTTTACTACCACATGTTTGTATAAAAGCCATCCAAAATAAAATGCCAATTGCATTATTAGAAAATGAAACTAACTAACAAATAAAAACTACCATTCATAAGTACATAAAATGAAATGACTGAAATTAAATGCTCATTCTAAGGAGCTTATTTATCCTACTCTAAATATGAGATGAAGCACAATTTTATGTGAAATCATAAATTCAATATAACCACCCTAACATTTTATCATCATTAAATCTTTTTCCCTTGTATTTGGTTACCAAACAAAACAAGGACACATTGATCATGAGATGCAAACCTATTGGGAACTTCATGATGGCAAATCAAAATGGGAGATCATAAGCATGCATAATATCATCAAATTCTTGTGAAGAATGGCAAGTGTACCCACAAACTTATTATATCCAACATTGGATAGGACTTAAAAACACATCAGGCTACTCCAAATCATAGGACTTAAAATTATGAAGACAGCGGCTTAAAATGACCCTCCATGGGTTGCATCAAATCTATCTCACTAGCAAAAGTGAAGCTATTCCCCGAGTTTGGCTCACTAGTAATTCTGTGTGGTTGAGAATTATTATAGGAATAGTATGAATATGCCTCCTCCAACCAAGATGCCCAAAGGTCTCAAAATCGACATTCCCTACTCTATATATATAAAAAATGGGATTTCCTAAATATGTCTAATAATTATCATCCAAATCCTTATAAAAATATGTCGAAATTGGATAAGATAATAATCAAACCAAGGACCTGCCCTAGGTAGTTGGGATGCTTTATGACTAAGCTGCATTCCCCCTTCACATGGCGAGCACCCTTACTGGTTCAATATATATAGATGGTCAACCTCCTATTAATTTGTCCTAGAGACTATAAATTTTTACATTTTGCAATGTTTAAACAATGTACTGAATATTTATATAAAATAAAATTAAAAGAAAACATTTATTTGAATAGTGATTGACTTTAATTTGTTGAAGTTTGCCTAGATTTTCCCTTCCCACGAGGGGGCGGTGGGAAAACATACTAGATGACATCTTGTATTTTTTAACTCTGCTGAAGACCTCTATCAGTTAATTGCCTGCTGTCAGACATAATGCAGATCATTTAAACAGCTTCTCTTTAAATTTCTCTTTGTTGGGTGGCATCGAACTTAGGGGTGACGCGTCAATATTTCTTGGAAACAATTGCAAAGGAAATTCCCTCTCTTTGTTGGGTGGCATCGAACTTAGGGGTGACGCGTCAATATTTCTTGGAAACAATTGCAAAGGAAATTCCTTTGGTGTTGATATTTGGTCCTTAATCACTGAGCCTTAAGGCTTTATGAATTCATCGCAGTACTCATAGAGTCTCTCCACAGAGCTTGCAGATTGAAGGGAGGAGAGTTATCCTTGCGCTAAGGTAAATTATTCACTTTTAGGTATTACTTATTAAACCGCTTAGTTCATCGTTATGGTGTTTTATACACAGTTTAAGTATCCTCCTTTAAATGCCTGAGACAAAATCCATGAGAATGGATGGAACACTCAGCTAAATTATTCACTTTCAGCTAAATGGATGGAGCGCTCATCATACTTTCCCTTTTTTGTATAGGCTAAGTACTTTCTTACTTTATGATATTTCTGACAGGGTAAACTCTACTTACGGCTTACCCTTGAAGGAATTCCAGACTGAGTTCCTTCCCAAGAAGCAGGGTTTGCTTCCCTGCTTCTTGGGAAGGAAAACATTACTTGGATCCGAAGAGAGGTTTCTGAGTGAAATGATCTTGTGTGAGAAAACAACGATAAGAACAAAAAAAATTGGCCAAGGTTGTGGACCAAGAAGGTCAACTAATACAGTGAACCCAAAAAATTAGTTGAGAGACACTACTCATGTTGGACTTTGACCTCACGTAGTAGTATATCTGAGCACGAATTAGTTGATTGCTCTAGCGGTCTCCCTATTTATGATCACACATTAGAGAGAGTTCTCCGGCTACCGTAATAGATCGCTTTGCGAGCCAAGAGAGCCGTTGGGATTACACATGAAATGTATAGCAAAAGACACAATGGGATGGCATAGCTAGGATCCGGGTGTAGATCACTCCGTTGCACTCTGCGGGTATTACATATTAATTCTGGCAGAAAGGATTCGCATTGTTGCCGAGCGAGCCGCTCAGACTGAGGATCAATAAAAATATTAGTTGCTAAAAAAATATTTCACTAATAGAGGTGGTGTTTCTTATTGTTCTTGTTGAGACTGGTTGAAGGGGAAGCCTTCCACACCAACCTGTAAAAAAACTATGTTCTAGATGAGACAACTGAGCTTTAACACTCTTGTGTGTTGAAAATATAAATCGCTATTCAATCTACTGAGGAGTACACCTTCAAACACGACGTAGATATGAATATATCTAGAGGGAACAGATGAGGTCCAACACTCCAGTCTTGTGTGCTGAAAATATAGGTAGCCATTTGATCGACTGAGAAGTAGACCTTGAAATGAACAGAAGGATGGATATGAGACAGGAGCAGGCCTTGAAAACAGGGGTAGTTCGAGCTAGCATAACCAAGAAGGCGTAGATATGAAGAGAGTGATCTGTAGTCTGTAAATGGATGGGAATTTCTTTTTGTCTTCTAACAGTTTAATACTCCTATACTGATTGATACGTTTCAGCCAACGGAACGAAGACAAAAAATGCAATATGAATTACTCCAAAAGATTACATACAACAAGATAGGGCAAAGAAACGATACTACCATTTTTTTCATTTTGGTTTTCAAATACCCTAGAAGCATCTAAATTGTACAAATTTAACAATTACCATATTCTTTTATAAGAATTTATCTAAAATATATCTGATTTTATTAAAAACAATGCCCCATAAAAACTTGAAAAGGTCCAAAACTCTAACATTTCAATTACTGTTATTTGATTAAGAACGTGTTACCAAAAAGATTCAACAAATACAAGGAAAGTTTTAAATAGCAGGAGGATAGGTGACTCGAATTTACTACAACTCTTGGATGCAGTGCATTATATCATTACATCTGATATATGGAAGTTTCCTCTAAATTTTTCTTGGGAATGGGTTTAATTCAATTTTTCATATAATATGTGATTTTGTTTCTCTTTTAATACTGTAAAAATTATCAGTTAGATCGAAACATTGTGAGTTCGACTATACCAGTATAGATTTATCTTAAATGGGGTTCTACTAAGAATAGAGAGGGATCAAATATCTCAATGTACAAACTTCATTTTAGAATGCAAATGTTGTGGAAGCTTTTTAATTTATCTTATTTGTGTAGTTTTACATATATGAAGTTGTAAATGTTTTAAATAGAAGACATGCTATTTTTTATAATATATATGTTTTAAAAAAATAAGTGCCAAAGAGCACTAAAGGAGTTACACATCCTCTCTATTGGACTGTAGAATGAGCCTTCCCACAAAACATATAGACAAAATAAAGGCAAAGGCAAGATGTGCCTTCCCACCAAGCAGACAAACAAAATAAAGCCAAAATGCGTCTCCCCACACAGAGCAGACAGACAAAATAAAGGCAAGAAAGTAGAAAGATGAAAGGTTAGGAAAACATAATATCTCAACACCACCAAAACACTACAAGATTACGTGCACTGAAAAAATTAATACATAATTGTTTCAATACTGAAAGAATGTCCATTGAAACAATATATCACTGTGTCCTGAAACAAACTAAATGATATATATAGCTTTTATTACTAAGAGGATACTCGATCTGTCTTTCTATTGCGCTAATGAAAGTAAATTAAACGAGGGAAATAATGACCTACTAATTATTGCGACATAATAATGCTTCTAACTCTCGGTTTCTTTACTCCAATTTTTGTACAGTTTTATTCAATTCAATCACGTAATATTTGGTTTGAAGAAGCACTGTAGCTCTGCCTGCATTCTATCTCACACAAATATAAACAATTCCACAATTAGAGCCACTATCCCCACATAGCAACAAGATTTCAAGAGAGAAAAATTAAAATTGAGGCCGAAAAAATTACCATGGGCTTTACGGGCACCAAATCCCGTAAAGCAGAGAATACATCACTCATCTGTTCCCGCCTCTTGCGTTCTGCTATAACATGGTGGATAGCAAGCTTATCGTATTTATTGCTAACGACCATGCTTCAATTTGCAGAGTTGATGTTATAACTTAACGGTCGAAGAATTTTGTGATTGTTGATGTCATTAAAAAATCGGATACACCTCTTTGGCAAAGACGAGTATTTTTTGGGCTTGCAAGATCATGTTAGATCAGAGTTTATAGCCCTCCATTCCACAAACGCGCTATTTATTTTCTTATCAAAAGATAACCCTAAGCCCTTCCAGTTACTGTTGATCCCTTCGGTGGAAACTGAAATTGTAGATTCCTCCAGTTGCAGTGAGGGTTGGCCATGATCAATGCCCATACTTTGTAGAACAAGATGTGACGAAGCAAGATCATTGGAGGACGGAGGAGGCAACCAACCGCAGAAATAATTAGCAGCAACAGATTGAAATGAATCTGCTAATTTCCAGTCGGTCAAGGGTTTCATAAAATCAAGTTCACAGACGTTGTAATCATCAATTGTGTTTCGATCTATAGCTTCCACAGAAGTTTTATAGATATTCTCTAATAACCACTTCCGAGAAGAAGTTGGGGAGCACATCCTATCTACAAGTTCAGGAACTTCTCAACTGAAATTGTGATTAGATCAGGCCTGTGTTTATCACACTATGAGCATGCCAAAGAGAAAAATTAATAATGAATTGTTTATATGCAAGATATTGTAATTAGATTCACGAATTCTGATGGCAGGAAAGATGGACTTACAAGTGGGTTGGGTAATTGAAAAAAAACAGTCAGCATACGTTATTTCTTATACTCATTGAAGATCAATTCCAATAAAACATAGATAAACCTGGATCTGCAATTGTTTATAAGCGGAAGCTCTATTATGAGAAATACCAATATTGTATTTCCAACGATATGCAGAGTTGGGCAATATCCTAAACATTCCATAGGCCTGAAATCCTAAAATTTGAAAAAACCCAGAATCATTAAGCTATGATAACAACCAAATGGAAAACATCATATGGGGCGAATTAAAATTGAAAATCTATTTTACTCCATAATACTTGGATGAATTTACCAAAAAAACCCGATTTGGGGCGATTAAAATTGAAAATCGATTTCATTCCATATATTATGGACGAATTTATCAAAAAAACCTGATTTCCATGATCTCTCAAGGGCGAATTTACCAAAAAAAACAGATTTCCATGATCGCTCAAGGGCGAGCAACTACCATTTCTATAGATTTGGGTGAATTAGAGGGAGTGGGCTTATTTTACGGGCTATGGGAGTTCCAAATATAATCAAATAAGGGCTAAATGATTAGATTTATAGTCTCTTTATATATTTTATGGGGCTAATGTGTCATTTATTAAAAATAAATATATAAAAATTGGGATAATCATAGTAAATAATGGTTTAATTAAAAAATAGTCCACTTAAAAATTAAAACCCCTAAATTTAGCCCATGGGCTAAGATTAGCCCCTAAAATTTTCCTTGCTTAGTGTTCCTACATCCTTATTGTTTGATGATGCCAAATATTTTAGATCTACTAATCTAACATCCTTTTCTCTAGACCACAAGATAGTCTTATAACACTCTTCCAACTATTATCCCTAAGGGAATGGACTAGATAAGTTTACCAATAAAAAAACCTCATTTATATCATTAAAAAAACCATAGAAGGCCACCCTAGTAGGTGGCATAGCACTCTATCCAACGTCCTTTGGGAAAACCAAGTAAATTCCAAAGCTTATACCTAGAATTCAACTTACTTCTTGGTCTATGAGAAACATGTCATTCTCTTTTTTCCCTTGGTGTAGTTATCTAGAGTTAAACCTAGAATTCAACTTACTTCTTGTTCTATGAGAAACATGTCATTCTCTTTTTTCCCTTGGTGTAGTTATCTAGAGTTAAACCTAGAATTCAACTTACTTATTGTTCTATGAGAAACATGTCATTCTCTTTTTTCCTTTGGTGTAGTTATCTAGAGTTGTCCTAGGAGATACGTCCAGGATAGAACATAAATTGAATAAAGCGTTGATGTTAAGGGAAGAAAGGGAGAAGCATAGGAAAAATTCCTTGTTCGTTAGTGGCTAGTCCAAAGATTGTTTGATCAGTGATCCTTGCCTCTCATGAATTGCTCACATGGTTGATAAACAAAATAATGTATACCAAATATAAAATTGCGAATTTTTCAGTAAAAAAAAAACATCATCTTATTATTTTTATTTTTATATAATTTCATAGATATTAGTTCCTTTAGTGTGTTTTGGAAGCCTGTCCAATGCCCATAATAGAAGTATTACATATTACTGAAGATATCTGAGTTTCCAGAGTCAAGGGTAAAACCTTATTTGAAATGGTTGGATTTGAACCATCCCTTAACTATGTGTGTAAATATTATCTAGACATATTAGATCAAATATTATCCTAACCGTAATCATGTGTCAAACTCACAACATGTACATATGTAAGATGCATGGCCCCTACAATGATCGTGAAATTGTGTTATGTTCGAGGCAACTAGACACGTCGATACCTTTCACTATATGTATAGTTGTCACTGTAACTTTTGTTATAGCCACCAGATTCCAAAGCACTCAAGACAAATACGATCGTTAATAATAACATGAATGAAAAAATATGTGTGTTGACATTCAAAATTGCAACCATGAGTTAGGCGTTTAAACATATCATGGCTAATACACAAAGGGTTAGCGAATGCTCGCACTTAAGCTAGTGATGGTGAGTTAACATATTGCCATGATTTCAACACTAGAGGGAGGGGGAGACTCCATTTGAGTTCAAGGCCAAGGCAATCATATTTCCTAAAGGGATTAAGTTTGATCCACTTATAATCTTGTTGGTAAACTTATTCCCGTTCAATCTGTCATGGAATATATTCCTCTATATTTACTTTTATATTTTAGCAGCCTCCAAAACCATCATTAAGGCTATAAGAAACCTCCAAAGAACCTTCCTATGGGGAGTCACCATAACTAGGAAAAATAGGGCTAATGTGGCATGGGTCCATGTCTGCAAACCAAAACTGGTCGATGTGGTGGTCTAGGTATGACGGATTCAAGAATTGAAAATGTAGCTCTAGAGGTTAAAACCTAGTGGCGATGGCTTCAAAAGATCGATGGTGTCAACCATGGAAAAGAAAATGTGCTCTTGATATAGATGATCAAGACTTTATCAAACTTTCAAGGGATTAAAAAAGGATCCTTAATATGGAACACAACTTGGAAAAATAAAGAACTAGTTCATAACCATTCCTTTTGGGAAATAAGAGATGGATCATCAACCCGATTTTGGTAGGATGCTTAATAGCAACTCCCCAAAATCGAAGATTCTCCAGTGATGATAGAACTTAAAGAAACCTTGCATGCTCAATACAAAGTTAGGATCAACCAATATTGGGGATCCAACAGTCAAAATGGGAACTGGAGAACTTGATTACCCAAGGATTACTGGCCCAACTTACCAGGTAACTTAAATTGGGATGAATTGAAGGAAAAACTTCAAGCTAGAAGAATTCCAATCATAACAGGGAATGACAAGCTTTGTTGGGGATATAAAAGCAAGGGGAACTTCACTTTAAAAGAGGCTTACTCCATCCTGATGACCCCAATGATGACAACAAGGAAATAATTTGGGTTTGAATTTGGAGACACAATTTCTAGACAAAGATATTAAGATCTCTCTGGTTGGTAACTAGGAAAAAGATCCTCACATGGGACAAAATAATTAAGCAAGTTTTTGAAGGCCCCTCTCAATGCTACCTATGCCATTAGAATGAGGAGACTTAGGAACACATTCTTAATCAATGATCCTTTGTTGCCTCGCTCGGGGATGAGGGAGAAAAAAATTTAGATGGTCAAGCAAAAATTGGGATTGTATCAAGAAAACAATAAAAAAACTAGATTCGGTTATCCTTTCAAAATCCTATTCTTAATCGAGTATGGAAAATATACCATGGCTTCCTCATATGGTAAACATGTAAATAATGAAATCAACAAATCTTCAAAGATGCCTCTCAAAATCGAGGATAGATATGGAATAAAATTCAAAGAGACATCCATGAAACAATCCAATCCAAGATATGGTCACAGGAAGACTGGAATGACTCTAATATACAAAGGAGGATTATGCAACACTAGGGTCTTGAGCCCCCAGCCTCCTTCTCGACCCTTTATAATTTTGTAACCTCTCCATCTAACCCGACCTCCCGTTTTCCTCCACTATGATTCACAAAGTTGAATTTTGATGAGGCCTCTAAAGGAAATCTAGGCCCAGCTATATCTCGAGGATCATTCCGAGATGAATTCAGGGAAATTGTAGGAGATTTTGCAAGCCTTTTAGTATGGGGAAGAAATAATGCAACCAAGCTTCCTGCACTGTGCAAGGGTATATCAATGTCCATAAAATAGAACTATCCCAAACTCATTGTTGAATGAAACTCTAAGATAATCTTTTGGTATGCTCTCAAAACTCCAAAATGGCTCCTTAATTCACAAGGTTTCCTCCAACTTGAGATTCGAACATAAGAAAGAATGTTTGAGGAGCCTCTTCCACCATACAATCACCATTGTACCCTCCCATGTGTGACGTTCTGGAAACAAATTAGTCGATAAACCATACTAGCATAATTCGAGTATGAATACGGATACCAATACGATTCAATATGAAAATAATATGTAATGAAAAAATTTAGTACAAATAAAATACTGAAGTAGACTACTTACATACAATACTTTTAATCAAATATTCACAAATACATCATAAATGTATATAAACATTCATATAATAAAATCAGTCATTTATTTTAAAAACAAAAAAGTAAAATCTTGATGGATTCGAACACGAACTACCAATATGACTGAAATATGCTACTATGCAATAAACTAGCTAATGAAGGTGTTGTAGGGAAGTAGAAGGATATTGACTTTGACAGGAAACAACCCACACTCTCCTCCAATTGAGAGGATTGTATGAAAATATCAGTCAACGTGGAGGCTCCTCTTGAGGCCACCAACCCCATTGATATGGAGAGGATAGCCAAAGCATGGATCGAACACCCAACCATCGCTATTCAAATTCACACTAAGTCTTAATAATGCATATTCTCTCCTGTGAGAGATCTAAGGACATATACAGAATTATGGCACCAATGGATGGTATGATGAATTGGCTATGTCCCTCATTGTCGAAGGACAATCGAAGGTTAATATAGCTTCGTGAGGTCTCAGCTCATGATTATCACTGGACTAGGCCCTTGGGCATTGCAAGATCTGAAATAATGTTGGTTTGTTCACATTTAGAAATAGTAGATATAGTCTGGTCCTTTTCTCCACTCCACAAGTGTCGGCACCAACAAAAAATAACAATCCTTTCAGGGGAAAAATCAGACCAACCTACAACATCTCTCGCAAAGAAGGAATTAACAGGCCACAATTGGTTCAAGGAATCATGGGCAGTAAACATCAAGATGTTGGAGGTCATGGGGGACGACAAGGCAGGGGATTCAATCATCATCACAAAATAATGGAGGTTAAAGCCTTTGCATCCTGTTATCGTAGGAAAACTCCTCACATACTTTAGAAGAAAATCAAGGTAGCAGAGTCCTAGGTGAAGTAGAAACAAGGGGTAATGGACATGGTGTATATTCAACAAGACATGCAGGCCTAAATTCCAAACACAACCAATTCAAGAACTAGGGACACAAATTGTTTTCAGACTATTTTACTCTACTAGAATACCAAATCTTTGCTTGGAAAAGTGTTGTTGGATGACATAGATTAAAATAATGAAATTCTTCTTCAATTAAATGAGCTCCAGGGCTAAGTGAAGGAGATGAACATAAAAAACAATTTGATTTCCAGAGCAACCACGTGGTTCGAATTCAATGAGAAAACGTCAGTGAATGAAATCCACCCTCCCACCTTAGCTGACTCAAGAGGTGCTTCTCATCTCTATCTATGATGATGAAGATCACTTCTCTTAGGCTTAACAATACTATGTTTATCTTTATTTATCATAGCCATCATAGTTATTAGTCTATATCTTATTTCAAACTCTGCTATAGTACCTTAGACAGTATTAGGGCTTTCAAACTATGGTTTATCATATTTTTTGGCTTTAAAGTTGGGAGAACTCATGTTGACAAAAGTTTGCTTTGTGACTAGTGAGGTTATCCCTATGACCCACAAACCACAGTGACTATGTCACTTTTTTTTGAACGCAAATAGTTAGTTTACAAAAACAAAATTAGCTTTTTTGGTAGGTTTCTCAAGATAAAATTGTAATTTTAACAATAAAACTTTGTAATTTTATAAATTATTAGATGTATAAAATGATATTATAATTTAATAATTAAAATTTATAATTCTAATAATTTATAAAAAATCATTTCATCAAAAAATCAAAATTAAAAAAAAAATACTTAACATACTCCCCGAAACAAGATGGAAGAAACCATGATATGAGGTGAAATAGAAATGTGAACCTTTCAAGAAGTGGCCTAGCAACTTGCATACATGTTCAATACAGATCATTAAGATGAGCTTGAGACATGAACAAAATCACACAAGCCCACACTCGGGTAACTAGAACAATGGTGAAAGTAGCCCTTATCTTGCCCAATTCCGAACAAAGATCGGAATATATCTTCCCAATATTCTTACTTTGGACTACATGGAACGAGCAAAACCGCCAAATATTCAGATTGCAAGAAAGAGAATCTAGTCTAATATGGAAAACCGTAGAGAAAAATATACAAGAATCAATAGTTCACATAAGAAACTCGAGTAGTTAAATGATGAAACTTGTGGAGTAAGGTCATCAAATGAAAGTGTGGAATGCATGAGGAAAGGCACCAAAAAATACCTGAGAAGTCGTATGACATAAGAAGCATCAGTAGAAAAAATTATTGGAGAAAATGGTGGAGAGGTTGAGATTTAAATAGACGTCGTTGGCTCATGAGTCAAGGACGTGAGAATTGGTGGAATTAATGCATAGAGTTCATAGGGCTCAAAGATAAATTCAAAAATATGTGACTGTAATAAAATCAACAAAGTCTCAACAAGTTGGCAGCAACACATAGTGGTTATTTGTAGACTATAGCTGCAATAATAAAAATATACCATATTTTATATAAAATATGGTGATCAAAGTATATTGTATAAATGAGCTATGAATGAAGAATTGAACAAGGTCAAAGTTCTGAGGGATTTTTGATGTTGAGGCCAAACTCTGCTCACACTGAGTACCATATTTAAACACAAAAAAGTGTGAAAATTTTCCAACATTTTTTTATTTCAAAGAACAATTACTATCAAAGCATCATGGACATGAACATTAAAAAATAATGGAATTCCAACTAAACAAAGACACCAGTAATAAAGACAATTTATTAGCGTTTACCATATGAATTTTTATAACATTGAATCTATATAAAAATGAATGTTGTCTTTATTATATCTCTACAAAGTGAACTAATTGTCAAACCCACCCACATTTAATTTTCACTTATGAGCGACACCCAAGATTTAGCTTTTTTAATTGATTTCACAAGCAATTACGAATGGTGGGTTCTAGAAACACTATATAAACATCTTAGGTTGTTCATTATGATGTATTTTGGTCAATTTTATGGTTAGGTAAAATATCATGTTTAGTACCATATTAAATTGCTTCTAGTATACTGACATTAGAGAAACCTAGATGTGGGTAATGGACACAAGGATTAGGAGCACATGGTGGGAAGGTCGTGTCACGTGGCGGAGGAAAAGAGATAGATGTTAAAACAAGGATGAGGCGTAGAGAGGCCTGCAGATTCATGGAGGAAAGTGGAAAGCAAACATATGTTTCTCTGGTAGTTAGAGAGGTCATTTGAAAGTATGGAAGAGGGGGAGGTTATTGTTGCAACTCATGGAGAATGAAGGTGGAGCGGTATGGCAGATTAATAATGGGTATGAAAATCAGACAGGATCTATGGGGATCCTCTAGTGTCCTTATGGCAATTTATGAAGTCACTAGAGTATTTATGAATGCGAAACAGATGGGCTGGTGCGGAGGTTGGTTGACAGTGTTGCCTATCTCTGCTGAGAATTCGGAAGAGGTGGGATGAGAGAATTCGAAGAGTTAAGGAGGTCTATGGTGTGGATTAATGGAGGCGCATCAACAGTCTATTGGATGTGAGGCTAAGGGTAAATAAGAGGTTGTATCTCCTCGTGTCAATAGGGAGTAGTGGAAGGCAACACAGGTAGCCCAGTTTTTCAAATTGTCTATCCCTGTGTCGATTTAGAGGGAAATGGAGGAAGTGGAGAAGGGACTGTGGGAGGAGTTGGAGGCCTTGCAGCCGGTGGAAGAATTTGAGGTGTTGGAGGAATGGATATAGGACCCAAGAACTACTAGAACTCGTATGGTGTTGTACGAGAGGTTTGTATCCACTTTCTGGGTGCTGAAAAATCTTTTGGCTCGGGTGTTGATGGACCGAGGTGAGAAGGAGAAGGGGGATGCGGAGCCGGTGAAATTATGGAAGGAGCATCATGTCGACTCATGCCTCATGCACAATAAGATTGACGCCAGTGCAAAAACGTTGGGGCTACGGTTCGTGATGAAGTTGCAGGTCAAGGGGTGTAATTCGGTGGACCCAATGTAGCCAGGAAAGGACGACCCTCCAAGTGGTAACTAGGTCTCTTAAGTTCTTTGGATGACAATCGTCTTCTATCATAGTTATCTTTGTTTGAGCCTTGATGTATGTTTAGTTAGTAGTATG
The DNA here is from genome assembly GCA_027924585.1 of Larix kaempferi. Lineage (NCBI taxonomy): Eukaryota > Viridiplantae > Streptophyta > Pinopsida > Pinales > Pinaceae > Larix > Larix kaempferi. Next base: position 2,911,830 of record BSBM01000222.1, read on the forward strand.
GTAGGAAGGAAGAAACATAGTTGAAAGAATGTTTAAACTGTTTAAATTCCCTTATTTTCCCTATGTGGAGGGGGTGGTTTTGGTCTCACAGTGGTAGTAGAAGTAGGAAGCAATACCAGTACTACAAATAGAAGGGAAGGCTAGGGACGTGTTTTGCAAGACTTGATATGTATTTATTAGTTTTTAGGTTAATATAATCCTTACTTACAAAAAAAATAATGCCATTAGAAAAAATAGTTTCCCTTTCTTAATATGTAAAACATTAACATTTTATTAGCATTTATAATATATATGCATGCAATGAGAAGTTTCGTAAAATTGAACTACAAATAAATTGGAAAAAAACATGAATTTTAATAAAAATGTTGGCCATTCATATTAAATTTCAGTAAGAATTTTGTTGTACTGAATTACATGTTTTAATTCTTCTTTTGGAAGTCCTTTTAAAAACTATCTTCTTTTAAAGATTTACATCATCTACTCACATAACAATTGACGGTTGAAATTAGAGGTCTTCTTGTTCTCCATCCACCGGGCTCAATTTGGATTGATTGTCATTTCATTTTATTTTAAAGGGTAGCGAATAAGAGTTATTCAATATGGGACAAAGTAGCTCAACAGCGCGCTTAGAGAAGAAACTATTTACGTTTTACCTAACATAACTTCTACCACCATTTAGTTGGAACATCTGTTGAGATGGCCAAGTTGGTCTAAGGTGTCGTTTTGTTTTAATTTTGGGGTTGTGTGTGCGCAGTGCTCTCCCTTACATTTGCCAAATTGGTTTGATTAAGCTGCAACTTATTTATGATTAATTATTGCTGGAAACAATTGTTTTAGGCAATTTGTGAATTCCAACAACTTAGTTACTAATTCTAGGTTTTTAAAAACTTATTTACTGTTGTGATAAGTCCGAAGCAATGCACATAGATGATGTTATAAACTTATTTACTGATGTGATAAGTCCGAAGCAATGTTTTTACCCTTTTTCGAGGTTAAAACTATGTCTTGTTTGAAAGTGTGGCCTTAGTAATAGGAGATGTTATTAACAAAAACTTCAAAATCTACCTCTGAATTGAAAAGTGGTGTCAATAGTATCACCCTTTTTTCAGAGTTAAAATTAGAATTTGTATGAAACTGTGGTCTTAACAATTGAAAATGCTGCTACAAACACCTTAAAATTGATCCTTGAATTGAAAAGTGTTGCTACTAATAACCACCCCTTTTTGTTTGGGTTGAAATTACAATTTATTTAAAACTATGACCTTCACAATTGATACCGTTGCAACAAAAATCTAAAATCAAACCTTGAACGAAAAATAGGTGCTACAAGTGGCACATTTTTTGTAGCTTCAAACTACAACATTTTGTAGATAAATTTAAAAAAGTAAAACAAAAAAATATAAATAGAGAGGATAAGTCCCAAAATAACATGTCATTTTAATTTAAATAAGTGGACTACAATAAGTAATGAGGTGATCGAGCTTGTATTAAAGTGAAGATCCATATTTAAATCGCTTGAGTTAGCATGGCTATAAATATATAATATATTCAAAAAAAAAAAACACATAATTTAGAAAAATAAATAAAAAATTAGAAAGAAAGAAATTGCTAAAACACACACACACACATATATAACCCCTAAAATACTAAACACATATTTAAAATAATCTAATGAAAAAAATTAAAAATTAAAAATTAGAAAACATTAAAAGGAAAAAGGAAAAAATAAATAAAATAAAATAAAAACAAAAAATAAAAAAGAGAATTAACAAAAATAAAATAATAATAATAATAATAAACAAATTTAAAAAAATGTGTCCAATGAGAGAAATTGCTAAAATCATCTCCATATCTCACTATTCCTTTCCACCCAACCCACACATGTGTCCCCTACCCATAACTCAATGTCAACCCATATGAAAAGTAAATTTAGACTCACCACTCATCCATGTGCCCCTCACATAGCAGTGCAATGCCCTCTGGTTGAGTTACAAGTTTAGCCTTATTGGTCATCCATGGCAATGATGGGTTATAGGAGAGACATGGGTGAGGGAAAGGGTGGGTAATGGGAGAAATGGGCAGGTATTTCCCATCCATGGCGCAATGATGGGTTATGCAAGAGACATGGGTGAGGGAAAGGGTGGGTAAGGGGAAGAGACATGGGTGAGGGAAAGGGTGGGCAAGGGGAAGAATGGGGAGGGATGGAACGAATGAGGGGGTTATTTTGGGAATTGCCCTCCCTTTTTTTTCTTTCTTTTTTCTTTTTTTTCTATAAATGAAGGATTTATCCCTTTTTAACTTCCTTTTCAAAAAAATCTCCATTTTTCTAAATTATTTTAAAATTATGTGTTAATATTTTCTTTTTGGTTTTAAATCTAAAGTAATAATTTAATACATTTAATTTAATCTCCCCCGTAATTTTGGGGGTTTTCTACCTTCTATTTATCTTTTGTATTATATTTATTTATTTACAAAATTTTGCAATTTTAACTTTGAAAAAGGTATCATAGTTAAGCACATGTTTTCAATTCAATGATTGGTTTAAATTTTCTTATTTCGATGGTATAAATTGTGAATTTTATGGTTTCAAAGAAGTTGTAATTTTAAATTTGAAAAAGAGGGGGCTAATGGTAGCACCACTTTTTGATTTGGGGGTTGATTTTAAGGTTTTTGTTGCAAAGGACCTCGATTGTTGGGCCACAATTCCAAACAAATTGTAATTTTAACCCTAAAAAATAAGACAAGTGCTACTAGTAGCACCACTTTTTATTTGAGGATAGATTTGAAGATTTTGTTAGCAATATCACTAGTTGCTAAAACCGTGGTTTCAAACAAGTTGTAAATTTAACCTAAAAAGGAGTAATTCTAGGAGCACCACTTTTCAATTTGAGAATTGATTTTAATGATTTTGTTAGCATCATTATGGAGTATTGAGGCCATGGTTTCAAAACACTATAATTTGAACCCTTGAAAGATGATGATTCCGGGAGCACTACTTTTTTATTCGAGGGTTGATTTTGGTGGTTTTTTTATATATTTAAAAATATGGGTTTTTAGGGTTGGAGTACTTGTTTTCAGGTCATATATATCATCAAACTGATAACTGTGTTGATCAAATACCTAATATTACTTAAGTTGAGTGTGCTCAAGAAAGAGAACCATTTGTATACATGTGCTTGCACCTTGATCGATTATCCAAACATCAATGTGATTGGGGAAATAAGAGATAAATAAAATCCAAAGTCAAAGTGGCATGCTCAGTTGATTCCACAACCTGGCATTGAGATTATTAAATTCCCACAAAACTCATAAACATATATGAGTATAAGCACAATTAAGAAATGGTAAAACTTACTTATGTGACATGTACTGAACCAAAGGTAAGAAAAGTAATATAAACCAAGTGAAAGATATCCACTTTATTGAAAGGAAGACAATAGATTTTTCAAGTTAGAGGATTAAAGCATGATGAGGACTAGTAAATCCTAGGAAGCTATAAGAGAGAAAACAAATTAGAAGGGTGTACCCAAAATTTTAATAGCATTGTCCTCTACTACATTGACTTGGATACCTTTTCTAAAGCATATATATATATATATATACTTTTCAAGTGCAATAATTATCTATTGGCATCTTCACCTCTTTGTAGCTCTAAGTTTATATTTGATTGTTCATTGATGGTAGGAAAAACCATGAGAAATCTATTCACGGTGGATGGAAATGACATTAATGCAAGGAGCATGATTTAATGGATTATTGCAAGCTCCTGAGGATGTGTATTCACATTTACAACATGATGCAATGTGTTGTTTTGGCATGGAAAAAAAGATCACACAATAGTTGAGGATGAAGCTCACAAATGATGTTAGCGAGGAACACAAAGTTAGAGGGCGTAAGAGCTTGTGGAAGATGGTTTGAGTTATGGGCATGGAATAGTTTGGTGATTCATACATGGATTGGCGTGACATGGAGGTACCAAGATGAAAAATACCAAGGAAACACATTGAGGGTATGAAAGGTCATCCCACCAAGTAAGATGAAGAGTTGATTGGTAGAAAAGGGATCAAATATGTAGATGAAGAGCCAACAAGTAGGTTAAAGGAGTAGCTAGGGAAAATAATAAACAACATGATAGAATTGCATTAGCTACACCTAGAAGTAGAGATGAGAGTTGAAAAATTAAAATTGTAATATATAGTGTCTATTTTGACCATTCATACATGAATACTATACCATTTCCCCATGAGATTGTGCATCTAGTTCTATGATAGTGGAGTTCAAGCATTTATTGTGTTAGTGTCATCTCTATGTCACCAAAGAATTGCAAGTTTCTTGTGCCACATAAGTTAGGGTTGGAACACCATTCACCCCACTTTTCCATTTTGGTATTAAGGAAAAATTAACCTTTGAGAGACTTGGAGAGAGGGTAAGTGCTTAGACAAGGTGGCGAAAGGTGTGTGTGAGAATAAATGGTGAGAAGTGATAAAGGAACAATGAAAATGCAAAAAATCACTAGAGGATGTTGCAATAGGTAAAGGAAAAGTTAGAGTGCTAAATTCTTCAGATGACGAGGAAGAGGATATGATTGTTAGAGGTGACAAATTATATTTTCTACACATGTAGCATAGAAGGACATAAGTCATTTGAATTTCCACATAGATAAAATGTGAAAAGAAATGAATAGGGGATTGCATTACCACTAAGTGAAACTTCAAATGAAAGAGCAACAAAACTTGATGATGCATAGAGGTGGTGTTAGGTGGGGATCAATTCCCAAAATCACCATCCGTTTCTGACTATTCTTTCCCACCCAACCCACCGTTGTGTCCCCCTTTTTGAGATTATATATATATACAGATAGTCCGACGATTTATACATTATGTGTTTCAAAAAAATAATGATGTGATCTTGTTTGTATGCTTGCTTCTATATAGTACATTATTTACATGATGTGAATGCTTTTACATGTTATGAGTACCATGTGTGTGCCATGTACCAATCTAAAATGAAGTTGGCCATCGAGTCAGCAACTGTGTTTAACTCTCGTGGAATGTGCAGGTATTGAACGATTTCAAAATACCTTTCCAAGAGACGGACCCATCTAAAGAGACGAAGTAGGGTAGGATCACAGATAGCGTAAACCTGGTTAAGATGGGAAACCACCAGTTGAGAATCCATGTGGATGACAATATGGTTCACACCCAAGGAAATTGCATCGGTTAAGGTTCCAACTACCACCAGATACTCTGCGGCATTATTGGTTGCAAATCCAAGGCAACTTCCTCCTGAGCTGATGAGCTCGCCTATTGGGGAATACAGTACCCAGGCTGCCGAGGCAAGGTTACGGGTATGCCGGTTGGCACCGTCCGTGAATCCATAGCACGTTGCCATCTGCAAACGTAGACAGAACATGGTATGAGAAGCGAAAACAAGATCTAAAGACACTAAAAAACAAGCGAGTCAGACCACACAAAAACACACAAACACGCCATGTACAGTATATACAAAAGAGTCTATGCATGATAAGATCAGGCATAGTACCTCTTCAGGTAAAGCCCATTACAGGGTTCACCCAAAGATATTCCGTCATAATCTTCAAGCTTGTAAGCTCCTTTCTACAAAACATGTTTGACAATGTAAGGTTCGTGCCACATGGACTCGAACTTTCTTGCTCCTAGTTTGTCATGCTTCTGGTCATATGTGAGGACCAGGTCACCTTCGTTCAAGATACGAGGTTCAACTGACTTGTCGTATTGAGCTTTGATGCGTTTCTTGTGTGCTTCATTAGCAAGAGCAGCATCTCAGCGAGACTCGTCTAGTTTTGCTAAGTACAGGAAACCTTCTTCCTCGGTAGTAGTGTTAGGAAGAAGTTCGACAGCGAGTTGTAGAGATAGAATTTCACACTCTATAGGTAGAACAGCTTCTAATCCATACACCAATAGGAAAGGAGTGAAGCCTGTGGCGGTTTTAACGGAGGTTCTGTAGGCCCATAATGCTGAAAAGAGCATATTATGCCAATTGGACTTATGCGTACCTACCATCCTTTGGACCATAGTTTTCAAGACCTTTTAAATGGCCTCAACCTGTTCGTTGGACTACGTGTAGTAATGTGTTGAGTTTTCGTGGCGAAAACCATTCTATCGCTCTATTTGTCAACCATATGGTTCTGAAAGTGAGAACCGTGGTCGTTCACTATAGCCTGAGGAACTCCAAACCATGTTATTACATGATTGAACATGAAGAGTGCGGCGGTTTTGCTGTTTTTTTGGTATGTAGGCATTGCCTCGACCCAATTTGTGAAGTAATCCACATCTACAATAATGTAACTATGCCCCCCAGCCGAGGTAGGCTTACAATGCATAAAATCGATGCCCCATTTTGCAAAGGGGCCCACGACAATAACCGAGTGTAACGGGGCGGGATGGGTGCACTTCTTCGTATGGAAGTGTTGGCATGGAGGATATCTTTTCACGACCTCAATACAATCTTTGAAGATAGTAGGCCAATAATATCCTGCACGCAAAATATTCTGGGTTGTAGCCATCCCAGAGAGGTGACCGCCACACGCCCTAGCGTGACAGTCATTCAGAATGCGTTCAACCTCATCATGAGTTAGACAACGTCGAAGAATGGAATCGATGCCACGGCAATACAAAGTATCACTGATGATCAGATAATACTTTTCATGGTGACGGATTTGACGACGGTCATCGCGAGAGAGTTGAGGGTTGAAGCGTTGAGTTTTAAGATACAAAGAAATATCTGCATACCACGGATCAGTCATACTAATGAGAAATAACGACTCATCTGGAAAGGAGTCATTGTGCTCAACTTTTACGTCAGCACGAGGAAAATCACAACTCAGCTCAACAAACACCAAGGACTTTTTGGACTTGGCTTTCTCGAAAAGAAGATCGAATTCTTGCAGTATCACGATCCAGCATGAGTACTTGCCCCCAAGAACCTGACATGTCAGTACGTGGTACATGGGGTTTGAGTCTGCAACGATGGTGGTGGTGCGGAGTAGGATATAGTGCCGGAACTTTTGGACGGCGATGACGGCCGCGAAAGAAAGTTTTTTGACATGTTAATATCTAGTTTCAGTGTCAGTGAGACCCTTACTCGCATAGTATATTACATGTTCCTGGGCATTTTGATCCTCCTATACCAAAACCATGGCGATAGTGGTAGAAGAAGCAGCGAGATATAAGATATAATCTTGGAAATAATTCGGCGGTTGGATTATGGGGGCATGTGTGATGGCATGTTTGATGTTGTCGAAGGATTTTTTAGCTTGATCATCCAAAATGAATGGGACGTCCTTCTTAAGCAACCTCATGTACCCCTTAGTCTTTTCCGCGAAATTACAAACAAAATGTCTTAAATAAGTCGCCTTCCCTTGGAGGCTTTGAAGTTCCATCACAGTGGTGGGAGGTGGGAGGTTGACAATGGCCTCCACCTTTAAGGGATCAATGCGGATCCCATCCTTCGAGACTATAAATCCTAAGAGGCATCCGGACTCAATGCAAAAGATACACTTCTGAGGATTCAGACGGATGTTGTACCGTCTGCATCTGAGGAAAATGGCCATCAGATGATCTATGTGGAACTCACGCTACTTTGAATGAGCAGGGAGATCATCCAGGTAGGGTTCCACAAAGTCCTTAATGTCATGGAAGGCATACGACATGGCTCGCTGGAACGTAGTGCTAACGTTTTTAAGGCCAAACGGGAGTTTGCGATATGCGAACGTCCCCCAAGGACAGATTAAAGCCATCTTATGTTGGTCGGCTGGGTTGATCTCAATCTGGTTGTAACGAGAAAAGCCATCCATAAATGAAAAGATGACGCTTCTGGAACAATTGTCGATAGTCTGGTCAATGAACGGGGTCGGGTAGTTGTCCTTTGGACAAGCCTTGTTAAGGTCCCAGTAATCGACACAGACACAAATGGTGCCCTGCTTTTTGTTCACAGGGACGACGTTTGAGACCCAATCCATCAATGGGATAGGATAGATGAAGCCAGCCTTTAAGAGCTTTTCAATTTCTGCCTTGATCACCGCAGTCTTCCGGTGGTGTACCGATTGCAACTTCTGACGTACAAGTTTGATGTCGGGATATGTTTTTATCTCGTGAGAAACAATCGCGGGGCCTATCCCAGGAATCTCCTCATAGGACCGAGCGAATACGTCTCGAAATCGCTTGAATAAGGCCGTACCAATAGCTATTTCTTCAGGGGAACACTTCTAGCCTATGCGAATGTGTTCCACTACACCAGGTTTTACCGAGATGTCTACCGGAGTGGTAGGCTCAATGTTGGCCAAGTTACCCTCTGTGTCTAGAAGACATGTAAGTATGGGAGAATGAGGGAATGGGTAGATATCCGGGGAAAAGATGGTGTGAATGTTGTTCTCTATGTACTCCAAAGGTGGAAGAAAAGATGACCTATGGTGAAGGTCATCCCACGGGCCATCATCAACATTCATAACTTCCATGATGGACTCATCTAAATCAAAAGTCCGAAGTAAGAGGTTGGGTAGGGATGATGCCCGTTGTAGATAACACGATGGGGAGGCCATGATTGAGTGGTCCTCCGATACTGATTGGATAGCCTCGTAAATATGTTCAGCGGATGAAAGAGGCATTGCGTTTCCAATCAGGTGCATTGTGGCTTCGTCCGGTACAAGCCAAGTATCAGTGGAGCGAGAGGAAATCTCTGCGGAGATCATGTTCACCGAGGCAACATGATTAGGGGGGTTCGAAATGGGAAAAACGCCCATGAGAGATTAATCTTTTGACGTTTGTCCAATGGCAGGAATATGGTCACCAGGATGAGTAGTAGTGTCCGATGTGCAAAAATCTAATTGGTCGATGGTAACAATTCGTCCTTGGTGGGGGAATTGCACCGTGCGGAAGACTGAAGAAGCTACTGCCTGCATGGTGTAAAACTAATTGTGACCAAGCAAGAGATTATAGTCTATTGGGGCAGAGACCACTTCCACGTTGATGGTCATGGTCTTTCCCCCTAGCTCGACTGCAAGAGCTAGTAAGATCCCATGAGGTTGAAAGCCACGCCCGTCGAATGCTTTTAACGTGGTGGGAGAATGATTCAATTCGGGAGAGCCGATGGCTCTCCAACAGGCGATCGACATGACAGACATAGAGGCACCTTCATCCAAAAGGGTACGATGGACAATTTTCCCAGCAAGGTTCGCAGCTACTTGAAATGCGAGCTGATGGGAAAGCCTCGGCTTAAAATGGTCAAGTCAGAACATGATGGTATTCAAAGAATCAGGGTCAACTGCACCGATGGCTGCGAGGAGAGTTTTGCGTTGATTGGGAAAATTCTGCAAAACTTCCAATGTGGACATGGCGCAAGGAGCTTGTGCCAAGTCTTCTACGATATTATAATTCTGTGCTACCTGGGCATTAGGATTAAAAACAATTTTTCCAATCGTGCCCTTGGGCGGTCGCAATATCGAATCGAAGGATGGATTCTCAATGGTGAGAGAACCTGATGGTACAGTGACCTCAGGTAAGGAGTTGGAAGCTTTTTCAACATTACTTCCAACAGGTTCCTTCGAAGGGACCATGTCGTATGATCATGAGCGAGTGTTCAAATTGATCATCTCATTCCGCACCATGAGAACATGGGCGGTATTGGATGATCCCCCTTGGGCTGGGGGAGGTTGAGCAATCATTTGCTGGTTTTGAGTGGGAAACAGATCGTTGAGGACTGCAAGAGATGGTTTACCCCTAAGAAACTTTTGGACTTCATCTCTATGGGGACACTCTTTGGAGAAGTGATCATCTCCGCACAGTAAACAAGGATACTTTAGTTTCCGTTTCTGTTTGGCGTCATCAGGAGTTCTCTTTGGTCCTGCTGGGCAGAAGATTTATTAGGTTTTCCCTTTTTTTTCTTCTTACTACCGGACTTCTAAGGTGAAGCTGATGAAATAGAATTCACTTCTTCAGTAGCAGCAAGGATAGATGATTTGGTGGTGTTGAGACCAGCGTGTGTTGGCGATGGGGACGAACCCTAAGGGTTCGAAGAACCAACCATTTGATGAGAGGGTTGGGTGTGAAGGGATCCAATGATGCCATCGGCTTGGGGTCCCTTCAGAGTTTTCACAGGGTCGTTAGTGTCACGGGGTGCGTCAGGAAGAATATCAAACAATGTGCCGGATTGAGTGTAGACTAAGTCTGGCACATGGGCACTCGCGATGGCATGGTATTTAGTGACAACACCTTACATGGCGACATCTTGTGCTATGGTAGCAATGAGGGACTTCATAAACCAGTCTGCTAGGAGTTGATCTGGAATAGGAGCTTTAATGAGACGACGTCTCCTCCACCACTCGTGAATATGAGAGGCAGTATTCTGACGGAGTGAAGTTAAAAGATCGGTACTAGTTTCATACCGTATAGGCAGTTGGAAGTGAGTCAAAAAATTCATGGCAAGAGATCCGAAATCAGGGAAAGAGTGGGGTGGCAACTCGATGTACCACTTGGCAGCCGAGCCGGTGAGAGTCCTTTGAAACAATCTAAGATGGATCGAGTCGTATATTAAGGAGTTAGATGAACACCATAAATGGTATGTCATCACGTGATTTTTAGGATCTTCACCTGGCTTACCATCAAATTTCGGGATATCAGACGGAAGTTTCACTGGAATAGGTGGCCAGTTAGTTCCGTGGTAAATAGGGTCGTTGGTTAAACGAGAGAGGTCAGGTAGGTCCAAAGTAGCCAAAAAAGGGAAACTGCGGATTAGGATGCGCGTATTGAAAATACGGGTAAGGCATGTAAGGACCGTCATGACCGTAAGGTGTACCATGAGGAAACTGTCCGTAGGGGTATGTGTCGTCCGGACTAAAAGAAGGTCCACCACCGTAATGGGGTGGTCCGTTACCATAATAAGGTGGGCCATGAGGTGGTGGTCCACCATCACTGCCGGGGTAAGATGGGCCTCCACCACCTCTACCAGGGGGCAGGGGTGGTCCACCACCACTGCCGGGATAAGATGGGCCTCCACCGCCTCCACCAGGGGGCGGGGGTGGTCCACCACCACTGCCGTGGTAAGATGGAAACCCACCACCCTCGCCAAGAGGAGGTGGTGGTCCACTACCGTCGCTACCAGATGGGTAAGGGTTTCCTCCACTTCCTCCACCATAGTGGGGTGGTGGACTGCCACCACCACCACCAGGATAAGATGGTCCTCCACCACTGCCACCGTCAGGAGGTGGTGGTCATGGTCCTCTACCACCTCCCCCAAGGGGAGGTGGGCCATGATGACCAAAATGAGGGGGCCCTCCGCTAGAAGGTAGAAGTCCACCTCCTCCGGGATTATGTGGGGCCCCGCCGCCTCCGTTGGGAGGTGGGGGTGGACCAATAGGAGGTGGGGGGACTTGAGGGACTATGAGTGGGGGTCCATGTTGTAAAACATTTGCTATCCCCAAAGAGTGTAAGGATTACCGGGGTATGGTACCCCGTAAAGTGTGTTTCCAGGGTTAGGCTGACCCAGTGCGGGGTTAGGATAACTTGGATATGTTTGACTCGATGGGGGTAGGTTTACATTGGACGGTCCTCCAGCATGAGATAGTCCTGTCGTAAAAGGTCCAGGAGGTAGCGAAGTGTCAATGGTAGGTCTGATAGGGACTCCAACTGTGGTATTATGGTTAAGAGACAGGGGTTTCCCCCAACAACAACTTGATGACAACTAGATAAGGGTTGACCCAATGTCGGTTGTTGGTTATTCACCATAGGGTTAACGTTACTTTTAAAAAAGGTAGGAGGTAAGGAGTATCCCCCCCTCGAAGTTTGAGGCGGGGGAACAGGTAACACAACCGTGGTGGTTATAGGTGTGTTGGACTGTTGTTCTTCAACAGGTTGGGCAGTAGGGAGTACTGAACCGGTCTCCTGTCTAGGAGATGCATGTGCAAGTTGACCAATTTTAGAAGTGGTCACGTGTTGGGTAGATGATTCTGGTGACTCGAAAGATAAAGAGTGACCTAGGATTGGTCGATCGTCAAACCTTATTGGAAAGTTCCGACTTCGAAACTCCTCACCCATGGCATGTAAACGAGCCAATTACTCGCTATAAGGTGTCAAGCGGTCGTCGGGACTAGCCTAACTGGGTGGGGGTGCAACGGAAAAATGGGCCACTAGGTGACTGTTAGAAGATGTCCAGTAGGATGTTGTGGGGGTGTCCTGGGGTTGGTTTATCCATTCCAACGACCCAGGCTCTACCGCAGCAACGGGAGGCAGGTCTTGTGAAGTGGGGAGTTGTGCCTCTTCATCCTCTGGGGGATGAGAGGTAGGTGAATCTGTGGGAGTATGAGGAAACAAAAGTCCTCTAACATTGAGAGTGGGATTTTCCACTTCTTGTGACCCGAACCTGGCGTGTGGATCCATCCTTACCCTCGAAATTACCTCTTGATTAAGGGGATATTCCGGTGGCAAGTTTTGAATTCTACAGGACCTTCTCTAAGGAAAGTCAGCAAGAGTGACTGAAACAAGAGTCTCTCCTAATGCAAGCTAAAAGAAAGCATACCAGAAAAAACCCTACACAAACTAAGGCAGCAAGCAAAATTATGTTGTAAGAGTGGATTGAAAAGTCTGGAACCTCACGGGATTATCAAGGCATCGCAAACCACTATACACTATAGCGTCCAACAATATGACACGACAAGGAGGATTGGGACCATACCCTTTCCTACATACCTGATTACCTGGACAGTACGTGCGTGCTAATCTCCCCGAGTGCTGTTCTTGGTGTATTGCTTTGCCAAGACGGCCAAATGGTTAACTTGGTTGGTCTCAGGAATTCTAGTGGTGTCTCTTGATATACGCAAGGTACGTGGGAGCTCAAATCCATAATGGTGCTGTCTAATGCACAACCGTTCAGCAAGAGACCTTCCTATATACTACCGAGTACGTGATACACCCTTAAATATACGCCAAGTACGGATTATGGTACTTGGTGGGTACGTGAAGGAGCTCAATATACCGATAAGTACGTGGAAGACTACAATACCCCGAGATACAGTGCTGGAAAATAACGACAACTGCCACGCTTAATGATGCCGGAGCATGTCTCTAACTCACACACAAGTTTCTAAATATTTTACCCTAGTTCTACCATTAATTTTATCTGGACTGTTAGGTGAATGCATGAGGTGAGTACATAATCGGAAACATAATGCAAGCCCTAGCTACATGCAAAAATTATGCTTTTCTTTTAATGAATGCTACCTATGGGAAGGAGAAATCTTCTTTTTCTTTCCGACAATTTGACCAAAGCAATGCAATGTAATACAATCCCAAATCTACAAAAAATGATATCGAAACATTCTTTTCCTTTTTTGTGCGAAACGTGAAAAATCACAACACTAGTAATCCAAATCACAACAATTTTTCTTTTCTTTTTCTTTTCAAAGCAAAATAACACTAGGTAATGAAAAGAGAGGAATCTGAGATGGAGTATGCAAGTATTTCAATTTCACTTTCAATGACCTAAAAGCCACAAAAATTAGAAATGCATCTATCTTTCCTTAGCATGGAATTAATTTTGCAAAAACTGAAGCATACTTTGAGTCTTTCAAGAAAATGAACGATTCATAATTCAAGAGAAACACAATTGATCATTCATTCATTCAATTCTTCCAAAAACATAAACGAAAATGTCCCAATGCGCAACAATTTTCTTCAATAATGCTTGAGAAATGATGGGAAAGAAGCACTTTTAACTTTTCAATGGATGCATCAAAACAATAATTTGATAACAGCTATGCTTTCAGATGTAAATGACTGAAAAGAAAACACTACTTGCAGCACTCAGTACTCAGAAAACTCATGAAAAGTCAAGCACTTAGTTGAGTTGAAAGACACACAAGACTCAAAATCAGATAGTAGCAAGCAAATCAAGCAAGCAAAGCTAAAAAAAAATGTAAATGAGGTCTAGAAGCTGATCTAATGCAATGACCAGATCAGGGATGGAAGGAAGGGAATGCAAGGGTGAGCGGATGAAGGTGGAGGAGACAAGAGTATCCACCACTACCGGTCGTTAGACTTGTCCAAGACAGAACCCAGAATCAATCCAAACAAAACCAAACACTCAAAACATAAATCAAAGATGAGATCTCTGGATGGATCTTGCAGCACAGAGGGAGTTCATACAGCAAACCAAAGTTCAGACTGACAAATGGAGAGGGGATGCCTGCATGCCAAATTTTGACAAATCGGCGCACTCTATGCTTGTACACGGTGCGACATCGCAATTTACCTATACGGGAAGTGCGACGACGTCGCAGTTTTCCAATGAAAGGGATGCGACGAGTGACTAATAGGTAAAGAACATAGGTCTGGAATGACACAGTGTCGCTCTGTTTCCACTACCCAGGCGCGACAGGCGAAGTCTAAATTCAAAAATGAATCAGATCTCCCAGTAATGAACCATGGAATGGTTTGAAAATGAGTTGTATAAACTTAGAGGAAGCAGATCAGAGTCTTCAATATGAAGATCTGATAGTGAAATCAACTCAAGAAGCAAATGAAAAATGAAAGGCTTGTGTCAAGCAATCAACTGAAAATGACTCTCAGATTGACAACTACAGAATAAGACAAGTGAATAATTCCCCAGTATAGTCACCAGATTTGTTTATCGAATAATCCACTCGAGCAGACGCGAGCAGGATCTCCCTATCTCAATGCGAGTCTAGAAAAAATAGAACATACTACAAATGGATTTCCTAGATCTACTTAAGGATCAAGTGCTAGATGTCTTACCTTTTACTTCGCAATCCTTTTTCTTGAATTTTAGTCCACGTCTAATGGTCGTCAGATCCAAGTTGCAAGACCTGTTAAGACACAAAGAACAACATAACATGAGTAAAGAGCATCTATACAATAAGAGATCTAAGTAAATAGTTAAGCAGGTAAACTACTCAATATCATCACACATTAACAATATTGGTGGAAAGCATTTGTATTACTGTAAATAGGGAAATACATGGTAGAGACATAGAACTACAACCAAGACTTAACGCTGCAGCCCTTCTCCATCCAAGCCATTTGCCATGTTCTTCCAAGGAAGTATGAGTCTCTCAAGGATGAATAGAGATCTCTCAAGGATGATTTCACTAGCATGTAGACACTATAGACTTCCTCCCTTTGGGATGGAAGTGAGCTTCATTTAAATAGGACTAAGTGGATAGGATATGGATAGGATAGGTTGAGATATGATAGGAGAGGCTTAAGGGATCTCTCCAAGGTGTTAGGAATAGAGTGCCAGCTCCTCCAAGAGGTCAGGGATAGGGTCCCAAGTAAGTAGGCTTCAAGAAGGAACTCGAAGAAGCTATTTTTTCCATCTAACTGACTTCATCGTACCCTGTAATGGGGCAAGGTGCGACGTCGCATGTTGCTTATGTTTAGCCTGTGACGACCTCTCAAAACGTAGTACAAATGAGTGCAAATACTTCCAAGTCAATCACTCAATCAGGGTAACTTCAGGGATGTATACACTGAATCTGATGATGAGGAGATTTTAGGTGTAACACACCCTTTACAAATTTATTAGTCCATTTAAGTGAGGAAAGAGGGAAAACCTTGTGGGAACAAAACCCTCCCTCAAAATTGACATGAAACCTACCAAATTTTTTAATGATGCTCTCTAGAGCTGAAGATGTCTAGAGGTATCTTCCTCCTTGGTAGAAGAGGATCATGCTCTCAAGGCATGTGCTTTAATTCTCCATCAATGGAAGCAAGCAAATATGGAAGCTCTTTGAACTTGTCCTTCAGACCAAACATGGTGAGAACAAATCCAAAAATATGAAGATCATCCTGGAACCTGTAATTCAAACTATATGAGGTAGGATCAAATCCATGAATGTGTATATGGTTCTTTGATATCTCCTTTGAACCAACAGGGGTGAGATCAAAACCAAATCACCAAAATATGCTTGAGACTTGAACCCAAGCAAATGGTAGTGTCCTCCATCTTCAGTGAAACTATGAGAACATGTGCCAATGATGAAATAGAAGTTCATAGGAAGCATGTGATCAAGGAGGGTGAATGCATCACCTACAAACTCTGACTTAACCTCCAAAACATTCAGTAGATCATCATTATGCACACCAACAGACTCATGTGAAAGAGAGGATTTAAGAACCTCTTCAAATTCTAGAGCATGAACTGGCTTATCTTGCTCAAAATTCAAAATAGAATATATTGAGAACATGAGTGAGGAATGGATAATCTCTCCAAAAGGATCATCTTCATTAGTTGTATCACTTTCATCTGCATCAGCTACATGGGAAGGGGACAATTCGAAACTGTCTTCAACTTCTAGAGCAATAGAGGAAGGAATGTCTTCAACAAGAACTTTCTATGTTGAATTTGCAGCTTTATCTTCATCTTGAACAACTTCACCATGAGAGATTATTGAGGCCAAGACATAATTAGAGAGAACACTTGAGGAGGTATCACTGGGCTTGTTCTCCAAATCATTTGCACCAATCTCTTCATTATGCTTTCCAAATGCTTTGTCTAGTTGGGCCCATAGATCACTTGGATATTCAATAGTTTCCATGAGGTAACGCATACTAGGAGACATAGAAATACACATTGCTCCAAAGGCTCTGTCACATTCATTTAGCCAATCATTCTCCTCTTCATAGGAAGAAAAATCTCTCATAACACCAATACACATATCAAAAACACCCTATCTCTTTATATATGCTATCATCTTTGGTTTCCACTCATCATAGTTGAATGGAGAGAGAGAGGAGGAATTGCTTTTGAATTCATGGAAGCTGTTGTACAATACCTGAACAAAAAATATCTAAAAAACTTCCGGAAGATTAATTTGCTCAGCAAATCTATGATACCATGTGAGATTTTGTGATATTCTCACAAGGATCTAGAGACAAAGATAAAATTCACACTAAGTCTAACATGGATAAAAAGAATTGAGCAGGAAAAATAGAGAAGGAAAAACTGTGTTACAACACATGAGAATGAAGAACAATTGGAAAGACTTCAATTACATCTATTATTTAGTATAATGTGTACATAAATAATTGGCATCTCCAAAGTATAAATTAGTGATCCTAAAGAGGCAGTTGGAATCCACACAAGTGGCAGGCTTAGTTTGCATTGGAACCATCTCCCGATAAGGTCTAGTGGCCATTGATGATGAATGGGTAGTCAACTGAGGTGGAATGGTGCATGACTGAGTCATTGGGGCTAGAAATTAGGGAAGGATACTCCAAGGAGGTGCAATACTATTTTGTAGTGGTCAGAATAGGCACTCTTGCACTTAGTGGCAATGAAACTAGGTGTAACAGTCAGTTAACTAGTCAATCAAGGGGACAATGTGCCCTAAACCATGGAACTAACTGTGCTAACTCCTAAAATCATGCATGAGGGTGCCTTTGGACTTCAGTGATGTTTTTTTTTTTTTTTATGTGTTCTCAATATAGGTGTTTTATTCCGATGGAGTACACACCTTCATACTTTAACCCACTAGGGTTGTGATCGGCGTCAAGTTTGGGGTTGGGGTTGGAAATATAGTAAGAGTGTTTGGTTGTTGATTGATGTCAGAACAACCATGATAACTTTCGTAAGAGTGTGAACATTATATGGTAGATGAAATGGAATAAATGTAGGGATAAATATTTAATCCATTATTGCAATCTCATTAGGATGTTTATGCACATATATAACATGATGCACTGTGCAATTTTGGCATGGAATAATAAAGTGTTTTATAGTTGAGGATGAAGCTTGCAAATTATGCTAGCAAGGAAAAAATAAAGATGAGATGGAATAAGATCTTATGGAATATGGTTGGAGTTGTGGGCATGTAATAGTGTGACAATTATTACATGGATTGGCATGACATTAAGATAACAACATAATAAAGACTAGGGAAACACATTGAGGGTAGATGAAAGGTCATGCCACCAACTAAGATAAAGAGTTGATAGGAAACAAAAGGGTCAAAGAGGTTGATGAAGAGTCAAAGAGGAAATTAAAGGATTTATTGAAAATAATAAATAACATGGTAGAGTTAGGGTTTTCCAATCATATTAGCTTGACATAGTAGTAGTTATGAGATTTGAGAGATCCAAACTATAATCTATAATATTTATCTTGACAATTCATACATGAGTACTAGATATTTCCCCATGAGATTGTGCATATAGTTCTGTGATTGTAGAGTTCAAGTGTTTATTGTGTTAGTGTTATCTATATTCCATCATAGAATTGCAAGTTGCTTGTGCCACTAAGGTTAGAGTTGGAACACCATGTCCCCAACTAGGATCACATAAATGTTGACCTTTGAGAGATTTAGTGTGATAATGCTTACATAGATTGGCATGAGTTGAAGATACCAACGTGATAAAGACTAATGCAACACACAAATAATAGATGAAAGGTCATGCAACCAAGTAAGATATTGAAGATCCAATAGACAACAAAAGGTTCAAAGATGGAGATGAAGAGACAAAGAGGAAATTAAGGAGTTAGGGAGAAAAATGATAGAGTTGGGATTAGTCGATTGCATTAGCTAGACACAATGGTAGAGATGAGAGATGAGGGATCCAGACAATAATCAGTAATACCTATTTTGACGACTCATACATGAATAAAATATTGTTTCCCATGATGTTGTGCATCTACATTTGTGGTTGTAGAGTTCAAGTCTTTATTGTGTTACTGTTATCTCTATGCCAACAAAGAATTATAAGTTTCTTGTGCCACCAAGGTCAAACGTGGAATATCATGCCCCTAGCTATGGCATTTTGGTATCAAAGCAGAGTCAACCTTTAAGATAATAGTGTGACAATGCTTACATGGATTGGGATGACACAAACATAACAACATGATAATGACCAAGGAAACACATTGAGGGTAGATGAAAGGTCATGCCATTAAGTAAGATGAAGAGTCGATGGGAAACAAAAGGGTCAAACAAGTCGATGAAAGGTCCAAAAGGAACTTAAAGGAGTTACGGAAAATAATAAATAACACAATATAGTTGGGGTTAGCCAATCACATTAACAAGACATATTAGTAGAGATGAGAGTTGAGAGATACAGATTGTAATCTATAATATCTATTTTGATCATTCATACATGAGTATTAGACCATTTCCCCATGAGATCTTGAATCTAGTTCTATGATTGCAAAGTTCAAGTGTTTATTATGTTATTTTTATGTGTATGCCAACATAGAATTGCAAGTTTATTTGCCAAAAAGGTCGGAGTTGGAACATCATGCCCCCAACTGTGTCATGTTGGTATTAGATAAAAGTTCACCTCTAATATATTTATGTGACAATGATTATATGGATTGGCATGGCATGAAGATAACAACATGATAAAAATTGAGGCACAAGATGAGGGTAGATGAAAGGTCATGCCACATGTAAGATATTGAAGAGTTGATAGGAAACAAAAGAGTCAAAGATGAAATTAAAGAGTTAAGGAAAATAATATATGGCATGATAGATTTGGGGTTAGACATTCACCTTAGCTAGACATAATAGTAGAGATGAGAGTTGCAAGATCTAAACAATAATGTTATAATATCTATTTTGACCACTCGTACATGAGTAATAGACCATTTCCCCATGATATTATGCATCTTGATTCTGTAATTGCATAATTAAAGTGGTCATTGTGTTTGTGTTATCTCTATGCCACCAAAGAATTGTAAGATGCTTGTCCCACCGAGGTCAAAGTTGGAACACCATGTCCCCAATTGGTATTTGAGCAAAGTCAAACCTTGGGAGAATTGTGTGACAATGCTTACATGGAATTTGCATGAAACAAAGATAGAAACATGATAAAGACTGAGGCAACACATTAAGGGTACATAAAGGGTCATGCCACCAAGTAAGATAAAGAGTCAATAGGAAACAAAAATGGTCAAAGAGATAGATGAAGAGTCAAAGAGAAATTTAAGGAGTTGGGGAAAATAATAATTGATCATGAAAGAATTGGGGTTAGCCAATAGATTAGCTATACTTAGTCACTTATTAAAAAATATGAGAGTTAAAAGATCCAAACTGTAATCTATTATATCTATTTTGACCGCTCATATATGAGTACTAGACCATTTCCCCATGAGATTGTGCATCTAGTACTGTGATTATAGAGTTCAAGTGTTTATTGTGTTAGTGATATCTATATGTTACCAAAGAATTGCAAGTTGCTTGTGCCACCAAGGTCAGAGTTGGAACACCATGCCCCCAATTGTGTCATTTTGGTATTAGAGGAAATTCTACCTTTGAGGAATAGTGTGGAAATGATTACATGAATTGGCATGCCATGAAGATAACAACATGATAAAATCTGAGGAAACAAAATGAGTAAATAAAGGTCACACCAACTAGTAAGATTTTGAAGAATTGATAGGCATAAAAGGGCCAAAGATATAGATGAAGATTCAAAGAGGAAGTTATGAAGTTGTTACACCTCAAATTGTCATACCATGTGTCATTGAGGGTCTTCATTTCATATCACCATGAGAAACATGATATTATTTCCTCCTAGGGGTGTTAGGAACATTTATCCTAATGTTGGTCCCCTCCCTAGTTACATGTGGAAGCAAAACCAACAACTTAGGGGTCGAAAACCACTTGCCAAAACCCACTTGTTTACCTCCTACTGATATTTTCACACACATGTGGAAGCAAACCCAACAACTTAGGGTCGAAAACCACTTGACAAAACCCACTTGTTAACCTCCTACTGATATTTCCATGCCCTGCTAGTTGACTTAGGAGCAAAAATTACAACATTTTCGCTCTATGCATGGTTTTGGGGGAGCGAAAATTCCAAATTTTCGCTCTGTACACTATTTTGAGGGAGCGAAAATCTTGTTTTAGGCATGATCCCTAGGTTTTTTCGATCTAGAATTTGGTAGAGATATTCTTGGGATCATTACCTTCGAATCCATTTCGATCTGACCTCCTATTCCCTTCATGGTATGAAGTAGATCTTAGATCCTAATCCCTCTCATCTAGATCCATTATCTTCTCTTAGTGGTTGGCCTCCCAAATCCTAATTAAGGAGAGTCATCCATGAGATAGGAGGAGGCTCATAGAAGCATCAAACCTTTGATCCTATGATTCTTAGAGTGAGCTCAAGGAGGTCATATTGGTCTTGTAAGTATTGCATGGATGTTGTTGGATAGCTTGGAAGGAGATGCCACCATTTTGGAGATCAAGGTATATTATTGTAATCAGTTTCTTTAGCGTTCTATTTAATGATAACTTGGCCTATTCTATCATGTCTCATTTCTTGTTATATTGATGCATGACATGTTGTAGTTAGATTCATTATATTACATTTGAATTCTTGGAAGGTTGGTTTTCTATGATCTGCTTGCAGACGTATACGTCTTGGAGATCAAGTCAAGCTTGGAGCTAGGACAACCTATAGGTTGGAGGTAAGACCCATATCTTTCCCTTTCCTTCCATGTTAATAGTTTATGTAATTGCTTGATCTAGTAGAATAGATAACCATTTGTTTTCTTTCTATCTTGGGTAGGCAACTAGGGTCCTCTTATAATCCCAAGAGGATATCAATCTATCTGCAGAGATATTTTCCTAGTACAAAAATTGGCGACTCCTCTAGGGATCAGTTTCACCATTTGATTTCTTGTTTAGATCATTAAATCCTCTGAAAAGTGTTTTTTTCCATAATATTTGATCCTCTTTGATCATCATTGAGGACCATATTGAACCCAGTATTTCATCCCTGCTCGGATCTAGTCCCGGATTTTCATTTTTGACTGCTACAGGACATTTTCACTCCCTTCTAAGAGCTTATAGAGTGATAAATTCCAATTATCGCTCCTCCATAGTTTCCTAGAGCGTGAAAATATTCCAATTTTCTCTCCCCCACAATGATCTAAGGGGATAAAATCTCTAATTGTCGCTTTGTAATGGTCTGTACAGGGGCAAAAATCCCCTGTTTTAGTCATTTTTGAGCCTGTTTTGAGGGGTTCCCTTCGGTTTTTGCTTGCACAATTTTGGTGTGCCTTCATATGATCCATTGGCTTATTTTTGGTACCTTTTTGAAGAAATTTGAGTCACATTGGAGTCCTTTTCATTCACATTTTGTATCTAGTCCTTCATTGGCAGTTTTAAGGCATTTTGGTCAGTTTTGAGTTCTCTAAGCCAATTTCCAATTATGGGAGTCAAATGTACCTTTCCAGTAGCTTTGGGATCTCTGTAACATCAGTTTGAACCCTTCCAAACCTTTTTTGGGATAATTTGGGACATTCTTTCTTTGTTTGGAAAAATGGGTTCTACCTTGGAAACTTGAAACTCCCTAGGGTTAACTTTGATCCCTTCCTTGTTGTTTCAGTTTTTCGAGTTTCATTCTTTTGTGCAGTGGTCTTATCATATTCTAAATATTGATTTGGACCCTTCAATATCCCTTTTTGGTAGTTTTGGGATTTTTTTGCTTGTTTGGAAGTTGAAGTTTGTGCTTGGAATATTGAAATTCCCTTGGCTTAACTTAATCCCTTTTGTACATTTTCGATTTTCTAAATTAGAATCTCTTGATCAATGATTTTGTGACCTTTATAGGGCTGATTTGGACTCATCCAAATAATATTTGTATTTTTTTGGACCTTTTGGCATTGTTTGGAAGTTTGAAGCCTTTGTTTGGTCTCTCAAGTCAAACTAGTGCTTTGTTTGCTTGTTGGGTAGAATTGCCATTCTTTTCAAGTCCTAATAGCTTGATTTTGTTTTCAAACTTCTTCTTGCCATAGTATTTTGATTGGATTCAATATTTTAGAGATATCTTTACTATGCTATTCAAAAGGTTTGCTTGGTTTGGTGTGGTTTGGTTTGGTTTGGTTTGGTTTGGTTTGGTTCTTAGGCTTTGAAAGACTTGGGACATCCGTGTCTTTTGAAGTCATTTTCTTGGGTTGTGCATCTTGTTTCCTTTACATGCTGAGCTATATATTGATTGTTGGAAAAGATTGATTCTTTGTCTCCACTTTAGTTCAAAGAGAATCTTAATTTTGTCCCTCTTTTTCTAGATTCACAAACTTGGAAAACAAAAATATTCTTCTTTCTTTAGTTTGATCATTTGACATTCTTGGTCTTACACTCGTAAGAAGAAGAAATGATTGTTTCATATTTGTATGCATTTGAGTTACAAAAGATTATTGAGTGTTTTTATTTGTCTTGCATTTGATTGGAAACGTTTGTGGAATCCTTCTTTCCATATATTAGATGTGTCTTTTTCAAGTGTAAGAATTTAGGAAATTTATTAGAGTTCTTGCATCTGATGCTCATAGAAAAATCTCTTTTATCACTTTAGGATAGTTTTGGGTGCATGATTTTGAATTTTTGACTTCTTTCTATCATTTTGAAAAAGCTAAAATAACATTTGCATAGGATTGTGCATTTGGGAAGAAAAAATCTCTCTCTCTCTCTCTTAAGTAGGACTTCATAAAAAAGAAGACTTGCATCTCATACTTGCATAGTTTTAAGTCAGGTCCAAATTTCATCTATCCACTTAGCCACATAAGCTAAAATCAAGCACTAGTTAAGTTATAATCTTTTAGAAACTTGGTGTGATAGGCTAGAGACGTGTTTCGGTGTCATAAAACTTAGGAGATATCGTTATTTTTCCTGCACTGCATCCCAATGACTGTGCAGTTCTTCCACGTACTTAGAGTATATCGAAAGGCCCCTTTTGAACGGTTGTGCATCAGAAAACACTACTATGGATTAGATATCCCACATACCTTGTGTATATCGAGAGACCCCTATAGAATCCTGGATCCATCCGAGTAAACCTTATGGCCGTCTTGTTGTCATAATACACCGAGAACAACACTCGGGGATATTACTAAGTATGGACTGTTAGGTACTCGGGTTATATGGCCAAGGGTACAGTACCAATCCTCCTTGGTTAGTGCTCTGAAAAATTGGGTCGAGTATAACTGTTGGACCCTACAATATATCGCGAGTTGTTATATCTTGACACACCGGTGAGGATCCAGCTTTTACATCCCACCTATTCACAAGTTTGCATGTAGATTTTAGTTTGAGTATCATTTGTTGTGCATGATATTTAGAAGGCCTTAGAGATTTTAGATGTGGAAACCTCTTCTAGGATTACCAATCAAGAGACCCCTTTTCAAGAGATACCTTTTGCTTTTCCTCCAGTCGGAGATATTGGTCCTCCCTTTATTGCCACTTTGAATCTTCCCGGATTTTCCATAAGATTACCAGTATGGTTACTCTCCAATTCAGTGATCCCGGATGCACCTAATGTTTCAAATGTTAACTCTCCATCATGAGAGCACCAAACCCAAATTGATCCTTTTCCTACTTTGTCAAATGTATCTTCTTCTTCTTCTTCTTCCTCGCCTGTTAAAATAAATGACGTTGGTGGTCAGGAGGATAAGAAGAAGAAGAAGAAGAATATTAAGGAGAAGAATAATAAGAAAGAGACCATGCATCAATCAACTGCCTCTAATGATGCTCTTTCTATTCAAACGCCTCGTAAACCCAAGTTCCCTCGCAGACTTTGTAGGGGTGATCACCTTCTTAAGGATTGTCCTGGTCTTTCCAAAGCATTTGAAGAGTGGTCTAAATCCCCCAAATGACATATATCATCAGCCTATGGACATCATATTGATGATACCCCATCGACCAATAACTCTACGATTAAGAGTCGAAAAGGTAAAATTAGAAATCCTTTCTTATTATGTAAGGATATGCACCTTACTTACCCTATGTCCTCACATGGATGAAGCTTCACAACTGTTGTAAGACATTACTGTATCCCATAAATACCTTCCAAGTACAAGATATCGTAAGTTGTCTCTTGACCCCCCATTGGTTGATGACGTAGTCGATCCAACTCCATCCTCAGTCGATCCCACTCTTTCCTCAGAGCGTGAAGAACAAGCAGTTCATCCCACTCTTCCTTTGAAGAGTAAAGTTGAAGCAGTCAAGTCAATACCATCTCCACTCGATCCTACTCTTTCATTGGAGAATGCTAAGACTGAACTAGTCACCATGACACAATATTCATCTCATTCTACTCTTCCAGTTGAGAGTGAACCAAAAACCACTGATGTTTCCCTTGTTAGTTCATATTGTTCTAGGCAAAGGGAAATCATATCCATTTCAATGGGACCCCGTCCAAGTACTGAGGTCATTTCCTTTAATTGGAATAGTCTAATAGAATCTCGTCTTCTTTCAAGTGTTCCTTTCCAGATATCTGTAGGAGTTGCCGATAAGGAAATATTTTGCACTATAATTAATGAAGGAGCTTATGTTAGTATTTTATCCTCAATTGCTTGGAAAGCTATAAGTTCTCCTCAACTTGTTCCAGCCACTAACTAGATACTGTATTTTAATAGAAGACCTACTGGACCTTTAGGGATTGTTCCCCAGTTACATATTACCTTAGGAGGGAAAACAATCTACATTGATGTTATGGTAGTCCAAGGTCCCTTATATTTTAATCTACTTCTTGGGTGATATTATGTCTATGAAATCTGTAGTGTCCACACTCTTTTGAGTGATGTATTTTCCTCATCATGGAAACGTAGTGACCATTGATCAACTTTCCTTTGTTAAACCTGATCATCGCATGATTTCCAGTCACCAGACCTCCTTGAATGTTCTGCATTTTCTTGTGGTTCCTCCCCCTTCTTTGGCCATGTCCCCCGACTTTGGACATCATGCCAGAGTTAATTTGTTAGTAAATCGATAAATTCTTCGAATCATGGAGAATCCTGGGAGGGCATGTCCCTAGCCTCCAGATATCATGTTGGGGTTAAGCTGCCCACTTCTTATGCTGGGAAAAAACCACCAACCTCTGGACATGATGTTGGGTAGGAACTAACGTCAAGCATAGTTTAATTTTGGTTTTAAGCTTCTGTAAAAATGAAACCAACCAGTCATGATCATAGTTTATTTCTAGTTTCAAGCTCGTTAAAAAATGAAACAAATCATCACAAGCATAGTTTCATTCCATTTTAAGCTCGTTAAAAAATAAAATGGATCCCTTCCAACATAGTTATTTTATGTTTCAAGCTTGTGTAAAAAATGAAACAAGTCCTCTACGAGCATAGTTCCCATTCTGTTTCAAGCTCATTAAAAACTGAAATAGATCGCTTGTCTTCAAGTCAATCCTTTCGCTAGGATTAGGACTTGAACATTTTTTCCATCTACCTATTCAATTGATCATCTTTCTTCTCCTGTCTCTGGTGAACCTTTTCTTAGAAGTAATCGAGAGATTAGTTGAGTGAAGCCAAAGAGTAGGAAGATGGAACAAAGCTTGGGGGGCTGTTGACCAACGCAACTCCGGTCGACAGGGGTTCCACTTCACTGTCGACACATGCCGCAGTCTTCCTGGGCACCGGCCCGGGCAGGTTTTATCCCTCCCAGCAACACCTACAGAGCATATGAGGTCTCACCCGAGGCATCCAGGAAGAGCAGACGGAACCATGTTTCCGCCGAGGAAGGAGGAGGGTTACGGTACATGAACTAACTCTATCGCAACACTAAACCGGAATTTCAAACATTTGACATGTATTCGCAATGCATTATTCAATCGCAGCATTCATTATCATCGCAGTAATAATAGTAAAGCAACATTGCATCAAGGAAATATAGCATTATTCATGAAGTGTGATAAATAATAGAAAGAACCCAGGGATTGCACCAAAACAGTTTCATCATATCATATTATTACCGCAAAACGTTAGATACAACATCTCCTCAAGATCAAGTCTCGGCAATACATTCTAGATGCACAGAAATACCCAAAAAACATGTGCATATCTTCACCTTGATTCCACTCCTATCTCCTTCCACCTCTCTTCTCCCCCCTATACCTACGAATCTTCTCTATATATAGGCTTTCGCCATTACAATGCTTGTCCACTTACTAACAATTTCCTAACCGACATTTGGACAAGTGACCCAATATCTAACTAACTTGGTACAAAACCGACCAAAAACCCGCATTCTACAGTATAACTGACTCAAGATTACATAATATGTGGTCCAAATGACCCAAAACCTGCATTCCGCAGTACAATTGACCCAAAATACATAACTAATATTCCACTCCTTTCCATTGGCGTCATCTTTCGCCTTGTTGCAGCATCGGAGATGCTGCGATAGCACCCTACCAAACTGCCTACCAACAGGCCCCCAACACAATCTTATGGCTCACCCTCGAGCCACGTCAACTGCTGGACATGGTGCATTCGGACTGAACTACATTTCTGTAACTGTTCTTGCTGTCTGGATCAAGCGGTGTTGTTCTGCTCCTTCTGCGACACTGATCGTCGACTCATTGTCATGTACTTCTAAACCAAAAGTGGTCATCGCCCATCTTGCTGTCATGTACTTCTCAAACTCATCCTCCAATATCGAGGAATCTGGTGCAGATTGAGGAGAATTTTACGAACAACGCCGAGGTGTGAACCAGACCAACAGCTCTGGCACATCTGTTTCGCACTGGTAAGCACAAGTCACAAGGACCTGGGGGCGACGACCCCCCCCCCCATTTTTGTGGTCGCTAGGACCATGAGACTTTGAACCATCACTGTCGACACATGCCGCAGTCCTGGGCACCGGCCCGGGCAGGTTTTATCCCACCCAGCAACACCTGCAGAGCAGATGAGGTCTCACCCGAGGCATCCAGGAAGAGCAGACGGAACCATGTTTTTGCCGAGGAAGGAGGAGGGTTACGGCTACATGAACTAACTCTATCGCAACACTAAACTAGAATTTCAAACATTTGACATGTATTCATAATGCATTATTCAATCGTAGCATTCATTATCATCTCAGTAATAACAGTAAAGCAACATTGCATCAAGGAAATATAGCATTATTCATGAAGTGTGATAAATAACAGAAAGAACCCAGGGATTGCACCAAAACAGTTTCATCATATCATATTATTACCGCAAAACCTTAGATACAACATCTCCTCAAGATCAAGTCTCGGCAATGCATTTCAGATGCGCAGAAATACCCAAAAAACATGCGCGTATCTTCACCTTGATTCCACTCCTATCTCCTTCCGCCTCTCTTCTCCCCCCTATACCTACGACTCTTCTCTATATATAGGCTTCCGCCATTACAATGCTTGTCCACTTACTAACAATTTCCTAACTGACATTTGGACAAGTGACCCAATATCTAACTAACTTGGTACAAAACCGACCAAAAACCCGCATTCTGTGGTATAACTGACTCAAGATTACATAATATGTGGTCCAAATGACCCAAAACCCACATTCTGCAGTATAATTGACCCAAAATACATAACTAATCTTCCGCTCCTTGCCATTCGCGTCATCTTTCTCCTTGTTGCAGCATCGGAGATGCTGCGATAGCACCCTACTAGACTACCTGCCAACAGGGGCATGTCTCCGAAATTTCTACATCGTACTGGAGTTAAGCCACTAGCTTTTGCTGGGGGAAAATTTCCAACCTCTAGACATCATGTTTGGAAAAAACCCGTTCATGGGTATTACACGAATTACCAACCTCTGGACATCATGTTGGGAAAGCCTGTCAATGGACCTCATTTCGAGCATTGTTTATTTACAACTTCAAGCTCGCTAAAAATGAAATTATCATCCCGAGCATAGTTCATTTTTTGTTGCAAGCTCGTTAAAAAATGAAGCAAATACCACAAGCATTCCTCCAACCCTACTTTTTCACTTTTCACTTTTTCATGCTCTGGTTAAAACATGAAAAATATGTGTTGAGCTTACTTTTTTTTTGTGCTCTGGATTCAAACATGAAAAATATTCCGAGTGCTTTTGATACCATAGTCATGCTCATTAAAATTAAGTTAAAAAGATGTGTCTATTGAGTATAGGTTTATCTCTTTATCCAGCCTCGCTAGACTATTTACAGAAAAGGAACTGTGCCGAGTTTACATTTTACCTTTATCATGCTCGGTTATCAACCATGACAAAGTCGTCTTTCGAGAGATAGTTTATCCCTTTTTCAACCTCATGAGACTAGCTATACAAAAAAGGAACTCTTAGAGTTTCCTTTTAATCCCTTTTCAGACTCCCAAAACATGAAAAGATTGTCAAGCGAACTTGTCTCTTTCACGCTCGTAAAAGTATTTGAAAGGTCGTCTATCCGGTGATAGTTTACCCCTTTTTCATACCGTTTAGACTATTTATGAAAAAGGAATACCTTAGTCGACCATTGACTAAGAGAGTTCTCTTGGGAATTATTTTACACTTTTTTGGTCTTAGGGGACTAATTGTATGAAAAAGACACTTCAGAGTCTTCTTTAGATTATTTCAGACTCTCTAAACATAAAAAATCGTTGAGTTTACCTTCTTTGGACTCGTAAAATTAAACATTGAAGGACCCTTATGGGACCAAACCCCTCCTTTCTCAGGTTCATAAAATATGTGAGATTGGACTCATCGAAGATGAGCTATACAGAGCATCTGTTATCCTCCTCAAGCTTGTTAAAAAACAAAGAGGTACTCGTAAATCCTAATGGGGGTTGGGGATAAATAAGCCGAGTTTGTTATGCAAAAATATTTATGGCAGCTTGTGTCACCTTTGAAGCCGAGTTTGTTATGCAAATATTTATGGCAGCTTGTGTCACCTTTGAACATGGCATCTATTTTCATCTCGTCATACAGTTGGGTAATCTACTTGTCTCTGAGTCATACCAATTCCATGAGTTATCCCGCTCCTTCAAGTTATCTGAAGAATGCCTTAGTCATTGTCGCATTATGTCTTGGTCTCTGCCTCATCGAGTCAATGCTTCCAATTCAATTATTGTCATGCCATCCAATGTTCATGGGAATTATTTACCTGAGTTAGCCTCTGTGATATTGCCAGCCTTTACATCCTTGTGTCAGTCCATACTCATCTGATTCGGTATTTCACATCACTTTCCTATGTCGGTTTCGTGTCGATGATGTGGGATTCATCATGGCCCTCCTTTGATGAGTTTATTCCTTTCGACATCAACACATCATCCAGGAATTAGAATTAGACCAACCTCAAGTACCTTGGTATCTACATGCCTCAATGGCATATTTCCTCACTTTCAATAGTGAGTTTTCATCATTGACCTCTGATCGAAAGATTCCACGAATGTTCGACGTCAACTCATCCATTTGCATTCATCGGAATGTACTAGTGATACCTTGGGAATCATTGTCATCACTGGTGATTTCCCTCGCACTTGTTAATGATTTACATCATTGACCGATAATCAAGTGGTTTCTACCATGCTCAACTTCAACACCTTGTAATCGCATGGTTAGATTCTAATCGATTCAGGATCAGGAAGAAGACCCTGGGGATCATTATTATGTTTTTACCCAAGTTGCGATGGAGAATTTTTTATTAGGTTCCCACATGGACATCATGTTGGTGACCCCATTGATGTACTGTCACACAGATCCACTTTGTATTGGTCGTGTCTATGTTATTATCTCATCATGGATATACTTTGTATGGCCATAGCCATGTTTGTGTTCAGTCATTCAAGTATGGATCCACGTTGTATGTCAGTGGCCATATCCTTGGTCAGTACTGTCATGGATCTGCAATGTATTAGTCGGTAGCTATGTTTCGAGTCAGTTTGTTTCGAGCATGGGTATGCCCGACTCGGGGTCGTTAGACATATTGTTGATATTTGCTTGTAGCTCTTCTCTAGTTCTCCTTTAGATATCCTTGCAGACTTACTATTAGTAAAGTGTTTCAGCCATTAGATTCCTTCTGACCTCACACTTTAGGGGGAACTTGTTACACCTCAAATTGTTACACCATGTGTCATTGAGGGTCTTCATGTCATATCACCATGAAAAACATGATTTTCTTGCCTCCTAGGGGTGTTAGGACCCTTTATCCTAAGGTTGGTCCCCTCCCTAGTTACATGTGGAAGCAAACCCAACAACTTAGGGGTCGAAAACCAGTTACCAAAACCCACTTGTTTACCTCCTACTAATATTTTCGTGCACATGTGGAATCAAACCCAACAACTTAGGGGTCGAAAACCACTTGCCAAAACCCACTTGTTTACCTCCTACTGATATTTTCACACCCTGCTAGTTGACTTAGGAGCGAAAATTACAACATTTTCACTCTCTGCATGCTTGTGGGGGAGTGAAAATTCTAATATTTCGCTCTGTACACCACTTTGAGGGAGCAAAAATCTTGTTATAGGCATGATCGCTAGGTTTTTTCGATCTAGAATTTGGTAGAGATATTCTCGGGATCATTACCTTCAAATCCCTTTGGATCTAACCTCCTATTCCCTTCATGGTATGAAGTAGATCTTAGATCCTAATCCCACTCATCTAGATCCATTATCTTTTCTTAGTGGCTGGCCTCCTAAAGCCTACTTAAGGAGAGTCATCCATGAGCTAGGAGGAGGCTCATAGAAGCATCAAACCTCTGATCCTTTGATTCTTAGAGTGCACTCAAGGAGGTCATATTGGTCTTGTAAGTCTTTCATGGATGTTGTTGGAGAGCTTGGAAGGAGATGCCACCACTTTGGAGATCAAGGTATAGCATTGTAATCATCCTCTTTAGCTTTCTATTTAATGATAACTTGGCCTATTCTCCCATGTCTCATTTCTTGTTATATTTATGCATGAAGAATAGGGGCCAATAAGAAGAATATAGGAGCTATAAAGTAAACAACAATTTAGACAAGCCAATATAAAAAAGTGGCTCAAAACTCAAAGAAGACAAAGAAGATAAAGTACAAGAATAAGACGTTGTGGGATAGATTGTGAGGTTGTTGAAGACCAAGAAATCTTCAAGGATAGAGGTTCCTTTTTTATGGTATAAGCTTGAAAGAAAAATAGATGATTGATTGGATTAGTAAATGGGAAATATACTTTGAGCTTGAAAGGATGGAAGACCCTCAAATGATAAAATTTGAATCACAAAGTCAAAAGGACACAATGCCATTTGGGTATTTTGTGCAACACACACATGTTTGAAAGGGAAAATATAATCATAAAGTTGTGATAAATATTGGTCTTGCTCATGGATTACAAAGAAATGTTTTCCAAGTAATTGTAGACCCTAATGAAAAATTAGCAAAGTGTATGAGAATAAAAAATGAATTTTGCAAGCCCACAGGGATGTAGACCGATTGGCAATAGAGTGTATGATTAAAGCACTTCTTATGACGTCATAGGTTAAAACCTCGATTAGACCGTTCCCCATGCTTGCAGTTTGTGTCGGTGCACCCAATGGTATAGTGGTAGTGGACAGGAATCGAACCCGTGTCATGCTAGTACGATCCCCACCCTAGTTGTTGATTCCCTTAGATACAGAAAAAGGGTAAGGAATTTTGCAAAAATCTGTTCATGTTGGATAAGAGGAGGGTGAAGACTAATGAGTCTCAATGTATGTAAAAAAACTTCACTTTCTAATTCAAGTTGAGATGAATTTGTATAAGTTGTATTTAATAAAGGAAGCTTGTCATTATGCTCTAAAAGTAGAGGAGAGATGAGTGCAGAATGGTAGAAGGAATACAAGAAACAAATTGAGTGAGAAACAAATTGAATACGAGCTCGTTCTCGTCGATCTCCTTACTGGTCTCAATGTAAGAAAAACTCTTCAATGAAAGACAATTAAACTCTTTAAGATAGATTGATCTGCATTTGAAAAACTGATCTGTCGAGACAAGATTATCTTCATTGAGATTGCAATGTGTACGTAACAATTATCTATCATAGATTTATATTAAATTTGGATTTATCAAGTCCCTAAAAGGATCTAATTTCTTGAAGTGTAACTTTTTTTAATATTTTACATTCAACAAATTTGATCCATCTCATCGCTTCTGATTTGATATTTGTAAAACCCCAAAAAAACTAATAAATAAATTACATAAAATAATATATTTTCTAAAATCTAAAGAAAGCACTACGAGATTAGCAATGTGCTACTCATGAGGATTTTAATCAAACAAAACTTCCTCAAATATGAATCTATACATGAAGCAGTCACTTGCGAGTTTTAACTTGTCAATCTTTATAAATGATTTGATGATGATGACTACCCACGAGTGTTTTACACAAGGATATCAATAGAACTGAGTTTTTTGGGGGGTAATTTTTGAATTCTAAATCCACTGTTTAGTTAAGGAAATATGCGAAACCAAATGCAAACATTAAAGGTGACACTCATTTAGAGTGAGACTCATTTTTCATTAAGAGAGTGTTGGAACGAAAAGTCATCAAGCTGATATTACAATTATATGCAAATCATGGAAAAGCATAAATTTGGCAAAGTATCTAATTGAAAATTGTGACTTTGCAATTTTGTGCGGTGGAAAATTGTGTGAACCAACTGATTTATCATAAAAAAACCAACATCATGGTTTCTTAGTCAATGAGTTTAGTGCAAAATATACGCAGAGCATTCCTTCTCATTACCGTAAGAGTTGTATGAGTTGCACTTAGTTGATGACCTGCACAAAAATATTTACAAATGTTAAAGTCTTTAAATTTCTGTGTGATCGTGGTTCAAATAACCCAGACAAAAAACACGCGACAGAAATAGTGCAAAGTTATCATGTGCAAAGATGGGCATTTGGTCTAGTGGTATGATTCTCGCTTAGGGTGCGAGAGGTCCCGAGTTCAATTCTCGGAATGCCCCAGGTCATTTTGGATAGTTAGAATGTTTAACATGAGGGAGATTTCCCCGTGCTGTCGACCGTTGCTCGGTATATCAAGCTATAGAGCAACTCACCAACTTGTCAATTAAAACCCATGATTTACATCATACTCACCTTGTGCATGGCTTGATTTGACAAAGTCATGCGAATAATTAAATTTACCTCATATGTTATCTTTCTTCTTTGTTGCCATTTTGTTTCAATATAATCTTCCATAGTTCAAGTTCGATGTGTTTTGTTACTTTCTTTGTTCATATAACATAACATTGATTTGTCTTATTCACTTTGCTTATTAACAATAACACTTCCCTTGATTCTTCTTCCTTCATGGATAACCAACTTCCTTCCATCCTTTGTAATCATGTAGGCATTTGTACACATTTCTAGCCGTAATTTTATATTTACATTAAACCAAAACAACACATGCCCTTTGGATGATTTTGTCATGTTGAATTCAAGTTCTCTACTATTTCCAATTGTTCTTTGTGATACCATTATCAATGATAACTTTCCAGCATTTACCTTCAACTTTACACTAGTCTTAAAGATGTTCCCTCAACCAACACTAATCATTTGGATCTTGTTGCAACTTTACTACTACTAGCATACATATATGCATATTGTCAAATTCTCTCTTTGCTCCATTGTTATTGTCATTGTTTCTCTTTCTTCCAAAAGTATCTCCTAGTGTTAATGTGTTCCTTTGGACATTTTTCTTTGCATTTTATCTATGTGGACATTAAATGACTTATGTCATATTTTGTTGCATGTGTAGTAAATATGAATTTGTCACGTGTGACAATCATACCCTCTTTCTTGTCATTTGAAGAATCTAAGACCTTTGTCTTTGCCCTTACCTATTGCAACATTCTCCTATAACATTTTTGCATTTTCATTGTGCACATCCTCCATCTTTTATATGGACTTACACCACTACCAATGCCTCATCCTGTATTGAAATTCCTTCTACTATCGTTATGCATTAATGTCTCCTCTAATTTTAAAGCATAATGGTAAGCCTCCTTTATTAGATGCAACTTATACAAAATCATCTCACCTTGAACTACAATGAGAAGTTTGTTTGCATACCTTGAGACTTGTTGGTATTCACCCTCCTCTTGTCTAGCATGAAAATATGTCTTGCAAAAATCTTTTGTTTATTCTCATACAGTTAGCTAATTTTTCCTTAGGGTCTACAATTACTTGGATAACATTTGTTTGTAATCCATGAACAAGACCATTTCTCGCAACTTTAAATTATATTTTTGGAGAGAGAAGAATGGGTGAAAGTAGAAAGAAACATAATGTATAATGTAAAATGTATATTTGATAGATGTAGAAGATGATAAATGAATACAATGAGTTGGGTTTAAATAAGCCTGTTTTGCACATTTTCACCAAAGGGCATGACTATTAATATTAATTATATTTTATTATTATTTTACTGTTACATTGCCTTCCCCTTAAGGGAAGCTTTGTCCTCAAAGCTTATTTGACGACAATGATTACATAAACTGTCACATCGTCTCTGATGTGGACACCTGTATGGTTTGCTACTGGTGGGTTTTGTCCCTGGTTCTATTTTGAATATGTGTTCAATTTTTCTGTTTGGTGGGAGCTCCATAGGTAGCTCTTGAAACACCTTGTGATGTTTCTGAATTGGCGTTTGTATCTTTAGTTGTTTGTCCCTATCTTCTTTATTTGTTAGAAGCTTCATTTCTTGACATTGGAGTATGTACGTTGGTGCGTCCTTCCGAAGTAGCTTTTCTATCTGATGTGATGTAACTAACTATGTCGGAGGTGGTTGGAACCCGTATAATTTGTGTGTTTTCCCGAACGCATGGAATTCAATAAAATGTTCTTCGTGATTTGCGGAGTATGTACTCAAGGTTTGTAACCATTGTATTCCTAATACTACGTCAACTCCTCCCAACGACACCGCAAATAAATCTGATTCTAAGTTATACTCTTGTATTTGTAACTTGACTTGGTGACATTTCCCTGCGTTATCAATCTTCTTGCCATCTGCTACCATAACCTTCATGTTAGGAGCTGGAAAAACAAATAGGTTAAATACCTTAGCAAGGTTGACATTAATGAAGTTATGGGTGCTGCCAGAGTCGATGAGAACTATGACGCTATTCTTTTTTATATGTCCTCTAAGCTTTAATGTTTGCAGTTGGGAGATTCCAGTAATAGCGGCTAATGAGATTTGAGGGGTGTCATCCTCAATTTCTGTGTCGTAGTCTTGTTGACTCTTTGCATCATTTTCTATTGGTTCCTTGACTTCCAACTCTGCTTCACATGCATACAATTTCTTTTATAAGCATCTATGCGTAGGATCGCATTTGTCTCCATAGAACTTACATTTCCCTTCTTTTATTCTCTGGGCCTCTAAACTGGGCTTCGCTCCTTCTCTAAGTTGAGGTGGTGTATATCTTGGATTTCCTATGTATGCTGATTGGAGGGGGTTCTTTTTGGAGTCGTCTTGGTCGAAATTTGCATGAACAGATTTGCTTTCAATAATACTGGCTTTATGTCGTGCTTCCTCCATGGTAGCGATGTTATGTAACTCTAGTTCAGTTCATCACGAATGTGTTGTTTTAGGCCATGTAGGTAGGTCTGTAGTCGTTGGTCATCGGTTAACTCTGGAACTTGAGTCGACAGTGCTTCCCACTCACAGGTGTACTCATCGACACTGCTTTTCTATTATAACCTTGTGATTCTGGTAAAGAAGCCTTTTTCTTCAACACCTTGGAATCTTTTAATGAGCTCGTTCTTGAAACTAACCTAGTTGTGAGAACAGATTCTTACAGTTTTCTTCCACCATAAGTACCAGTTGTAAGTGTTTCTTTCTAGATGCATGGCGGCATATTTAACTTTCTCCTCTTCGTAATGGATATTGTGGATGTCTAAGTATTCCTCGGCTTTGTTAATCCACGCTATGCACTGTCATTCATCCCCGTCGTATTTGGGTAGCTCAACTTTCACCCGTATTTGGCGTCCTTGTGTATATGAGAATGATGACGACATGTTAAAAGGATCTGGCTGCTCTGGTGTTCTGGGAGAGTTGGGATCTTTTGGTACTGGTAATCTTTCCAAGATGGCCTTTAAAATTGCCTCATTTTTCTTTTGGTTGTCTTGTAGAGTGAAAATGGAATTCTCTATTCGTGACATGATTTGTGTCCAAGTTGCTGCCAAATGGTCACTGGTTTGATTGATCTTTGCCTGGAGTTCCTCATAGTTCTTGTTAATCTTCTCATTGATTGAATCGAACCAAGCATTTAATTCACTCATTGATCTAGTGATTGGTGGAATCTTCTCGGCGCTGAACGTGGATTTATTTTTATTTGGGCGCCATGATTATTTTTTTTTAACTAATAATAATAATAATTATTATTATTATTATAATATAGTTTTTTTTTTAAATTAATAATAATATTAATAAACACTAATATTAATAAATATTATTAATATTAGGGTATTAAAAGAAAACAAAAAAAATTGACAGTTGAACGAGGGAAGGATGAAGGTGGTGGGAGGGAGGAAGGTGGCGAATGGTGGAAGTGGTGGCCGGTGGGTGAATGGTGGACGAGAGATGGTGGCGAATGGTGGAAGTGGGCGGAGGTGGGAAGAAGGGAGATGGCGGGAGCGTGGAGCAGGAGGGGATGGCGTGGAGCTGCAGTGGAGCAGGAGGGAGTGGCGAGGGCATGGAGTTGTGGTGGAGCAGGAGGGGATGACGGGGGCATGGAGCAGGAGGGAGTGTGGAGCTATGATGGAGCAGGAGGGGATGGAAGGGGCATGGAGCAGGTGATGGCGGGGGCGTGAAGTTGTGGTGGTGGCTCACGGGAGGTGGAGCAGGTGATGGTGAAGGGCGTGGTGGCTCGCGGGAGGTGGAGTTGCGGTGGTGGCTCGCGTGGAGGTGTGAAACGGTGTGGGGGTTGATGGGAAAGGGCGTGAAGGAGGACGACAGAGGGTGAGCAGGTGATGGCGGCGTGCAAGGAGACAACGGTGATGAAGGAGGGCGTGGTGGGAGAGGGCAGGGGGGGGTGTGAGCGAAGGAGTGGAGATGGAGGCGTGTGGGTGCAGCGGAGGTTGGGGTGGAAGGTGGTGGTCTGGTGCCGAGAGCCGAGAGGCTCTGATACCAATGGAGAGAGAAGAATGGGTGAAAGTAGAAAGAAACGTAATGTATAATGTAAAATGTATATTTGATAGATGTAGAAGATGATAAAAGAATACAATGAGTTGGGCTTGTCTTGCACCTTTTCACCAAAGGGCATGACTATTAATATTAATTATATTTTATTATTATTTTACTGTTACAATTTTCCCTTTCAAACATGCTTATGTTGCATGAAATAGCACCAAATGGCATTGTGCTCTTTCAACTTTGTGATTTGAAATTTTATCAATTGGGGGGTCTTCCCTCCTTTTAAGTTCGTATCTTTCCCATGTATTAATCCAATCAATCAACTCATTTTCTTTCAAGCTTCCCATAAAAATAAACCTCTATATTTGCAGATTTCTTGGCCTTGAACAACCTCACAATCTATCCCACGACATCTCATTCAGTCTACTCTACCTTATTTGTCTTATTCAAGTTTTGAGCCACTTTTATTGGCATCTTTAAATCGTTCTCTATGCTCTAGCTCCTATATTCTTCTCCTTATCCAAATTGTAATGTTATATTTATTGTAACTTGTCCTCCTCTTCTCACAATTTCTTCTCACACAAGTTCCAGCCTCTCTCTTTCTCTCAAAGGTCAAATTTGCACTAACACTAAATTGACAAAGTTGGGGACATGGTGTTACAACTCTAACTTTGGTGACATAGAGAGACACTAACACAATAAATATTAGATGAAAAATCTCTTGGAGAATGGTCTAATACTCATGCATGAGTTGTCAAAATAGATATGATAGCTTACTGTAGTTTGGATCTCTCAACTCTCATCTCTACCACTAGATCTAGCCAATGTGATTAGTTAACCCCAAATCTATCGTGATATTTATTATTTTCCCTAACTTCTTAACTTTCTCTTTGACTCTTCGTCTACCTCTTTGGCCCTTTTGTGCCTATCAACTCTTCAATATTTTACTAGGTCAAGTGACCTTTCATCTTCCCTCAGTGTGTTTCCTTGGACTTTATCATGTTGTATCTTCATGTCATGTCAATTCATGTAAGCATTGTTACACTATTCTTTAAGGTAGACTTTTCTCTAATACCAAAATGACATAGTTGGGGGTATTGTATTCCAAATTTGACCTTGGTGGCACAAGCAACTTACAATTATTTGGTGAGATAGATATAACACTTACTCAATAAACACTTGAACTTTGTAATCACGTGACTATATGCACAATCACATTGCGAAATGATCTAGTACTCATACATATGAGTGGTTAAAATAGATATGATAGATTATAGTTTGGATCTCTCGGCTCTCATATCCACTACTAAGTGAGTAAGTCTCGATAATGTGATTGTCTAACCCCAACTCTATCATGATATTTATTATTTTCTCCAAATCCTTAACTTGCTCTTTGACTCTTCATCTATCTCTTTGACCATTTTGTTTCTTATTGACGCTTCATCTTACTTGGTGGCATGACCTTTCATGTACCCTTAATGTGTTTCTTTGGCTTTATATTGTTGCTATCATTGTATTATTCCAATCCATGCAAGCATTGTCACACTATTCTCCCAAAGGTTGACTTTTCTTTAATACTAGTTGGGGGCATGGTGTTCCAACTCTGACCCCGGTGGAACAAGCAACTTATAATTCTTTGTTGGCATAGAGATAATTCACTAAAACAATAAACACTTTAACTCCGCAATCATGGAATGAGATGCATAATATCATGTGGAAATGGTCTAGTACTCATGTACAAGTGATCAAACTAGATATTATAGGTTATATTTTGGATCTCTCAAATCTCATCTCTACTATTGTGTATACTTAATGTTATTGGTTAATCCCAACTCAATCAAGTTATTTAGTAGTTTCCGGATACGTCATTACAAGTGAGCACACATGGTTGGTTGATAGTGGTGCATCCAAACATATGTCTGGTTATAAGAGCGCCAACACCAATCTCAAGGAGAAAACATTTACATGCAAGGTAGAGTTGGGAGACAACACGACCTATTCGATCCAAAGAGTTGGATCCACCTCCTTCCAGCTGAGTTTAGGACATATTTTACATGTGGAGGAAATTCTTTATGTTCCAGGATTGAAGAAGAACCTCCTATTAGTTTTGTTTCTTGAAGATAAGGGCTTCCGAGTTATGTTCATGGATAATCAAGCACTATTATGACCGAAGAACAAATACTTGAAATATGTAGCAATGATTGGAGTTAGAGAGGGAGGTCTTTACAAGGTACCCAGGAAGTACATTCAAGCTATGGTTCACAACACTATCATTCCATGTGAGCTATGGCATAGGAGGCTTGGTCACCTCCACTACAATGCGCTACCAGGATTACAACAAATGGTGAAAGGTATGCTCGTATTTGATTTTGAGCATGATAGTGTATGTAGGGGTTGTGCACTTGGGAAGAATGTTAAAAAGAGATTATGTAGCAGTACTACTAGATCTAAAGGGATTTTAGATTTAATACATTTTGATGTATGCGGTCCCATGTCATCCCTTTCCTTGAGTGGTTATTTATGTTATGTATTGTTTATAGATGACTTCTATAGAAAGTCATGGATTTA
Source organism: Larix kaempferi (assembly GCA_027924585.1). NCBI lineage: Eukaryota > Viridiplantae > Streptophyta > Pinopsida > Pinales > Pinaceae > Larix > Larix kaempferi. Next base: position 2,952,246 of record BSBM01000222.1, read on the forward strand.
TTTCCTAAAGGCTAAGAGCGAAACCTTTAGCAAGTTTCAGGAATTCAAATCCCTAGTTGAGAATTAGACAGGAAAGCACATCCGTGCTTTGATAACTGACAATGTAGATGAATTTGATTCACATGCATTTGATGAGTTATGTAGGGATGTAGGAATTTGTAGATAGTTAACTATACCCTACAACCCTCAGCAAAATGGGGTTGCTGAAAGGAAAAATAGAACCATATGTGAGGCTGCAAAAGCCATGGTGCATGATCAAGACCTGTCTACCTCATTATGGGAAGAGGCCACCAGTACAACATTATATATACAAAATAAAGTCCGCATATGATTATGGATGAGAAGACACCTGAAGAAGTGTTCACCATTGAAAAACCAGATATTTCACACCTGAGGATCTTTGGGAGTCTTGTATACATTCATGTGCCGAAAGAAAAGAGGACAAAGATGCAACCATCAAGAAAGAAGGGAACCTTTGTTGGTTATAGCGAATCATCAAAAACCTATATAATATATGTGCCAAGTGAAAGACACATTGAGGTTAACCGAGATGTGACCTTTCATGAAGAGGCAACATTCATGCGATCGATATCTATAAAACAAAGTTTTTTTCTTTTTTTTTAAAAGTTATTTTTGAATTCTAAATCCACCGTTTAGTTAAGGAAATATGCGAAACCAAATGCAAACATTAAAGGTGACATTCATTTAGAGTGAGACTGATTTTTCATTAAGAGAGTGTTGGAACGAAAAATCATCAACCTGATACAATTATATGCAACTCATGGAAATCATAAATTTGGCAAAGTATATAATTGACGTTGCAATGTTGTGGGGTGGAAAATTATGTGAAAATGAAGCTAATTAGAGCATTGTGACTTTGCAATGTTGGGCAGTAGAAAATTGTGTGAAAATGAAGTTTATTTGAGCAGTTATATGTAACCTATTCTCAATATGAAGTTTGAACAAGTTATTTGATAGAGATTAAACTCTACACAAACTAATTGATCAGAGCTACTTTCATAAAAAAACAACATGTATGCAAAACGTTCCTTCTCATTACTGTAAGAGTGGTATGAGTTGCAGTACTTAGTTGCATTTCGCGAATACAACCAGCTAGAACACAACGGCAAAATCAACATGTATTTTGTGTGGACTCAAAACTATAATCGTGAGGGGTTGTCACATAAAGCATGCAACATGAAATCAAATATCAAAATACCAAATGATATTTGATGAAGCTTATTAATTGTAATCATGGTGTTTGAAGACAAGTAATATCAAGGAGAAAAACCAATGGCTTTAACAATAGAAATCTATCATTATAAAATCTGATGATTATGAGAAAAGTGGTCTCGGGTATATGCCCATGAAATGGCAAAAGCATTTTGCAATGACGCTATAGAGCAACTCACCAAATTGTCTATTAAAACCCATGCTTTACATTAGACTCACCTTGTGCATGGCTTGATTTGACAAAGTCATGCCAATAATTAAATTTACCTCAGATGTTATCTTTCTTCTTTGTTGCCATTTCATCTCAATATAATCTTCCGTCAACTTCACTTTGTCGAGAGCTTTAAGTTCAAGTTTGATGTGTTTTGTTATTTACTTTGTTCATATAACATAACATTGATTTGTCTTCTTCACTTTGCTAACTAACAATAACACTTCTCTTGATTCTTCTTCCTTCATGGATAACCAACTTCCTTCCATACTTTGTAATAATGTAGGCATCCGTACATAATTTTAGCCGTAATTTTATATTTACATTAAACCAAAACAACACATTCCCTTTCGATGTCTGTGTCATGTTGAATTCAAGTTTTATACTATTTCCATAGTGACCCATTGTTCTTTGTGTTACCCACTATCAATGATAACTTTCCAACATTTACCTTCAACTTTATACTATTCTTTACACTATTCTTAAAGATGTCCCCTCAACCAACACCATTCATTTGGATCTTGTTGCAACTTTACTACTACTACTATCATACCTTATTCCTATTATCAAGTTCTCACTTTGCTCCATTGTTATTGTCATTGTTTCTCTTTCTTCCAAAAGTATCTCCTAGTGTTAATGTGATCCTTTGGACATTTCTTTGTGCATTTTATCTATGTAGACATTTAGATGCCTTATGTCATATTTTGTTGCATGTGTAGTAAATATGAATTTGTCACTTGTGACAATCATACCCTCTTTCTGGTCATTTGAAGAATCTAAGACCTTTGTCTTTTCCCTTACCTATTGCAACATTTTCCTATGACATTTTTGCATTTTCAATGTGCACATCCTCCATCTTTTATATGGAATTACCTCTACTACCAATGCCTCATCCTCTATTGAAATTCCTTCTACTATCATTATGCATTAATCTCTCCTTTAATTTTAAAGCATAATGGTAAGCCTCCTTTATTAGATGCAACTTATACAAAATCATCTCACCTTGAACCAGGGTATTTTTTAAGGTTTATAAAAGTGTACTTAAGTATAGTATTCTAGGCGATTATTTTGGATTGAAAAAAACAAAAATATAGATTGGTAGGCGAATATTAAATTTGAAACATGCAATTTACTATTGAAACTTGTAAATTTTGACGAATATTATGATAAAAAAACATATTTTACGTAAATATATGCGATATTAAAAACTAAAAATGACCAAATAGCGAATTAATTTTTTGAAAAATGTCCAAAAAATAGCCAATTGGAGAAATTTCGCCTCTAAAAATTTCTTTGCCTTGAACTACAATGAGAAGCTTGTTTACATACCTTGAGACTTGTTGGTACACCCTCCTCTTGTCTAGCATGAAAATATGTCTTGCAAAACTCTTTTGTTTATTCTCATATACTTAGCTAATTTTGCCTTAGGGTCTACAATTACTTGGATAACATTTGTTTGTAATCCATGAACAAGACCATTTCTCACAACTTTAAATTATATTTTCCCTTTCAAACATGCTTATGTTGCACAAAATACCACCAAATGGCGTTGTGCCCTTTCAACTTTGTGATTTGAAATTTTATCATTTGGGGGGTCTCCCCTCCTTTTAAGCGTGTATCTTTCCCACGTATTAATCTATCCAATAAAATCATTTTCTTTCAAGCTTCTACCATAAAAATAAACCTCTATATTTGTATCTTTCTTGACCTTGAACAACCTCACAATCTATCCCACAACATCTCATTCAATCTACTCTACCTTCTTTGTCTTATTCAAGTTTTGAGCCACTTTTATTGGATTCTTTAAATCATTGTCTACTTTCTAGCTCCTACATTCTTCTCCTTATTCTTCTACTTGTCCACCTCTTCTCGCAATTTATTATCACACAAGTTCCACCCTCTCTCTTTCTCTCAAAGGTCAAATCTGCACTAACACCAAATTGAAAAAGTTGGGGACATGATGTTACAAATCTAAATTTGGTGGCATAGAGATACACTAACATAATAAAGACTAGATGTTATAGGTCAAACTTGCACCTCTCCGTCCGTGATCACCCTGAGCTGCTGATCACACAAAAGGACAACTTGGATGGAGGAGCATGTTGACCTTGGATGTTATGACAACTCATCCCATTTCCTGAAAATACTGGAAAACATACAAAAATATCATTTTGAGGTATGAGCGCTACTCTACTTAAATAGACTAGCGCCCATACGCGACTCCAGTGCATAATAGTAGCGCCCATATCAATATATACGCTACTCCTTCTTATCAAAGTAGCACTCGGAATTTAAAACTAAATGAGCGCTATTTATCAAACAATAGAGTAGCGCCCTATACGCTACCCCACTGTGTGATAGTCGCGTATATCTTAAAAATGATTAAAAAATATATTAATCCATCGAAGAGGATTAGTTGAAGTCAGTTTCTTAACTTCCCCAACCTCCTCATCGACTTGAACTGCTTCCTTAAACCTATAAATTCCTAGAAGGCTAAGGGAGCAGGGTTAGAAGAAATTATGAATGCAAATGATTACTAAAGAATGAGAGGATGAGTTAATGGAGAAACTTTAAGACATTGGAGAAACTGTTACAGAAGACATTCAGACCAGAGCAGAGCCAGAGCCCAGGATCTAGTTGCAGGAGCCTGCTTCATTATCAGGTATATTTGTACTGCATACTATTTTGACAAATAAAGGTTGAAGTGTTTCCTTGTTCCAATCTGAAGGTGTTATAAAATGGCATTTTGAGTTGGATTTATTTTGGTCAATACTGGATATTAAACATAATCTTTGTTTATTTTATGGTTTATATGTTGCCCAAAGTGTTTGAGGAAGGTATTGTTGTTGCAGGTTTGCTGAAAGAAAGTAGATTTGAGAGCTGGACACAAGACTGGATCAAGGCTAGGATCAGACTCCAGTAAAAGGTATGTTCTCTAAATCTGTAATCTATTTCTTTTGTAAACACCTCTGTAATGACATAAATGCACTTACCTGTCACCCCAACCAAGTTGATAGTTTAGTTTCCTGACTATAGGGTAGAAATATCCGCCAACAGACTGGCGACTCCGCTGGGGAAATAGAGTTTTTGGCTTTAGGAAACCATTGTTTTTGGATGTCTTCTCGGTTTATTTTGATTTCTTCGATGTGTTAAGAACCTTTTTAGGTGTCCTTTGTTTTGGCTTGCCTGCTTTCATCAGTTTTCATACATTCCAAGGTCAGTTTCCTAGCCTTTGAAATATGAGCGCTACTTTTACATATACACAGTAGCGCCCATACGCTACTGTTCTGTATATACAGTAGCGCCCGTTTTGGCATGGGCGCGAGTTGCTCTACTGCACAGTAGAGTATATTTCCTGAAGCAGTCATTTTTTATTTTTCTTGCTTTTTATCCCTATGGTGACTTACTGACTTTGCTGTAGGATTCTTGGGATGATTGCATAAGGTTTTTAATTGTTGATTCAAGTCATAGAACCACTCCTTAAAGTTTTTTCATCTTTTAAACCATTTGTTGACCTTTGGATCTTTTTTGAGACCTTTTTGACTTATTTGGAAGACTTAGTGGTGTTTGGTGACGAACATTTTCACTTTTCTTTTCAGACCCTGACTGCTTTTGCCCATTTACAAACCTGTGCGCTCCTGTGTCTGTTGTTTGTGGTGAAGTTGTCTGCTCTCTACTATCCCTGTCCTTTGTTTAGGGTTTGGTCTTTGGTAGAGCTTCTAGGGTGTCTTCTTTTTGTCAAGTTTCATTTTCTTCCGAGACTTTTTTGTCTTTTGATGGTCACAAGTGCTTTTTAAGCAGCTGTAGGCTAGTTTCACCTCTCAGTTTTATTCGTGTTAGTAGGGCAGCCTGCTTGTCTACTTGTACTTGGCTTTGTGGTCTTGTTAGGGTTAAACACTTTAGGTCAGTCCTTAGGTGTTCTCTCCTTGGTTTTCTCCCACTTGATGTCCAAGTTTATAGGCTTTTTCTGAGTAAAAAACCTGTAGATCAAGCCTTTCTCGAGTTAGGTTTCAATAGCTATAGGCCCAAGAACATTTGCCATACTTCCACTCTTTTGCATAAGAAGTTTTTATTTGGCTTTCCATTTTTACATAGTTCTTTTTCGGTCATTGAAAAAGCAAAAAAAAAATTTGGTACTTTAAGTTAAATAGAACTTGTTTTTGTCAATGCAAAATAGCTTAGAATATTTTGTTTAATTCAAAAAGAAAACAAAAATTAGTAGGAAAGTTTGCTTAGATTTTCATTTTTGAAAAAGGTAGATAAAAAAATAAAAAATAAAAGAGTTTTGTTGTAAGAAAATTTGAATATATTTGCATTTAGTTTTCTTGTTATAACCACGTTCACACACTTACTATCCCTTTTGCGTAATAAAAGCCCTTAAAATTTATTAATAAAATGAACTAGAAACCTTTTCTTTTTTAGGGTACACTACACCAACTAGTTTTGGTTAGGGTCTTGGGTTTAAATCACCTTAAACCACCCAAGATCACACATTGCGCAATAATCGTAGTGAGATTATCATTTAGGCAAATCCACCTCACTCAAAATTTGCCTGGGAGCATATGCAGTAGGTCAATGTGAGATCAGTTCGTGGGAATACCTCTCCTACTTTCTGTTCGAGCATACGCCAGGATCGGATAGCGTATTGGGGACTCTTTCGAGTTTCGGGCTTAGCTACCCTGCCCACACTTTCTGATTCGACCGGTGACTGTTCCCCCAGGAATTTTCGGTGGTGTGGTATCCTTAGTATCAGACTTCTAGGTTCTTACACAGGTGACAGCAGAGGGTATATCTGCTGTACCTAGGACAGACGTGGGAGGAAATCCCTTGCAGGTCTTTGGGAGGGCGGTTGGGTGATTCCAGCGCTTGCACCCTTAGTCATTGTATTGTGGACCCCGGGTAACTGTTCTTCATCCTTCGTTGATCTGTTCTGGGCCCTCATCATCCCAGACTCTTCTCCGGAAGGCACCTTTGTTTGACTGGTTTGTATACTTAGGAATTTTTAGTTGGTGTGTTGTTTGCCCCCTAGTCATAGTGGCCACTAGGTTCTAGGCTGTTTGTTGGATATCTATAATCACGGAGAATCAACAACTCCGTAGATCGAGAAGGATTCAAAACCTTCCACCTGTTAGAACAGAACCTATACAACCAGCTACAAGACAGCGGGTAAACCCCAGTATTTCTTCAGAAATTACCTCTGAAATAGAATTGCTTGAAGAAATACTTATAACAGAAAACCTTGAAACTGAGGTTCCTGAGGAACCATCACCAGGTATCACAGATCAACAACATTTTAGTACTGTTGAGGTGGAAGATCTTACTTCCGCGGAGTATAGCACTCCTTTCAATCCTCCCTTAACTAACACTAGAATTCCGTTGCTGTCACCTGTTGGTTTCCAACAGCCTCTTTTCAGTGCAGATCTTTTGCTTCCCGATTATCTGATGACTAATACAGGAGGTGAACCAGGGGGTCCCCAAACTCCCACTTTAGGTATGAATACCAGCACAGTTAACCCTTCTTTTACGGCTACATCTAGTCAGGCACAAACTACGTCGGTGCCTACTCCATCTTTCAGTTTTAACACTAGTACTTTAGGAATGCCTAGTTTCACAACAATGGCATCTATTCCCACGTCTACTGTTAGACCTAGCAGTATGGCCAACTGTGCAACACCTTCTACTTCACAACCTTTATATCAGATCCCCAGTACTTGGGTTTCCACACCTGTGGTAGGACCAAGTGTTTCAGCAAACATGCCAGTCATGGGTACCATGACTGCACCGTCCACATCAGCTTCGGCTGGTTTCAACAACTTTGTAGGCCCTAACTTGACTCAGGGTAGCATGCCTGCAAATAATGTCCCTTTTTCCTTATTCTCAGGGGGAGGGGGCAACTTTTTCAACCAGCAATATGGCGGGGCTAACACCCAGCCACAATGGACGAACCAACAAAGCACTAATCCGCTCTCGTATGGGTGGGGAAATTTTAATCATTCTTTCTCGCAACAACAACAACTGGCAGGGGGCAACCCCTACCAACAAATACCTGGGGGTAACCCCTACCAACAGTTAACTGGGGGCAACCCCTATCAACAGTTGGTAGGTGGAAACTCCTACCAACACATGGCCGGGGGCAACCCTAATCACCAAATGGCTGGGGGCAACCCCTACCAACAATTCATGGGACAAACAATGGGTGCTTTCCCTTATCAAGCTTCATCTTACCGGCCTCGTCTACCTTTTCTGGCAACTTTGAATTTGCCAGACCTTTCGAAATTGACAAATGCAAAATCTCACGGGGAATGGTCTAATACTCATGTATGAGTGGCCAAAATAGATATGATAGCTTATTGTAGTTTGGATCTCTCAACTCTCATCTTTACCACTAGGTCTACCAATGTGATTAGTTAACCCCAAATCTATCATGATATTTAATAGTTTCCCTAACTTATTAACTTTCTTTTTGACTCTTCATCTACCTATTTGGCCCTTTTGTGCCTATCAACTCTTCAATATTTTACTAGGTCGTGTGACCTTTCATCTTCCCTCAGTGTGTTTCCTTGGACTTTATCATGTTGTATCTTCATGTCATGCCAATTGTTGTAAGGATTATTACACTATTCTTTAAAGGTAGACTTTTCTCTAATACCAAAATGACATAGTTGGGGGCATTGTATTCCAACTTTGACCTTGGTGGAACAAGCATCTTGCAATTATTTGGTGAGATAGATATAAGAATTACTCAATAAACACTTGAACTTTGTAATCAGGTGGCAATATGCACAATCGCATTACGAAATGATCTAGTACTCATGTATGAGTGGTTAAAATAGATATGATAGATTATAATTTGGATCTCTTAGCTCTCATATCCACTACTAAGTCACTAAGTCTAGCTAATGTGATTGTCTAACCCCGACTCTATCATGATATTTATTATTTTCTCCAAATCCTTAACTTGCTCTTTGACTCTTCATCTATCTCTTTTACCATTTTGTTTCTTATTAACTCTTCATCTTACTTGGTGGCATGACTTTTCATGTACCCTTAATGTGTTTCTTTGGTCTTTATAATGTTGCTTACATTGCATCATGCCAATCCATGCAAGCATTGTCACACTATTCTCCCAAAGGTTGACTTTTCTTTAATACTAGTTGGGGGCATGGTGTTCCAACTCTGACCTTGGTGGAACACACAACTTATAATTCTTTGCTGGCATAGAGATAATTCACTAAAACACTAAACACTTTAACTCCACAATCATGGAACGAGATGCATAATATCACGTGGAAATGGTCTAGTATTCATGTACAAGTTGTCAAAATAGATATTATAGGTTATAGTTTGTATCTCTCAACTCTCATCTCTACTATTGTGTATATTTAATGTTATTGGTTAACCCCAACTCAATCAAGTTATTTAGTAGTTTCCCTAACTCCTTAATTTCCTCTTTTACTATTTTGTTTCCTATCAACTCTTCAATATCTTGCGCGGTAGCATGACCTTTCATCTACCCTTAGTATGTTGCCTCAATTTTTATTATGTTGTTATCTTCATGTCATGCAAATCCATGCAATCATTGTCACATCACACTAATCTCTCAAAGGTAAACTTTTCTCTAATACCAAAATAACATAGTTGGGGGTATTTTTTTCCAAATCCAACCTTGGTGGAACAAACATCTTACAATTCTATGTTAGCATTCAAATAACTATAACACAATAAACACTTGTACTTTGCAATCATAGAACTAGATTCATGATCTCATGTTGAAATGGTCTAGTACTCATGTGTGGATGGTCAAAATAGATATTATAGATTGCAAATTGTACCTATCAACTCTCATCTCTACTACTACGTCTAGCTAATGTGATTGGCTAATCCTAACTCTATCATGTTATTTGTTATTTACCCTATCTCCTTTAACTTCCTCCTTGACCTTTCATCAACCTATTTGACCCTTTTGTTACCTATCAACTCTTCATCTTACTTAATGGCATGATCTTTCATCTACCCTCAATGTGTTTCCTTGGTCTTTATCATGTTGTTATCTTCATGTCATCCCAATCCATGTGAGCATTGTCACACTATTATCTCAAAGGTGTACTTTTCTCTGGTACCAAAATGACATAGCTAGGGGCATGGTGTTGCAACTTTGACCTTGGTGGAACAAGAAACTTACAATTCTTTGGTTGCATAGAGATAACACTAACACTTGATAAACACTTGAACTCTACAATCACATAACTAACATGGGTAAATGGTCTTGCATTCATGTATGGGTGGTTAAAATATATATTATTCATTATGCTATGGATCTCTCAGCTCTCATCTCTACTGTTGTGTCTAGCTAATGCAGTTGGCTAACCCCAACTCTATCATTTTATTTATTATTTTCCTTAATTCCTTAATTTTCTCTTTCTCTTTTCATCTACCTCTTTGACCCTTTTTTTCCTATCATCTCTTCGATATCTTACTTGGTTGCATGACATTTCATCTACCATCAATTTGTTTCCTTAGTCTTTATCATGTACGTATCTTCATGTCATGCCAATCTATGTAAGCATTGTCACACTAATCTCTCAAAAGTTGCTATGATATCAATTACGGGCATGGTGGCACAAGCAACTTGCAATTCTATGATGGAATATAGAACACTACCATAATAAACACTTTAACTCTACAATCACATAATTATATGCACAATCTTTGGGGGAAATATTAGTACTCATGTATGAATGATTAAAATTAAAATTATAGATTATAGATTGGATCTTTCAACTCTCATACCTACTATTAGGTCAAGCTGACGTGATTTGCTAACCACAACTCTATCATGTTATTTATTATTTTCCATAACTCATTTACCTTCATCTTCGACACTTCATCAACCTCTTTGACCCTTTTGTTTCCTATTGACTCTTCATCTTACTTGGTGGCATGACCTTTCGTCTACCCTCAATGTTTTTCCTTGGTCTTTATTATGTTTTTATCTTCATGTCATGCCAATTAATGTAATGATTGTCACATTATTACATGCCACAACTTCAACCATCTTCCAGAAGCTCTTATTCCATCTCACCTTATCTGTTCCTTGCTAGCATATTTTGTGAGCTTCATACTCAACTATCACATGATTTAATCTTCCATGAAAAAATTGCATTGTGCATTATATTATATATGTTCATAAAAATCCCAATGAGCTCACAATAATCTATTAAATATTTATCCCTACATTAATGTCATTTCCATCTACCCTACAATGTTCACACTCTTACTAAATTTCCCATGGCTAACTCCTACATCAATGAACAATCAAACACTCTTACTAGATTGTCATGGCTACTACATCAGTAAACAATGAAACACTCTTACTAGATTTCCAACCTCGACCCTACCCTTGACCCCAATCACAACTCTAGTGGGTTAAGATATGATGGTGTGTCCCCTGTTGGAACAAAACACCTATATTGAGAACACCTACAAACAAAACAAACAAATTTAGCATAATTCTTTAATACTTATTATAGTTCCCTCCAAAAATAATAATTATGTGATTGCATGTGGAGTACAATGTTCATTGGCAATGCAAGAATTCCTTACTCTTTCCATGTAAGGAATTGATACTCTACTATGTCGAACAATATAATCTACAAAGTACAAATCTTGTTTTAGATTTAGGTAAGTGCGTGGTTGACCTATCTCTTAAATTTTTAATGTCATGCTATTTTTTATGCTCGAGAAGGACTATTTGGTTAGGGAATACATATATTTCTTAGGGAAAAATAAAGGGCTAGGTACTTTGGTGAATACTTGGAGGATAGAGTTTAAAGCCACAATTATGATGGTGGCTATGAGCTTGGTATTTTGAAGTTCCCTTACAAGGGAATTGTTTGGTTACTTTGCAAACGGATTGGAGAAGAAAACACTAAACACATGACCAATGTATGTTCCAATGGATAGATGATACACTAAGAATGACACCAAGGTTAATTAAACAAGGTCAATAATGGTTCAATATGTAAACAACTTCACGGTTTTAATGACTCCAATTACTTTGACATGCCTCTATATGTGGCAAATCTTATTTTGTTATGGAAAGGATTCAACAAAAAAACCACCATCAACCCTATATTGGACCCTATTTAGTTTTAGCATCATAAGGTGTAATGGAGGAAGAATAACGTAAGTAACAAATTTATATCGGGGTTTACAGTTTGGAAGTGGTTAACTTCAAAAGACAAGATTTTTCTCAAGGGAAAAACAATTTAGTTTTATTAGAAGCTCATATATACAAAGGAGCTTATGGCTTCCATGTTGAACCTCATATTTTTCCCAAATTTGTTTTAGACCATTATGTTTTCATGGAATTTTACTAACAAATCACTTAAGCTTATCATTGGTTTTCTTAGCATAGAAATACATTTTTTTATGTTCATCACTTTTGGAGGTATATTTATGCAAAATGTTGGACATGTGTATAAATCATAGAGACCTAAAGAAATGCAACTTATTGCATACCAAAGGTTCTAACACATTGTGATCCCAAAGGTAACCTTCAAGGCTATATGCACTTGAAAGGTGGATAGTCTAGGTAAGCTATTGGTTTTCCAAGAGAAATAGTATAAGCTATGAAACCTCCAATTTATGATTGGGTAAGAAGAAGGATTAAAGATGAAGTCTTAAATGTTAGAGGGTTAAGCCATTTAGCTTTAAAGTGGGGAATGAAGCTAAATATGTTAATACAAATTAGAATGAAGATGATGGTGAAAAAGAAGAATGCATGGAGAATGAAGGTCATGTATCATTGTATGGAGACGACGACGACGATGATGATGGGGATAGTAAATTTCAAACGTCATAGGGTCAACAATTCATCAAATATTGCTCAAGTTGATATGTGAGCATGCATCACCTTTTTCTCATCAAGAAACATCTCCTTACAAATAACAAAATCCCCAAGAAGCTCTTTATTACCTCCCATATAGGAAGGCATGTAAGACAAAATCAAGACAAAGTCCTTGTAGTTATCCCCCAAATCCTAAATCCTAGAACTTGGTCAATAAAGGCACCATAAGGGAAGATTGGGGAAGAAGTGACAACAATGATGATATAATGAGAAATAACAAGAAAAGGGAAATCACAAAAGGTCTCCTTATTTACAAAGCAAGTATTAAGATTATTAAGAAGAAACAATTAGATGAAGAAGCAATTGATGGAGGAGGAGAGGCACTCCTCCAAGAGGATCAAATATAAGAATTTGTTAAACCACCATGGAGCAGGAAAGGAGGCACTCTCTATAAATATCAAATAGAAGAATTAGTTGAAGCACCATTATAAGAACCAAAACCTCTCGTTTTGGTTATTATAAAAAAGTAAACAACTAAGAGAATCAATTTGGCCTAAAGTAAAGGATTAGGTGTAAGTAATCTTAATTCAAAATCCTGATTTGGAAAAAGATGTAATTGTTATTTTAAACATAATTGTTCTCATATAATATTCAAATATAATCAATGAGAACATATCTGCCTTGGCCAAAACTATTATCCTGAAGAGATCACCACATATACGGCCTTGTTCAAACAATTTCGTGATGTCTTTGCATGGACCTATGAGGAAATGCCAGGGATTGATCCTGCCATTGTTTTACATGAGATCCGGACATATCCCGACGCTAAACCTGTCCGACAAAAGTTACATCTCATGCACCCTAGAAAAACTACGGCTATTAAGGCTGAGATCGAAAAGTTGTTGAAGGTCGGCTTCATCTATCCCATTCCCTTAACGGATTGGGTCTCTATGTCGTCCCTATTACCAAAAAGCAGGGCACCATTAGGGTTTGTGTCGATTACAGGGATCTGAATAAGGCTTGTCATAAGGACAACTACCCTATCCCGTTCATCGACCAAATCATCGACAACTGCGCTGGAAGCGTCATATTCTCTTTTATGGATGGTTGTTCCGGTTATAATCAGATTGAGATCCACCTGACCGATCAACACAAAACTGCTTTTATCTTCCCATGGGGTACGTTTGCCTATCGCAAACTCCCCTTTGGCCTAAAAAATGCTAGTGATACATTCCAGTGGGCCATGTCATGTGCTTTTCATGATGTGAAGGACTTTGTAGAACCATATCTTGACAATCTCCCTGCTCATTCAAATCGTCGTGAGTTCCACATTGATCATCTGACGACAGTATTCCTCAGATGTAGACAGTATAGTATCCGTATAAACCCTCACAAGTGCATATTCTGTGTTGGGTCGGGATGCCTCCTAGGTTTCATTGTTTCCAAAGACGGGATCAGCATTGATCCCCTTAAGGTGGAAGCCATTGTTTCTCTCCCACCTCCCACTGACATCACAAAACTTCAAAGTTTGCAAGGGAAGGCAAACTATCTGCGGCGTTTTGTATGTAATTTCACTGAGAAGACATAGGGATACATAAGATTGTTAAAGAAGGATGTCCCCTTCATTTGGGATGATTATTCCCAACAATCCTTTGACAACCTAAAGCATGCCATAACTCATGCTCCCGTGTTGCAACCTCCCAACTACCCCAAGGATTACATCCTTTACCTTATTGCTTCCACTACCATGATTTCCATGGTCTTGGTCCAGGGAGACAACAATGCCCAGGAACATGTGATATACTACTTGGGTAAGGGTGTTCTTGACCCCGAAACTCGTTACTCACATGTCGAGAAACTCGCTCTCGCAGCAATCATTATTGTCCAGAAGTTTCGCCATTATATATTGAACCGCACTACCACTATCACAGTCGACTCTAACCCTAAGTACCACGTTCTTACACGCCAGGTGCTCAGGGGAAAATATTCCCACTAGATCATGATTCTTCAGGAATTCGATCTCCAATTCGAGAAGGCCAAATCAAAGAAATCTTTGGTTTTTGCGGAGCTCATCTATGAACTTCCCCGTACTGATCCAGGAACTGAGCCCATCGACTCCATCCCCGATGAGTCGTTGTTTCTCATTAGTACGTATGACCCATGGTATGTAGACATCACGTTGTATCTCCAAACCCAACAGTTCAACCCTCAACTATCTCGTGACAACTGCCATCATGTGCATCACCACCCCAAGTACTACTTGATCATCGGTGATACCTTGTATCGTCGTGGTGTCGATTCCATCCTTTGACGCTGCCTAACTTACGAGGAGGATGAACACGTTCTAAATGACTGTCACTCTGAGGCATGTGGCAGTCATCTTTCTGGGATGGATACAACCCAGAAAATGTTACGCACTAGATATTACTGGCCTTCCATATTTAAGGATTGTATCGAGGCCGTCAAGAAGTGTCCTCCCTACCAGCTTTTTCACCACAAAAAGTGCTCGCACCCAGCCCCTTTACATTCTGTTATTTCCATTGGCTCCTTTTCTAAGTGGGGCATAGATTTCATGCACTATAATCCTACCTAGGCCGAGGGGCATGGTTAAGTCATGGTTTCCATTGACTATTTTACCAAGTGGGCCGAGGCTATGCCTACGTACAATGAAGATGGAAAAACCTCCACACTCTTTATGTTTAATCACGTCATTGCAAGATTTGAAGTCCCGAAAGCCATCGTTATGGATCATGGATCTCATTTCCAAAACAAGATGGTGGACGAATTGAGTGCCAGATTGGGTTTTCGCCACGAGAAATCAACTCCTTATTACCCACAATCTAATGGACAAGTAGAGGCCATCAATAAGGTCTTGAAAATCATGATCCAACCCATGGTGGGTTCACACAGGTCGAACTGGCACAACATGCTCTTTTCAGCCCTATGGGCATATAAGATTTCCGTTAAAACTGCCACTGGGTTCACTCATTTCCAATTGGTTTACGAATTGGAGGTAGTTTTACCTATTGAGTGTGAGATTCCATCATTGAAACTTGCAGTCAAAATTTTTCCAAACACTACTGCCAAGGAAGAACGCTTTCTACACTTGGTGATGAGCCCAAATTATAGGTATCCTATAGCCTTTTTGCCACAGTAAAGCGCAATATATGATGAATGAAATACACCTGTTTTGTGGAAAAATGTATTTACTTTGATTATTTAATAAGGATGTTTAGAGATTATTCTTTTTATGTTAAAAGAGTTTTTCTGCATGCTAACCCTGGAATGAGCAGGCATAAACAGGGTGTGAAGGTCTTGAGGTATCAACGAGAGTCAAAGCTCGAGACTGCAGATAACAAAGGGGTTTAGTGCTCATATCTCCCTAAGTTCTAGAGAATCCCTGATTAAGAGGATCGTCATTCATGATCATAGATTAGGTTAGAATTAGAGACATATATATATGGACCTCTTGGGTAGCGAGGGGGTCTTGTTGCTATTTTGTAGAATCAATCGTTTATGCATTTTTGTATTGCGAAGATAGTTTGTGTTAAAGACTTTTCCTGAACCATGAAGTTATTATTTTAATAAGAATACTGATGTTACTTTCAAGCCCGCGTTTATAAGTTTTCCATACTCCTGAGTACGGGTTGGGGAGGGCCCCTCCAACACGTAAGTAATGAGTTTTACTCTGTTTTCAGGTATTTTCCATATGTACTGTGCATTGATTTAATCTCTATCGCATCTGGAAGTATTTTGATGGCATTTGAATAACATGGTTTTATTTCAGTACTAAAGCGATCATTTTGATTCAGTATAATATCTGTAGTTGGTTACAGTGCATTCCGTAGTTTGGTAAAACTCTTTCCGTAGTCCTGTAGCTGCATTCTGCACAAGCATATTTTGACATTTGTTTTCATGCATTCTTATATTAGTTCTAAAACAATGATTCAGGTCTAGGAGCTCATGCATATTTCCCTTATAGGAGTTAGATCATAGAGGTTAATTACTTTCTGTTCTTTGGTTTAATTAATGATCATCACTTTGAGTGTTTAATCCGAATAGATAGGATTGATTACTTTTCAGCATTGGATATTTACGTTCTGGATTTGGTTTTTAGTATTTAAGTTTTTAGATTAGACTTTCAATATTCAGCACTTGATTTTCAGTACTCACTTCTTAGATTAAAATCTCAGCTTTCAACATTTTATTTCTAGACTAAGTTTATCAAGCTTTCAGCATTTCAATTCTTAGTATAGATTTGCAATTTTCAGCATTTAATTTCTTAGCATAGGAATTTGTGATTCATAGATTCACAATCTTTTTAGCTCACTTTCTTCTTTGATTAGAGAACCTTTAAGATATATACCAACACCCCAAACATGATGAATACTATTCTATAGAGCACATACAGTGCTAGCACCTCTGAAGTTTGTACGTCCCCTAGTCGATGATTAAAGTATACTCCTGGTCTAGCTGCCCTAATTAGGCATCCATTCCTGGAGACCACCACTTGGCTAAACTCGATGAAACTCGCTGCAATGTTGCTCTTGCTAATGAAGCACATAAAAAGTGCATCAAAGCCCAATACAACAAGTCATTCAAGCCTCGTATCTTTAACGAGGGAGATTTGGTCCTCACCTATGACCAAAAACATGATAAGCATGGCCTATATGTCGTTAAACGTGTATTGGAGAAGGGAGCATATGAACTTGAATATTATGATGGGATATATTTGGGAGAGCCTCGCAATGGGCTCTACCTGAAGCGGTCCTATGCCTATTTTTTTGCATTAGTACTCTATATATACTGTACATGGTGTGTGTTTTATGTGGTGTGACACTTTGCTTTAGTGTGATAGGATCTTTGCTTTACGCTTATACCATGTTCTGTCTGCATGTGCAGATGGAAACCTGTTTTGGATTCGCTGACGGCGCCAACCAGCATACCCTTGACCTCACTTCAGAATCTTGGGTACTTTATTCCCCTACCGGAGAGATCATTAGTTCAGGAGGGAGTTTTCTAGTGTATGCGACCAACAACGTCGTCGAGTATCATGTGGTGATTGGAGCCTTAACTGATTCTCTTTCCTTAGGCATGGACCACATTGTCATCCATCTTGACTCACAATTAGTGGTCTCCCATCTTAACCGTGTTTACGCTATCTATGACCCCACGTTGCTCCGTCTTTTCCAACGAGTACGTCTCTTGGAGAAGTCCTTTGAAACCGTTCAATACCTGCACATTTCGAGCGACATGAATATTATTGTTGACTCCATGGCCAATTTTATATTAGATTGGTACATTGCACATACATGAAACATTCAAAAATGTAAAAACGACATGACATGTAAATAATGTATAAGCAAACACATACAAGATCCCATAATCATCAATAGAACACAATATATAGAGCCGCAAATAGAGTTTTGTATATATATCATGTCGGTATAATACAAAAATGTGGTACTAGTACAAAATCTGAAGCACATGAGATTTCAGTAAAATATCCTCTACAAAAATATGAATCCCATGGCTTTCAGTATATACATACATATATGAGCCTAGTCCATAGGACGCTCATGGTAACAGACAATGGCCCTAGCTACTTTTGGAAGTAGAGAACCAAAGAGCGCGGATGCCCCCACAGTTTTCCGCTGATAGCAATGAGGTAGATCGTGTATGGATGGCTTCGGGATATCCAGGGTCAACCTCTGGAGATTCTCCTCTAGCTCATCTAAATCCTCCATCACATCACACCCTGCAGCTGCCATCTCTCATACCACTCCTCTCTGCGCAATCGGAGAAGCACCAGGACGAGACGGGCCAACATCTGCACCAAACATGTATCAATCATCAATACTACTCCAAAAACATAAAAAAAATAAAATGAAAAAACAAAACAGGGTTTTCATTCTTACCTAGATCTCCCCACTGCATGTACTCAAGAAGAACTAAGTTCGAGTCCCCCCTGAAATCAGTACCCTCGTAGGGGTAATCCTCTATCATGAGGAGTTGTCCCCTCAACCATCTGAGAAAAGGAGCACTGTAACTGATGATATGACCACCACCACTGTGGTAGGCCATCACCTCGGACCACCAGACCATAGGCGGATCTCTCAGATCCAAATCATCTATCTCTACCTGTGGGGGTAGATGTGGAACCCGCTCTAGGAAAAATGAGACCATGATCGACCCATAGCCAAACTGCTTCAGCTCACCATGTTGGCATTTGGTGAGTTGATCCCTGAGGTTCATGAGGAGCCCCTCGCACTAGTTGAAAACTGTGGGAGCCATACACTCTTCTACATACAACATATGGGCCTTGGTGGCCAGGTGAGGAGCCCTGATCCCCACCATCCTCTCAATGGTAAACAAGAGCATGCGCAGAGGACAGTCCCTCACACCCTTGATAGGAATTTTACCATCAACCATCTGTGTGCCAAGAGTGCACCACTGGGCCACTAACTCCTCAGTATTTCAGTCACTCCCTTGTGACCCCGACAAAGACATTGGAGCTCCCCGTTGGGACAACCCTATCAGAAAGTAGATATCCTCTGTGTTTGTCGTCAATGTATGAACACCAACCCAGAAGTATTGTTGTTCTGGATCCCAACATCTGATCAAGTACTCTAGCAACGGTACTTGGGTCCTCACACCCTAGATGTGAAAGTACTTAAGCAACCCGCAGTTCTGCAATGCATCCATACATTGTGGATCGTTGGATGCTTGGGCATCGTCCATTTCATGCTCTCTTTCTCTCCACTGAACCATTTTCTCTTTCCACACCTATTCAAATAGTATTAAAACATCCATTAGAAGCTTTCCATGCTTTCAAATTCATCAAATTTTGGTGTGTCATTGAGTTTGTAAGGCCGAGTTGTGCCGACGCACCCCGTCAATACAGACAGGGCACCACCGGCGCACATCACCCTTACGGGAAAGGCGCCAGCAAGCCGTAGGCGCACTTCTCGTAAGGGGAAAGTGTGTCATCCTGAAGGTGCATTATCCCCTCATTACACCAGCCAAAAAACCTAAAAAATGGAAATAAAAAGCGACTTTACTCCACTGAAAATGAAAAGGACAAGTTTTAGGCTTACCTGACACTTACAACGATGAAAATGGCTGACCAGAGATCCCACAATCGGTAGTTGAAAATTGACTCCAAATGGTTTTTTTTTACCCTCCCAATTTGGTAAGAAGAAATAGTAAATAATTTTTACTATTTGCCATTTTTATATTGAAAATGGAATATTCTCTTTTTGATTTTTTTCTTTTTGGATCATTCTTACTATAATTGGGGATATTTCTATGTCTGAATGCCTAATTGATCATTTTGACCTAGTTTTTGGAGTCTACAGGCGAAGTAAAGTGCCGTGTTAAAACCTTGGGTTGCGATCGTAGTGATCTCACGCCCGTTATCAGGTGTGAACAACTCTTCAAGCATTTTTGTGTTATTATTTTGCTTGTTAAATTGAACATTAATGACACCGAGCTTACTCTTTGTTCTTTCTTGTGCTCGTAAAATGATGATAATAAGTCACCGAGTTGTATTTTATTGTTTTTTTGGGCTCGTTAAACTCCCATGAAAAATGAACCCCTTGGAGTCCTTCTTTAAGCTCTTTTCAGGCTCCCTAAATACTAAAAGATCGCCAAGCAAACTTGATGTTTTCACGCTTGTAAAAGTATTTGAATGATCATCTTTCTGGTGATAGTTTATCCTTTTTTTGGACCAGGAGGCACTACTTACGAAAAAGGAACACTCTAGCCAATCATGACTTGAAGAGTTCTCTTTCATGTTGTTTTATCCTTTTTCGGGTGAAGAGACTAGCTTTTACGAAAAAAGAACCTTTGGATTCCTCTTTAGTTCTTTTCACTCTCTAAACATGAAATGACGCTGAGTTTACCTTCTTTGGACTTGTTAAAATCTAACATCGAAGGGCCCGTTTTGGGACGAACCACTCCTATCCTAGGTTCGTAAAATATTTGGGATTGGACTCGTCCATGGGATGATCTATATCGAGCATCTGTTACCCTCCTCAAGATCGTTAAAAAAAAAAAGAGGTACTCATCAATCATGATGGGGATAAGGGAAGAGTTTCTATTTCATTGTAGTTACAACAGTACATAGTCACTGTTGAACATGGCACTCATCTGCATATGCATTCAGCACTTGGGTAATCCGTTTGTCTTTGAGTCCTACTGATTCCAAGAGTCTTTTTACTCCTTTAGGTCGTCCAAAGAATGCTTCCACCATCAGTTGCATTAGGGGATTGGTATCATTCTCGTCAAGTCAATACTGCCAAGTTATGCCATGCCTATGTTCAAGAGAGGTTTGGTCATCCATTCACTATCTGCAGTCACCTTCTATCCCGTCAATCATCTCTGAGTCAGTCCCACACGTCACTCTACTGTCTGATTCACTCTAAACATATGTGATCTCATTTCATGTCGATGATGGGGGATACATCATGGCCCTCCTTCAAAGGATTCATCCTTTTCGACTTCAACACATCATCTGGGGATTGAATCTAGAAACCAATCAAGTACCTTGGGCCTACATGTCTTAATGGCAGGTTACCTCGCTTTCAACATGACTTTACATCATTGACTCTTGATTGAAAGATCTTGACGAGTGTTGAACCTCAACTCATTGATTCACATTCGATGGTATGTACTGTGATACCTTGGGGATCATTGACAATTTCCCTCACGCTTGTTAACGGTATACATCAATGACTGGTAATCAAGTGGTTTCTACCATGTTCGACTCCAAGACATTGTAATCACATGGTTAGATTTGTATCATTGTGGGTTCAACTTGAAGACCTTGGGTTAATTCATATCTCACCCAGGTTACAATGGAGATGTTTGAGTCATATCACACGGATCTACGGTTGTGTTCAGTAGCCATGACTGTGTTCAGTCAGTCTCTACTACCATGGATCTGCAGTGTATTGGTCACCAGCTATGTTATGAGTCTTACGAGGCCTGTATCTCAGAGTTGTTTGTATTGCAACAGCTTCTTCTGACCAACGTCCTTGCCTTCAATCCTTCACATTACAAAGCATTTCACTTGTCTTATTTCACCAACTTCATGCTTTGGGGGAAATTCTGTTACACCAAAATCTCGTCATCATGAGTCATGTAGCAACTTTATGTCTTAATCCCTGAAGTGCCTTGGCTAAATCATTAGGAGGAAGGTTGCTAGCCTTCTCTTTCCGCAATCTCTAGTTTCCCTAGCACACCTCGCTTCCCAGCACGAGGTGCCAGACCAAGGATGGAGCATGATATATACTAGCAGAGTGCGCCAGTGGCTCTTGCTGCCCATTTGCAAGCTGCGCTGATCCCTTTCTGACGCAAGATGACTTCATACAAGGTTCGCCATAGTTAGTTAATGTGGATAATGGGAAGCTTTGAGCGACTTCTCGAAGCTTGGTGACATGGAGGTCTATCCCTAGTTGCTATAGAGGTTGGTATTCGATCTCCTAACCTAATGGGAATATCCCTTAAAACTCTCCCCTTAATCCTCAACCTATCCTATCTCTTTAGCCTTATAAATATTGAACCTCTCTCCATTGGGAAAGGAGGAAGGACTATAGTACTCTCATGCCGGTGGAATTTCTCTAGGTGATCCCTACTCATCCTTTGGGAGGCAAACATCATCCTTTGGAGGCTTGGCTTGGATTGTTGGATGGAAGTTGCAACGTTGAGGCTTAGGTTGTGACATTCTTGCTCTATGTATTTCCCTTTATTACATTAATACAAACTCTTTCCATAAGTATTGTTGTGTTGATAATGCTTAGGATTTTCTTCCTTAACTATTAATCTAGAACAATTCATATTTAGATATGCTTTTACTGTTTGCTTGTTTTCACATGTTTGACAAGGTTTTGCAGCTCGAGATCTGAAGGCCTTGGAGCTTGGAGCAACAAAGAGGAAATGATTTGTAGATTTTAGGTAAGTTATCTACCTATTCCCTTGCATCTCTATTGATCTAGGAAAGTAGTTTGTGTTATGTACTTATTTGTTCTAGATCCACTTGGACTAGAGAGATCTTGCTTGAGTAGTTTGTCCATAAACAGTGAACACATAAATAGTGTGAGATCCAGAGTCCTCACAGACTCCATTCCTAAACTCTTCGAACAAGATACAACCATCCATGGGTCCAATGGCTTTCTTTGAAAGATAATTTGCCCCAGAATTGTTCTCTCGAAAGATATGCTTAAAAGATATATGCTCGAAAGAATTCAACCACATTCGAATACGGCCCATCCAATGGTCTAGCAAGAGGTTTGATAGTATAGCTTTTCCCAACGCCCAATCAATAATAAGCTTTGAGTCACCCACAATCAAGAAAGAATCCAATTGTCTCAAGCCGGCTACATACAGTAAGGTCCAAAGGGCCAATAGTTCCTCTTTTGTATTGGTGCCTGCCCCAGCCCCCATCCAGAGGTTAATAAAGTGCCCAAGACTGATACGCAACACCACACCGACGCCACAAGCCCTGTTGAGCTCCATTGAAAAACAAACAATCTAAGACTGCCCAGCTCAGGGGATGAAATATTGCGAGCCCGGGGGGAACTGATTGAAAACCAAACAATATGAGACTACCCAGCTTAGGGGCTGAAATACTGCGAGCCTGGGGAAACTGATTGAAAAACAATGAAATTTATATTTACTAAAAATCACTAATTATGTTAATGGTAAACTTAGTTTGGCAAGTTTGCAATCTCTCCTAAGTAGTTGCCATATAAACAAATCAATAATGTGTACCACTCATTCTTTCTCCGTGAAGAGTCCAACAAAATAAACATAGTTTTATCTATGCGAAAGGATTCTCACAATTACAAGCAAACAGCCAGCCTGGCAAATTTATAGAGACATTTCTTCAGTGCTTTTACAATACTTTTGCCGTTGAAATAGGTTTGCCCAACTTGGTTAAAGCTTAACTTCCACGTTTTTGTAATTGTATGTGGTATAATTTCTTAGAATCGGTAGAGAAACATAGAGAACAAAGGAAATGGCTTGAAAACATTGAATTACACTCAGGCTGATCTTATCTCATATGAAGATGACATCTTTTATGCTTCCTCTCTTGTAAATCAAGAAATATTCCACATTAAGGTTGATATCTAAGGATAAAATAGGCGCGACATCCAGAAATTAAGAGCAGTCCATGGACACCAATACGCTCGTGTGATGGTTTGTCCTCGAAGAAATTCCCTTGTAAATTAAATATCATTAGTCGCACTGGATATTCGACCTTTCTTTTTTATTTAATTTACAAGAACCCAATAAACATTAATAATGGAGATGTCACTCAAACAAAATGAACTCTAAAGGAAAAGAAGATAATCAACACGCCAGGTAGGGGTCGAACATACGACTTTCTACTTAGCAAACAAACGCTCTATTAACTGAGCTACAGGTGCTGTGATGATGCCCTTCGTTCCCTTGTTATTTTTTGTAAATAATAGGTTAGGAATTCATATTAGTTATCTATGTATAATCAAGATTACAAATCGAAGTGGACGTGCCGGAGTGGTTATCGGGCATGACTAGAAATCATGTGGGCTTTGCCCGCGCAGGTTCGAATCCTGCCGTCCACGGTATCAATACTATGTTTCTTTCGTTTATTGAGAAACTTGTTATATTTGAATCTTGCTGCTATTTTCAAGGAAAGTTTGCCGTCCACGGTATGAATTTTATGTTTCCTTCGTTTATTGAGAAACTTGTTATCTTTGAGGAAAGTTTGTGCTCCAGTCCCATTGCAAGGAAAATACAAATACGGATTTTGACATTAATCTTGCAGAATGTAATTTGTGCTTCAGTCCCATTATAAGGAAATTACAAATGCAGATTTTGACACTAATATTGCACGATGTATTTGTAGTTACAGTGGTGAAAATTTTCTGTGACAATCACAACCAGACTCTACTGTAATGCCAATGGATAAGAAGCATGCTCCCGCAGAGCAAGATGGCCTCCACAAAAGAGTAAATCGGCGATGATTAACCATTTAAAAGGCATCCGGTTGAAGGGGCATTCCGAGAATCGAACTCGGGACCTCTTCCACCCGAAGCGAGAATCATAGCACTAGACCAAATGCCCTCGCATGGTTCTTTGTCACTATGCAACTCTACTCTAAGAAAAGTTGCAAGTCGTAGTTACCAAATAATGAATCCATACGTGGAGAAGCAAAAATGGAGTTAAAGCATTAGGCTACTACAGGGAGAAGCAAAACTGGAATTAAAACGTCAAACTACTCCTCGTTGAGAGTGGGATTTGGATCCACCTACCTTAATCGGGCGCCTTTCAACGGTCAATTGTTTAATTAATCAATTACACCACCACCACCAAAACCTTGTTAAAAGGCAGTCAAAGGATCATAAAGCCAATTGGATTTAGAAAAAAATCGTTGTTAGTGCCTCATACAATTACCTTTAATTGTATACAACTCTGAGAATCTTTAAGAAAATTACCTTACATCGGCGCGTTCAGTTCAACTCTGCGTGCAACTCATCAACTCACCAATTGTGATCGTCAAGTTAATCGCCTTTCAAAGATTCAGTTGCTCCCTTCAGTTTTGAGCTCGTTGTCGATGGGCTTGACCTTTGTGCAGCACTCTTGACCTCAACTCTAACGAAACATGTTTACTCGCATCCAGCTGCCATGCGTCTACGTGAAGCTGCCACATATTTATAGGGATTATCATGTACACACCTTTGCTTCTGTTGACATGGGTATTATTAACTTTATGACATAATTCTTGTTGTTCATTCCCTTAACAAGCTGGCGCTCTTCAGACGGCACTGAGATCAAATCTCAGCTTCTACGGACGACCATGGATGGGCCGTAGCATGCCGTCTCGAGCGGTCTATCAATTTTGTCTGTCACAATACGACAGCTTCCATGGTCATCCCTAGTAGCTGAGATTTGAATTATTGATAGACCCTTCCAATGTCCATACGACAGCTTCCATGGTCATCTCTAGCAGCTGAGATTTGATCTCCTTGTCTTTTGAATAGCTCAATCCTGTTATTGGTATAGACAACAGGTATTGTGTCATCCCGAGAGAACATAAAGTAAATACCACTCTTAGAAGGGTGTGCACTGGATGTCCTTCAGCAAAGCAACGTTTAGAATGCTAGTTCACTGTTCCAATAGTAGCGCACATGTCATGAAATCTGTAGACAAAATAAGATTTTCATCTGAAGAGTGTAGTTTCAGCAATAAGTCATCCAGGTCAACCTAGCTATTCCATCCATAGTGTCATTTTGTGTGATCGACAGAGCAATGTGATCACGGATAGAGAAGTGCATATTTGACCTATAACAGGGGTCGTAGCCTCCTTCCAGTTGTTGTTGATAAATAAGGTGTTGGTGTATCCTTCAGTCGTAGCTGAAACATTTGGGTGTTGGTGCATCCATCAAGTTGGTGCTTGCAAACTATTTGTAAATATAATTTTGCAGTAATAGAACAAGTTGGTGGTTTTCCTAATTGGGCTTCCACGATAATATTGTGTGTTCTGTCTTCATTGTTGATTTTGTTTTAAGTGATAAAAAATTAAATAGGTAGTCTAATACTGATTCACCCACCCCTCTCAGTATTACTTGATATTCTAACAATTGGTATCAGAGCAGGATCTTCATTAAAATTTTAAGCACTTGAAGAGAGATCTTTTATCACTATGGATCAACAAGTAAAAATTTCCTCCAAGGTTCCAATATTCAATGGAGAAGATTATGCTTTCTAGAACATCAGGATGAGAAGCCATATAATGTCTCTTGAATTAGATGTTTGGATGTCTATAGAAATGGGGTACACATATCCCGAAACCCCTCCCATGAATCTTGAAGGGATAAAACAATTTGGAAGCCATGCTAAAGTTGTTAATGCAATCTTGGTTGGATTAGCCAGAACATTCTTTTTCCAAAGTGATGCATTGCAAAAATGTGAAGGAGATATGGGACAAATTGCAGACCATGTATGAAGGAGACACCAAGGTAAAAACGGAAAAACTCCAGGCTTTTAAAACCCAATTTAAAAGTCTAAAAATGAAGGAAGAAGAGAACATTTCAAAATACTTTGAGAGAATTGAGGAAATCGTTAATGCAATCAAGGGTTAGGAGAAGAATTGAAAGAAAAGGAAATAGTTGAAAAAGTACTAAGATCACTTCCAATGATTTACAATCCTAATATTTCCACACTAGAAGATAGAGAAGATCTTGACAAACTCACCATGGAGGAACTATATGGGATTCTCATAGCTTATGAAATGAGAATTGGGAAAGATAATTCTCAAAAGAAGGAAACAACTTTTAAAAAATTAAAAGTAGCTAAGAAATCTAAAACAAAGTTTCAATCAGAATACTCCGATGATGAAGAAGCACTTCTTGTTAAACATTTTAAGAGAGGTATTGGTAAGTTCAAAGAGAAATTGCCCTTAAAATGTTTTAACTATGGGGGAATTGGTCACTTTGCTTCAAAATGTACTTATCCCAAACAAGAAAACGATGATGAATGCCCCAATAACTTCAAGAGAAAAAAAAAATATTTTTAAGAAAAACAAAAGGAACACTTTCTATTCCATGGATGATAGTTGCTCAAATGAGTCTAGTGAAGATGAAGAAGCATAAAACACATATTTCATTAAATTTGGAATTATGCAAGGGATCTAGAATTTAGAACTTCAACAAGATTGAGTTTTCGAAAAATGAAAAACCAAAAAATTACTTAATTCACTCATTTCAATCTTTATATTCACCATTTTTTTATAATATTATCAATATAAGCTATATAAAATCAAATTTATATAAAGTTGAAGCATATCTTCCGAATATTAATCTTAGATTCCTTACAATATATATAAAATCAATCTACATTATTATTACAATATTATCATTATCATTAATTTACCATTTTCAATCTATATATTCACCATTTTTTTTACAATATTATCATTATAAGCTATATAAAATCAAATTTATATTAATTTGAAGCATATCTTCCTATGCTTAAACTTAGATTCTTTACATTATTTTATTATTATAATTTGTAATTTGTATTAATATTTCTTTCCTATTAATTTATCTAATGGCATTATTTGTATGTTGAAAGTATTAACCATTTTATTTATAATTTGATAAAGCATATATTGTGCATGTGTTGAATTACCATATTAGTAAGAGATTGTCGCCATTTTAAAGTGACCTAGAAAGCTATTTAATGACATAACAGTTAATGTGTTTGTTACTATAACAAATTTATGTATTGGCATAATAACTTAGTAATTCTCAATCTTGATAATGGATGGCTAGAACATGGGGGGTTTTGCTCAACTTCAAGAGACAACGAGAACTGGAAATGTCTAGGAATTAGGTGAAACCTCTAATACCATGAAGACGTACTAGCTCCTGTAGTCATTGTAATATTGTACTTGTGGATGATGACACTACCCCTAATAATCTTTAGAATATTGACTAGAAAAATAATCAATAACATATCTACGAGCAACAACATCGAAAATTAGGTCGTACTCTATTTTATTTTCTTCCCTTTATATGTATTGTCTATTGTATGCCTGAGGACATTTTTGTCAAGTATATAGCACAATAGATACTTAGGCACTTCACTTTTTCCCTTCATTTTATGGGATTATTATGAGCCCACAAGTTTCTACATGTTTTGGACATTGTTAACTATCAATTATTACTTTGGATTATGTTGATTGGTTAAGCCTAGATTCCTTTTTATAATATAAATATAATCATCTAACATTTAAAGAAATATTCATTATTCAATACTACTATATATTATGATATGTGGTTGGCACTATTTTAGAGCCAACAAGAGAAAATATTGTATTGGATAAAGTCTAAGTATACCGATTAAGGTAAAAAAAAATTATTAATTAGAATATAAATTTTATGGTACAATTGGTTTTTTTTCAAATACATGAAGAAAGAGGGAAAACCCATTCTAGTTATTGCAAGTGTCCAGCGTTTATTTTTGAAATGTTTAAACATATTACATTGAAAAAACATTAACTAGCTACTCCCATAGTAAAGTTTTTATAGACAAAGTCTATAATATGTTGTATGTCCAGTATTTATTTTTGAAATGTTTGAACATATTACATTAAAAAACATTAATTAGCTATTCCCATAATAAAGTTTTTATGGACAGTCTGTAATATGTTGCTTGTAAGTGCTTTACTGGACTACATTTGAAATCAATGAATTAGAATAGAAACATTGAAGTACATTTTTGTTTCTTACAAATACAAAAGTGAAAACCCACTAAACTTATTAAAAGTGCATTTAACAATCAATTTTTTTTATAAGTATCTGTGTGTCATTTAACAATCAAAATCAAATTATTATGAATTTTTATTATGAATAACATTGTTGAATTCTGCAGTCTTTGGCAAGGATTAAATATTGCGCGTGATCAAGGAATTAGCAATTTAACAGTCTTTGGGGACTCCAAGATTCTGATCAGAGCCCTCATAACCAAGAAGACCCCTCCGAATGTCAAACTGTGCCATATATTTCAAAGAATTCTTCAGGTGAGCAAACATTTCCAAAAAATCAGATTTTACCATGTGCTTCGGGTGCTGAATAAGCAAGCAGACATGGAAGCAAACAAAGGGGTCGAGCTGGCTCAAGGCATATTAAGCATAGATGGCTCGCGTCAGCGATGTGACATCCCATAGCTGCAGGGGATCCTGTATCTTCTCACAGCACGCTCTTTGGCTTCCCAAAACACGTTTTTCATGCGAATGCAGAGATTCCCTGCACCACAGCTCAGAGACAGGTCCTTGCGCCCTCGGGAGTCTCCCTGTATGCTCTTAAAGGAGCTCCTCCCCTGTCTCGAACTCATTCCTCTCTATCAGCGAGCTCTGCTAATAGGCTTAAGGTATCAAGCATTTCGAGTTCCCTCTGTCAAGTCCGAGCTCAGATCAAGGTTTGCGGTGTGCTCCTGAACTAGATGGCGTCGAACAGCACTTCGAGCTCCGGATTCACAGCGGAAGAACGGATTGGAGCCCTGGAAACTGCCCTGGGGCGTCTGAGGGAAAAGCACGATGACCAGAAAGCAAAGTTAGAGGCGCTCTCCAAGGCAGGAGAGCAAACCTGGGACCTGTTGAACAAAGAACTCATGCAACTCCGGGCAGACTTCTCCGAACAAATGGATGATATGAAAGATGAGACGCGAACTGGTTTCAAGGATGCTGCGAACACTCATGGCAACTTCGGCCATAGGATCGCAGCACTTGAAGCTGAAGTCACCACTCTGAAAGCTAAGCTGGAAAAATGAATATCGCTCCAGCAGTACAATACGCCTTTCTCCTCTGTTATAGCTAAATAATATCTGGCATTTGGGAGTAGTGGAGCCCTGCCAAGTTTTGGGCGATCTCTGTAAGCTCACTGTACTTCTATGGAGGTGTACTGTATCTGGGAACTCTATGTAATTAGCATTCGGTTGCTCAATACCGGCACTAATACAATCTACCCCTATGTTACTGTCAAAAGAAAAAACAATCAAAATCAAATTATTATGAACTTTTATTGGTAATTTTTATTGGAAACATTTTACAGATGTCAAAAGAAAATATTTTATAAGTCAAGGCGTGTTTTTTAATGATCAAAATAAATAATTTTGTTATGAATTGGAATAGAAACAAACTAGTACAGTTTAATTTATTTTATTATAATATACATTCATGAAGTGTTTGAATGTATTATATTGAAAAGAATACGAATTAGCTAGCCCAACATTATCGTTTTAATAGATCGTATCTAGAAGATGATGCTTTTAAATGTATTATTGAACTTGATTATCCAAGTTTGATGGAGTGAGAAGTTATGTCGATCTAGACAAAGCATTGGAATTTGTAATTTCCATGTTAGATATTGTTTGGTGTTTGAACGTATTACATTGAAAACAATGCTAATTAACTCCAATATAGTTTTAATATGCCAAATTGACTCCAGTATAGTTTTAATAGGCCAAAACTAGAAGATATTGATTTTAAGTGCATTATTGGACTTGATTATCCAAGTTATGGGAGAAGTTATGTTAATATAAACAAATCATTGAAAGTTTAATATTTCATGGTGTCATGTAATTTGCATGATGTATCGTCACATGAATACATTGCAATTTAAACAAAATTTTCATATTTGTACCAAATAATATAAAACTCCCCAAATAAATTTGAAGAAAATATTCAATATACAAGAAAAATTGAAAAATGTTTCTTCATGTATTAATTGGTCCTCCAAAGAACATAATTACATCCATGAATCATCTCCACCTAATCTCATGTTATTCGTTCAAGTAGGTCAAGGACAGCATGTACACCATGTTTATTTATCTTGGCCTTCTTGCAATGTTCTTTCTTAGCCATCCATGCCCAAACTATGGTATCAATTGGAATAGATCCAAGCTCTATGTCATCAGGATTTGGTACCCAATATTCCTCTAATACTTTTCCATTGTATTTCCCTGAACCGGGCTTCCACCAATCAACTTTAACATGAAGAGTATCACTTTCATCATCTTGAAATATATTTGAGGTGGCTTTTGCCATCCAAATCATCTCCCCTTCTTCCTCGTTTCCTGATCTAACTAGCAACATCTTTCCTTTCTCAACATCATTAATAGGGTTGAATGTTGTCTTTGGCTTATTGCACTTGGGTCCAACATACACGGGTTCACCTGTCATAGTATCAAAATCCCCATCCATAATATTTGAGATTGCATGAAGCGCATTACGACCAACATCTGGAGTTTGCCTTGTCTTGGGCCAGAAATCCTCAGAAGATGAATCATGATCATTGTAATCTTCATATAAAGTATCAAGAACTCTTTCCCAATACTCTACCTTATTTTTCCATTCTGGTGTAACAATTGGCAATTCCTCACCACCCGTCGTGTCTTTCCACATTTTTATGTATGATGTTATTCCTTCTTTTAGTTCTTTTAAATAGATTTCATTCTCTTTGGGATGTAAGAAAGATGGCTTCCCTATGGGCAGTTTAGATCGACCTTCATCGTCTGTATTCCATAACTCAACTGGTTCTGACCACTCAACATCTCTTATGGATTCTTTATATCTTAATACCGGAACATCATTGAGTACAAGAAATTGGAAGTACTGAACATTAAGATGTCCAACTAGTGCATTTTTTCCTTCCTTGATGTATCCATTAAGGAAGCTTTTGAAGTCATACACCTTATCAATCAGTTTAGGTGGAAACACTCTTTTTTCTTCAATTTTGCGATATGTATCCATCATCTCAGGTAGAGAATATATATCTTTACTTTTCAAGCTGGAAGACATTCTCCCATAGGTCCCGTCTATGTCTTCATGGGTGTGTCCCACGAGCAAGAACCCAACCTCAATAGTGATGAAGACACCAAGTGCAGTGAGAAGTGATAGAAACATGAAAAGATAACGGTTTTTATTATCACTTGCTACATTATCCAATTGTAACAATAAATGTGGAGGAAGAGGTTTAAAATCGATATCTTGATTTTCTAATCTTCCATGAGATAAAAATTCATCCTTGTACACTCTACATTTTGAGTAAATAGAGGTGTCAAGTAATGCATTTGAAAGTGGGCTTCTTGAACTTCCACTCTCATAAAGAAGATCACCATACATATCAAGATGTGGGTCTTCAAGGTCCCTAAAGCACTTAGCAAGTGATGTAATGGTAAATTGTGATCCCATATGTACAAATGGTAGGGAGAAATGACCAAAACCTCCTGTCTTATGCCCATGTGTTAGCATACCTGTCAATGACAAACCCAAGTTTATTCCTACAATAGATTTTGATTTGACGCGTAGCCTTGGAATTGAAGTCTTTGTTTTATCCATTTTATCATGGATAATACTCAAATACTCCTTTGGAAACCTCTCTGACATGATTCTGTGGGCATAGTAGCAATGTCTTCCGCACATAACGATCTTGTTATGTTTGTTCAATCTAGCGCGTGCCGTTTCTTCCAACTCTTTTGTAGTTGCTGACTTCATTTGTGCTTTCAACACAATACATTCACCACATTTACTGAAGTTGGTGTTCTTTGAGAATGCCACGTCTCGAAAATGAGTGTTCCAAATCTTGCTCATTGTTGGTTGTGATATTAATGGACAATTGAGCTTTTCCAAACCCACATTGATCTCTTTTAACAAAGAGCTTTGTGTGTAAGTCGAAGGCAACAATCTTAGAGGAGAAGAAGTTCCATCTGCTTCGACTTGACGTGTTTGGTTTGGCGAAAAATCTGAATTGTCCATTACAATTTTATGCAGTATTTCTATGGCCGCCACAGTTTGTGCACGTGCTTTACATCTATTGGTGTTACCATGAATGGATTCCATATGTCCTTGTTCAAAATTATGTTGGTAGCTATAGAAGGTGCTTTGAGGAATCTTATGTATCTTGTACCATGCTTTCTTACAAATAACATTACCATCAAATCTCATGTCCTTTACTTTTCTAGTAATAGGAGGTAGGCCATGGCCATGGCTCATTAACATGATAGTGTTTGAAACAAGTGAATTCAATACAAATTCCCTGATACCATTTTTCTCTTTGCATTCCATATCCCTTCTAGCATTTGCAATGGCATTCCTATCCACATGTTGAAGACAATCTTGTTTACAACATTCATCTGCAGCCAAAAGTCGGACTTCTTTCTCTTTATCTATCTTGGTTTGACGTTTTGCAACTTTTTCTCTTGTCATAGCTCGTTTAATCTTTTTATATGGCCTCGATGCATTAAGAACATTGACATCTTGATCTTTTTGATTATAAAGATCCCCATCCCATTGGTATAGAGGACTTGTATCCTCTATAACATCCCATATCAGCATTTCCATGGGTGGCTCTTTGTACTTTGTCTTGACCCTTAACATCTCACCTATGTTGTCCACCAATTTATGTATTGGCCATCTAACCAATCCATGTATAGACTTATCCCCAATCTTGCATCTTTCACAATACCCATGTATCTCTTCCACAAAAACACCAAAGTTATCTTCACCTAGTGTTTCACCCACAACCATGTCATCCTCATGGACATTAACTATCATTCATTTGGCAATGCACATAATTGTTCCTATGCATCCATGTGTAAGAGAAACCCTTGTACATGTGAATGCAGCCCTATCTTGTGGAATATTTATGGGTTGATCTTCACAATGAGGTTTCAAATCTATTTCTGGCCAAATCTCATAAGATTCTATTGCACCCCCTAGTGTTTCCTCAAATCCAGTTGGATCTGGTAAAGGAGCATCATTTTTTAACACCTTCTCAATTCTAACCACTATGCATCCTTTCTTTACAATCTTTCCATGAACCTTATTCCCAAGCTCTGTATTGAATATGGAGCCCTCACCCACCTTCACTCCATGTTGTAAAAGATCTACTTTGTCTCCAATAGAAAATGTTGAACAAACATTTGCACCTGTACACCAAACATAACAAACTTAGTATTTTCTCAAAAAAACATTCAATAAACTATGAATAATTCTTAACACATGCTTTGGTGTTTGATTTACCTATGGTGTGCCTCAAATCTGTAGTTCTCCATGGATGTGTGTCCCCTTCATCAACATATTCCACAATCAAATGTGGTTGAGTGACATCAATTATCAAAACCATAACATAACCTGCAACAACCCTACCTCCACCATAATAAGTTCCAACTTCTGTAGATTCAACCTTTCCTAGCCCAATAACTTGACCATTAACCAGGAGGTCAACATAGTCCCCTTTTGTGAAAATTATACTTGCAGCCCTATCTTGTGGAATATTTATGGGTTGATCTTCACAATGAGGTTTCAAATCTATTTCTGGCCAAATCTCATAAGATTCTATTGCACCCCTTAGTGTTTCCTCAAATCCAGTTGGATGTGGTAAAGGAGCATCATTTTTTAACACCACCTCAATTCTAACCACTATGCATCCTTTCTTTACAATCTTTCCATGAACCTTATTCCCAAGCGCTGTATTGAATATGGCGCCATCACCCACCTTCACTCCATGTTGTAAAAGATCTACTTTGTCTCCAATAGAAAATGTTGAACAAACATTTGCACCTGTACACCAAACATAACAAACTTAGTATTTTCTCAAAAAAACATTCAATAAACTATGAATAATTCTTAACACATGCTTTGGTATTTGATTTACCTATGGTGTGCCTCAAATCTGTAGTTCTCCATGGATGTGTGTCCCCTTCATCAACATATTCCACAGTCAAATGTGGTTGAGTGACATCAATTATCAAAACCATAACATAACCTGCAACAACCCTTCCTCCACCATAATAAGTTCCAACTTCTGTAGATTCAACCTTTCCTAGCCCAATAACTTGACCATTAACCAGGAGGTCAACATAGTCCCCTTTTGTGAAAATTATACTTGCAGCCCTATCTTGTGGAATATTTATGGGTTGATCTTCACAATGAGGTTTCAAATCTATTTCTGGCCAAATCTCATAAGATTCTATTGCACCCCCTAGTGTTTCCTCAAATCCAGTTGGATGTGGTAAAGGAGCATCATTTTTTAACACCTTCTCAATTCTAAC
This sequence comes from Larix kaempferi, assembly GCA_027924585.1. Lineage (NCBI taxonomy): Eukaryota > Viridiplantae > Streptophyta > Pinopsida > Pinales > Pinaceae > Larix > Larix kaempferi. The sequence goes on from BSBM01000222.1 coordinate 2,987,141, forward strand.
CACTATGCATCCTTTCTTTACAATCTTTCCATGAACCTTATTCCCAAGCTCTGTATTGAATATGGATCCCTCACCCACCTTCACTCCATGTTGTAAAAGATCTACTTTGTCTCCAATAGAAAATGTTGAACAAACATTTGCACCTGTACACCAAACATAACAAACTTAGTATTTTCTCAAAAAAACATTCAATAAAGTATGAATAATTCTTAACACATGCTTTGGTATTTGATTTACCTATGGTGTGACTCAAATCTGTAGTCCTCCATGGATGTGTGTCCCCTTCAACATATTCCACAATCAAATGTGGTTGAGTGACATCAATTATCAAAACCATAACATAACCTGCAACAACCCTTCCTCCACCATAATAAGTTCCAACTTCTGTAGATTCAACCTTTCCTAGCCCAATAACTTGACCATTAACCAAGAGGTCAACATAGTCCCCTTTTGTGAAATTTATACTTGCAGCCCTATCTTGTGGAATATTTATGGGTTGATCTTCACAATGAGGTTTCAAATCTATTTCTGGTCAAATCTCATAAGATTCTATTGCACCCCCTAGTGTTTCCTCAAATCCAGTTGGATGTGGTAAAGGAGCATCATTTTCTAACACCTTCTCAATTCTAACCACTATGCATCCTTTCTTTACAATCTTTCCATGAACCTTATTCCCAAGCTCTGTATTGAATATGGAGCCCTCACCCGCCTTCACTCCATGTTGTAAAAGATCTACTTTGTCTCCAATAGAAAATGTTGAACAAACATTTGCACCTGTACACCAAACATAACAAACTTAGTATTTTCTCAAAAAAACATTCAATAAACTATGAATAATTCTTAACACATGCTTTGGTGTTTGATTTACCTATGGTGTGCCTCAAATATGTAGTTCTCCATGGACGTGTTTCCCCTTCATCAACATATTCCACAATCAAATGTGGTTGAGTGACATCAATTATCAAAACCATAACATAACCTGCAACAACCCTTCCTCCACCATAATAAGTTCCAACTTCTGTAGATTCAACCTTTCCTAGCCCAATAACTTGACCATTAACCAGGACGTCAACATAGTCCCCTTTTGTGAAAATTATACTTTCCATTGTCGCTCCTACAAATTCTGTAACACACAATTGAATTATAATTTGTAGTTAAGGTTAAACCATGTAAAGTGTGCTCTTATATTTTAGGCAAAACACAATCTACAAAACAATAATGTACTTGTAATAGCTAAAAAGGGTATGGCATCATTTTGTTGTGCAAATTAAACCTTGTTCCCCACCATTTAGTCCCCACCGCCAAAAGGGACTTTACATATAAATTATGATGGAGCTACAAAGCGTAATCAAAACAAGATTGGTTATCAATGTATATAATCTTAATACAAACACAAAACTATTCTTAGAAAAACTTGTAAAAATGTCTAAAAATTTTCCATACTTAAGAACTTGTAATAGTATTGAAGGTAGTTATTAAGTAGGTTGGAATCCAGCCATGATCGATCATGCAAGTTTGTATAATCATGGAACTTGTAATAGTATTGAAGGTAGTTATTAAGTAGGTTGGAATCCAACCATGATTGATCATGCAAGTTTGTATAATCATGTCTCACTGAGATTTATTTTTTGTATCAATTGTTCAAAGTAAATTCAAATATCCTTGATTGGAGTCATCCCTATTTTAAGTACTCCCGAAAATAGTTATTTGGTGTCATCTAAACCTATATTGTAGATTAGTGAAGAATAACATCTATATGGAACTAGAGTCCTACAAAATCCCAAGCCACTATTAGTATACTAATACATAATAGAAGTTTTTTGAATTATAAGCGACTCCTAGCTTAGCGACTACTAGCTTTCCTTCTAGTATAAGCATTTCCTTCTAGCATAAGCACACATGCTTATGCTAGAAGAAAAGCTAGCACTCATTAGCTTTCCAGAAGAAAAACCCTAGGCATGGTGATTGGTGGTTGCTAAGTTATACCTTGGTCTTCTGCCATGTACTCTATTTTGAAATAAGCACATGGCACAAAATCAAGAAATGCTAGAGACTCCTAGCGTTCGTTCTAGCCTAAGCATTTCCTTATAGCATAAGCACACACATTTATGCTAAAATGAAAGCTAGTAGTCGCTAGCTTTCTAATAGATAAACCCTGGGCATGGTGATTGGTGGTTGCTAGCTTATACCTTGAGCTTTTCTTCTTGCATAAGCATGTGTTTATGATAGAAGGAAATTCTTATGCTACAAGGAAAGCTAGCAGTCGCCAGCTTTCTTTGATCTGTTGCCATGTTCTTATTTCAAAATAGAGCACATGACATGTGTGGTTATGCCAGAAGGAAATGCTTATGCTAGCTTTCCTTGATCTTGTTCCGTGTTCTTCTTTCAAAATAGAGCACATGGCACAAGATAAAGGAAAGCTAGCGACTGCTAGCTTTCTTTCTAGCATAAGCATTTCCTTCTAGCATAAGCACACATGCTTAGAAGGAAAGATAACAATTGCTAGCTTTCTAATAGAAAAAATCTAGCCATGAAGGACAGCTAGCAGTCGTTAGCTTTTCAATTGATAACATTGTCCGTGGTGATTGGTGGTTGCTAGCTTATACCTTCAGCTTGCGCCATCTGCTCTATTTTGAAATAAACACATGGCACAAGATCAAGGAAAGCTAGCGACTGCTAGCTTTCCTCCTAGCATAAGCATTTCCTTCTAGGATAATAACACATACTTATGCTAGAAGGAAAGCTAGCAGTCGCTAGCTTTCCAATACAAAAATCCTGTCCATGGTGATTGGTGGTTGCTAGATTATACTTTGAGCTTGTGTCATGTGCTCTATTTTGAAATAAGAACATGGCAACAGATCAAAGAAAGCTGGCGACTGCTAGCTTTCCTTGTAGCATAAGAATTTCCTTCTATCATAAACACACATGCTTATGCAGGAAGGAAAGCTAACAGTCGCTAGCTTTCTAATACAAAAACCCTGTCCATGGTGATTGGTGGTTGTTAGCTTATACCTTGAGCTTGTGCCATGTACTCTATTTTTAACGAATGCTACCTTTCCTTCTAGCAAATGTATTTCCTTTTAGCATGACACACATGCTTATGTTAGAAGGAAAGCTAGCAGTCGCTAGCTTTCCAATAGAAAAACCCTGGGCTTGGTGATTGGTGGTTGCTAGCTTATACTTTGAACTTGTATCATGTACTCTATTTTCAAATAAGCACATGGCACAAGATCAAGGAAAGCTAGCGACTGCTAGCTTTCCTTCTAGCATAAGCATTTCCTTCTAGGATAATAACACATACTTATGCTAGAAAGAAAGCAAGCAGTCACTAGCTTTCCAATAGAAAAATCTTGTCCATGGCGATTGGTGGTTGCTAGCTTATACCTTGAGCTTGTGCCATGCACTCTATTTTCAAATAAGCACATGGCACAAGATCAAGGAAAGCTAGCGACTGCTAGCTTTCCTTCTAGCATAAGCATTTTCTTCTAGGATAAGAACACATATTTATGCTAGAAGGAAAGCTAACAGTCCAATAGAAAAATAATAAGAATCTCTTTAAGTTCACATTTCCTAAAGATTCATAATAGCCTATCCCATAGAGACCATCATTTAACTCGTTAGATGAATAACTTTTGGACATGTCAACATGAGAATAAGGTTCATGGAAAGATTGTAAAGAAAGGCTGACGCTGAGGCAAACAGGGCCGTGCTATCTCAAGTCCAAGAATTTTGTAACTTCAGATAGCGATAACTATGTAACCAAGCACCCGGTGGCTGTTTCACCGGTTATCAATTAAAACTACCCTATGTTTCAGTCTAAAAAAAAGAAAGGATGCATAGTGGTTAGAATTTAAAGCTTGTCATTTATAAACACTTATAAACACTATGCTCTGTATTGAATATGGAGCCCTCACCCACCTTCACTCCATGTTGTAAAAGATCTACTTTGTCTCCAATAGAAAATGTTGAACAAACATTTGCACCTGTACAAACATAACAAACTTAGTATTTTCTCAAAAAAACATTCAATAAACTATGAATAATTCTTAACACATGCTTTGGTGTTTGATTTACCTATGGTGTGCCTCAAATCTGTAGTCCTCCATGGATGTGTGTCCCCTTCATCAACATATTCCACAATCAAATGTGGTTGAGTGACATCAATTATCAAAACCATAACATAACCTGCAACAACCCTTCCTCCACCATAATAAGTTCCAACTTTTATCCATTGTCAACTTTGGAGAAAATAGTGAATATTTAAATGATATAAAACGAGGCATAACTAGTATGAATCTCGAATTATTTCAGACATTCATTTAAATATAGAAGAAAAACATAATGGAAGATATAACAAAGGAAGTGAACATGCACATATAAAGATAAAGAAAAAACGGACTGTAAAGCTGATCAACACATGAATCTCTGGTCTCAAAAGATGGGTATTTTCATTGTATTGCTTTTATTTATCAAAAAATAGATCTCCAAACATACACTGTCTCTCAAAAAATTTCCAACCCCCTCAACAATGACTCTCATTGTTCTTATACAAAATTTGGAAGAAGCTTGACATTACTGCTTCTTTTAACTAATAACTGAAAATATTTTAACTTAAAAGATAACTGTCTTTGAGCAATAGATAACTGTCTCCAAATAATATTACAAATTTAAAATAAAAGTATCTTTTTGCCACTTGGCAAAAATTTTGAATATCATCTTTTCGCCACTTGGCGAGAGTTTTGAAAGCCTCTATGAATGGACAGAATATCTTGTCCTTCCATATTTTTCCACATAAGTCCACTGGTCGGCCGCGGGTAAGTCATAGTTGGTCATTTCCTTCACCAAGACTCGCATTTCAACATGACCTGCATAAGAAACAGGAAGAAGGTTTCCACAGGTTGAGATTACCATATTTAAAATTTCAAAATCCTCTGATATTTTCTCCATTAAAATTTTCCCTGTAAGCATATGATCAAGCTGGTGGAACTTTCTGTGATCCATCCTTATATCAAACAGCAATCTCTTATAATCATTCGGAGGAATTAATTCATTTTTTTCATTCCAAAAAGTAGGGAACCCTTTGTTTACTAATTTTTCAAATTGCTTTTGAACTTTACTACTTCTTCCCGTATTTCTCCAGCTTTAGCTTCAACATTCTCAACATGCGAGTATTTACCCAAGATCCTTCTGGCCCATGTGATGACTGAAATTCTGTTCGTTATATTCATGGCTGTCAAGTCTGCTTCAGTTAGACTGTTTAAAAATGTTATTGCTTTCTGGGCTACGTCTTTTGGCTTTTTATTTAAGCTTTCCCTGACGGCTCTGCAACTTTCGAAGGCATCTTTGACCACCTTTTCTTTGACTCTTATGTAATCCAGATATGGTCTTAGTTTCTCAACTTCTTTTATAATTTGGTCCCACACCAGGTGTTTACAACCTTGCATAGCAGCTTGCCCTGTCACATGAGCTGCTAATCCTTTATTATTATTACTTAATTCCTGATTCTTTGTTTGCAAGGTTTTTATTTCTTTATTTTTGATTTCATTCTCTTCTGTCAGCTTCTGTATTTCAACCTTCAATTCTTTGATTTCATTTTCCCTTAAGCTTACCTGGGACATAGCCTGTAAAATATCAACTACTCCCGTTTTATCTTCCTGTGTGTCTGTTTGTACTTGTTGCTGACCACTTCCTGCTAATCTTTTCCTCGCTTCTGCCAACTGTTCTTCTAAAATGATTTTCTCTTTTTCCCACCGATCTTTTTCATCAGAAAGCTTTAACATTTTAGCAGTAACATCATTGAATTCATTAGATAATTCTTCTTTTTATTTTTCCAATATTGTCAATTCTGCTCCTTGGATGAGTACAGTGTCTGAAATTTTTAATTTTCGTCTCAACATCTGGATCGTATCGTCTTTCTCTTTGAGTAGTTTGGTTGCTGTATCTCCTTCTTTATTTATCAAATCTGCTTGCAATTTTTTAATCTGTTGCTGTCGAGACTTATTCTCTGCCTTCTCTTGTCTCAATTGATTGTTCAATTTATCCACTGAACTTTTCAACTTGTCTGCTCTTAATATGGCTCCCAAATAGTCTGAATATATGACTTCTCCAGTTTGTCTATGCAATAAAATTTTATCCGGGGCATTTATTTTAGACAAATCTAAATTCATTTCTGAAATCTTATTTTTTGTGACAACTGAAAATTTCAAGGTATTTTCCCTGATATTTCTGCTAGTAAATAAGCTTACATCAGTCCCAGATATACTTCTAACCTTCGGAAACAATTGACTGGTTTGTTTCGCGGACTCCTGTTTATTTCGACTATGCTCATCAAACAAATCCATGATATTCTGGGGTCTATTTACATCACCCTCTACATGGGTTTCTTCAATGTTGTACTCTTTAACTGTAACCTCTGGTATTTCTTTTTCAACTGTTTTAGCCTCTTCTGAAATTGTTGTTAACTCTTGTGGTTCATTCATTTTCAATCTTTTACCTCTTTCTGTTCCTTCATCTTCAATGATCATTATGTCCTGTATGGGTCTTTTAGATCCAACCAATGCACTATCTATTTCGCTTTCTGTCCCTGTTGTTGTGTCAATCAATGCCATTTCTTTGTCGGATGCATCCGGAATGATTTCTTCATTATATTCTAGCCAATTGGCTCTGTCCGACATCCCTTCAACAATCTGATGGTTCAGGGCCTTGATACGATGCTCCGTTCTTCATTTTGATATGATGTTTAACGGGTCATACTCCATAGCCGTATCTGACTCAAAATTCATATCCGTCAACAACTTCTCTATATACACTACAACATTCTTATTCTTTACTGTGAACGGACCAAATGTGAATGGGTATTTAATGTCTGTAGCTTGTCTGTGAACCAAAAAATTGTTATCTTCCACAATCAACTTTTGTCTTAAGAATTCCAAGGCAAAAACCCTTAAAGTAAGAAAAGCTGGTAACACATAGGGTTTATGTCTGAACCCATATAATCTGATTACTGTACTGTCTTTCGACAAAAACCAGTCTCCTGTTGCGTATTCTGTACTCAATTGCATGGATGCCTGCATTTCCGGTAGTACTCTAGGCAGATTTTTTCCAAAAATCATTCTATAAATCTCTGAAAGCATGTAATTGGTGTAATTGAACATGTTATTTTCTAGTAAAGTCGTGAAAATGATTTCTGGGAACTGCAACTCGTCTTGACTGGCTGTCATAATCATTTTCATCAAAAAGGCCTGAAACCTGAAATGTCTGAGAGTAGGAAAATTGACCATCTGGTCGTGAATCTTTTCTGTTAAAAATGCTTCAAAATTAAGTCGAGGGATTTGATTTTCACCAATCCCTGACTGGACTGTACTCATTTTGTATAATAAACTCAATTGAAACTCGGTTACATACAAATCCGTATCCAAACCTAGAACTATGGCCAATAATGTCAAAACTAACTGGGTATTTTCATTAAAAAGATTGATATCTATAGGGTATGGGACCTCCAAAATGCTGGTCTCTGGCTTGAGACACGATGACAAAAACATTTCCCTATAATTTTGAGAAACATGATGATAATTTTCAATAACGGAGACTTCAGAGAAAACCTCAGGGTCAAGGGTTTGGGAACAATCTACTTCTAGGGCTTTAATTAACTCTGCTGGCTTTAATTCGCAAATGACTTGGGTCTTTTGGCTGTTTAGAACGACTTTCTCTTCCCGGGAGTAATTTTCGACACACCATGATACGAATTCTGGGAAAGAAGGGATTTGGTCGGGGCAAAAGGCTATCAAAGACGACTGGTGAACTCTGTGGGGGTCTGTCCCTTCCTTTAACAATTCACACAACCTAATTTTTATATCAGATATTGGAAACCTAATTAGGGTATCGTAGACGTCTTCGTCTCTATCCTCTAGGGATTCTTTTGATTTAAAAACGTCTATATCGTGCACAGTATCCATTTAAACGTTTCTTTAAACAAAATTCCGTTTAAAAAAGTAGGACAGGTAACCCGACCCTACCTGTATGTACCCGCCTTTCGCCTTCTGTCGCAATCGCAGATCTCCACCAGTCTTCAGAGCTCTTCTGGATAGTGACACATGCAGAATGCCGTTATGTGGAGCCTATTTTGTTTTATATGACTTTTGAATTAACTTCCCTGCACCTTTATGAATGCGGTTCATATCTGACCATTGATCTCGAGACTTTGTTTTGGACCGTCAGATCTCGCCTCCCTTTATTCCATCTGGTGGTATCCACGATCAAAACGCTGTTTTCTTTTCGGGTTTATTCTCTGCGCGGATCAGCCACCTGCTGACACCTGTTCGAGTGGTTTATTCTCCGCGACCGCTCTTCCTCATATCCAGTGTGCACCTTCCTAGATGCAGATGAAACAATGGTCGTTGATTTGACTAAGGTTTATATCGTCCCTCCGATTGCTACAAAGTATACGCCATGTGATATGACCCCGCCACGCTTGCTCTATCTGCCACGTATCAGGTCCCACCCTGCCACGTGTACTGACCCCACCGCGCTTCCATATTTGGTGGTTCCGCCCGGCGCTATGGTGGTTTCCTTTACCGCTATATTACATATGCGGAAGGATGAGGTTTGGACACGTGTCCCGGCGGTATTGAGTCCGCTACCGCCCACATATATTTGCCGCCGATCACTTTGGCGATGCGGGAAGCAATATCGGCCGTTGATCGGGATTGTTGACATCTCCGCCATCGAAACTTGATCGGGGTTTAATCTTTTCACAAATTTGCTTTCGGACTTTTCATAAGTGGGTTTTTTCCTCTTGTTTTTGAATTGTCAACCTTTTCTTCAACCTCCTTTGTGATAATTTCTTCCTTTTTTGGACATTTTAGCAAACTTTTTGGATTTAGTCATTCTCAAACCTTAGTGTCAACACATAGAATTCCAATCTTTTCTCTTTACATGAGAATTAGCACCCATCTGCATTTCATAGTTCAATACATCTTCGATCCTCTCAAATTCCTGGTGTATTTTCTCTATATCTAAAAAAATTGGATTTCTCTTTTATGATGGTCTACCTCTATACCAAGCCGGTAGATGTTGCAAGTTTGTTGAATTGTAGCAACAAGGGAATGCAAATTGTAATTAATCTATACCTTAGTCTAATTAATTTTTGTCCAATAATTATGCTTTGATCATTACACCACTCTCAACTTTTGTACCTATTTTTGGCATTTCAAACTCCAAGCATTCCAATCTCCAACTAAGTATGACATGTCAGTTTCCTCGGTATGCACTTGTCACATTGTCGTAAATGTTGGTGAATTAAAATTGGCATCTTGCCTCTCCATGTTCATTCTTCCGTTGTGGAAGCCCATCCCCTGCATTTGCTTCTCAACCAAACATCTCACCCTTCTGCAGCGAGACCCCTGCATCTGCTGCTCGAGCAGGTTCTATTCTACTCCATGTTCTGTTCTACTTTTGTTTTATAGTTGCATAGCATTTCCAATGCAAGGCAAACAACTACAAGTTACACACCAAATTGGCGATCAATCCTAAATCTCTCTATAAACTTAATAGGTAGGACTAAACTATTACGACCCGACACTAAACTTTTCCATCTAGTTCGATTGATCCATAATGTAACGTCCGGAGGGATCTCATGGTCAGTGAACCATAGATTTTAAATGGCTAATGTCCCATATATTTTAAATGGTTAATGCCGCATAGGTTTTATATGGGATTTCCATGAGAGGAAATAAAAATATTCTACTCTAAATGCCATCTTTTTGCAACTTATAATGTGTTAAACCATATCTTTATGGTTAATGCCTCATAGATTTAAAATCACATCTCAATAGATATCAGTGATTTAGCTAATTTGGTGCACATGGATCCTTTCACTCATGATTCATACAAAGAGGAAAGAACATAAGATTACAATTTCATGAAGATATTTCATGGATACAAGGCCACAGTCATGAATAATCAATTAAAGTGACAGCAAGATTTAGTATCATCTCCAAGATGCATTTCTCAACAAGATATATAAGTGTTATACACCTATATAGGTGAGAGGAAAAAACTAATAACAGAGGCCCATAACTCTGATGTTGGAGGCCATTTTGGTTTTGAGAAAACAAATAATAACTTGTAGATATGTGTCTTGTGCCAAATTCAGGAAGATGTAGATTGGTTCATTAGAGGATGCATACGCCATTGCTCTAGTAAGACCAACAATGGGAAGGAAGGTTTATATCAACATATACATATAAGTACTAGACCATGGGAGAACAATGCATTTTGTGGGAGGTTTTTCAAGAAGCATGTTACGGATTTTGTAAATAAAATAGCTTAATAAAATAGTGTATAAACCAATGTACACCAAATATGAGAGTGAAACATAAATCCTAAAGTTATAATAGAGATGAATTAAATAATAAATCCTTATATTTATTCTCCATTATTTCTGGATTCATTGTGTTAAGGAGGGGTTTATCGATGTTTCATACCTACGATACGCAATCCATATTCTTACCTATCATGAAGATGGACTACATATCATAGGTCCGAAACATCAATAAACCCCTCCTTAACACAATGAATCCAAAAATCATGGAGAATAAACAAGCACACTGTGAAATCCTGAGAGAGAAAAATCATTATATTCATTAAGAGAATCCTTAATTATAATGATTGTAACTACATCTCTCTATATAATATTCCCTATCTCTCCATATCCCCAATTGTACTTGTGGGTCCCCTATTAGGGTTATCCCTATTAAATATTCATGTAACCACATTACCTATATATTCAACCCCATATATACATCCCATGGAGTTATAACATATCACCCCATAAAAAGGATTTTTCATCAAATGTTTGTAGCTAAGGATTTTATATGTGATGAAACCTAATAATAATAATGGTTATTTATATTTGTTCTCTCTTGCTACTACTATTGATTATCCATACATCTATATTTAATTTTTTTTTGTCAATTCTTCATGGCTTCCTTTCCTTTGATTGCATGTGCATTATTATAGCTTCTCCAATTTGTTATAGTTTTTGTTCTTTGATAACATCACATTAAATAATGGTCCCTTTTTGCCTCATTATATGAACCATTGATTATTTCATTTTCATCCTTTGTAATGTTGACACTTATTGTATTTTTTCCGATATTTCCTTGTAAAGAGGTATCAATATGGTTCCACCATTAATGGTGCTTCGTAAATTTTGATGCCCTTATCACCCCCTCTCCTTTTTGGTACACTGACATGCTCCAACTATTATAATTATTGACCTTCAATTGCTTCTACTTTTGAGATAATAAGATCATATTTTTTCTTCATATTTTGAAGATGATGTTCAAATTCAACAATTATTTTATGGTGACCTTCTTATACCTTCTCATCCTTCTCCTTTTGTACTAAAATTATGGTTGATGTTATCCATCATTCTATCCTTCTTCGATTATAAATTGAACTTTTAATTTGACATATATTCAAAATTTAGGGTTTCTTCAACGTTCTTGCCAACATAATATTCAAGTGTTTAGGTAGTTTATTCATCTATAATCTTTCAAAATACTAACTAATGACATAGACCATATCCTTAGTCATATTATATGATTCCTAAGAGTGATCTCCCCGCAAAGTGATATTCTTAGCACGTACTATAGCAATGTAAGATAATCGAAGAGTTTATGGAAGCATGGGTATAGGCGAAAATAAGGGACTTCCTATATACCCAAAGGCACATGGAAGATTAAATCTCTAAGCATATTTTATGTAATGTGGTACTAATTGCTAGATACCAACATAGGTTCACTAGGGAGCCCAACCAAGTGACTCAAATTTCCTACATGTATGTTTCCTAGTACTGTTTTTTTCCTAGTAAATATCATATATTTGTGTTTAAAGATGCTTGAACATGTTTCTAGCTTTAAAAAAATATGTAAAAATTGGACATGTGCTAGCATTGGAAATGTAACAACCCAAACAAAAGGAATGCAGAAATTTTAAAACTTTTATTTCCTTTTCTTCAACAGGAGTTTGGCATAGGAGACAAGGGTGACAACTAAACCCTTAAAGTACATATGGACTCTAAGATTCAACAAGAAAATGTGAGAGGTAGGCGTCGAGCAGAAAAGAGTTGTCACATAAATGAGCGATCGCTCAAGGGAGTTAACCAAACTGTTTTTCTCCGCTAGGGTCAACCTTCAAATATTATGAAAATTATTATGAAGATTCTACCACAAGATCTACGATCGAGAACCGAGGGGGTATTAATTCCCAACTATATCGCACCATCACCATAATAGACTGATTGTTTTCTGCCCAAAACACATCACTCAACTGCTGCATCACAACCCAAAAATAATGGGCGGATCTCACAAGGAAGAACATGGAAACGCCGAGTTGACAAGTAGGGAAACATTCCAAAAAGTTATTGAGGGTTCTTGTCTTTCACTTAACAGTAAGTTCACGAAATTTAACAGTTATTTGCAGACCATGACCATCTGCACATCGCATGCACTCCACAAACGTATTACACAGGCCTTAATACCACAATTCACTTGGTACTTAACACACAATCACTTCAAATATATAAAATAATCGACTTAACCCTCCAACCTTTAAATCGAGGTCCCTGACACATTTCACAATCTTTTGATAGATCGGTCTAGGGCTCGCTTCCTGCATTTCACATACTTACTTAGGCGAACGAAAGGATTGAACACATATAACAATTCATGATTGTAACCATATCCGAGAGCATTAACATGATCATACACAAAGAATTACACTGAATAATAAAATTTGAATGAATTCATGTGCTAGCTAGAGTTAATATATAAGGGAAAGCAGGATGGCAAAGTGCGCAGGTATTTCCCATGAGATGTTGCAGTTGTTTCTATGAACATTCCACGCACTAAACCCGACTAGACCAGAAATTGGATAGTATTTGGTTTAGGGAATGAAATTTTGTTAAGAAAATGCCAGAGAATTTGATGAGACAAGAATGCCTTGTAGCACTAGGAGATAGGATGACATGGCAGAGAGATGTACCTGGAACTAATGTGGTGCTGTCAGGATGATTCATGGAGATGGATGAAACACCGAATGAAATGCTGCTGGCCACCCACGCTCGTGAAGGTTATTTCGGCCTGCCAACTCCTGTAAAAAATTCATTACACATATCTTGAGAGCTGGAGATACCAAGAGAAGCAATTTATGGAAATAACAACAAATAATGCATACGCTGAGGCTATTTAGTTTATATACCAGTTGGTGCAAGGAGGAAATGTGCCCTAAGCAGGCATAGACTGGATCTCGTAGTTGAGCATGTGCCTTGTAGGATGTGTGACAACTGTTTGGAAGCGCTAGATTATGAGAATATATAGCAAATATTTCCAGACAATGCTCGCCCCAAAAATCTTATGAACTGTTGCAAAATGCTCACCGCCTTCATCATAGCCTTAGTATGGAGAGAACAGCATCCTTTCACCCATTTCCTTCTAGGAAACTTGCAAGCCCTGAAGGCGCTCCTCCAATGCACAAGATTTGAACTACCGAGTCCCGACGGTGAGTTTTCTGAGGTATCCTTGATGGATCTTCTGCCATGGCGAAGAATGGAGGAAATTGGTGAGGAACCGTCCTTTGGTAACTTTCGTGGAGCGCGGGCATTTGAGTTTTGAAATTCAAATTCGCTTTTTTGAACACCGTGTCTGAACATTGAAGGGACAGGATATATATATTATGCATTATATGCATGGACTTGGTATATGACATACATTAGATTCTTAATAAATTTGTGGTCAAAATAGGTTATTTTGATATAAGATTATTTTATTTTTTATATATTTATTTCTTCTTCGAATATAGGATCAAAATAAGATTGAGTTACAAATTTTTTAATTGAACTAGCTCAGACTTTAGAGTGCTAACAATATATTAAATGAACTAAATCTGTGAAGTTGGTTATTATTACAGCAAACTAAAGAGTTGATGGGCATAATTCTATGAAATCATATTTATGCAGACTAAGTACAATGCTTCGAAAGATATAAGTTGAAAATAGAAAAGCACTACAAACATAAAAGTTGAAACAATTTTAGAGGGCATACAAAACCAAATTATAATAAGGGAATTTCTCTACTCATTTTCATTACTCAAACATAACAATATATATACACATTTACAACATTTGCCTTACCACTATGTTTGAGGTCCATGGTAGACTCTCTCAATTGCCATGTCTCAAGACCATCTAGCTAACCCCTCTCAAATGACTACTTGTGGTGCAGCTTCCCCTACGCTTCATCCATCTTCAACTACTCTTTAACTTCCATATGACTACTTCAGCACATATTTGTCGCTTCAACTTCCACATTGATATTTCATCTTCCCTTAGTGCACTTCATATGTCATGCACAGTTACCCCATGCTCATCATGTGCACTCATTGTCATGCACATATTTGCTCACATGCACTTGACTCATAGTTGGAATAACTAACTTGCATCCTCCTTGGATGCACATTCCACTTGAGCACACCCCTCAAAGTATCGCATGTTTTTTTTTGTTAATCCATGATCGACATTATGTTATTTTCTCTTGCCGTACCACATTATATCTTCTATGTTTTCTTTTGTATCAAACTTGCTTGTGTAACACTAGCATGTACCAAGTACTGGTACATGCTAAGTACTGTACTTCCTTGAAGCCTGTACCAAGTCGCTTAAGTAGTCCTAGTCCCCTTGTTGTTACAACTATGTTTGAAATTCATGCAGGCAAGCATTCTTTGACATTGGTGTTCGTGGAAACAAAAAAGGGATCTGATTCATTGGAATACTGGTTGTGTTCCAATAGGTTTCCACTGTTCCAGCAACCAGTATTCATGGAGACAGAAGCCAAAGGAGCGTGAGAAAACAACTTCAAGCATACAGCTATTGACTCATCAACTGTGCGAGCTCCATCGACCATTCAACCAATGTTAAATAATGATGTGCGGGCTCCATCGACCATTCAACCAATGTTACATAACAATGTGCGGGCTCCATCGACCATAACAATGTGCAAGCTCGACTCTTTGGATGGTTTAGGGGTGAAACAAACTGAGGGTTTTCATCAAGTGGAATTTAAGCTTATGGAATCAGGGATAGTTTTCTCACTCATATTTTGTCAAACTTTTCAAGGATGAATTGCTTGTACAGAAAGAATAAGCAGTAAGGGTAGGGGGGGTTTACTATATCCAAGTGTATGGCATGATAATAAAAAAACCTGTAAAGGAGAAATATTAGACATGGTATGATAAAACATACCTTATAAGGACTCCGTCCAAATTGTAGTTGTATAGACATCATTAAAGAGTAACAACACTTGGATCAGTGGCCTTTAGCTCAAAATTTCAGGTGGGGCCCCACATCACATAACTTGGGGAGTTGTTGAGGGATCAATATATTATTACATACACCAAAGGAGAAGCTCGAACTAGGCATAAAATTACTTGTGGAAGGTATTCCAAGACTAGGAAAACGTAGGGTTGGAATGTGTTTGCTAATAGATGGCATTAAGAATGAAGAGACATTGGAAACATGTGGCATATGGGTAGAAGAAATGATTTTGATAACTAAATATACATAAGAAGCATTCATGTTTCCTCAAAAGACACTAGGTGTAGTGGAAGTACATCCCATGCTTGTTAGATTAACCATAATTTGGTTCTAGACATATTATGTTGTACATTTTGAACAAATTTAAAGGGATCTATGGGAAAAGGTACATCTAGTTGTATCAAGACATGATCCTCAGGTTGGGTCAAGGGAGGATTATAATGGGTCAGTGTCTAAATGTCAATAACTTCAATTTTAGGTGTCCCTAAATATTCGGTTAAGTTTGTATTTGTATCAGGTGGATACACAGTATGATCAGGTGGATCATGTATGATGATATGTATCAGGTAGATACTTGGTATGCATCAGGTAGATGCATTGTATGAATTGTGAAGTATGTTGAACTTGTGATATTCATTGACATTGATTGGTATATTGAATTACGCCTTTTATATTACTTATTTGTCTTTATTATCCATTGTTGACTCCATGCAAGGCACTAATATTATCCATAATGATTGTAGAATGGTATTTCCAGGTGTGTTGGTGCTTACAGGTGTTATTCCTCCATTAGGGACTCTCCCATGGGTTTAGGACTTAACCAAAGAAGATGAGGAGTTAGGTTATGGTGACATTGGACCTATGTCCTCCCCACTTACTGTAACTAGCCCCTTGGTCCACACAGCCTAGGTGTTCTAGGGATGATAGTTTGTATAATAACAGGGAGGAGGAGAGGGGTTAAAGAGAGAGAGGGAGAGAGTGTGGGAGTTATAAAGGAGGGGGGTTAAAGATAATCGGAGAGAGAAATGGGGTTAGAGAGAGAGTGGGGGGGGTGGGGTAGAGAGGTGGTTTGTTATGGAAAAGGGGATAGAAAGGGGGATGAGAGGGAGGGAGGTAGCATGGGAGGCATAGATTAGCAAAGGGATAGATCTAATGAGTATGGTGGGAAGTATGGAGGAGGGGATTTTTGGAGGGATCGTGAGGTTAAACCGGGCATCTAGCCCCCATATCCATTCATTAAACAAGCATTCAAATGAAAATGAAAATATATATATACAAGTATATGTTTATACAATGGAAACACAACGGGAGTTAACTAAATGTTGTTGATATCTATCATACATTCAAGACTCTATAACAGCCAATTAAAGACCTTTGCAGATTTATAAAAGATCATATGGAATTGCATAAACTCGTAAAAACACAGCGGAAGTAAATTCATTTACACCATCACCCTACATTCAGATATCCATCAATTAAATCTTTGCAAGAATATACAGGAGAATACTTATCTCAATAAGGCAGTCCCAAGCAACTGGCTATGCAACTGCAACGTTCCACCCAACCATAGGCCAGTGTGCTCCTCAATCTCTCAGCACGACTGCCACCCCTGAGCTGGGCATGATCTCTACAAGGAACCAAGGAACAGCAGACTCACACATAGCCAAGCATACACCAAGATGAGCCAAGCCAATCTGCAATTGGGTTTATCAGGCTGCTAGGACATGGGAGGGAAGATTTGCTAAGCTAGTGAGCTCCAGCACAGAGCCAGGGATAACCTTGCAAGATCTATCTAGCTTGGCACCCACAATACCTACACACCCAGCACAAGGAAGTATTCTCTTCACTGTTGTACAGTCCCTCAAGCCATACGCAGTAGATCGACGATGTGATAATTTGCCATAACATTCTCCAATGATTGTTTATGTTTAGATATATGCAAATGCCTAAAGTACTCAAATGCATTTCTAAGTAATGCTCTAGGTGCAAACTTATATGTTTTTATGCAGTTAAGTTTAATAAGCATTTTCACTAGGAGCAAGCGGATCAGTGCTTATCTGCTCAAGTGTGGTATTCCGTCAGAAGTCGACATCGTCGTCGCTCTCCCTGTGTGTGATTTACCCGTACTCTACGACCCTTCATATTCCTTTGTGTGTCCGTCGGTGAACCGTTTCACCTGTCGCTACACACATTTCTCACAAACGTAAATCATAGGGTTATTTTATTAATGTTTCAAACAGTGAGGTCACTCAGCAGGTTCCCTCAATGTCTACAGTAGTCTAGGGGCACTACATACACCCCCACTTAAATAGAACTTCATCCTGAAGTTAATTTTTGTTCTTGTACTTTCGACACTAAACTTTATCTTAATTTCCTATTATCATCTTCTTTCCATCCCCTTCTATTTTTCTCCAACAATCATGGCCATATTAAGCACAAGTGGTTCTAATCATTATTATTATTATTTTTTTTTTCCAACATGGTTCCAATACATTCTCAGGAACTCAATCATAATTGTGTATAATATCAATTCGATAGTACATTCAATAACTGTCGGTCCCAACTAGATTTTCGATAACACTTATTCTTGTCATTAGTATCATCATGTTCAGCTCCATGAGCTTATCATGTATTTCCCTTATCTCTTCGTTTATCTTATCATAAGACCACTTCGACAGATTCATCAAGTCGCACAAAGTGTCTTCTTAACCCCATCAAGTTCCATCTCGAGGGCTAGTTGTCATTTTATCATGTTTGATTATGACCTAAGGTTAGCTTCATTGCGTTCTATTTATTATGCTAATCGTCTCCATACTTCTTTTTACGAAACATTGCCTTCATTTGACCATTTCGATACCATGGTTAAATTTCAAGTTCGTAGTCATGAGTTTTCATAAATGGTTTTGTCGTAATGCAAAATGCATGTCGTTGAGTTCAGCTCATCATACCAATCACATTGATATCTCGTTTTCAAATTTTAAGTTGGTTTCTCTTCCTCGACAATCCGTCAAAGTCTCGTCAATCTGAGCATCTTGGTGTCTTATCATTTAAAATTGATCAATTTTTCGTCATTCAGCAAATCCACCGATTATATCCGTCCACTTGTTTTCTCATCATGGCTATGTAGAAAAAGGTTTAAAATATCGTTGGTCTTTGTTCCAATGTAATACCCCAATTTTGACCCTTAGGAAATATTGGCTTTCATGTAAATATTGTATACATGTAATGTATGTTTTCCTAGCGTGGAGCTCAAGGCCAAGGCCCCGCTAGTATATGTTCGGATTTTATTTAAAATGGGAAAGTATTTGATATGTTATTACCCATGTGCTATTAAGCCATGGGATATTGTGAATTGATGTAAATATTTGATATTGCAATAAAATACCAAAACTGGCTATGGGAGCAACGAATGAGAAGGGGCCATGTGTATCCACTAGGGAGTGGTGAGGGGGTTGTGGGGATGAATCATATGTTGCCAAATGTCATTGTGAGAACCCATTTGACTTTCCTTGCTGACATTTAATTTTGCTGTAAGGAAGTTGTTGAAGAATTCAGTCCATGGCTTCAATGGAGCATGGGAAACCCATAAATTCGTATGGCAGGTATGGGCTCTATTTTTCTTGTACCACAAGTCACTCTACCTCATGGGAGTTGCTTCTTCCTCATCCCCATTCCATTGTGAAAGTTACCAGCACCATTTTCCATCCAAAAACAAATGCCCAGCAGTGAGAAAAACCAGAAATCGCGACTTTGCAGGAACCCACGTTTTGAAGAGCCATCAACACCCAAAATTGGTATTTGACAGTGAAATCCGATGGGGGATCCATAGATACGAACCTTGGGGCGAAATTGAGAGCATTAGCTACCCCGACATCCATTGGAAAACCCAGTTTTTTACAGCCTGGAAATGAAGTGACAGGAATTGAGTTATTGAATAACAGAACTGTGAGAAATCCAAGTGTGAATGACTAAGCAGAGGTTGGGTTTGCTTGATAAACGCAGTGAAGGCTAGGATCTCAAGGATTAGCAGCTGGACCTTTCTATGCCCATCCTGAAGAGCACTAGAGGGAAGAGTTGCCTGAGGGACTGTGTAGCAGAGAAGGGGATCTTCCTTGTGTTGGATGTGGTAGGTAATGTGGGTGCCTGACTGTTGAGTTCACTTGAGATGCCTGTAGCTCTGTGGTTGAGCTCACTGGCTTAGCGTTACCCTCCTCTATCTTCTTGAATGCTTGATAAACCCAACGGTGTGTTGGCTTAGCATAGATGATGACCGAAACCATGGCTGTGAGTGAGCCCAACTAGTTACTCTCCTTAGTGGATACATAACCCAGCTCGGGGGTGATCTCTCAGCTAAAAGAATACAAGCTGGACAGAGATCTATGGTTGGGTGGAACGTTGCTCTCACATAGCTAGTTGTTTGGACAGCTTCATCTTCAAGATAAGTGTTCTATGTATTATAAATTATTTGCATTTTGTGTTCTGCAATATGTTAAATTGTCCATGTTTAAGGAAATAAATTGATTATCCTAATTTGGAATCTATGCATGGCATTGGAACGAGATTGAGTCTCTATATGCTGAATCATCCTCTGCTATGATATATATATATATATATATATATATGTTAGGCATTACTGTTTGTGTGCTTGCTAGTATGTTATTCCACTGTGTTTATTTGAAGTATGAATCTGCACACAAGAAGTTTTAATAATCCATGCTTTTCTTAGCAATAAATGAGGCTAAGTTTGTCAATACGCCCGGTATTTGGTTAACGTTTCATTCCTGGCACGAAATTGATGGAAGGGGACATTACATCCAAGTTTCTCCGAGTAGATTTTTCTTAAAATACAATTTTACGTTATTGATACCATCTCTATTCGACAATTTAATGCTCGTAGTTAGTGAATGATTTTTTTTTTTCTTCTTCTTCTTCTTTTTGTTTTTTTTATACTATAAGTGTCTACTCCTAAGTTATAGTTCTTTGGCTTTCCAAAGCATTTGTTCTGGAACAATTATTCCATATGTGAATTGGCAAGGATCTCTATCATAGTTGAAATATATCTTAAATAAGTAACACTTGCAAACGGAAACCCTAAGGATACAATTTGACAAAAAGGAAGGCTATGTCTTTAATCTTACAACCTACAATCCCCTAAGTGAACTGTGAAATATAGGCATGTGTTAACTTTTCATCTAGTTCATTTTATAACATCAAGAAAAATATCATACCAGTATCTTATCTTTCAACCAGTTCATATTATCATATAAACGTAGTATAAATATAATAATACATTAGCCTTTCATAGTATCCCATAAAATAATTATGAACTATAAACAAGGCATTAACCTTTCCTTTACATCTTGCTATCCCATTAACGAAATATGAAATATGGTGATGCATTATCCTAAATTTACCTAATTCATTTCATCACATAAACGTAATATAAAATATAATATAATAATACATTTAACTTTTCAAATTACATAAGAAAGTACAAAATATAGACAAAATATTAATCTTTCTTCTACTTCCAGTTATCCCCCAAAAAAAATGTAATATCACACTACTTTATACTATCATGCATAAATAAAAAATATTACAATATCTTTCAACTAAATCTTATAATTATAATAAGGTATTATAAAATATAATAATACATTAACTTTTCATCCATGCCATAAAGAAATATGAAATAAGAACATGCCATAAAGGAATATGAAATAAGAACATACCATACATTATCATCCATTTCATGTCATTGCATAAATGAGAAATATTGCAATATCATTCAACTAGTTTTTATAATTATAATAATGTATTATAATTATTGACGTAGTACCACACGAAGCGCCATACAGTCCCATCGAAAACGTGCAGCTTGATCATGAGCCAGCTGCAGCCATATCCTGGAGATCTCATCGTACACAGTCTCGCTCCCGCCATATTCTCAAGGTTCAACGCCCACCTACCTGCATTCAACGCCCATCTACCTGCATTCAAGGCAGTGCAGTCCATTGCAAAATGCCAAGAGACCTGGTCCTCATTCTCGTCCCGCAAATTCCTATAGCTGGAGCTGCTGAAACATTGTTCTTGTCCTCTGCAAATTAGAACCTGAATCCTATTGCGAGCAGCTGGAGCGGTTGAATCATCCTCCTGTAAATTAGAACTTCAGGTACTCCTCGTCCTACAAATTCCTATCATTCTCGTCCATTTAGTTTAGTATCTGGATTTTGTACAAGGCCCATGGGGTATGGGTATTTTTGTGCCTTCTTCAAGTTATAAGAGGTTGCATATTTCAGTTACTGGAGATATCTGCGAGTTTGTTGTATGCTTGAAAATCTTGATCTGAACATTCCCATATAAATTTCGTAGCAACGTTTAAATTTGTAGTTTGTATGTTCTTATTTCAAACTTTATCAGTTTTTAGAGGTTTGTACTGGACCGTTCTTATACTTTGTAGTGCAACTTATAACGTAGCATGGATTTATATTTAGTGTACCTGACTATTGCTCAAGGGACGCTCCCTCCAGTCACTCATCCTAGTACTTTTGTTTAAAGCACTTCCCAGCACAGTCTTTGCAAGGTCGGAAAGCCCCCCTGGAACAGATGGAAAAACCTTTTGAAGGTCTAATTTAGGCGCTTCACAGTAGCGAAAACACTCCAGCTCTCCATAGGAATCAGAAAGACGCTTCAGGTCAGAGTGCAAAGCATACCCTAACTTCAAAATGCTAGTTGAATGATATTTAAGGCACAAGTCCAGTGCACCTGGTTCTTTGTTAAATAAATTCACCATCTCAAATATAAAAACCTTTTTTGCAGTAGCAATCTCTGATATTGAAACCTACAGAATTGAAGGTAATTCAAGGTTCCAAAAAAATAAAAGACAAATCATCCTTGGTTAATCGAGACGATGGAAGGGATGATTTTCCATAACTTGATTGCAATTATCTTTTTTAGGATCTTGTATTAAACGTTGTAGAGGGAGATGGGCCTAAATCTATCTACAGATGTCTATATTAACGTCGTTTTCCATGAAACCGTTTTCCTGTATCGCCCATTTGAATTTTGAATTTTGAAATTTTTTGTTCCTCCTTACTACCAGATACAAGTGACATTGCCGCTTCCCGCCCTTGTTTGAGTTCGAACATATTCATAGATAGGAGCACACGATATTTTTTTGTCACTGGCCTGGTGAATCTTTACCGCCAACCTTTACAGGTTTTGTAAATGGGAGTAAAATGGTACTAGTGTAGTGTTCTTCCGTAAAAATATATTAAGAAAGGGTTCACTCAGGTGTAGAACTATAGACTTTTGATTATTCTGCCAACTCAATGCAAGTTTTGGTTACAACTCTTTTGACATTAACATGGTTGGAAACTTTTAATGTCAAAAATAAAAATGTCTTTTATTTTTAGATAATTTATTTTTTATTTATCAAATTTAAAAAATGTAGATGTTATAAATAATTGTGAAAACTTCAATTTTATAATACCATGAATCTGGGTTTTTGACAAATGGTACTGACATGATAACCTGATAGTAATTTCACAATTGCATTTAATATAGGCCGTTATTAGGTTTTCTTAATATAGGCCGTTATATATGATAACCTCTTCTCAATTGAAATATATACTTATTGTTGTGCTCCAAACTAACTTTATATGAGTCGATTGAATTGTAAAAGTTTGTAACTTCATATGAGTAGGCTGATTTGTAAAAGAAATATATACTTATTCTTGTGTTCCAAACTAACGGCATATGACTGGGTTGAATTGTAAAAGTTTGTAACTCCATATGAGTAGGCTGAATTGTAAAATGAAAATGCAATTTCAACGATCATGAAATGCAATGAACCAAGAATTGAAAAATTAAAGATATTGTAATTTTTTTATGAGAAATTGTAATGTGACCATCCAAAAATTATTATATAATTACACCTACATATTTTTTGAATTTAATTTTATGTAGGATGTTAAATATAATAAATACTAAGACAATTTGATTAAATACATAGATTTATAAAACCCTAGATCTTCACCAAACCACTTAAACCACTCTTTATTATTTATTTATTTATTTCTTTTCCAAAATTTTAAATATTTATATATATTAAATTTAAATATTTTAAATTTCTCCCTTAAATATAAATTATAATTTAAATTTTATCTATGCTAATTTAAATATAACTTCACCAACCACTTCAACCTTACTATAATTGACCTTAAAACTTTAAATCTATGAAGAACTTTTAAATTGAAAGTTCGTGAGTAGCTTTATATTTTTAAATATTAACTTTTAATTTTTTAAGAAACCTAGGTTATAACATTATATGGAATCTAATTAAATTTAAATAAAATAATACTAGCGCTATATAATTATACACGAAATTTAAATAAAAATATATACGAAATTTAATTAAATATAAATAAAATAACACTAGCATTATATAATTATATAAGAAATTTTGCCGAAATCCCTTTTATTTTGACATGGTATTTTTTTTTTTTTAAATTCTTATCAACAACTAAATTAAATTAAATTAAATAGTAATTAATAAAAATAAAAATAAAAATAAAAAAATTAAATTAAATTGAATTAATTAAAAAAAAATTAAATTGAATTAATTAAATTAAATTAATTAATTAAATGCCATTAAATTAAATTAATTAATTAAATGACATTAAATTAAATTAATTAAATCAAATTAAATTAAAAGTCATTAAATTAAATTAATTAAATTAAATTAAACGAATTAAATGAAATTTTGCCGAAACCCCTTTTATTTTGACATGGTATTTTTTTTTTTTTAAATTCTTATCAACAACTAAATTAAATTAAATTAAATAGTAATTAATAAAATAAAATAAAATTGAATTATTTAAAAAAAAATTAAATTGAATTAATTAAATTAAATTAATTAATTAAATGACATTAAATTAAATTAATTAATTAAATGACATTAAATTAAATTAATTAAATCAAATTAAATTAAAAGTCATTAAATTAAATTAATTAAATTAAATTAAACGAATTAAATTAAATAAATGTTAAGAGACACTACATTAAATTAATAAAATAAAATTAATATTTAAAAAACATTAATTTAAAATAATAATAAAAAAAATTAAAACAATATAAAACGCAAAAAAAACCCTTTTCTTTTACATGGTATTTTTTTTTTTTTTAATTCTTATCAACAACTAAATTAAATTAAATTAAATAATAATTAATAAAACAAAATAAAAAAAATTAAATTAAATTGAATTAATTAAAAAAATTTAAATTGAATTAATTAAATTAAATTAATTAATTAAATGACATTAAGTTAAATTAATTAAATCAAATTAAATTAAAAGTCATTAAATTAATTAAATTAAATTAAATTAAACGAATTAAATTAAATGAATGTTTTTTAAATATTAAATTAATATTTAAAAAACATTAATTTAAAATAATAATAAAAAAATTAAAACAATATAAAACGAAAAAAAAACCTTTTCTTTTTCGCATGGGGATTGACGCCAAGGCAGGATCGACGGCTCTCCTTATTTCGCGTCAGCAACATGCACGCATGGTAAGGGTGGTTGGTGGTCGCGGAAAGGAAACCACCATCCCACGTGTTCATTCCTTACTCGTCCGCATTCCAATAAAGCGGTATAGTAAACCGCTCATGGGCAACGCGGAAACCGTCTCACGTGGTGTCAAAAGTATGCCTATTTAAGGAGGAAATAAGGTTTTATTTGGCATTGTAGGGTGGCAGATTCAAGACCCGAGGGCTGGGGCTTGTAATTTCACTGCAATTTTCAACTTTGGACACTCGAATTATGACATAGGCGGCCTTGTGGCAGGAGTGAGGCTGCATTCTCTCCTTCCCAGCCAGGAAAAACACACTTGGAGATACTACGAATCTGGGGAGAGCTTGGTTATCGATTATTTTTTTATGTACCTGGATGTTTTATATCTTGTTGGGTAATTTCTTGATGTAAAGATTTGAAAGTCTAGACTGACTGTTTGTTAATGAATGAATTACAGACGAGGCAATGAATCCAACATTACTGAGCTAGTATTTGAAATTGGTGGGATCTAACGCGGAAACCGTCTCACGTGCTGTCAAAAGTATGCCTATTTAAGGAGGAAATAAGGTTTTATTTGGCATTGTAGGGTGGCAGATTCAAGACCCGAGGGCTGGGGCTTGTAATTTCACTGCAATTTTCAACTTTGGACACTCGAATTATGACATAGGCGGCCTTGTGGCAGGAGTGAGGCTGCATTCTCTCCTTCCCAGCCAGGAAAAACACACTTGGAGATACTACGAATCTGGGGAGAGCTTGGTTATCGATTATTTTTTTATGTACCTGGACGTTTTATATCTTGTTGGGTAATTTCTTGATGTAAAGATTTGAAAGTCTAGACTGACTGTTTGTTAATGAATGAATTACAGACGAGGCAATGAATCCAACATTACTGAGCTAGTATTTGAAATTGGTGGGATCTAACGTGGAAACCGTCTCACGTGCTGTCAAAAGTATGCCTATTTAAGGAGGAAATAAGGTTTTATTTGGCATTGTAGGGTGGCAGATTCAAGACCCGAGGGCTGGGGCTTGTAATTTCACTGCAATTTTCAACTTTGGACACTCGAATTATGACATAGGCGGCCTTGTGGCAGGAGTGAGGCTGCATTCTCTCTTTCCCAGCCAGGAAAAACACACTTGGAGATACTACGAATCTGGGGAGAGCTTGGTTATCGATTATTTTTTTATGTACCTGGACGTTTTATATCTTGTTGGGTAATTTCTTGATGTAAAGATTTGAAAGTCTAGACTGA
Organism: Larix kaempferi; assembly: GCA_027924585.1. NCBI lineage: Eukaryota > Viridiplantae > Streptophyta > Pinopsida > Pinales > Pinaceae > Larix > Larix kaempferi. The sequence goes on from BSBM01000222.1 coordinate 3,013,339, forward strand.
CTGTTTGTTAATGAATGAATTACAGACGAGGCAATGAATCCAACATTACTGAGCTAGTATTTGAAATTGGTGGGATCTAACTTTAAACATGGATCAAACTTTGCATGCGTTGCTTCTACCATTAATCAAACCGCCACCACTTTCCCTTTGTTTGTTGAAGTAAATCATTTTAATAGATTCAGAGCTGAGGCTATGGATATATTTTCCCAAGGTAAATTTTTCATTTCTATTGTCATTTTTCATCAGCATAGGTTTATCTATTTGACTGGTTTTTTAGTCTCTCATTTAACACAGTTAGTGTAGTTAGTATGGGGAATTAATCAAGCCCTCAAATTAAACTAATTTTTTGGAAATCTATATCTAAAAAATGGATAAGTTTTGTAAAAAGAAAATTGCATCTAAACTGCAAAATTGTCTTAATTGAGCATAAATATATTTCTATTTCCTTTAAATTATTAAATTCGGAATCTTACTTTCAATATATTTTAATTTTTTATGAAAATTACAATTTTATTTAGAGTCTAAACTGTAAATGTTGGTTAAGAGGTTACCTTATTTTTGATAGGCCCAGCCGTCGGCTATTGTCAACTTCCCACATCCGAATGTATTTGACAAGGACCTTTACTCCATGGACATGAGCTAGAACGATATCTCACACTCCTTCAGTTCCAATATCAGAGAGAACCAACTACGGTTTTCTTCGCCAATGGAATCTTATTTTCTTTGCCAATGGAATCTTATAATTATAGCTTTAGCTAATGGACATTTGTAATGTTACTATTTTGCAAAATTGGTACCAGCAAGGGGGTTGAAGTTTCATGGTTCACAATACGGTACCTACCTCTGACAAGGATGTTTGCCCCAAGAGCCCGAACCCTTGCATTCGCAGCGATTTATTGGAACTTGATGCGGATGCCTATGGGCTGTAGCGAGAGTCTCCCTTAAGCATAAAGTGCAATCAGCCGAAGTACCTGATCCGAAACCCTTGATGGTCCAATTTGGTTCCAGAAGCTCTGGTCCCCCGGGGCATGGTTGTTTCAGTGCAAATGATGTTTGACTGCCATAGCTTATTGGATAGCTCAATACCCTGGAGATAAAGTCTGCCAAAATTTTAATCTGTAACTGGAAAATGTGTGCCCAATGCCATGAATCACGATGGAAGAAGCCGGGAAATGGCATTGGCAACACATTAATTATGGTGTTCATTCAAAATTTATTATCTGTACGATGGACAGATATGATGTGAGAACCAAAGATTGCACAACAGTGTATTAGGTGAAATTAATTAATGGCATTGGCAATTACACATTACTTATGGTGTTCATTCAAAATTTATTATCTGTACGATGGACAGATATGATGTGAGAACCAAAGATTGCACAGCAGTGTATTAGGTGAAATTAATTAATTATAGCTTTAAAAAGGGGCATGGTTGAGAGACACTACATTAAATTAATAAAATTAAATTAATATTTAAAAAACATTAATTTAAAATAATAATAAAAAAATTAAAACAATATAAAACGCAAAAAAAAACCTTTTCTTTTTCGCATGGGGATTGACGCCAAGGCAGGATCGACGGCTCTCCTTATTCCGCGTCGGCAACATGTACGCATGGTAAGGGTGGTTGGTGGTCGCGGAAAGGAAACCACCATCCCACGTGTTCATTCCTTACTCGTCCGCATTCCAATAAAGCGGTATAGTAAACCGCTCATGGGCAACGCGGAAACCGTCTCACGTGCCGTCAAAAGTATGCCTATTTAAGGAGGAAATAAGGTTTTATTTGGCATTGTAGGGCTGCTTCGACTTGGCTCTTGGTTTCATGTAAGAGCCTCGGTGCTGGGCAGATATGTGGGTAATCTCATGGACGATGGGAGATATGAAATCCATGGGACCCGCCTGGCTTGGCATTCGGTTCCCTGATGAGTCCTCGGTGTTGAGCACAACGCATCTTTTATATATTCCCATCCTCTTATGTGAACTCAGTGCATGGGATTCGATGGTGGGCATTGATGTGTTAAGTGCGTGGGCCAATTGGCTCTAGTTGTTGAGTTCGGACTGGGCACAAAGGAAAGAAGAAAAATGCTTGGAGGACAATTGATGTGGCGTTGGGCTCCGGGCGCTTGGTACACCTGGCTTGAGCGCTAGGGTTTCAAAGGAAGCAACATTTTGTATGAAATTCGTTTCGGACAAAACAAGCAGCAACAATGGAGAGCAGTATGGAAATCGTTTCATGCATTTGCCATGCTTGTAAATCTTCTTAGTTATTGGTCAAAATGGATCATATCGATCTCAAATGAAATGATTTCTGCGTCGAAATTGCTGCGATGCTTGTATTATAAACAATATTGCAGGCAACAATATTATTTGAATATTTGTTTTATGCCACATTTATTGAAATGAATGTTTAAAGCAAAATGTTACAGGCAAGAAGGCAGATCTGCATTAAAATAATAGGAAATGAAAACTGATCACTTTGGCTGCAGGTCTGAAATTTGGAGAACCCTCTGTAAATCCTGTGCGAGACTCATTGTTTCGTATTTATTATGAATACAATTTCTTTCTATAAATGCAATGAAGTGTTTTTTTTATCCCAAATGCTTTAGCATTGGATTAATATTAGGGTTTGAATATTAAAAGAGTGTATATAGAAATGTTGTTGTTTTTCTGGAAAGGTTTGTTTAATGGGGTCTAGACTGAGCCCTAAATAAGCAGTTATATATATATATATATATCATTCAAATTCTGTTTCTGTTACGCCTTACGAATAAATGGGAAAAGGCTCTTCAAATTATCTTTTTGCAGCCATCATACTGGTTTGTTATTTTCTAGTAAATTTCACTAAAGTTCCAGGTGTAGTTAGGCCCTAAGGTCTCAGTGTCTGAGCCTTGCGCTCTGATACCAACTGTAGTGCCCTATCTAGGCACTGGGTCTATTCCGGGTTATCAGGTTATACCTAGTTTTTCCCTTAATTATTGTTAGAAGAAAACAAGAGATTCAACCATCTATATTTCTGTTTCTGTAAATGTTTAACTGTCCGTTTTCTATATGTTTACATGTCTCTGCAGTTAAATAAACATAATCCTAAAACTTTCCATTTAATTCTGTTCGTTTGACATGCATAGCTTGGAAATAAAAGAAAATACATTCTAATTAAGCTGGTTCAGAAAAATACCTGAAACCGTCGATTGCAGTAAGATAAGAAGATTTCTGGAATGGATTCTGTAAGTTACCTTAACAACCCCAAACATATCCTACATATTCAAACATATCCTTTTAATTTACTTGGGATGATTCCGTCCGTTAATTAAATTAATAATTTATTTAATAAATTCATTATTATTCAACCCAATATACTTTATAAAAGGGATTATTATCATTATTATTATTAATTAAATAATATTAATAATATAATAATAATAACAATAACAATTAATAATAATAGTAATTAATTTAAATTGTGAATAGTAATTTAAAATATTTATTTGGTTAATGGATAAGTGTCAACATAGTACCTCTGTGTATAAACAATGAAATATAATAGATGATTTAATTAATCATGATCAACAATTATATAGCACACTCCTCTATTATTAATGTTTAACTTTTATACTTCACCTTGAAGACACCTTTACTTGAGGATACTTACAATTAATGACATTTATTTTACACATGAGAACTTGATAATCTTTTACTAATTAAGTCATCCACTAAACACTTAATTGACTTATCCATGATAACTTATATCATTGTTAAATCTTGATAAGTAGGAAGAAGTTCAACGTGTCTCAACGTGTTTGAAACCAATAAATTTAAACAGTATTTATAGATAATCTGCTGGGGTTAATTTTTTTTAAAGACGTTACATGTCAGGTCATATATCAAATCCTTTTTTAATCCAAAGAATTGGGTGGGTTTAATTTTGGTTTTAAAGGATACAAGTTACCTCATATATGTCGGTTAGCTATCTTGTTGGTGTATGAGACTCCCTTGTTTACCCTTAAATACGATAGCTACTATCATTAAATATTCATCTTTAATAGGCTAATAAGAAGAAATCCTCAACTCAAAGATGTAGTTCTTGAGCGTATGAAAATGAGAATCTAGAGTATGATTGATTCCTTTGAATTCTTCCAATTTTTTCATACTTGATGGAGAAACAATAGTTGAGAAAACATGGTTGCAAATAAGGTTGCATGTTTACCAAAGGGGAAACTAGTGGAAAATGGGGACACCCCCAAAGTGGTTTTGTTACCATAGATATCATGAATTGAGTTGTACGCCAAGGAAAGAATCCAACACTGTCAATGCATGTTAATCGTTCCTATGAATGTATATAAGTATATGGCATTACTTGTACATAAAAATAGTTATCAATTCTATGAATGTATATAAGATGTAAAATAGCTAAATAGCTAGTGTTTTTTATATTTAATTATTTGATATAAGTTTGTAACTTACAGATAGTTTCAATATATTGTACAGTTTCCATTCAAGTATTCTTGGCTTCATAGCTTCTAGATTATTGTCTATCAAAGAAGCAAGACCAACTAAGATGAAGATGAAGTTATGGGAAAAAATGGCATTGGCATTGGCATTAGCTTTAGTCTTAGCCAAACAAAAATTAAAGAAGAAGACTGGATTAAAAAGAGGTTGAAAATCTTGGTAAGTCTATAGATTTTTTTTTACTTTTACAATTTTATTTATAGATTTTTTTTTTTATTTTTACAATTTATTTTATTTAGTTTTTTTTACATGGTTTAGATGGTTTATTTAGTTGTTTTTCTATTAGGTTGAGTTGCATTATTTTCATTTTAAAAGAAAAGCCTTTTCATTTATATGCAATATCTCATGTGCGCTCAAAACCGTCACTTTCTTTGATGCACACACACACACACAAGAAACTCTCTCGTCACTCACTAAGTTCAAAAATAGCTTAAATCTACTCACTTAATACTTCCATAGGAGGGCACAAAAGAATCTTGTAGTTTAGGTACGATTTTGGGGCTAGGCATCCAAAAACATAGTTGTTGTCCTTAGGGTGCTTTATAAATCCTTCTAAATCAAGTGGTCGTGTATAGCCACATGGGGCAAGTGAAAGAGCGGCGCCGCGCCATAGGAGGTCAAACCCAAGGTTGCGGGTGTATGTTCTCTCAAGTGGGCTCACCACCACTTGTTGAAAAGGAGACGACCCAATACCGTTCGAGGGATAACTGCTCTTTCTCCACTTGACAAAGGTACTTAGTGACCAACTTAGGATGTCATTCCTTATAGGTGACTGTCGTGTATATAAGATGTAATATATAGCATTACTTGTATATAAAAATAGCTAAATAGCTAGTGTTTTTTATATTTAATTATTTGATATAAGTTTGTAACTTACAGATAGTTTCAATATATTGTACAGTTTCCATTCAAGTATTCTTGGCTTCATAGCTTCTAGATTATTGTCTATCAAAGAAGCAAGACCAACTAAGATGAAGATGAAGTTATGGAAAAAAATGGCATTGGCATTGGCATTAGCTTTAGTCTTAGCCAAACAAAAAGTAAAGAAGAAGACCTGATTAAAAAGAGGTTGAAAATCTTGGTAAGTCTATAGATTTTTTTTTACTTTTACAATTTTGTTTATAGATTTTTTTTATTTTATTTTTACAATTTATTTTATTTAGTTTTTTTTACATGGTTTATTTAGTTGTTTTTCTATTAGGTTGAGTTGCATTATTTTCATTTTAAAAGAAAAGCCTTTTCATTTATATGCAATATCTCATGTGCGCTCAAAATCGTCACTTTCTTTGATGCACACACACACACACAAGAAACTCTCTCGTCACTCACTAAATTCAAAAATAGCTTAAATCTACTCACTTAATACTTCCATAGGAGGGCACAAAAGAATCTTGTAGTTTAGGTACGATTTTGGGGCTAGGCATCCAAAAACATAGTTGTTGTCGTTAGGGTGCTTTATAAATCCTTCTAAATCAAGTGGTCGTGTATAGCCACATGGGGCAAGTGAAAGAGCGGCGCCGCGCCATAGGAGGTCAAACCCAAGGTTGCGGGTGTATGTTCTCTCAAGTGGGCTCACCACCACTTGTTGAAAAGGAGACGACCCAATACCGTTCGAGGGATAACTGCTCTTTCTCCACTTGACGAAGGTACTTAGTGACCAACTTAGGATGTCATTCCTTATAGGTGACTATCGTGGAAGCCGACAGTACCTGAGACAGATTTTGTCACAAGATCAAGGAAAGCACACGTCACAAGATCACATACTTATGATAAGAAGAAAAGCTAATAGTCAGTAGCTTTCCAATAGAAAAATCATGTACATGGTGATTGGTGGTTGCTAGCTTATACCTTGAGCTTGTTCCATGTGATGTATTTTGAAATAAGCACATGTCAAAAGATCAAGGAAAGCTAGCGACTGCTAGCTTTCCTTCTAGCATAAGCATTTTCTTCTAGTATAAACACACATGCTTATGCTAGAAGGAAAGCTAACAGTTGCTAGCTTTCCAATAAAAAACCATGTCCATGGTGATTGGTGGTTGCTAGCTTATACCTTGAGCTTGTGCCATGTGCTCTATTTTGAACGAATGCTAGCTTTCCTTCTAGCATAACACACATGCTTATGTTAGAAGGAAAGCTAGCAGTCGCTAGCTTTCCAATAGAAAAACCTTGGGCATGGTGATTGGTGGTTGCTAGCTTATACCTTGAGCTTGTGCCATGCACTCTATTTTCAAATAAGCACATGGCACAAGATCAAGGAAATCTAGCGACTGCTAGTTTTCCTTCTAGCATAAGCATTTTCTTTTAGGATAAGAACACATATTTATGCTAGAAGGAAAGCTAACAGTCGCTAGCTTTCCAATAGAAAAATCATGTCCATAGTGATTGGTGGTTGCTAGCTTATACCTTGAGCTTGTGCCATTTGCTCTATTTTGAAATAAGCACATGGCAAAAGATCAAGGAAAGCTAGCGACTGCTAGCTTTCCTTCTAGCATAAGCATTTCCTTTTAAAATAAACACACATGCTTATACTAGAAGGAAAGCTAACAGTCACTAGCTTTCAATTAGAAAAACCCTGTCCATGGTGATTGATGGTTGCTATCTTATACCTTCAGCTTGTGCCATGTGCTCTATTTTAAACGAATGCTAGCTCTCCTTCTAACATAAGCATTTCCTTCTAGCATAACACACATTCTTATGCTAGAAGAAAAGCTAGCAGTCGCTAGCTTTCCAATAGGAAAATCATGTCCATGGTGATTGGTGGTTGCTAGCTTATACCTTGAGCTTGTTCCATGTGATGTATTTTGAAATAAGCACATGGCAAAAGATCAAGGAAAGCTAGCGACTGCTAGCTTTCCTTCTAGCATAAGCATTTCCTTCTAGTATAAACACACATGCTTATGCTAGAAGGAAAGCTAACATTCGCTAGCTTTCCAATAAAACACCCTTTCCATGGTGATTAGTGGTTGCCAGCTTATACCTTCAGCTTGTGCCATGTGCTCTATTTTAAATGAATAGCTCTCCTTCTAGCATAAGCATTTCCTTCTAGCATAACACACATGTTTATGCTAGAAGAAAAGCTTGCAGTCGCTAGCTTTCTAATAGAAAAATCATGTCCATGGTGATTGGTGGTTGCTAGCTTATACCTTGAGCTTGTGCCATGCACTCTATTTTCAAATAAGCACATGGCACAAGATCAAGGAAAGCTAGCGACTGCTAGCTTTCCTTCTAGCATAAGCATTTCCTTCTAGTATAAACACACATGCTTATGCTAGAAGGAAAGCTAACATTTGCTAGCTTTCCAATAAAAAACCCTGTCCATGGTGATTGGTGGTTGCCAGCTTATACCTTGAGCTTGTGCCATGTGCTCTATTTTGAGCGAATGCTAGCTTTCCTTCTAGCATAACACACATGCTTATGTTATAAGGAAAGCTAGCAGTCGCTAGCTTTCCAATAGAAAAACCTTGGGCATGGTGATTGGTGGTTGCTAGCTTATACCTTGAGCTTGTGCCATGCACTCTATTTTCAAATAAGCACATGGCACAAGATCAAGGAACGCTAGCGACTGCTAGCTTTCCTTCTAGCAGAAGCATTTCCTTCTAGTATAAACACACATGCTTATGCTAGAAGGAAAGCTAACATTTGCTAGCTTTCCAATAAAAAACCCTGTCCATGGTGATTGGTGGTTGCCAGCTTATACCTTGAGCTTGTGCCATGTGCTCTATTTTGAACGAATGCTAGCTTTCCTTCTAGCATAACACACATGCTTATGTTATAAGGAAAGCTAGCAGTCGCTAGCTTTCCAATAGAAAAACCTTGGGCATGGTGATTGGTGGTTGCTAGATTATACCTTGAGCTTGTGCCATGCACTCTATTTTCAAATAAGCACATGGCACAAGATCAAGGAAAGCTAGCGACTGCTAGCTTTCTTTCTAGCATAAGCATTTCCTTCTAGGATAAGAACACATACTTATGCTAGAAGGAAAGCTAGCAGTCGCTTGCTTTCCAATAGAAAAATCATTTCCATAGTGATTGGTGGTTGCTAGCTTATACTTTGAGCTTGTGCCATTTACTCTATTTTGAAATAAGCACATGGCAAAATATCAATGAAAGCTAGCGACTGCTAGCTTTCCTTCTAGCATAAGCATTTCTTTCTAAAATAAACACACATGCTTATACTAGAAAGAAAGCTAACAGTCGCTAGCTTTCAATTAGAAAAACCCTGTCCATGGTGATTGATGGTTGCTAGCTTATACCTTCAGCTTGTGCCATGTGCTCTATTTTGAACGAATGTTAGCTCTCCTTCTAGCATAAGCATTTCCTTCTAGCATAACACATGACCCTTATTATACATCATTTGTGCAGATCATGGTCTGGATGGATAGATGTCTTCTTGGATACCTTCTGTCCAAGAACAGATCACATGGAAAAAGATCAAGGAAATCTAGCGACTGCTAGCTTTCTTTCTAGCATAAGCATTTCCTTCTAGCATTTTTGAGAAGGAAAACTTTTCTTTTTAATGAGTCTCTACTTGTGCTAGATGCAATGGATTTTTATTTATCTTTAAGTATTTAATATGTTTCCAGGACACATGACCCTTATGTTGTTTAATGAGTTAACAAAATGTAATGATAAAAGAACTACTTGGTTAATGACATAAAAATATGATGATTTAAAGGTCTTCTCTGACGGACAAGGGGGTTCGGTGCTCCATCAGGAACTGTTAGTGCTCAGTTGCATCCTTAATGGTGGCTGTATGAGATAGTCTCCATAGGAATTATGGATAACAGGGAGATAGCCTGCGTTATAAAAAAGATGGAGGACACTGTGAGCTACACTTACCTTCAAATCAGCAACCATGACTCTAGGATCGATGATAATGAAAGCTCCTTGCGCGAGATGATGGGGAAGGTTGATATGATCCAGGAGGACCTTGCGCGACTCATTTCCATGAACCAGGACAGCAGGAACAATGCAGTAACTGTTGAAGGGGAGCGTCAGATGGAGGAAGAATCAGTGGTGCAGCCAGTCCACTTCAGGGGCCATCTGTAATCTGGTTTTTATGGATATATGTTTTTTTGTCTTTTATTATGTAAGCAATATGTTTCCAGGACACATGACCCTTATGTTGTTTAATGAGTTAACAAAATGTAATGATAAAAGAACTACTTGGTTAATGACATAAAAATATGATGATTTAAAGGTCTTCTCTGACGGACAAGGGGGTTCGGTGCTCCATTAGGAACTGTTAGTGCTCAGTTGCATCCTTAATTGCTCAGCGCGTGAGGGTTCGTGTAGTAATTTAACTGCTGATTCTTTGCTCAGGCAGTTTGACTGTCTTGTTATTTCCTCTGATTTTGGCAGAATGCCTCAGCCAGGGGACAATACCGGCATCCAGGACAACAAGAAATGTTTGGGGCGGCTGTATGAGATAGTCTCCATAAGATTTATGGATAACAGGGAGATAGCCTGCGCTATAAAAAAGATGGAGGACACTGTGAGCTACACTTCCCTTCAAATCAGCAACCATGACTCCAGGATCGATGATAATGAAAGCTCCTTGCGCGAGATGATGGGGAAGGTGGATATGATCCAGGAGGACCTTGCACGACTCATTTTCATGAACCAGGGCAGCAGGAACAATGCAGTAACTGTTGAAGGGGAGCGTCAGATGGAGGAAGAATCAGTGGTGCAGCCAGTCCACTTCAGGGGCCACCTGTAATCTGGTTTTTAAGGATATATGTTTTTTTGTCTTTTATTATGTAAGATATATAAGGGTATATATTGCCCGTTCTGTTAGTCATCATGGAAGAACTCTGTATATAGTTTTTTGGACCCTTTGCAGGCTTAGTCTACAATGCTCTATCTCTGCTCTGAAGGACTATTCTTCCTCTCTTTTTGCTATGTACTGAATGGATGTGCACAGCCCCTTTATAATATACTCCTTTTTAGTTTCTGTTCAAAAAAAATATATGATGATTTATAGTCTATCATTTATATGGGTTCAATTTATTTATTTTTTTGTTCACAGGTATTTAAGTAAACCAATAAACTTAATTTGGTATAAAAGCTATAACGAAGGAGGTTTTCTTTATGTATATTTTACTATGTTTATGTCTATTTTTGCACTAGAGGTAATCTATGTGTAACATTTAATTGTTATTAGCAATAGAAAACTAGAGGTAGTGTCTTTGTATAATTTACTTGTTATTAGCAATAGAAATTATCTCAAAAATTATATTCTTGGTGTAGCCTCCAAGCTTCACATGAGGTCACAAAACATAAATTAGTTAGGTAAGGAAAGCCTTGAACTTGTGCCATGTACTCTATTTTCAAATAAGCACATGGCATAAGATCAAGGAAAGCTAGCGACTGCTAGCTTTCCTTTTAGCATAAGCAAAATACTTATAGGATAATAACATATACCTATGCTAGAAAGAAAGCTAGCAATCGCTAGCTTTCCAATAGAAAAATCATGTCCATGGTGATTGGTGGTTGCTAGCTTATACCTTGAGCTTGTGCCATGTGCTCTATTTTGAAATAAGCACATGGGTAAAGATCAATGAAAACTAGCGACTGCTAGCTTTCTTTCTAGCATAAGCATTTCCTTCTAGCATTTTTGAGAAGGAAAACTTTTCTTTTTAATGAGTCCCTACTTGTGCTAGATGCAATGGATTTTTATTTATCTCTAAGTATTTAATATGTTTCCATAACACATGACCCTTATTATTCTTGTGCATGTGAATAAAAGACATGTAATAGAATATTCTTTGATAATGCTCATTATTTCATGTATTTTTAAAACAATTTAAACTTATAGTCGACTATTTATTATTGTTTTTAGAAGCTATGGACTCTGGTGCAATGACAATTCCAAGGAATAATTTGAAGAAAAAACGAATTGCAAGTGACACACAAACAACGTCTCCCCCATGTGGTATGGTGGTTTTAAATATTATTCTCTCATTTCTAAATGGTTAGACTAGAAGACTATATGGTAATATTTGTGATTTTGATTTCATTTTTTTTATAGTAATAATTGCTTATTATTGTTTTTTGAAGCTGTCGTCTCCAAAGCAAGTAAAATGCCACAATCAGCATTCAAAAAACAAAAGCTTCATTCAACTCAGATTATAAATTCAACAATGGGTTCTAATTTTGAAATGATTAAAAAATTCAAAACATCTGCTGCATTTGAGTATGTCGAAGATTGGTATGTTGAGATTGAAAGTCCCATGAATATGTTTCCAGATATGTATCTATTTGGATCCATGGATGGAAATGATATACAAAGGCTAGGGATAATTGTTAATTGCTATGCTCTCAATCATAGTCAGATCGATTTTCAAATGGAGGTAATTGAAGAAAATGAAGTGAAATTATTTTCCTGCCAAATTGATTACACAAAATTTAGACCAGATTTGATTGATACTAATACAGAATTTCCAAAGTCAATAAAAAAGTCACAGTTTAAGTTGGACAGTTTTGAGAGCTTCAATGAATCTGGTCTAAAGAGTTGTGATGATCTTGTACAACGTATTACCAACGTTATGAAATATCACTTTGTGAGATGTAAGAAAACATCATCCGTGTTTCTTTATTTGCAACAAAGAGGTAAACTACTTGATAAAATACCAGATGATAAACTCGAGGCTGAAATGCTTGCTTTGAGAAGGGTATATTTAGTTGAGCTAGAACAGAGCATTAAAGAAAGTGAGTTCATGCCTACTACAGAGTTTGTAAAATCCCAAAAAGAAGACTCTCAGATAGAGAAGCTTGCTAACCAATGCGATGAAATCCATGAAAATTTCAAGGACAGTTATTTATTTTCAAGCTCTTTTACCATGAAGGTGGATGTTCGAAGATGTGTAGAAGCACCCAAGTTATATAAATTGAGATCACGGGATGATTTAAATGTTCGAGTATTATTAAAATCGTTCCTACAGAAATTTCAAGCATCATTGCCTGATGCTCTTCTGATTCCATTTGACAAAAAAGAGTCTGATCCGATTGGAAACCCTGTGAAAATCATGAATGAAATGGATATAAATGCCAAGAACATCAATTTTTGGATAGTTGATGGGCAACACACCATTCAAGCAGCAAAAGAAATATTATCAAATCCTAAATTCAGTCTATCTGGGGAGGCAAAACAGAAGTACAAAGAACGTAATGCTCGATTCTTAGATCCATTAGTTGCTCCCAGTGTGGTGATTCGTATTTGCTGCCAGTTAAATTCTGCAAACACAATGTTCTTCAAAACTCCATTCATTGATTCTGTGCGATCTGCAAGACAATTCCTAATTGCCACAAATAAATTAAAGAAACAAAAATGTGGGAATGCTAAGACGGCTGAAGACAAGGTATGCAATTTTTTTTTTTTTGCACTTAGTTTATATTGTTATAACTAAATTCATGGCTATTTTATTTTTGATATCACATTCTTACTAATTTATATTTGTTATTTTTTAACAGGTTGATGATGAAATGTTGTGCTCTTTCTTCGATTGTCCACTAACAAACTTTGCTGAAAAAAAAGTCTTGTTATATCTTGATGATACTACTTGGGATAAATGGGAAGTTGTTTTTAATTGTTACAAACTAGGGACATTAATGTGTTCTCCAAACCAACCTAAGGATCCAAACTATAAGACAAATAGTCTGAACAGTTTGGTATCAAGTTCTTTCCGTCCCCTTCAGGGACTAACCGCTGAAGAAATGTGTTCTGTAGCAGATAAACTATTGGATGGAACTGTCTGATTTTCTATTCCAGTGAACCATCCAACCAATGCCATAAAAATGAAAGATTATTGTTCACAATTGAAAACCAAAAGAACAATTTTGGAGGCAATGGTAACATATTGCAAAAGTCATGATAATAATCTGAATGATAAGATTCTTACAATATCCAATATTCTTGAGCATTATGGAATTACTGATATCATATTTGCCAACTTTTGTAAGACAATGGAAGGGTGTAAATATGTAAAAGGATCACGAAATATAAAAATAGAGTCCCTTTCTCCACAAGCGTGTGTGGTCCTTGATAGAATAATTGATGCATCGACAGATATACAGGAAATTGAGAACAGTTTTGAATTCGGTTGTCATTATGGGGGTCCTAGCCTCTTGTCAACACTTTTGCACTCTTTTCCTTGTCTGTTTCAACCAATGTTATACACTGACTTTGTTGTGTTGGATACATTGGCTTTGAAAGATGAATCATTCCTTAAGGATCACTATATTGAATTGTTTCGATTTTTAATCGAAAAAAATGGGATGAAAGATTTTACTATGATTATCTTAGTAGAAATTTGGTCTTGTAAGGATGTACGCCAAGCTCTGGAGATTGTTGTCAAGGACTCAAATGTCAACTATAAAATGGCTACCGGTCTTTATGAATATAAAGAACAAAATAACTATAGTTATGATATAGTTTTAACTATACATTTCTATAGTGAAGAGTCTAAAAGTTTACAGGCCTCAATATACTCTCACAGTTTTAGAGACATATCTGATGAAAAAGAGAGAGATTTTGAATTCTGGGAAGAATTATTGCAAATGCATCAACAACATAGTGATCTAAATTTGATTATTTCTCTTTATGCGGGGAAAAATTTACAGCAGGCTTGCTGTACATATGGAAGAAGAATGGCATGTGTCGTAGAAAACGAGTTACAAAGGACTACCATGCTGACTAATCAAGAATCCTTCCAATTGCAAAAACCAATGTCTAATATATTGCTGTTGGAATATCCAGGTATTGTACTTTTTTTGTTCTTTCTCTAGTGATTCATTGGATTCTATGCTATTTATATATCTTGATTAACAAGATGTTTACTATAACTACTAGTGGCGGAAATTGTAAAGAAAACAACGACACTTTGCAACAAAGCAATGATCAACATAGTGTGCACAATGTCGAAGAAGTTTTTGAGATGCAAATACAAGACGAAGAAAATACCATACCAGGTACATAATTTATTTTGTTTCTTTTGTTGTATTGTACTTGTTTTGTTCTTTCTCTAGTGATTCTTTGGATTCTATGCCTATTTATTTAATGAATTTCATTCGTTGATACATTTTATAACATTTCATATGTTTATTACAGTAGCAAACGAGGAGAAAAAAGACAGTGATCAAGGGAATGTGACAGAAATCCATAGTCAAGAACATGATATCATATCAGGTACTTCACATGTCTCTTATTTTCAATTAAACATAAAATATGTCTTATAAAAAAAAAATTGATTTAAAGAAGTATTATTGGTATTTGATTGAAGGTTTGTTATTTTGGCTCTAGGTTCTATGAAGACAATACAAGAGAAGTGTGGCTTATCAATAACTAGTACAAAAAATACTCAAAGTGAGTGTATTTCTTCAACAATTTTTTTTAATAATAATTTATGTAGCATGAATAAAATGAGTTTACTATGATCCATTGTTGTTTTGCAGCTATTATAAGTCAAAAGAAATTAGTTATTTTTGAATTGAATAACATTTTCTATCAGAGCGTTGATGGTGATGCATCACAAAAAGAATTTATCGAGAAAATGGGAAGGGCCGCAGATTACACGATAGAGAAAAAATCATTTTGGTTTCGTCCACATGCAAAAACATTTCTTGAAATGTGTTCCAGAAATGAATCTCTTGACATTGCAATTTGGACGACATCTTTGAAACAAAACACAACAAGAGTTATGAAAAAGCTAGTTTCAGAAACATTACAAGCTAAATTTTTGTTTACATGGACTGCTTCAGATTGCAAACAACAAAAGGGAAAAAATGACATTGATAATTCAACACAAGTTATATACAAAAAACATCTGAAAAAAGTGTGGAGAATGTATTCTCAATATGATGCTACTAACACTATTCTAGTGGATTGTTCAATGGAGACAAAGAAAGAAAATCCCAAAGAAAATGTGATTATTGCCCCTTCGTTTGATGGAAAGAATGAGGATAAATGGTTGATCGCTGATCTATGGAGCTTATTGAATAAATTGTACAAGGCACTCGATGTTCGAGATATTTTGAAGAATCTTCAATGACTTTTAATAGTACATTAAGATGACTGTTATTCATTTCCTCTATAAACAAAATCTTGAAGTTTATGATATAAATTCTTGGTCATTGTACATTTGATGACTTAATTCTACATGTGATGTGTTATTACTGTGTTTTATTTTATTATCAATTTAATGTCTATTATTTCATAATACACATATAAGGATTGTTGTTGTGTCATTATTATAAATTAACATATTATTATTTTGTTTATTTATATTGAGATATTGAGTTATAAAAAGTTAGTGATTTGAATAATAGTCTTATGTGTTTGCATAAAAATGTAGTATTCCATATTAATTAAATAATTGTATTAGGTTGTATGTATAAATTAACGTACAATTACTATGTTTGAGCAATTGCAGTTTATTTATCAATTGCGTCTTAATTGATCATTATAACTCTTACAAATCAGTGATTTGAATGTTAGTTCAATGTTATCATATGAAATTTTCTTATTTCTTAGAAATTAAAAAATGGAAAATCATATCAGGTTGTATGTAAAAATTACCTATAATTAGCTTGTTTAATTGAAATTTAAAAAATTGTAAATCTAGGTGGTGGGTATAAATTAACATATAATTGGTTTGAATTGGACCATTGTAACTATATTTTTAAATT
This sequence comes from Larix kaempferi, assembly GCA_027924585.1. Classification (NCBI taxonomy): domain Eukaryota; kingdom Viridiplantae; phylum Streptophyta; class Pinopsida; order Pinales; family Pinaceae; genus Larix; species Larix kaempferi. The sequence goes on from BSBM01000222.1 coordinate 3,029,530, forward strand.
GTGATTTGAATTTCATTGCAATGTGCTTATATGAATTTTTCTTATAATTTCTTGAAAATTAAAATATCGTATGAGGTTGTATGTAAAAATGAACATATAAATAGTTTGCTTGATTTAAATTTAAAAACTGTAAAATTTAGGTAGTATGTAGATATTAACATATAATTAGTTCAAATGAATTCGACTATTGTAATTATATTTTTAAATTGTAGTTTATCTCATTACAATTCTTAAAAATTAGTGATTTGAGTAGTAGTTGAATGTGTTTGTATAAAAAAACTATTCCACTGAAATTACTTTTATTTTTTTCATTAAGTTGTTTGTTTGGGAGTGGAAATAAATTGGATATGTTTTGATGCCATTAAGCAATGAAGTTTTGAAGTGAAAATATGTTAATGTTATATATGTGGCAGCAATGCAGATGGGAGTTAATATCAGTCGGAAGATCTTGTTGATCTTTGAAATGGAAGGAGTATTCTTCTCGTCGTATTCCAAAGATGATACGAGTTGTCACATTCAAAGAAAATCAGATTGGGAGCTTGGTGATAAATCCTACTTTTGTAGGCCTTTTCAACTAGAAGTATTAAAATACTGCCTAAAACATTATGATGTTGCGATATGGACATCAAATGTTACTAACAAGTACATTCGACAAGTACTTGAAAAATCAAATATTGATACAAGTGAATTTCAATTCATATGGGATAGGTCCCATTGTCACTTGCAAACAAAATTCAAATCATGTAGTATGATACAGTTTTATGAGAAAAGGCTAAGCGACGTGTGGTCCCAATATGGAAATAAGTACACAGAATCAAATGTATTGCTAATAGATACATCAAAGCCTACTTCTCAATTCCTCGGATATCGGTCAAACTGTATCTTAATAAAGGATTATATAGGACATGAACACGATACTTGGCTTGTGCAAGTTCTATTCCCCTTTTTAAAGACACTTCATCGCATCAAACAGAAATGCAACTACATTCGAATGTTCAATAGAACATTGAGTTCTTTGTATTAAGTGAAGATATTATTATATGGAAATTTGTTGACGATTACATTGCAATATTTCAATACAAGTTGGACACATTTTTTAGTGAATTAATTTGTATGATTTTATAACTTTTATAGATAGATGATAATTGACAATGATATATAAATACAATTATTAGTATTATTTATGATTGCTTTTAGATTGACAAGTTTTTGCATCATACAACACTTGATTTCCCCATTCAAAATATTTTCTAAATTTGTGGTCTTAAATCAACTATTTGTAATTTAAATCATCTCATAAAAGCCAACAAGGCGTGCAAGAAACTCTCTTTAGTTTTATTTATCTATATGTATTAATACAAGTGCATTACAACACTTGATTTCTCTATTCAAAATATTTTTTAAATTACATACTCTTAAATCAATTATTTGTAATTTAAATCATCTCACAAAAGCCAACAAGGAATGAAGTTCTCTTTAGTTTTATTGATCTATATCGATTAATACAAGTGACACACAAATTTTGAATTAAACCTCCGTCTATATAAAAGCACATTTCTTACAAAAAATATTACTTCAATGATAATGAGTGCTAAGTGTACTAGAATTTAGATTGAAGCATGATGAGTCATAGATGAATGATTTTGAAAGGTATAGGCATTTGATTTCCCAATCTATAACTTATTGTAAATGTGTATTCTTAAGTTAATAGTTTATAATTGCAATAATCTCATATAAGCCAACTGGACATGAAATAAATTATTGACTGTTATTAGCCTATATTCATTAATATGAGGAGTTTATCAATGCAATATGTAATTTTTGAAATAAAACCCCATATAATTGAAGTTGCAATTGTTTTAAAACACAAAATTAATTGCTAATGAGTGCTAAGTGGTATTAAGGGTAGTACGAGATTGGTCATAAGTGAGTGACATTGAACTATAAGAAATTTGATTTCTCATTTCATTTTTTTGTAAGTTTGTATTATTAACTCAATTACGATTAATTGAAATAATCTCATAATAGCCAACAAAGCATGAGATACGCTCTATCTTTTATCTTCTTGTATGCATTAAATGAATGTATAAATGTGATGTATTTTTTGGAATAAAATACAATGTAAAAACATTCCACAAGTAGTTGAAAAATCAAATACTGATACAAGTGACTTTGAATTCATATGGGACAGCTCTCATTGTCACTTGGAAACAAAATTCAAATAATGTAGTGTGATACAATTTTATGAGAAAATGTTCAGTGATGTGTGGTCCAAATATGGAAATATGTACGAAAAATCAAATATATTGCTAATAGATACATCAAAGCTTATTTCTCAATTCCCCGGATACCGGTCAAATTGTATCTTAACAAAGGCTTATATAGGACATGAACCTGATACTTGGCTTGTCCAAATTCTATTCCCCCTTTTTAAGACACTTCATCGTATCAAAGAGAAACGCAACTACATTCGAATGTTCAATAGAACATTGAGTTCTTTATAGTAGGTGAAGATGTTAATTTTTAGAAATTGGTTAACGCATACATTGCAATATTTCAATACAAGTTGGACACATTTTTTGATGAATTAATTTGTATGTTTTTAAAACTTTTATAGATAGATGAGAATTAATAATTATATTTAAATACAATTATTAATATTATTTATGATTGCCTTAAGTTTGACATTTTTTTGCATTACACCACTTGATTTCCCCATTCAAAATATTTTTTTAATTTGCGTTCTTAAATCAAATATTTGTAATTAAAATCATCTCATAAAAGCCAACAAGGCACGCACAAAGTTTTGTAAATGTGTATTCTTAAGTTAATAGTTTATAATTGCAATAATCTCATATAAGCCAACAAGGCATGAAATAAATTATTGACTTTTATTTGCGTATATTCATTAATAAGAGGAGTTTATCAATGCAGTATGTAATTTTTATTGCTAATGAGTGCTAAGTGGTATTAAGAGTAGTACGTGATTGGTCATAAGTGAGTGACATTGAACTATAAGAAATTTGATTTCTCAATTCATTTTTTTGTAAGTTTGTATTACTAACTCAATTATGATTAACTGAAATAATCTCTTACAGGCCAACAAAGCACGAGATATGTTCTATCTTTTATCTTCTTATATGCATTAAATGAATGTATAAATGTAGTATGTAATTTTTGGAATATAATACAATGTAAAACCATATAATTAATTGATAATGAGTACTAAGTGGACTATTTAGACTCATTCGATATGTGCCATAAATAAATTCAAAAGAGCATGGGGTCATATATAAAGTTCAACTAAAAGATTTGAAAAATATGTTTCAACATCTATTTCTTCGACATTTAAAAATCTTATCATTTTCTTTGCCTTTTGGTGAAAGTAATTCTCGGCCATGATTTCTTAATTCGATTTCTTCACACTTTCATTGTGTATGTATAATGTTGTACCTAACAACTATCCCAATTTTGACGAATTTATAGTTATTATTTGGTGACATCAATACATTTCTTATAATTTATTTTATTTTAATTTAATATTGTGATTTCCTTCCAATCATGCTATATTATAATATGTTATTTAACAATGAAAATATTTAATATGATACTTTGTTCACTTCAAATATAGATAGAGATCTTCTTGTAATAAAACATGCAATTATGTGTGCAACTTAACTTCATTAATCCTACATTTTATATCTTCATGAATATTTTTTCTCACGATTCAACAAATTACATATTTTCATATACTCCTCCTAATTTATGGCATACCGAACTAGTTATAAATGATACAACATTTCATTTTTTATGATTGTATATTAAAAACACTTGGAGTAAATAAAATTTGTGATCAATAAAAACATTCTTTCTAGGATTAGTTTTTCCAATTTTAATGGAATATTTCTTTAATGCATAATTTTTACAAATTAAATGAAATAAATAAAATATTTACAAAAAAATTCAATGTCATAGAAGTCCTTGTAATAGAATTTTTCTAGATTTAATGAAATAGGTGTTATAAGTCCTATTCATGGGAATAGAAAATAAAATATATGAAGAAGAAGTAGAAGGTGTGGTAGATCTTGAATTAGAACTTGTAAGTGCTCTTGAAGAATTATAAAGAATTATTGTTGACTTAAAAAATCAACTTCAAGAAGCCAAAAGGGTCGAAAAGAATCTAGAACAACAGCTCAAGAAATGAGAAGAAGAATTAGTAAAGCTCGAAGCTGAAATGATCTTGATTAGAAAGAAGATTGGTGAAGAATCCTTTCAATCAAAATTTAAGACCAACTCAAAAACTCTAGATGATATCCTAAGTTGTCAAAGATCATTCCGTAATAAAACTAGACTAGGTTATGACAAAGGAAAGAAGTAAAAACAATCATCTTTCATAAATGAAGAAGGAAATAAAAAAAGCTATGATGATGCACTTATGAAACCAGTTGTAAATGAATACAATAAAAAATTTGCTCACTCTCAAAATGAAAGAAGGATAGATAATGTGCCAAGTAGACATCAACAACTCTTTTTGGGAAATTGTTATGCCTATAACAATTTTGGACATAAAGCAATGGAGTGTAAAGAATACCAAAAACATAATCATAAATCTCTCTACTAGAATGGCATTTCTAGTGTTTTTCAAGGAGGAATAAAGCATAATTCTTTTACACCCTTACTAAGGTATGACATAAAATGTTACAAGTGTGGTAACCAATGACACATCTAGAAATTGTAAACTAAATGTTCCTATTGGGAAAGGAATTACATCACAATCTGTTTTCTATAAGAAGAATGTTACTAGAAGCAATCCAAAAGGCAGAAGTTATAATCCGTTTGCTCCTCTACAGAGTTATAGTACATAATGTTACAAATGTGGGAACCTAGGACACATAGCTCGAAATTGTAGACTAGTGATTCCTATGAAGAATGACACAACAAAATATCAAGACAATGAGGAAAAGAAGGTTTGGAAGAAGGAAGATATGAAATGTTCAATAGCTCTATGTGCAATAGAAAAATAAAATATATGGCATGTGAACAGTGGATGCTCAAAACATATGACAGGAGACCCACACAAATTTATAAGTCTAAGAAGAAATAAAAAAAGGAAAAGTCACTTTTGGAGATAATCAATCCTTTAAAATAATTGGGAAGGGTACAGTGGCTCTTAGAGACAAGATGAAAGCTTAAAATGTTTTGCTCGTAAAGAACTTAAAACCTAATATTTTAAGTGTGATCCAAACATGTGATCAAGGGCACATATGTATATTTGATTCCAAGAAGTGTGAAATCAGAAGAAAAGATTCAGGAAAACTTGTTGGGATTGTTGTGAGAACTTCAAGCAGTGTGCATATTCTAGAAAATGAAGAGCATTGTTATATGAGTCAAATTGATGAAAGTTTGCTATGGCATATAAGGATGGGGCACTTGAACTTTGACAATCTTTTAAAAGTTAGTAAGAACGGAGATGTAAGAAATTTGCCAAAGATCATAAAACCACCAAACCATGTTTGTAGAAACTGTCTTCATGGGAAGCAAACAAGAACGAGCTTCAAGGTCAAAGAGCTTACTACCTCTCAGCCATTAGAAATAATTTAAACTTATCTTTGTGGAGCTACAAGGACTAAAAGCTTTCAAGGTGAACATTACTTCATGTTATTAATTGATGATTATACAAGGATGACTTGGGTGGAATTTATTAAAGAAAAATAAGAAGCCTTTATTGTGATATTTTACATGATAGATCACACAGATAGAGTAAACCTCACAAATCTCACTCAAGAATTGCAGAGAAGAAGAAGAAGAATTGAATCAATATTCACTCATTAACACAAGAAATGATAAAACTGCTGTAATATTATTCCTCAGTTGTAAGCTATCAAAAATGTGAGAGTACAATATAATGAATTCGAATTACTGCCTAGGTGATTCGAACTCTCCTCAATAGCATGGCTGGACTGCATTAGAACCATCACCAAAACCAGTGGTAGTGACCACAATAGTCAAAGTTCAGTCAAAGGTGAGTCTAACTGAGTCTAACTAGTGCATGTGGCACTAATATAGGGAAGGAGACTTCAATGTAGGCGCATGAGGATCTTTCAGTAGTCAGTAGAGCTGAACTAGTCTCTGTAGTAGTCTATCTAAGTGTTCAGTCAATTAATTAAGAAATCAGTCCGCAAATCAAGGAATTGATCCACTACTCATGGAACTAACCGATGTAACCCTTAAATAGGTGGAAGAGGGCGCAGTTGTACTCTAGTGATGGAAACAAGGGCGCATATGTGGCTAGGAGGGCTAGAACTGAGCAGAAACGGCTCCTGGAGCTGAAAAACTGGGGACAAGGTGTTGGGAGACTACCATAATGATGACTAGATGCGCAATATGCATGCATGCAAAGCATCCAAATATATAAATGATGGTGAGAATATTCCAACACCCCCCGCAAGCCGTACTATGAGGAAACAGATAACTGAAAACTAGTAGGGCCCTGGTAACTCAGACCAAATGTTACCTCGTACAACAATCTAAATAAATAAAGTGAGGAAAGAGGGGAAACCGAGTGGGAAGAAAGACCCCCCTCAAGATAGACTGTGGTAGGATAATCAACCATGTACATCACTCACCCCAAAAGGTAAGTGGACTTCTCCACCGAAGAAAGATCTATCGACAAGAAATGGATCAGTAATGTGAGAAGGATGAAACCTTCCATTCTAAAAATCTGATCTGGTTCTCCTTTGATTAAGTGGATCACCAACAATATCTTCGGTTGATCTAAGAGTAGTGGCTTCTTATCTAGGAAGAGGAGGATCTGTAGGCTTTATATATGGATCTTGGTCTTCCATTCGCTCATCTTCACTAACCGGTGCTAGATATTCAGGTTCTTGTGGATCTGGATCTAGCATTCGCTCTTCATCATCTCCACTTTCAGACTCTGAATCTAAATCTTCTTGAGATGAATATTCGCTCTCTTGCTCATAAAGAAGTGGTGGTGTGGTAGGCAAGCTCTCTTGCTCAACATGATGAGCATCATGAAGTGGCCATTCCTCAAACTGTACACTCCTATCAAGGAATGTTTTCATAGTAGAAGGATCAAAAAGCTTGTAGGATTTTGCACTCAATGCATAATCCGCCATAATACACTCTCTTCTCTGTGGATCTAGGGCTCTCCTTTTCTCCATTGGAATCCTTTCCCATGCTTTGGATCCAAACACTCTGAGATGAGATACATCAAGTTTGTACCCCATCCATACTTCAAAAGAGTCATATCTTTGAGTCCTTTGTGAGGAAATTTGTTCTGAAGGTAGGAAGCACACTTGATGGATTCTTCCCAAAGACTAGGGTGCCACCCTTTCGACTTTAGCATGCAAGTTGCTATCTCTTTTAATGTCACGTTCTTTCTCTCTACAACACCATTATGTTGTGGTGTGTAGGGAACATTATGTTGCATCTCTATGCATTCTTTAGTACAAAAGGTTTGGAAGTCACCCTTGATATATTCTCCTCCATTATAAGTGCGGAGGGCCTTGATCTTTTTGTCTGAAAATTTTTCTGGAGAAGACTTGAAAAACTTAAAGTATCCAAACACTTTTGATTTTAATCTGAGAAAGTATACCCATGTAAATATTGAATAATCGTCAATAAAAGTAAGAATATACATTTCCTTGTTCAAATAAAGATCTGGAAATGGCCCTGAGACATCACTATGAATCAGATCTAGAGGTTGAGAGGCTCTCCTTTCCTTCCCTTTCTCAAACTTCTTTTATGGATGCTTTCCCATTAAGAAACCCTTACAGTTTCCCTTGGAAAACTTGACTTTGGGTAGTCCTTCAACCATCTCTTGAGTGTGCATATATTGCAGGTACTTGTAGTTGAGATGCCCACATATTTCATGCCATAGCATACTCTCTTCATTTTCATGAGTGTGAAGAGCAGACTATTTGGAGATAGGTAGGAAGTGAGAGAACTCATAGAGTTTCGACTTGTGGTTTGCAACACCTTTTGCAATGGTAGATCGTGATACCATGTATTTTATTTTGACCTCATTTGGAGAGAACATCACCCTCTTGGGCTCTTCAGTATGGGTTATCTGGTAGACTAAAAGTAAATTAGTAGTAACTGTGGGAACATAGAGTACATCTGAGAAGTACCCATGATCAATCTTGATCCTTTCGATACCCTCAAAGGATACCTCAGAATCATTCCCCAACATGATTGAAGGGACAACAAGGGATTCGAAACCAGTAAAGAGATATTTGGAGGAAGACACGTGTCTTGATGCTCCTGAATCTATGATGAAGGAGGACTCTCTTGATGCACCTGCCATGAGAGCATGGCATATCTCCTTGTCCTTGGATTTTGAAGATTCAGCTTCTTTCTTCCTAGCACATGAAGGTATTGGAAGGTTATTCTTTTCAAGTAGATGAGCCATCAAATCTATAGTCTTCTTCATACATGCACTCTCAGGATGAAATCCTCTATTGTAATAGGTACATTTGGATTTCCCCTTGTGAGATTGCTTTTCTTTCCTGGAATTCGAACCTCCTTCTAACTAATAGGGAGACTCCTTCTACTTATGCTCATTCGAGTTTCTGTCTGAAACGTATTGGTTTCCTTTTCCATTCACTCTCTTCACTTCATCAGCTGCAAGTGTTGAATCCATCTTGGGTTTAATCATTCCCATGTGAATCAAATCCTCATCCTCTTGTGTGAGAGACTGGATGAAGTCTTCAAGAGTGGGAAACTTCCATTTCGGGATGGATAGCTTTGTTGTCTGGAAGGTAGAGACAAATACTGAGTAATCAGGGCCCAATTTTGATAGAATGTCTAGGATTAGCTACTTCTCTTCTTTCTTTATTCCATATGTCTTCAATTTTGAAATCATATTTTTAAACATGGTAAGAAACTCAATGATTGAGTCGAAACTGCAAGGGCTCAGTGAGATAAGATCATTTTCCAACTTGTGACATTTCAAGTCATCTTTTTGTCCGTGAAGAGATTCGAGCTTGTCCCAAACTACTTTAGGAGTTGTAAGATCAATAACATGAGAATGAAGGTCTTCGGAAATGATGAGGAGTAGTAATCCTACTGCTTCATCAATTTTATCTAGGTACTTAGATTTCTCAACTGCACAAGTGGATTCGACTGCAGTCCCATTTAATACTCTAGAAAGGATTTTGGACTTCATGAAGATGTCCATCTTGGATTTCCATTCGAAATAATTGAAGGATTTCAGTTTTAGATCCATTGATACTGCTGAATTCGAATTGAAGATGGAGATAACCTGCAAAACAAATGAAATTGTTGATGAATATTTTCTTCAAATTCAAATGAACGATGCCTTAGGACAATGAGAACATGTGACATGATCCTTCACACCTGGCTATACCTCACTGGATTGCTCCAGTGAATTCAAGACAATCGCACCAGGAATTATTGTGGAAATCTAGAGGCTTCTGGTGCTCAATGAAAGACATCTGCTCAATGAATTGTTGCAACTATTGTTGTTGCAATTCGAAGAGCCAGCTCCAGATCTGATACCATGTGATATTTTACAGGATAGATCACACAGCTAGAGTAAACCTCACAAATCTCACTCAAGAATTGTAGAGAATAAAAAGAAAAATTGAATCAATATTCACTCATTAACTCATGAAATGATAAAATTGTTGTAATATTATTCCTCAGTTGTAATCTCGAAAAAATGTGAGAGTACAATAAAATGAATTCGAATTACTTCCTAGGTGACTCGAATTACATCCTAGGTGATTCGAATTCTTCTATATAGCATGGATTGACTGCATTGGAACCATCACCAAAACCAGTGGCAGTGACCACAATAGTCAAAGGTCAGTCAAAAGTGAGTCTAACTGAGTCTAACTGGTGCATGTGGCACTAATATCGGGAAGGAGACTCCAATGTGGGCGCATGAGGAGCTTCCAATAGTCAGTAGAGTTGAACTAGTCTCTATAGTATTCTATCTAAGTGCTTCAGTCAGTTAACTAAGAAATCAGTCCTGAAATCAACGAACTGATCCACTAATCATGGAACTGACTGATGTAACTCCTAAATAAGTGGAAGAGGGTGCAGTTGTACTCCAATGATGGAAACAAGGGGACATATATGGCTAGGAGGGCTAGAATTGAGCAGAAATAGGCTCATGTAGCTGAAAAAATGAGGACTAGGTGCTGGGAGACTACCATACTGATGTGGATGCATGCAAAGCATGCAAATATATAAATGATGGTGATACTATTCCAACATTTATGAATTTCAAAGCCTTCAAAGCACTTGTTGAAAATGAAACAAATCTCAATATTAAATTTCTAAGATCAGATAATGATGGTGAGTTCACCTCAAATGAATTCAATGATTTTTGTGAAACTCATGGAATCAAGAGGCAGTTTTCAGCCCCAAAACTCTTCAACACAATGGAGTTGTTGAGATGAAAAATAGGACTTTCCAAGGAGCAACTAGAACTATGCTAAATGAAGCAAAACTTCATAATGGCTATTGGAGAGAAGCAGTATATACAGCTGTCTATGTACAAAATAGAGGACAACTCAGAGTAAATAGTGACAAAAATCCTTATGAGATATGGTTTGGAAGACCATCTTCAGTTAAATATTTTAGAGTTTTTGGAAGTAAATGCTACATAAAAAGAGATGATGACAATCTAGGGAAGTTTGACTCTAGAATAGATGAAGGCATATTTCTTGGATATTCTTCCACCAAAAGGGCATACAAATTTTATAATCTAAAGTTGCACAAGATCATAGAAAGTGCAAATGTAATCGTTGATGACACTAAACCAAGAAGAATACAAATCCAAGAAAGTGTGGATGTTGAAGAAACTGATGATGAAGAAAAAGAAGAAAGTTCACAAGAAAATAATATTTTTGAAGACAAAGAAGAAGAAGAGAAAGTAGAGAAAGAAGAATCACATGAAAATGAGAATGAAGACTCCCCCAGATCAGACACAAAACACCATCCATATGGGTTCAAAAGAATCATCCTGAAAGTCAAATAATTGGTAACAAAAATTCAAGAGTTAAAACAAGGAGAAAACTTTTATATGATGAAGAACAAGCACTACTTTCGATAGTAGAACCCAAAACCTTTAAAGAAGCTTGCAAAAGTGAGGATTGGATCAATGCTATGAATGATGAACTTAATCAAATAGAAAATATCCAAACTTGAGAACTTGTCCCAAGACCTAATGACATGAATGTTATTGGAACCAAATGGATCGTTAAAAACAAGTTCAATGAGGATGGTCATGTGATAAGGAACAAGGCTAGATTAGTATGCAAGGGATATGCTCAAGTAGAAGCTATTTATTTTGAAGAAACTTTTGCACTTGTGGAAAGACTTGAAGCCATTAGGATGTTTTTAGCTTTTCCGTGCTACAAAAACTTCAAAGTGTATCAAATGGATGTAAAACCTATATTTCTTAATGGAGAACTTGAAGAAGAAGTATATGTTGAGTATCCTAAAGGTTTTCTCTTATCAGAAAATAGAAATTATGTTTGCAAACTTAAGAAGGCACTCTATGGTCTTAAACAAGCTCCAAGAGGATGGTTCTCAAGACTTGACAAGTATTTAAAGCAGTAATGATATAAAAGAGGGGCCACTGACAGTAATCTATACATAAAGTTTGAAAACAAAAATATGATCATTGTTGTAGTCCACGTAGATAATATCATATTTGGAAGTGATCTACAAATTCTGAGTGTGAACTTTGCCTCAGAAATGAAGAAGGAATTTGAAATGTCAATGTTGGGGGAGCTAACATTCTTTCTAGGTTTACAAGTATCTCAATCAGAAAAAAAAGATCTTCATCTCTCAAACTAAGTATATCAAAGAGATGTTGAAAAATTTCAAAATGGAAGAATCCAAACCTATTAGTACTCCTATGGTCACTGGTTGTAAATTGAGCAAGGATGGTGAATCCTTAGAAGTATATCATTCTATGTATAGGTCAATTATTGGTAGTTTATTATATGTAACAACTACAAGACCATATGTAATGCAGGCTGTAGGTTTGGTTGCCAGATTCCAATTAGCCCCAAACGAAACACATGTAGCTGCAGTAAAAATAACTCTTAGATATATAAAAGGTACTATCGATTATGGATTATGGTATCCAAAAAGCAATAAATTCACTGATGTAGATTGGGAAGGAAGTATTGATGAAAAAAAAAGCACTAGTGGAGCAGTATTTTACTTAGGAAATTGCTTGGTGTCATGGCTAAGCAAAAGAAGTCTTCTATTTCATTGTCTACAACAGAAGCCAAGTATATTGCTATTGCATCATGTTGTACACAAGTCATTTGGATGAAGCAAACATTAGAATATTTACTTGTAAAATATGAGGATCACATTTTTATACATTGTGACAATACAAGTGCTATAAACATAACCAAAAATCTCGTTATGCACTCTAAGACAAAACATATTCCAATCAAATATCACTTTCTAAGAGAGCAAGTGACTCAAAAAGTGGTCAAATTGGAGTATATTGATACGAAGGAACAAATTGTAGACATTTTTACTAAGCCATTACCTGGAGAATCATTTTCCTATCTTAGGCAGCAATTTGGGGCTATCCCTCATCATTAAAAATGAACTAAAAGGATGAAAATCCTGTCACAGGAAGAGGATAAATGTTGACAGGTGGAGACACACCCACAAGGGGAGTGATTTAAAATATATATATATATATATATGGTCCATTGGTAAATAATTCTGAGTGGTATATAGAAAAATGGATTGATGTTACTGGTATATAGAAAAATGGAGCAACGTTACAGGGGGAGTTTCTCTTAAAAAAAAATTGTCATTGTTGTCAAAGGGGGAGAAAAAGATCCTTTCCAATGTCAAAGGAAGATGTTTCCAATCAATGTCAAAGGAGGAGATTGTTGATTAAATTGACACTGCTGGCAACATATATCATATTGCAATAATTAATGGAGTGGCACAGATTGAATGATCACCGCAGAATTTGTAGTTGAATAGACAACGAACGATTCAATCAACGTAGAAACTCACAGTCGCAGCAATCGAATTTAGCAGAGATTAGACGGCTCAGATCATCTCAAGGAGGATAGATCGACAACGGGGAAATAGTTCGTGAAGTAGATATGCACGGGAGACAGTGATCCACAAAGCCGAAATCAAGAGTTCCGCATAGTAACAGATCGACAAATGAGATCGAAGCTGAAGAGATCGATGACTCACATTGAGATCCGTAGAAGAAAGAAGTTCGAAGGTTGAGCGGATGGGGAGTTATCGCGGGAGTTAAAATTCCACTGTAGATTGAAGACCAGACGGCCTAGATAGACTATGGAAGACGAATTGCAGATCCAATGGTTGTAAATAATTGCGGAAGATGATTTGTGCGAGACGAGTTGCGAGAGCCAGAAAAAGTTGGAAGGGACACACGCAATCCGCAACCCACAATTGCGGAAGAGTAGAGCACCCGCAAAGTGTGGAAAGGTTCGTTGCAGAAGAAGATTTTCGGAAGAAAATTTTGAGAAAATTCAGAAGGGACACCTACAACCTGCAACCCACAATTGAGGAAGGGTAGAGTGCCTGCAAATTGCGGAAGAAAATTTTGAGAAAAGTCGAAAGGGACACCCGTAACCCGCAATTGCGGAAGGGTAGAGCACGCAAATTGCGGAAGGGTAGAGCGCCCAAAAATTGTGGAAAGGTTCGTTGCAGAAGAAGATTTGCAGAAGAAGATTTGCAGAAGCCGATTTCGAGAAAATTCGGAAGGGACATCCGAAACCCACAACACGGTGTTGGTGCCTCCTTCCAGTTGTTGCTGGTAAACAGGGTGTTGGTGCATCCTTCAATCATAGCTGGAAAATTTGGGTGTTGGTGCATCCAACAAGTTCGTTCTTGCAGAGTATTTGTAAATATAATTTTGCAGTAATAGAAAGAGTTGGTGGTTTTCCCAATTGGGCTTCCACAATAATATTGTGTGTTCTATCTTCATTGTTGATTTTTGTTTTAAGTGATAAAAATTTAAATAGGTAGTCTAATACTGATTCACCCCCCGTCTTAGTATTACTTGCTATTCTAACACTTTCCAGTGAATAATCTCTCATCAATAACATGAGAAATTTTTTTTAATGCTTGGACCATCCTTTCTTATATGCCCACATCCTTGTGCATGGTCTTGGCACCACAAATCTCAATACCGCTTCTTATCAGTAAGATAGTATCACACACCTTACCTTTGTAGAAAATAATTTGACCATAAATAAACAAAGTGAAGCATATATAATACAAACAAGAATTGGATACGTAGCCAAGAAGAGAACTGGGTGAGTGACAAAGCAAATTAGGGTTCCTACAAGTAAGGGAACATTGATGTGAAGATTATGGATTTAGGATTGATTGTTCAATGGAATAAGAACTTGTAGACTTCTCTAACTATCCCTATGATGGTATTCAAATTTGGTCGAAACCTAGCTATGGGAAATGGCATAACCATTTCAAAGAGACTATGCCTAGCTCTAAATCCTTAGGGTATGGTCCATTAGAGCCTGAAAATTTGGATATTTCAGAGATTATGGGAAAGTCAACCTACCCAAATTGAAATGTATATTTCTTCAGAGCACTTGTTGATCCCTCTAGATGATTCAAATTTTGTTTTGACGAATTTGAGGATGGAAGCATTGTTAGGATATTTTAATACTCCATCCTTGTCCTACCTAGAATTATTTCATTTTCCTAGTAGTTGACGATGTCATTTTCCCCCTAGTGGTGTGAAGATGTCATCCAGGATCCATCTACCACCTTCTGATCCATGCATGCATCATTTTAGGACCACTTTAGTCAGTTCCCTATTTTTTAGGAGCTAACTTAGTGTTCCAGTTTAGTGCACCTGAGTTAGATGAATCTTGTGGGGGTTTAGATCTCCGGATGCCACTAATTGTGGCCTGATGCGCCCTTTTCCAACTATTTTGCATGAAAAAATCACTAATGTGCCCTCCTTGGTCAGTTAACTGATTGTGTCTTCAGTTAACTGAGTTTAGGATCAATTTGGTTGAGTTTGAGTCTTCCAGAGCACTCCATTGTGACAATTCCTATGTTAGACCAACTGAGGTTTGAATTATCCTTTGTGATTCGAATTCTCTCCATCGTAACATAATTGTTCATTATACTGATTATTGGATCATGCGACATTATTATGCTCCTATCTGAGTTCTCATACATGATTAATTGTCTGCTTATTTTTATTGAATTTTTCACTCTAGTTCATTTTTTATGATCATTATTTCTCTGTGAGGTATACTCAGCTCTTAGATATGTTGTGATTTAGAATTTTACATGGTATCAGAGCCATTTGAGCGTAGGTTGAACATCTTCTTTTAGTAGTGCACCAGAAGCCTCTATATTTCCACAACAAATCTTGGTGCCATTGCATTGAATTCATTAGAGAAATCCTTTGAGGTATAGCTAGGTGTCAAGGATCCGAAAAAATGTGTCTACTATCCTAAAGCAGTGCTCAGTAGTAGTCTATCTCCAAAAATTGAGATTTTTTTGTAGGTTATTCAAAAAAAATTGAGTGCAATAGTTGCAGCAGTTTCACTTTGTATTCACTCTAGCAGTTCTCATGGATAATTTGAACTCTCCTCTCTCACCCAGGATCCTGCCACCCTTCAATTACCTTGATTGGAGGGATAATATGGAGATGGTTTTGCGCAAAAAGTCCTTGTACATGGTAAAAATGGGGAATTAGGTCGAGCCCCAAGAAGCTGTGGAGAAGGCCAAGTATCTGAATAGATTGGATGAAGCATTCGGTTTCATGTGCATTCATATTTCCAGAGATATACTCTTCAACCTCGAAAGATTGAAGACTCCAAGAGAGGTATGGTTGAATTTGGAGACCCTCTTCTGCAAACAAGTTCAGCTAAGGGGACATATTCTAGAGAATGAGTTGATTTCTCTTCAACTAGGAAGTTTCGAGACCATCCAAAAAATATCTTCCAAATTCAAATATTTGGGCATGCAATGCAAGCAGTGTGGAATTGAGAATAAGGATGAGCAGTTGATGCTATCCATTCTGAGAAAGCCATGTCCTGAGTTCTCCATCTTTGTCTCTACCTTCCATTCAGAGTGAATGTCAATTCTTGTATGGAATATTCCATCCTTAGATGTTTTCATTGAATCTTTCATCCAAGAACAAGAAACATTGATCCAGATGGGTGCTTTGAAGGCCTCCAAAGATCAAGCGCTTGTGGCCGGAGAATCACAAAGTGCGAATGGAAAGGGGAAGAACAAGGGCAAGGAGAAGAGGCAATATGAACCCAAGAAGAATTCCAAATCAAGTCCATCGAAAGGAGCCTCCAGCTCCAAGAAGGAAAAACAAAAGGGATTTGAGAAATCCAAGTGTTCCTAATGCAAGAAAGGAAACCACCCAGAGATATCTTGCATGCAGAAGAAGATATATTAGATGACCAAGCTTATTGAACAACACAACATTTCCCTCCCAGAAGGTGCAAGAGAGGTTGATTCTGGAAGTGAGTCTGATGGTCATGAGAGATGCCATGAACTGAAGACTGGATTTTCAAAATCACAAGCCCTCCTCATAGATTCAGGAGCCTCCAACAACATGGTTTCCTCCATAGAATCATTTTCTTCTCTAGATCTCAAATATGGTTTGATTATTCACATGGGAGACAACTCTCATATCTCTGCTGAAGGGAAGGGAATAGTACATCTAGAGCATGGAAATTTCAAAAATGTTCTATTTGTTCCTTCTTTGTCAACAAATTTGTTTTCTGTATATTAGATGAATCACACAGGTTCATCGAAGAAAGTGGTCTTTGGTCTTGACACAATTGAGATTGCAGATATCTCTACTAGGAAGATTATAGTGAAAGGGTTTTCAAACCATGCCTCCAAGGAATATGAATTCCCCCATTTTTTTCCATGCTCTATGCCTACCCCATTGGCATCTGATGAAGATCAGAGTGATATCTCTTCTAATGAAGATGAGGATCAAGATCTTTATGTTGAGAATAAAGTTCAACGAGATTCGATCCAGATCCAACACATGATCCCAATCCATGGCCAAGGCCAATATGGGCTCACAAAGTCTTTGTAGTTGTTGGGAACACAGTTGGGGATCCATCTGACCATAGAACCACCATATCTCAGCACTAGTACAAAATGAGATATTAGTGACCAGGTGACCAAAAAATTTGGTCACCAAAGTTTTTTCAAGGGATAAATGACCAAAATTGAGAAATTTTAAGTGAGCTAACTAAAAATGACAAATCTGGTCACTAGATAAGGACTAAACTAAAAATGACCAAGATAAATGACCAATTTGGTCACATGATAAGAACTAAGCTAAGAATGACCACATAACAATTGGTCATTTTTAGTTTTCTCACTCCGATAATGGAAAATTACAATTTTCACAATGAATTTGTACAATTTACCCTTTAGGGGGTCTCGAAATTTGTCTGCAGTGTTAAAATTTAGTAAATTGAAACATTGCAGATCATGGATTCAAAGACACGAGTGATCATCATGTAAATTGTGTCACTCGACGCAGACAATGCAGGTACAAAATTGTGATTTGAGCTATGACACAACTTACATGATCATATAACGATGTATAGCATCGAATTTAATTAACACTAAATTGATCATATGCATGATATGTTGACTAATGACGTCATTATTATACCCATCATTAACATACATCTTCAATATATGCATAATTTAATAATCGTAATTAAGGTCATGTATATTAATAGGGTCACACCAGCGAGCACCTAAGTGCAACTCACACAACGTCACCTTCCGTCAGTTTACTTGGTCAACTGGATTTCAAATTAATGGACTTTCAAATGAGGAGAAATATATGAATATTTTTTTTTCCTGGAAAAAAAAGCATAATTTCATTTCATCCTTAAAAGTACGAAATTAAATTTTGTCGTCTTCACTCATAAAGAGTGGAATATAGGTCTTTTTTAAAGAAACATCCTACATATGACTAATATAAGCTATGATGTTCTCACCACATGAGCATTAACATCTGTTACAAAAAGTAAAATATACTTGTTCATCATGATCCTGTCATAACATAATTTACAAAACTTTTGAGTCCATCCTATACAATAACTGTAGAATATAGTAAACTACAAAGTATAAGAAAAGTTTAAAGTATCCAATCTGAAATTTAAAATAGGGCATCACTCTATGAATGACCGATGATAATATTCTCTTCCTATACAAATTCTATAACTTTCCATATACCGACCCCCAATAGCAACCCATCTTTCGATGCCTTATCCGCCTCTGAGTTGTTTCCGCGGTAGATATGCCTACAATTAAAAGTTTCAAATGTGTGAGCGACATTTTGAATATGTTCCAACACAGTAGCAATCCGACGATTGTTACACAGAAAAGAGCCTGACACCCTCTGGATCACATTTAAAGAGTCCCCATAAATAGTAATGTTCCTCACTGTATGCTCCAAGGCGAAGGAGATAAGTAGTTTCAGACGGAGAATCTCATCCCAATTGTTGGTTCCTCTCCCAAACCCAAACGACATCAAAAATAAATGGGTAGGAGACAAGTAAAGTAGGGCCCCTCCCCCACACTGATCATTCTGGCAATCCCCATCAAAGAATCCCCAAGGCTGAGAGCGATCCATATCCACAAGTTGAATACATCTGACAGAAGTGGCAAGTTTGAGACGTTTGCATGCAAGGAAGATCCCACAGTTGTTAATAGCCGATAGAGAAGATAGCCCAGCAGTATCCGAAAACAGACATTTGTTTCTAGATAACCAAATCCCCCCGATTATAATGAGTGGAAGAGCTTTGAAAGAAGAAAAGGAAGGATTATGTGACCATCGTCTCCAAGCATCTTCCAAAGTATTTCTTGTCTAATGGAACACTACTTTTAAGATTCTAGAAGCAATATTCCAAACCTCAGAGATAAAAGTACACTATAAGAAAAGGTTCATCACATTCTCCTCCACCTGATTACACAGGTAGCATTTGCTTGGTCCATGTAGGCTTCTTCTCTGCAAAAAGTCCCAAGTCGGTACTCTATTAACTAAAACACACCACATGAATAACCTTACCTTATAAAGTCACTATAGCTTCCATAACTTTTTCCACCACCAGACCTGATCTCTATCCATAAAATTCTCACTAATCCATAGATATCCTTTTTTGGGGGTATAGTTGCCTGAGGGATCCCCATCCCAAACAAGTGTGTCTTCTTGATCATTCAAGTAAATTTTATCCCTGTTAAGAGCCCTCAAATACTGCCTTAGCTCATCCTCTAGCTCTCCTTCCAAACCAAAAGAATCATCCCTCCTCCAAACAAGGCTTCCCATCCATTCATGCTCCAAGTTTGCCAATTGATTAAGATAGTGATACTCTCTATGACCCAACTCATCAATCAGCCGTGCTGACAACAAGTGCCGAGCTTCACAACCCACCCAGGGATCACAACCAATTCTCACTCTGTTCCCATTACCAACATCCCAAACCAGATTCTGTTCTATAACATGAAAATAGGATACAACAGCTTTCCAAATGCATGACCCACCTTTATGAGATTTCTGTGGGGATCGAATCCATGATTCAACAGAGTCCGGCTCAACATATTTATGAACTATAACCCTTTCCCAGAAACCCTCAGACTTAATTAAATGCCAACCATATTTCGTAGCCAATGCTTTGGAAAAGTGAAAGATGTTCTTGAGTCCCCATCCACCCAAAGCTTTTGGTACTGCAATTCGATCCCATTTGACCCAAGGAATAACATGAGCATCCTCCTTGCCATTCCAGAGAAATATGAAACAAATTTTTCTCACTGAATCCAAAATGCCCTTCGGAATCCAAGCCAGTGACATCCAATAGACTGGAATAGCTTCCAATGCCGACTTAACCAGAACTAATCTCCCAGCTCTTAATAGTCACTTGAAGCTCCAACTTTTTAACTGTTTTTCCAATTTTTCCAGTAACCAAACCCAATCCTGATTTTGATAATCATTTGGCTTGAGGTTGAATCCAAGATACTTGAACCCTTCCGAAAGGGTAATAATAGTGAAGGGGAATAGATCAGAATAAGTCTAGAGTTTCTCGTCTCTTAATAAGGAAACAATAAGAGAGGATTTCCCAACATTTATTTCCATCCCTGTTGCTAATGAAAAAAGATCCAAAATTTCCTTGAGTTTTAAAGCATCCCTCTTGGAACCCGAAAAGAATATCAAACTATCATCCACAAAAAGCAATTGAGTGAGAGAAATTCCGAGAGCCACCAAGATACCCTCAAAATGTCCTAAGCGTCTTGCATCTTTAATTGCCCGACTTAGACTTTCAGCCACCAGCAAAAATAACAGTGGAGATAAAGGGAACCCCTAGCGAAGGCCCTGACCAACATGAAAAAAAGGAGTCGTCGTTCCATTCATTAAGATAGAGAAAGAGACAGTGGATATGCAACTCATGATCCATCGAATGAAACCAATCTCAAAACCCAAACGAGTAAGCATAAGATGGATATAAAGCCAACTAACCTTGTCATAGGCTTTTGAAAGATCAATTTTAAGGACTGCTCCTTTCAATTTTCTGATTTTGATGCTATGCAATCCTTCCTGGGCAATCCCAATAGCTTCATGGATCTGACGGCCTTCAAGAAACCCAAACTGCTCCTCTGAGATATGAACAGATAAGATAGGTTTGAGTCTGCTGGCAATAACTTTGGTAACTATCTTATACACACAATTGCAGAGAGATATAGGTCTAAAATCATTCATATTTGAAGGAGAATCCACTTTTGGGATTAGAGATATGAAAGTGGAATTAATGCTGGTTGGTAACCTGCCTGCCCTCCTAGTATCTTCAACAAGTTGTAATAGATCCTCTCCAATAATATCAAATAGAGCAATGAAAAATTTCGATGGTCCAGCCATCCGGCCTTGGACTCTTATCCTTCTAAAAGCTATTCAAAACCACTTTTAATTCATCAGTCGTAATGGGGTTCAGTAGCTTTCTGTTGTCTTCAACCTCAACAAAACGAGGGAAAAGCTGTGCTACCCTTATAACCTCCTCAATGTTCACTCTATCACTAAATTTGAAGAGGTTCTGGAAACGATTAACCCTTACACCAGCCAACCCTTCAAAAGTAGCATGTGAAATACCTTCGTCATCTTCAAGATGCCAAATGGTGTTAGCTGATCTTCTACCTTTTGCATATGCATGAAAGAATTTCGAGTTTTCATCCCCGCTTTCCAGCCAGATGGCCCTGCTCTTCAATCTCCATGTCTCTTCATATTGCATCAAAATCCTGTTACGCTGATCCTCCAACTATACAAGATAATCCTTCGAAGCTTGAGAACCAAAACCATCTCCAACCCCTCCTGAGATGGAGGATATTTCATCCTCGACAGTCTTTAGAGTCCTTTCATCCCTCATTCTCTTTTCAGCCGCCCAATTTTTGATTGGATCCTTCAGGGTTTTTATGTTCTCAGCAAAGTGAAATGCTGCCGAATTTATCAGCCCAGGGTAGTAAGGAGTCCAATACTGATGAAAAAGCTCAACAAAGGTAGGATCCTTAAGCCAGATCTTGTTAAATTTTAAGGGAGCTGGAGGCTTTTCAGTGCCAGCATTCATCTCTAGGAAGATAGGATCATGATCTGAGCATCCTCTAGACCCAATCCATTTCCTGACATAGAAAAAAGACTCAACTAATACCTCAGAGAGCAAAAAACTGTCAAATCTCTTCGCCACCCTTTCCAAGCCAACCCTCTGATTCCTCCATGAAGGTTTTAAACACACAGGATCAACATCGACCCAACTTCCTTCAATGAACTTCCTGATAAAAAAATTGGTGAGTGGATCTACATGAGCATGGGGCCCCTAAACTTTAGCTTGACCCAAAGAAAAGTTGAGATCCCCCCCCAAGATGACAGAATCCCCTTTGATCATATCCCTTTCCAACAAAGAGTTCCAAAAGGGTTCCCGGTCACAATATGGTCCATAGATGTTTACAATAATAAAGTCATTTTCCAGACCTAAAAAATTACAGGACATTCCTAAGACCGAATGCATTCCCCAGAGAGAGGAAACACAGACCTTAGCTTCTTTCCAACCGATCACCAGTCCTCCAGATCGTCCCCTTGCATCAGAGGCCTCAAAGCCCCACCCCGGGAACCAGAATTTGAATTTCCCAATAGCTTCATCACCTCCACACATAGTTTCTTGTAACAACAAAATATCAGGATGTTCGAGCTCCAACATCCTCCGTAGCGCTGGTCTTTTTGAGGGACCAGGAAGACCCCTACAATTAAGGGACATAATCTTCATCCAAACCCTTCCTTATGGGCATTCACTACTCTAAGTGCCCTTTCAATTGAAAGTTGCTTGCCATTCTTAAGATCCGAGCATGCTCGTGACGTTGCATGCGAAATGAAAGATTTTCGTCCTCTAAGCTTAGATATTCTAGGCTTATCTTTCCCTATCCCACCAGCAGAAGGTTTATTCATAGAATGAAGGAAATAACCAGACTCAGCAGAACCCGAGGGGGAGGCGGGCATAGGAACAACTTGTTGTAATACTGGGGAGTCAGCAGGGTTTTCCTCAAGGGGGTAATCCAGTAAGAGGGTTTTCTTAGTAGGGGGTGAGCCGGGAGAAATCAAAGGAACAGTGAGTGAAGCCAACATATGAGATGAGATATGTAAATTTTTAAACCCATCCACCCAATCAATACCTAGAAATGACAAGTTTTTAATAAAAAAATTAAAGGAAGGGTTAGGGTAGGGAGCAGAGGAAGTACCAGCTGCCAGATCCAGAGACCGAACAGTATTCTACAGAGGACCCACCGGAGCAGTGAGCACTGGAGGAGGATGATCAACTTCGGCTGAGACTGTGACCAAATCAGTCACCGGCACTAATCCATCCTCCCCCACCAATCCTTCTTCCTCCAAAATTCCTGAGGGCACCACCGGCTGTATGATCTCAGGTTGACCTAAGACATCATCTCCAGAATCCACAAATGCCACCTTCTCCACCATCCTACGCTTCAAGGAGTTTCCAAGCTTCATTCGAACTGGCAAAGAACATTCAATGGCCGGATGGCCATACTCATGATAGCGTCTACAACGGAATGACACATTTTCATAATCAAGGGTTTGGGCGTAGGTATAAGGCCCCCATTTAATATCCATACCATCAAATAACCCTTCTCTAACATTTATACTAACCAGAATGCGTGCAACCTTTTGAATTGATGTTGCCACAAAGGAAAAATCTGCATCCAGGAAGGTTCCCAACACATTACCTATCCTCCGAAAATGCTCCTCAACCCAATAGTGTAAAGGTAGCCCAGGTAGGCAGACCCAAAGCAGGATGGTGTCCATCCATTCACAGCTTGCATCGAATAATGGGTTCCATGGCTTGAGCAGGAGAGGTACTTTAAGAATCGACCAGTTCATACTTAAGGCCCAGTGTGCATGAGCGTTCGAGGAGAAATGAAATGCAAACCATCCCCCCAAAAGGGCCACCACACGAGGAACATACCCACAATGACCAAACCAGGCCCCAGATGCTCACTGAATAGTCGTCTTAAGGCTCACCGCCCTACCATAAACCCTACCAACTAATACAGATTTAATCATGCCGACTATCTGCTGGAAACCAATGTCTTCCCCTAAAGCATAGTTCGGGGCCTTACCAGAATTTTTGAGCCACTTTCTCCTACCCTTTGAACGTGAACAAGGTGGTGCCGACCTTGTAGAATCCTCCTCCCGAGCAAAAGCCCTCCAAACTGAATCCATAGACGGGCTAGAGAAGCTGCGTTGTTCGGCAGTGCCCAGGTTTGCAGCTACATATCCATCAGAAGAAGGAAAATGTGAAGTCCCTTCCACCTTTTCAAACCTCACCAAAGATTCCACACTGTATTCCCGCACTGGAGATCCCGAACCGCCCAACAAGTTTAGAAAACCTTGGATATTCCCAAGTTCCAAACCTAAAGAACCAGATGAAAAGGTGGGAGTGTTGAAGCCTTTGACACCCCAAATACTAACACATGCCTCCACCTGCACCAAACCCTCATCTAGACCATTCCAATGCAGGGAGAGCACCGGATTCGAAAGGATCGGCGAGAAAACAGTATCCAGAACCGGGTTTAGTTCTAAAACAGGAAAATAGTCAGCCGACCGACAGCTACCATCAATAAGTGCCCCAGAACTCCTGTCGTCTGAGAAATCCCTGAAGGTGCCAGGTGGCGAACGCCAAATGTCCATATGATGCATACTGGCACTCTCGTAATCCACGTCGTCTAGTGGATCCATGCTTGGTAAACAAAGAACCTTCCCGATGATGGATTAGGGATAAACAAAAACTGTAATAAAAAATTACCCACAGATTAAAAATAACCTTTAACAGTTTAGAAGAGAGAGCCACCTCGGTGACCGTGTAGCCCCTCTGACAGGGATGACGGCATCACTGCCGCCTACAGAGGGCTACACTATAAACCCCTCTGTCACAACAGACCTAGCCGCCAACCATGATCGCCCACGCCTGGTTCTAGGGTTCCATCATCTCTCAGTTTAAGATGTCCAGCTAGCTAAAAAAAAGAAAAACTCCAAAAACTTCCTTTTCACCGTGCATGAGCTCTCTGAAATATATGAATATGTTGCAGCTTCGAGCTCAATTAATTGATAATTCATGAGGTAAGAAACATATAAGGTCTATATTTCCATTTGTAATGAGGTAAACCGACACATGCTCTTTATCTTTATTTAATGCTCTAATTATAATGAGGATCAACTTCAAATTGAGAGTCACATGTCGATGTCTTACTATCATGTCTCGTTTTCTATCTAAAATTCTTTCTATTTAACTTCAATATTTAAGCCCATTTTTGGCCATTATAAACCCCACACAAATTAATTGGTATAAACCTCATGGGTATTATGGAATACATCTTAATTGATATAACAAAAGTTAGCTATGCGTCCTCACATGTAATACAATCAAAAGCTAACCTCCTCACAAAAAAATTGATTAACAATTTAATTTAAGATGTTTATTTTCACCCCATCCATATATATGTGCCATGAATTATAATTTTATACATTTAAAAAAAAAGTGATAATTAATTTGAGTAAGCATACTACATCTCAACTAAATAGCATAATTTATATAAAATGTATTAAATGTTTATATATTTTAATTTTCCCTCTTTTTTAAAAAAATCGATCAATAAATATATATAAAAAATAAAACAAAATAATTTTATTTCATTTATATAAATGAAAAAAAATATGTATTTTAATTTATTATTGAGGGTATACTTATGTCATTATTTGGGATTTCGATTGGAGTGTCCCGGGAAATTTGGGCATGAAAGGTACACGAACTGAGGATCCAATGAATTCTTTGAGCTTGGAGCAATGTCTTTGAGTTGGGAACAGGGTAAGACAAAACAACGTGTCCATTTACACACCAAAGATCTTTTATAGTATGGAATATGCTAATGAGAATCTATTTAATTCTGACTTCACAACAACCTAACACTATGCTTTCTATACACCATAAGCAACTGCTAATAATATCTAGGGCATGATATCCTTCATCACATGCAATCCACAAAAAAGACAAATGATGTGCTTCATCACATGCAATCCACAAAAAAAACAAATACAACTTAAAGCAATGTGAAGATGTTTTTGAAATACATGCAAATAAGCAACCAATGCAAAGAGAGAATAGTTGTCAAAATGGCATCATTCTTCAATGTACCGACCTTAGTAAATAGTAAAATGTAGTTTCTCTATATCTGCATTTCTGTGCAACTCCATTAAGGCAATACCCAAGCAATATTAGAGGCTTTTAATCACCCTCATTTAATATTCATGAACTCCCGCAGTTTCAGAACCTCTATGAGCATCTCCAGTTGAACTCCCTGCCAGAGCAACCAATCGAACCCCGAATAACACATTTACCTTAACCTTTTCAAAGATGGATCTGTCCTTTGCTTGAGATGTAATCATCACCATAACAAAAGTTAGCAGCACAGCGGCATATTCCCTGCCTTAAGTTTGAAAGCTTGAAGATATCATTGTTTAAAGTTTCTTGTGTTATTTCTATTATATTGCAAGCTTACTGAGATTAAGTTTTATGCGTTATTTCTGTTATGTTGCTAACTAAGACGTAAACGTAATCTGTTGTGAATTGTAAATCTATGCACACTATTTGTTATTGAAATTTAGATTTTGTTAAGACAAATTATGAAGAGAAATGTTGGATCGCTGGATCAATAAATCATAAGAAATATGAAGGTTGGAGGCAGAATTAAAACAAAGATAATGCGGAATGAGCTACGGCTCTTCAATCTTTATTCATAGACCGAGATCAACTGATGTAATACAATCAAGAACGTAATGCGTATTTAAACACTTATGGAAAACCCTAAAAGCTTTAACCTAGCTTTTGCATGCATGCAAAGCATGCTGTTGCATTTATTAACTAAACTTCTATTTAGTAACTCAAGTAAAAGCTAAAGCTAACTGAAGTAATTACTATTTCTAACACTCCCTCTTAATTACTACTGCTGACTACTGCAGCTTTTACAATGCCTAAATTATTTCTATGGATTTCAAAAATATCTTTTGCCAATGGCTTTGTGAATATGTCAGCCAATTGGTCAATTGATTTACAATGCTCAACACGAACTTCACCATTGTTCACAAGCTCTCTTATGAAGTGATATCTAGTATCAATGTGCTTGCTTTTCTGGTGAAAAACATGGTTCTTGGATAGAGCAATTGCTGAGTTGTTGTCACAATAAACTGTGGTTGGTCCTTCTTGTTTCTGTTGAAGACCTTCTAAAACTCTGCGTAACCAGACTGCTTGACATGCTGCTGATGTCGCTGCTACATACTCTGCTTCTGCCGATGAAAGTGTTACAATGGGCTGCTTCTTGGATGCCCATGAAATCACTCCTGATCCAAGATGAAAAACATGACCGGAAGTGCTCTTCCTGTCATCCAAACTTCCTGCAAAATCACTGTCAGTGAAACCTGTCAAAACATCATACTCTGTGCTTGAGTATAAAATTCCATAGCTTGAAGTCCCTGCAACATATCGTAAGATCCTTTTGCCAACTTGCCAATGCGAGTCTTTGGGAGACTCCATGAACCTTGAAATCAAGCTGACAGCAAACATAATATCAGGTCTCGTAGCTGTGAGGTACATGAGACTTCCTACAAGTCTTTTATACAATGTTGGATCTACATTGGGACTGCAATCTTCTTTGCTCAACTTAGTACCTGTTGCCACTGGTGTAGGTGTTGTTTTGCAATTAAGCATTCTGAATCGCTTAAGAACTTCATTAGCATATTTATTTTGAGAGATAAATATACCCTTTTCTGACTGTTCTACTTCTAGGCCAAGAAAGAACCTCATCAATCCAAGGTCTGTCATCTCAAACTCTTTCTTCATAGCTGCCTTGAACTCATCTACTGAGAGGTCGCCTGTAAAAATCATATCATCAACATACAAACAAACTATTAAAATCTGTCCTTGTTGATTTACCTTTTTGTAAAGTGTTGGTTCACTGCTGCTTCTGCTAAAACCATTTTTGATGAGATAAGAATCAATTCTGCTATACCAAGCTCTTGGAGCTTGCTTAAGCCCATATAGAGCTTTCTTCAACTTGTAAACTTTGTCTTCATGTTCTTTTATTTCATACCCATGTGGCTGCTCCACATAAATTTCTTCTTCAAGAATTCCATTCAAGAATGCCGACTTGACATCCATCTGATACACTTTCCATTTTTTTTGTGCTGCAATTGCTAGGACTGCTCTTACTGTGTCCAATCTTGCCACTGGTGCAAAAGTTTCTCCAAAATCAATTCCTGGTTGTTGCGAGAAACCCTTTGCTACTAACCTTGCCTTGTACCTATCAATCTCACCTTTTTCATTGAGTTTGGTTTTATAAACCCACTTCACACCAATGGGTTTCTTATTCTTTGGCAGGTCAACTAGATCCCATGTATCATTTCTCTCAATGGAATCTATCTCTTCGTCCATAGCATTTACCCAATGCTCTTGTTTTACAGCCTCTTCATAAAACACAGGTTCACTAGCAATAAAAACATAATTGGTATTTGCATCCAATTCATCATAAATATCTGTCAATCTTCTAGTCTTTTTATTACTGAAATCAGATTCATTACCTGACTGCGGACTTGATGCTTCACCTCGAACTGAGTTTCTAGGTGTTCTTTCTGGAGTATTTGCTATTGGTGAAGATGCTACTGGATCTTGTTGTCCAATCAACTCCTCATCGTCTCCATCTTCTGGTTGGGGTATTGCAGCTCCCATACCCTTGTCTATGGTTCCATTCCATGACTCTTCCTCCTTGAACAAAACATCTCTGCTGAGAATAACCTTTTTGGTAATAGGGTTATACAGCTTGTAGGCTTTAGTTTGTTCACCATATCCAAGAAATATACATTTCTCACTCCTGTCGTCTAGCTTTTTTCTTAGCTGTTTAGGAACATGAGCATAAGCAACACAACCAAATACTCTGAAATGAGAAACATTACAAGTCATACCTGACCATGCTTTCTCTGGTACTCTGTTCTTCACAATTTTGGTGGGAGATCTGTTCATCACATGAACAGCACAAGCCACTGCGTCTCCCCAAAATTCATGGGACACATTTCTTCCTTTCAGCATGCTCCTTGCCATATTCATGATGGTTCTGTTCTTGCGTTCTGCAATACCATTCTGCTGAGGAGTATATCTTGTAGTGAATTGCCTCTTGATTCCATGATGCTTGCAGTAATCATGAAATTCCTTTAATTCATACTCTCCCCCTCCATCAGATCTCAATACTTTGAGTTGATAACCACTCTGTTTTTCAACCAAAGCCCTAAATTCCTTGAACTTGCCAAAAGTTTCAGACTTCTGACGAAGGAAATACACCCATGTTTTTCTACTGAAATCATCAATAAATGTAAGGAAATAATAGCTTCCACCAATCGATTGAGTTTGCATTGGTCCAACTAGATCAGTATGAATAAGTTCTAAAGGTGCATGTGCCCTTCGAGACATACCTTTAGGAAAGCTATCCCTGTGCTGCTTTGCAATGATGCAACACTCACAACTGCTTTCTGGCTCCTTCATAGGGGGCAATCCCTTTACCATCTCTTTCTGCTGCAAAAAATTGAGACCACCAAAGTGAAGATGTCCATATCTAAAATGCCATAGCCAATAATCATCTATGCAAGTGGCTTTTTGAGCAAAAGAGGTTACCTTGCTGCTGCAATTCATGACTAGTGGATACATCCTGTTCCTAGTCACTTGTATTTTGATGATCAAATGTCGATTTGGGTCATAAATTTCACAGTCTGATCCATCAAAGACAAGTTTGTACTTCTTTTCAGTGAGTTGCCCAATGCTAAGCAGATTATGCTTCAATCCTGGAGCATAATAGACATCTGAGATTGTCTTTTGTTGGCCTTGTTTGGTCAGAATGTTGACCACTCCTTTTCCAAGAACTGGAACCACCTCATCCGTGCCAACTTTGACCTCTGTCCTCACTGATTCATCTAGGTCTGCAATTAGACCTCTGTCACCTGTCATATGGTTACTGCAGCCACTATCTAAAAGCCAAAGTCCCTTTGGGCTTTCGTGTGCAGCATGACATGTAAGAAATAACATATCATCTTTATCCTCAGAGGTATTAGTCACATTAGCATTATGATTTGCTTGATCAGCCTTTTTCTTTTTGCATTGATGAGCATAATGCCCAAATTTATTGCAATAATAACACTGAATATTAGATTTATCTGACCTTTTTTTGTCGCAGTTTCCGTCTTCATGGTTATGATGGTGATCTTGATCTCCATTGCCATTACTTCGGCCACTTCTGCCTCGTCCTCTTGATCCTCCTCTGCCTCTGCCTCTTCCTCTGCTTCTTGAGAATGAGACATGTGCTTTGAAAGCATTCTCATGAGAGGATTCTTCATTCCTGTTGAGTCTGGATTCAAATGAAAGTAAAGATCCGGTCAACTCGTCTATAGAGAGAGTACTCAGATCTTTTGCTTCTTCAATCGCTGAAACTTTCGACTCAAATTTGTGGGGTAGGGATCTCAGAACCCTTTCAACCACCCTTTGATCTCCAATCTTTTCACCATAGATATTCAGCTGATTAACAATCCCCATGACTTTGGTCATGAAAGAGTCTACAGAGTCTGATTCTTTCATCTTCAGATCTTCAAAGTCTCTTCTTAGGTTTTGGAGTGTTGCTGTTTGAACCTTACCAGCACCTTGATAACTGGTCGCCAAGGTATCCCATGCTGCTTTGGCATGTAAAGATGCTGATATCTTTGGAAATACACTGTTATCCAAAGCGTTCATTATGAGATGCAGTGCCTTTGCATCCTTCTTCCTATGCGCTCGCAGGACATCCTTC